>OX419757.1:46236632-46894048 GCA_948567375.1 Lunularia cruciata
ATAGAGATAAAGGATGGTTCTACATTAGTCATGATTAGCTAAATTTAGTCATAGCTAAGATAGAGAGGACCTTACTTTAGAGGAAGTGGAAAAGATGAGCACCACTATTTTGGATTCTAGTGTGTTGACATGGTATTATTCTTAGGTATTTGGCTTTAAGGAAAGAGTTGAGAACTCTTGGGCCCGCAAGCCTTTTTGTTTTGGATTCTTCTATAGTCCAAGGATAGCCCATGTGAAGGAATCCTTGACTTAGTGGTTGTGTCAAGATAAGATCACATGCTAGTGGAATATACCCATGTGAATGGATATTCCTTTATACTTTTTGACTTTACTTGACTTTTAGTCTAGTAACTTGAGTTACTACGGTAATTAATAACTTTGGTATGGAACTATTTCAAAAATATATAAACAAGGGGTGAGGAGGTACTCATCATCCTTTCATTTGCAACTATCTCTTTCTCATTGAGTTCTCTAGTGAGCAATGTCTTGAGTTTTGGAGTGTTAGCCTTGGAGGAGTATGATGGAGTTGGGGTTCCTTGCTTTCTTAGTCCATGGTGCGCTACCATAATAACAATCAGAGGTTCATCCTGAATGAGAGACAGGCTGGCTCGCATTTTTGGTTCTGTTGCCAGGACCTCTCTAGAAGGCAAGATAATATTCCGTGTTCAATTCTATATTAGGTAGAAGAAGACTATGAGAGCTCACTTGGAGAGAACATTAGGAGAGGAGAGGGCTGAACTTATATTAGAGAACCAACATCCATTTGTATACCTTGTATTTCATTGTGATGTCTTTGAGGTGATTTTGTACATCTTATACACATGAGAGGATTTGGAGAGATTGTGTGAGGTGGATTGCAGATTTTGGGGATTAAGGTGATTTTGGGGCAAAATCTCAAGTTTGAGATCCGGATATAAAATTTCTACACCTGATAGCTTGGGTTATCTTTCAATTATCACACTTGAAATTATTGTGAGAGCTACTATGTGCATTGGGCTTGAATTTTTGAAAGTTGATAGGGTAAATTGCTTCCGCAAAAGCATGCTCTTTGGAAAATTGTACAAAGTCTGCCATTTCTTCAATTTTTAGCAAATTTTTTTTAAAACTTTCCAAGAAAATTTAGTGCATTGTATCCTACTTTTTACCACAAAAAATTAGAGAGAAATCATTCTTGCACAGGGAGGTATGAGTTTTTGAAGTGAGGGGGGTGGTTTTCAGACCAAATCTGAAATATGTGTTCTGAATAGAAAGGTGTCTAGGCAAAATGGCTCAATGAAAAGATCTGAAATTTTGCAAGAAACGGTGCCCTGGAGTTGAGATCAAGTGTGCAAAATTTCAGAGGACTGTCACATACAAGTTGAGATATTTGAGTGAAATTGTGAGGAAGTGTCAATTCTGCAGAGTTGAGATCTCATGCATGAGGAGTTTGAGAGCAACAAAAAGCATGTTTGAGTGTTTAGACTCATCTTGGGAACATGAAGGGTCATCAAGCGTGGTAATTGAGACTATGCAAGGTTCCTAAAGGGTTTGAGGTGATTTTAGGGGTGGATTTGAGAAAAAGAGAGTTTACAATAGAATTTGAAGAGAGTGTTGAGAGGATCCAAAAACCTACACTACTTGGAGGAAAGAGTGAGTCTAAGTGCTTTCTATGTGGAGAGAAGGGACATAAAGCAACTTCATGTCCATTGAACTTTGAGAGCAAGAGATTAAGGGAAAGGAGAGACTTACTTGACTTGGGTTTGCTTGGTGGACCTTCTTCACCAAGATTAGGAGAGAGAAGATCTAAGACCAAGGATTTATGTGAGGTTTGTGGAGTTGAAGGACTTCCAAAAAGACATGAGTGTAGTGGAGTAAAATCACTTTTGGAGACTTTGGTGAAGGATCTTGGAGAGAGTCTTAGTACAACTACAAAAATACTATCACCTTCATCAGCTAGTTCTCAAGATTAGTGATGGAGATAATCTTTCAACTTATGGATAACTATCCATGAGAGTTAGATTAATATGCACTCTAGGATTTGATGTTGCTATAAAAATCTTAGAGCAACCTGAACCTTTTGTGTTCTCTAGAGTGGATTATTCTCAGATGGTGTTAGTCATGTATATACTCTTTTAGTTATAGAGTGAGAGAAAAGAAAAGAGAAAAAGAAGAAAAAAAAATTTGAGAGAAAAGAAAGATAGTGAAGGGTTAAGATGGGGAAACTTCCGGTTTTCTTTGGCAAGGATGGAGAAGATATGGTGGCCTTTTTGAGAGACTTCAAGAGAGCTTGCATAGGAAAAAATGAGAGGAGGAAAAATGAGTGGGCCTCATTATTACCAGATTTCTTTGAGGATGCAACACTTACATGGTATGAGTTAGAATACCAAAAGAGAGGGAGAAGAGATGGAGAAGAAGAGTCTTGGGAGAGTTTGACTTCAATACTCATTGAGAACTTTCTCCCAAATGAGAGTTATGAGAGATTGATGAGTGAGGTTACCTTTCTCAAACAAGGAGATGGAGAGAAAGTGGGAGTCTATGTGGAAAGAGTGGAAAAGTTAGAGTCCAGATTTTGCATAGTGTTTTGCATAGAAAGGAAGGGTGGGGATGATGCGGAGACTACTATGATTGGCATAGGGGCCATGCTCACCAAGAATTTTGTGGGAGAGTTGAGACCACAAATTAGAAGCAAGGTGAGATATGAGAAACCTTCTTCAAAGGTTGAAGCTATCAAGATCGCAATTTGTATGGATGAGAATTTGGAAGGGGATGAGAGTGATTTGGTGGTAAAGGAGGTTGTACATCCTCCTCAAGGCTACAAGTATGGTAGAACTTCTGATACTTTGGTGGCAAGGGTTGCACCACAAGTAGTAGTTGCTCCAGTTCTTGCACCTCCACCAAAGGATCCACTTCAAACCATCACAAAACAACTTGCAGATCTCAAAATCAATGTGGTGCAATTATGGGAGAAGAGAGGTGGGGAGAGGGCCTAGGAGTTATGGAAACTATCCATATAGAAGAGGCCAACCAGCCAACAATTTCAATGATAGAAATGTTTTTGGTTGTGGAAGAAGAGGCCATATCCAAAGGAATTGCCCAAATTCTACTTACCATGGAGGAAGGAGTTATGAGGGAGCCAATAGAGGGAAAGAAGGAGGTAGTGAAACCCAAGTTGCTCCTAATCCAAACAAAGGTAAGGAGATAGCATCCATAGATGTGGTTGAGAGCAAGTATGAGAAAGGAGAGTGCTCAACACTCCAAGGGTCTTAATTTGGAGCTTTTGGCACAAGAGAAGAAGAGAGCTGGTTTTGCAGAGGATGTTCAAGGATTTACTCCAAGCAATGATACTCCTATGTCTACTAGGAGCACTCACTCATCAACACCATCAACAACAAAGACTCCAAGGAAGAATTTGGGGATGGAGTATTTTTTGATTTCAAAGCAACAATGGAACTACAATGTGTTGGAGGATGTTGGTAGCCACAAGACTAACATCACAGTGGGCCAATTGGTTGCTTTGAACCCTACCTTGAGAAAAGAGCTTAGAAGTGGTTTGAGTTCTACAAGGAACAAGAAGAAGAACAAGGCAAAAGCTCCAATATCAATGGGGGTGGTGGATGCCAAGCCAACACCATGGGAGGCTTGTGAATATGCCTCCAAGATTGATGTGAGAGTGAATGGTCATAACATCAAGGATACATTGGTTGATGGAGGATCAATAGTAAATGCCATGTCAGAAAGGTTGATGAAGAAGTTGGGTATGATTCCCTCAAGACCTTCAACATTTGGGGTGAGCATGGCAAAGAAGCAACAAGTTCGACTTGTAGGAGTGATGGATAAGGTGATAGTTTCAGTTATGGGAGTTCAAAATCTCATGACTTTCCAAGTCTTGAAGGATTCAAGCTATGACTTACTTCTTGGGAGGCCATGGTTGAGAGCAACATGCACAACTGATCGATGACACAAAGGGTACTTGAGGACTGGGCCATCAAACCATAGAGTCAAAGTTCCTATGACTAACACCACTAATACTTCACATTCAGATATACCATCTTTTGATTATTGGGAATCAGATTCTAAAGAAGGAGCTTCAAGTGTGGACACAAGCATGGAGGAGGAGACTTCCATGGAGGAGGATGAATCTGAATCGGATTAAGATGTGTATCCTTTGTGTGCTATGGATTTTTCACCTAAGCCAGAGGTTTTGAAGGACCCAGATAAATCACCATTGACACTTGAGGAGATAGAGAGAAGGTTATCTACCCTCAAGTATGGCCCCAATGTTACCAAGGAGGAGAAGGTGAGATTTGAGGAGATTTTCTGCAAGTTCATCCATGTGTTTGCTTTTAGTTATAAGGATTTGAAGAAAGTCACCTTGGAGGAGCAAAAGATAGAGGTGGAGTCACATGCAAGACCAATCCGCCAAAAGCAACGTCACATTAGCCCACCAATATCTTTGGTTGTGAAGGAGGAGATTGATAAGCTCAAGGAGGCTGAATTTATCTTTGAGAGAGAGAATTCATAATGGGTGTCTCCAATTGTCATTGTGAAGAAAAAATATGGTAAGCTTTGGGTATGTGTGGATTACAAGAAGCTCAATGCTGGTACCAAGAAGGACTACTACCCATTGCCATTCATTGATGAGATCTTGGAGGAGGTTGCAGGTCATGAGAGGTACAATTTTGGATATGGTTATAGTGGATATAAATATATCTACTATAAGAAATAGAGCATCAATAACTCACCATGTTCACCACCCCTTGGGGAACTTCTGCTTTCAAGGTCATGCCTTTTGGGCTTTGCAATGCTCCAGCCACATTCCAACGGTTCATGAACAAGGTATTTGAACCTTTCATTGGGAAATTTGTGAGAGACTTCATTGATGACTTTTGTGTCTATGGGAGCAAGGAAGAGCACTTTGAGCACCTAATCAAAGTCTTGCAATGCTTGGATGAGGCAAATGCATCACTCAACCCAAAGAAGTGCATTTTTGGAAATGAAGAAGGTCTACTTTTGGGGCACATAATCTCCAAGGATGGAATGGCAGTAGGTCCTGAGAAGGTGAGGAAAATCTCAGACCTTCCATTCCCTTCAAGCTTAACAAAGTTATGCCAATTCTTGGGGATAATTGGGTACTATAGGAGGTTCATCTTCTCATTTTTTCAACAAGGCTTAAGCATTGACCATCTATATGAAGAAGGGTGTAGATTACATGGTGATTTTGGAGGACAAGGAAGCTCTCAAAGCTTTTGAGGAGCTCAATCAATCCCTAGTTGTAGCTCCAATTCTTGCTAAACCTAGTTGGAGTAAGCCTTTCATCCTCTATATTGATGCTTCTTATGTAGCTATATGATGCACTCTTAGTCAATTAGACCAAGATGAGCATGATCATCCAATAGCTTATGCTAGTAGGCAGATAGTTTCAATAGAAAAGAACTACTCTATCATGGAGAGAGAATGATTGGCAATGATCTTTGGTCTCAAGAAGTGTAGACACTACTTGATTGGAGGGAAAGCCACCATTGTCACGGATCACAAGGCTTTGAAGTACATCTTCAACAAGCCTAATGTTGAAGAGAGACTTACAAGGTGGATGATACTCTTGTTTGAGTATGACTACACCATTGAGGATAGGCCATGAAAGAAACATGCAAATGCTGATTTGTTATCTAGAGCCTTTGATCATGATGGAGATGAGCCAGTGGAAGATTCCTTCCCGGATGAGGAGCTCATAACAATCTCAGTCACTCAAGAGGTTCTGATGGAGTACAAGGAGATTGTGGATTTTGTGACAAGAGGTAACTATCTAGAAGGGATGCATGCTAGGGAGAGGAAGGCCCTTGCAACAAGATGTAGACCTTACAAAATGGTGGAGGATATTCTTTTTCACCAAGGAGCAAATGGTCTTCTTCAAAGAGGAGTGGGTAAGGAAGAGTCTATCCTAGTTATAAAGGAGTTTCATGAAGGTTTAGTGTGTGGAGAAGACTTTGCATGAAAGTTGACTACTTTGAAGATTCTAGATGCAGGTTACCACTAGAGAGGGATTTTCAAGGATTTTCTTGATTATTGCAAAACTTGTCATGTTTGTCAAGCTTTTGCTAGAAAGTCTACATCCACTCCACCACTTAGATCAATTCCATAGCTAGGACCTTTTGAGAAGTGGGGAATTGATTTTGTAGGTCCTCTCAATAGAACCTCGAGGAACAATAGGTACATTGTGGTAGTTACTGATTACCTTACCAAGTGGGTTGAGGCTAGACCATTGAGAGACAAGAATGAAGATGAAGTTGGTAGATGTCTTTATGAACACATTGTCACTAGATTTGGATGCTCTTTGGAGTTGGTTTCTGATAGAGGAGGAGAGTTTACAGGAAGCACTACTACAGCCATGCTATGACATTTCTCTATCACACATAGAGTAACTACATCCTATAAGCCAAATTCCAATGGCTTGGCAGAGAGAACCAATCAGACCTTGTGCATGATGTTGGCCAAAGATCCAAACATAGAGGGGGCTAAACATCATTGGGACAAGAGGATTCATACAGTTTTGTGAGAATATAGGATAACCATGAAGACTTCCATTGGATATTCTCCATTTCGATTAGTATATGGTATTGAGTCTACCCTACCTATTCACTTTGATCTTCACACCTTCCAAAGAATTTATAGGAGATTGAAGAAAGCACAAGGAGGTGATGCAAAGAAGCTAAGGGAGGATCATCATGGAATTGTTGAGAGTGGATAGTTGCTATGGTTCAAGTAGAGCAAGCCCAAAGGAAACAAAAGGAGAGGTATGACAAGAGGCAAGGCAAGAAGAAGATGGAGCCTTTCAAAGAAGGTGATTGGGTAATATTGTTTGATTTTATTTGATTCAAGAGAGTGCAAAATAAGTTTTTGCCTAAGTACTTTTCATAGTGGAGAAGGTATGGAGCAATTACACCTATGATCTCAAGGAGTTGCGAGGAAGACACTTTGATATGATTAACCATGATAAGTTGAAGATATATCATAGAAGGTAGAGAGACCTTCACTTTGAGGACAAAGTGAAAACTTAGTCCGGGGGTAAATGTAACACCTATTTATGCATGTGTGTGGTATTGTGATATTTAGCTTGGTATAACAAGTACTTGAGAGATATTATTTATATAGAGATAAAGGATGGTTCTACATTAGTCATGATTAGCTAAATTTAGTCATAGCTAAGATAGAGGGGACCTTACTTTAGAGGAAGTGGAAAAGATGAGCACCACTATTTTGGATTCTAGTGTGTTGACATGGTATTATTCCTAGGTGTTTGGCTTTGAGGAAAGAGTTGAGAACTCTTGGGCCCGCAAGCCTTTTTTGTTTAGGATTCTTCTATAGTCCAAGGATAGCCCATGTGAAGGAATCCTTGACTTAGTGGTTGGGTCAAGATAAGATCACATGCTAGTGGAATATGCCCATGTGAATGGATATTCTAACTTTGGTACGTATATCTTTCAAGGTGATATTTACATGCTCAATTTGTCCATAAGTTTGAAGATGATAGGCAGTGGACAAAGCAAGCTTGGTGCTGAGTATTTGGAAGAGTGCTTGCCAAAATTGTCTAATGAATCAAGGATCATGATCAGAGATGAGTATGAGGCATCCTATGATGCTTGAAGACAATGTCAAAGTAGATCGACGGCAATGTTGGAGCATCCACGGTATCAAAGGTTGGTGCCAAATGGATTTGCTTACTAAGCTTATCTACAAACACCATTATCACTGTGTGACCTTGCTTTGTCTTGGGTAAGGATGTAATGAGATCCAACCTCATGTGTTCCCATTGAGTAGATGGAATGGGGAGTGGTTGAGGGAGTCCACTCAATTTTTGGTTGCTTGCCTTGTTATATTGGCAGTTTTCACACAATTGGACAAACTCTTGAACATCTGATGCCATGTTGGGCCACCACCATTGGCATTGGAGGGTACCCAAGGTCTTGTCTACACTTATGTGACTAGCAATTAGTAATTCATGGGCTTCTTGGAGGTGCACAAGTCAGAGATCACCCTTGGTTGGAACATATGTTTGGTTCTCATGGAATAGAAGGCCTTCCTTGACGGAGAAGTGTTGTTATCCTTGTTACATATTGCAAGATGATCTTGTACCATCTGAAAAAAGGATTTTGTTGTAGAGTTGTTTTAAACTCAATTTGGACCTTGGAGTCAACTAACACCATCATAATTGCCACCGTGATTAGAGGAAGAGACTTCAAATTAGGTTTTCATGATAGAGCATCAGAGATGACATAGAACCAACCTGGTTTGTACTCAAGTTTGATGTCAAACAATTAGAGTTGCTCCTCCCATTGATGATGTTGACTCTTCATGTGTTCCAAATGTAATATCTACAATAAGGGTTTGAAATTGGTTTGCATGATCACCTATTTTCCCAAGAGGTAATGCCTCCATTCTTTGGTGGCATATACCATTGCTAGTTATTCCCAATCTTGTGTAGAGTAATTCCTTTTTGTGGTGTTTAATTAGTGAGACACAAAGGCATTGGGATGTAACTCATCTAGGAATTCCTATTGCAACACAAGTCCAATGGCAAAGTTAGAAGCATCCAAGTCAACCGCACAAGGTAGTTGAGTATCATATGGTTGAAGAATGGGTCTTGAAGACACCATATGTTTCAAAAGTTAGAATGCTTCTTCATGCTTGGTGATCCGTTAAAGGCTTGAGTTTTTCCCCAAGAAGTCAATCAATGGTGGAGCCATATGCACATAATAGTGGAAGAATTGTTGGTAAAAACTTGCCAATCCATTAGTTGCTTGCACCTTTATGGCAGCCTTTGGAGTAGGCCAATCAGTAATGGCCTTGATTTTCTCCTTTTCCACTCTTGATCCATTTTGATGAGATCTTGTGACCCAAGAAGGTAACTTCCTTTTGCCAAAAGGCACACTTTGACTTCTTGCAATAAAACTTAGGACTTCTCATACATGATTGTGTGTTTTGCCTCTATATTGCTATAGATTAAAATTTCATCCAAGAACACCACCACATACCTATCCAATAGTCTATCCAACACCCAATGCATATGATCCATGAAGAGTGCTAGAGCATTAGTGAGCCGAAAAGGTAGAACTCTCCATTCAAAAGGCCCATACCTTGTGCAAAAGGTAATCTTTTGCACATCTTCTCAATGGAGACTTGCCAACAGCCACTACGAAGGTCCAACTTGGAGAAGTATTATGCTCCACTTAATTGATCAAGCAAGTCACCAATTCAAGGCAAAAGATATACATTCTTCACTATTTTCTTATTGAGCCCATGGTAATCAATACCAAAATGAAGTACTCCATCCTTCTTTGGAACAAATAGTACTGGTGCTCCACAACAAGGTGTACTATGTTGGTATGAAATTTTTCTTCTTCTAACTCCGTAAGTGTTATTTTCAACTCTTCCAACTCCTTTGGTGAGAGTCTATAGATTGGTCTACTCATAGAAGTACTCCCTAGCAATAACTCAATCTTGAAGGGCATACCATGATTGAAGGGTAATCCTTTTGACAGATCATCCAAAAACATCTTTGCAAAATCTTGAATTATTTGATCAACCATTGCTTGATGAGGCTCTTGACTCTCCATAGATTCTTCTTGTGCAATTTTCTTGATCTACACTGAAAAAATAGACTTATCTTCCTCCAAAGTTTACGCTATAGCTGCTTCACTCACAAACTTTCTATCTAGGGACTTATCTTCCTTCAAAACTTGCTCTATGGTTACTTCCTTGATAAACTTCCCATCTTGGGACTTATCTTCCTTCAAAACTTACTCTATGGTTGCTTTCCTAACAAACTTCCCATATTGGGATTGATTAATCTTAGGTGTCAAACTCTAAAGTGCCAACCAACCTAATCAAAATTTCCTATCTTGGTGTTGTACTTGAATTTATCATCAAGTCCAATCAAATTAAACCTTATGATGTTCAAGCCAAGGTAATCCTAAAATTACATCATAGTATAGAGGTGACACTATAAACCTCATACACTCCAATTACTCCTTCCCAATCTTGAATGTAACAAGATGTGAGGTACAAAGTGCAAAACCCTCCTACCATCCTCCATCATCAATCTGCTTCCAATTATTGGCTTGATAGGAATATGTAATTCCTTTGCTAACCATGATCAAATATCATACCTTGCAAGTGAAACTAACTTGCATAGGTCGAGCCTTTGATCCCATTGGAACTAATCAAGTTCAACTCCAAATCTCCTATTAAGATTCCTCATTTTCTTGATCATCTTACTCCACAAACTCCATCTGGGTGACTTGTCAAGGTTGCAGATTCTTGAGTGGACATTCAGAAATACAATGTCCCATTTGGTGATAATAAAAACAATTACTATTTTTTGTAGTTTTTCTCTATCTAAAGTGCCAAGTGGTGTCAATTGAATAGCATCAATCTCCATTAGTGCTAGCTCCTCCATCCATGTGTAGTGTATTGATATGTTTTGTGGAGGTCAAGGTCAAGACCAAGTTGTTGCAACAAAGGAATCAAAACGTTTAGCCAACACGCATGGCTTCCTCCAAGTGTTGTAGCTCTTGCATAATTACCTCTCATTTGGTTAATGACTTCAAACTCCTCACAAATGGATCCAAAGCTTCACCTTCCAATGTATCTAGAATTTGTATGATGGTGTTCTAGAATTGCATGATGTTACTTCTTACAAAGGCAATATACTTTAACTTTTCCAACCTATCTCATGCAACTTGTGTGGCATTTATAGCTTAGAATCGACCAATTATTGCATTCTTGAATTTTGCCCATGTCACACTTTGTGCAACAATTTGTCATTCAGTTTGTTGAAAATTTTCACCATATTTTTGCTACTACATCTACGTAGCTCAAAGCTAAGGGAATATATTTTTGTTCATCTTGAAGATTAGTAGATTTGAAATAACATTTGTAGTCAAACACAAAATTCTTGACCGTTTCTGGGAGATTCTTACCTTCAAAAACCTCAGGTTTTGGAACTAGGGTTTGGTCTTCTCCTTCTCAAGTTGGTACTATTTCTATGTGCTCTTGTTGTAGATGATCTTGTTCATCCAACAATAGAATAAGATGTTTGATTTGTCACTACATAGCAATGATAACCTTGAGCATTGCCGCCATGGTTACTACTCTATCATACCACCCTAATCTACCTTATTTATTAACATATAAATGTAACACATCCATCATTCTTCATAAGTTACAACCGTAAGGACCAAGGGTTCCTCATACAAAGTGATTGTATTCAAAAAATCCTACCCAAAGCATAAGGTGATGAATTGTGTGAAAAAATGCTTGGGTAGTACTCAAACACAAAAATCCCAATTGTTTGGCAGAAAATTGATGGATTTGGTGGTCCATAAATTCCATCCATCCCATTCCTGCTCTAATACCAACGTAAAAGACCAAGGAGAGAAATAAGAGAATGGAATATCACATTGGGACACTTGAGTGTGTGAAACTCCAAATGCCTAGCATGAGCTTTGGTTTTGGTATTTATAGAGAGTATACAAGGGTCTTGAGAAGCTTCCTTGAGACATTTTCTTAGAGTGCAAGCCAAGTTAACCGAGAAGCTTCTCAAGAAGCTTCCTTCTAGAAGTTGCCTACTTGGCATGCATGCTAAACTAGTTGGAAGCTTCTAGAAGCTACCTACTTGGGATGCAAGCTAAGGTAGCCAAGAAGCATTCTAGATGCTTCTAGAATATTCTAGGTTAATTTTGCCTATTTGCTACTTTGTTAAGCTTGACTAACTTCATTGCTAAACCCCATATTATTACACCAAGGGTGTAATCCAAGTAGACCATGCGCACTTAGATGGACCCCAAGTAGACCACTCTCATTAGCAGCATTAGTTATGTCCCAAGAATACCCTACCCACTTGGTCCATTGCTCCCAACATGTGCCTTAATCATCTTGATAGGCATAGAGCTCACAAGTGTCTAATTGGTGATGCCTATCAAATGTATCCTATGCTACTTTGCCAAGCCAAGGCTCACAATCTAGGTCAAATAGTTTAGGTCTATAACTTGACCTAACACCTAATGCCTAGATACCTCTCCCACTATTGTAACAACAATAATATTGGTGCAAAAACCCATCACCTACTCCCTCTCATCAACGTTGGGCTCCACCAACTACTATTATTGTGAGTCCCAAATAAGTCTAAGTCCTCCCTCTTGAAAAGCATGGAAGCTTGAAAAACTCATAAGTGTGGGTTAAGTGGATCTATGTTCTCCTACAAGGTTCACCACTACCATAGATGACCTATTAATCCCTACCACCATCTAAGATTCACGTCCAATATCCAATATATCATCAATAGTAAGTTGCTCTAGTCATTGAATCCCACCAGAAGCACATTGTAGAACCCCTCTAGGTAAGAGGTTTGTCCACCAAAGAAGAGGATGATGAGTACATGATCCCACTTTGCTTACATCCAACAACACGAAAGGTTCCATCCAAGAATAGACCAAATGTGTATTGTAACACCCATTTGTGCATGTGTGTCGTATTGTGATATTTAGCTTGGTATTACAAGTATTTGAGAGGTTTTATTTATATAGAGATAAAGGATGGTTCTACATTAATCATGATTATCTAAAGTTAGTCATAGCTAAGATACAAGGGGTCTTACTTTAGAGGAAGTGGTAAACATGAGAACCACTACTTTGGATTTTAATATATTGATTTGGTATTATTCCTAGGTATTTGACATTGAAGAAAGAGTTCAAAACTCTTGGACCCACAAGCCTTTTTGTTTTGGATTCTTCTATAGTCCAAATAGTACATGTGAACGAATCCATGACTTAGTGGTTGGGTCAAGATAAGATCACATACTTAGAGGAATATGCCCATGAGGATGGATATTCCTTTAGAATTTTGACTTTGTTTGACTTTTAGCCCCATAACTTGAGTTATTCTGATAATTAATAACTTTGATGTGTAATAATTATATAAGTATATAAACTAGGGGTGAGGAGGTACTCATCATCCTTTCATTTGCAACTATCTTTATCTCATTGAATTCTCTAGTGAGCAATGTTTGAAGAGTGGTAACCTTGCGGGAGTATGATGGAGTTGGGGTACTTTGCTTTCTTAGTCTTTGATACGTTACCATAATAGCCATTAGAGATTCATCTTAAGTGAGAGACAGGCCGGCTCATAGAACTTGCCACCACCTCAATATGAGAATCACCTATGAAAGGGACATTCCCCAAAATGTAAGCTACAGAAACAAACTAATGAACCTAGAGATATTGTAGTATAAGTAACATCTCCCAAAACACACCAAAATGGAGATCCTATGAGACTTTGACCTTGGCCAACATGTGTATATCCTGACATGGTTATCCAAAAATCACCAAATGAATGAGACCATATCTCTCCAAATCTTGTGCCTCTTGTAAGGAAATGTCTCCTGGTAGGATCTTTTGGTAACCCTTGACTGTTGATATCAATAATAACTCAAGATATTGACAAGCTAAGTGTGCCACATGATATAGAGAGACTCATCTAGTAGTCTCATCTCTCTCCACATACAAGTACCTCTATATTAATATACTTACCTTTAATACCGCAACTAGTCTAATGCTAATCCCATCAAACAACTACAATGGACATACTCCTATTAGATATTTCAATGCAATGAGTGTGGTATCCAAAGGTTACAACGTGATAGATTGCAAGGGCTTATCCTCACACTTGTCTCTTGGTGGTGTAAAGGCTCCACTCCAAGCCTTTTGCACCAACTAATTTGCATGTTGTTGTAATGCCTTTGTAGAACTCCATAATGTAACATCCAAGGTAGATGGAACAATCCCACTCATACTCCAAATTTGAGTGATCTCTTTTGGTACTAGAGTATCTTCTACATGGGCTTTCTCCTTTAATAAGTCACTAGGCCAAGTAAAAAAACCACTAAAAATTGAAATTGATGCCAATGTTCTTGTCTTTAGTGAGCCAAGATTGTCACTACTAAAGCATACTATTAGGCAACATACTCATCCCTCACTTGACTACCAACCTGGTCTATAGGAGATTGTCTCCTCCCAATAGTCAATATTGAAACCCATATGGTATAATATTGCTCCACTAACTAGCGCATCATATGACTCAACTACTATCTCAATAGCTTGAGCTATCACTATAAAGCTACCTGGTCTACAAGAGGTTATCTCCTCCTAATAGTCAATATTGAAATCCGTAGGGTATAACATTGCTCCACCAACTATCGCATCATATGACTCAAATACTATCTCAATAGCTTGAGCTTTCACCACAAAGCTACCAATCAGATGACCAAGCTGAATCTAGACAACAAGGTCTCTACATGTGATGTATTGTGTAGAACCACCTCCTAGAGATGTCTGGATCTAAAATGGACACCTCTCTACATTGCTCTTCCATAGCTCTAGACCAACAATTGTAGCCTTCTACAACATAAAGGGCTACACACTAGAGTCTACTAAGACCCTCTATGGTGTATAGATCTTCCTTGAAGGTCCCACCAAATGGAAAATCCCCTTCTAGTTATCCAATAAGACAACTCTAGGTGTGAACCATGCTTGATCAAAGGTAAGTCTAACTGGCAACTCCTCCAATCTATCTATTATTTTTTGCCATAAACCACTAGTCGTTGATTGGATCCCATGCTCCTCAACCAAGTTAGCTCCAATATCAACTACCTCTGCTCTAGAAGTAGAAATTACATCATCCCTACTCTCACAAATTGTGGCAGCCTACTAGAATATTAGAGTTGGATCAACTCCCAATGTAAACATGTCACTAGCTAAGAACAAAGGGAAACAAATAATCAATTAAGTTGCCCCCAACATTAAGCTAGAGTTAATTGTTGTAGTAGTAGGTGTCTAACTTGCAGGTAGTCTATCATGCTCCCTATCCCACCTACCATGTCTACATTAGGACATCTAGGAGCCATGGGTGTTGTCTATAGTGCCTTGGAGAGTGTAAAAGATTGGGGATGTTTGACCTATCTACTAGCCTCTCCTCTCTATGGGTCCAACTACATTGGTACTCCTCTAGGCTCTTGAGCATGTATTGCACTCCTGGTCATTATGGTCAATATATTTATCTATTTTGCTCCACACATAAAGTCCAAGATGTCTCTCTTGCCAACATAAGAGGTGGAAGCTTGAGCACCCAAATCTGATCTCCTTTTAGCTATGGCCATGCTAGCCAATCTTTGCTCCAATTGCTCAATCCAAGTAGCCATGCAGTATCAAAAGTAAGAGCAGCTACAACACCCCTACCAAGTGTAGATCCTCTACTACCACCTCATTCTCAATGACTTGGAGCTCCTTTACCACCTACCATAGCAACACTATCACTATGTAACTCCAGGTGAAGGTCAAAGCATTGGTCACTAATGTGACCAAATCTATGGCAATGGTCATATTGTCTCTATGCTGGCTATGATGCAACAGAGGTATCATTGCTTTGAGTGCACTCTCTCTTGAAGTGACATCTACCACAAGTTCAACAAGCAACACCACCACTTATTGACTATTGTTGAACTAAAAATGAAGGTCAGGGTCTGTAACACCTATTTGTGGATATGTGTGGTATTGTGATATTTAGCTTGGTATTACAAGTACTTGAGAGATATTATTTATATAGGTAAAGGATGGTTCTAAATTAGTCATGATTAGTTAAATTTAGTCATAGCTAAGATAGAGAGGACCTTACTTTAGAAGAAGTGGAAAAGATGAGCACCACTATTTTGGAGTCTAGTGTGTTGACTTGATATTATTCTTAGGTGTTTGGCTTTGAGGAACGAGTTGAGAACTCTTGGGTCTGCAAGCCTTTTTGTTTGGATTCTTCTATAGTCCAAGGATAGCCCATGTGAAGAATCCTTGACTTAGTGGTTGTGTTAAGATAAGATCACATGCTTAATGGAATATGCCCATGTAGATGGATATTCCTTTATACTTTTTAACTTTCCTTCACTTTTAACCTAGTAACTAGAGTTGGGAAATAGTAACTTAAGCACATAACTATTTCACAAGTATATAAAAAGGGGTGATGAGATACTCATCATCCTTTCATTTACAACTATCTCTCTCTCATTGAGTTCTATAGTGAGAAATGTCTTGAGTCTTGGGTTGTTAGCCTTAGAAGAGTATGATGGAATTGAGATCCAAACAAATTCAATGCATTTCATTCTATCTTTTGGCATAGAAATTAGAGAGAGATCATTCTTTCACAGAGAATTATGAGTTTTAAAAGTGAGGGGGGGGGGGGTGGTTTTCAGACTAAATCTGAAATATGTATGCTCAATAGAAAGGTCCCTACACCAAATGGCTCCATGGAAAGATCTAAAATTCTTCAAGGAAGAATGCCCTAGAGTTGTGATCAAGTGGGAAAAATTTAAAAGGACTATGACATACCAATTGAGAGATTTGAGTGACATTGTGAGAAAGGGTCAATTCTGTAGAGTTGAGATCTCATGCATGAGGAGTGTGAGTGCAAAAAAGAAGAAGCATGTTTGGGTGTTTAGACTCATCTTGGGAACATGGAAGGTAACCAATAGTGGAAATTGAAGCTATGAAAGGTTCTCCAAGGGTGGTTTGAGGTGATTGTAGAGGTGGATTTGACAAAAAGAGAGTTTAGAATAGAATTTGAAGAGAGTGTTGAAGGATCCAAAAACCTATACCACTTGGAAGAAAGAGTGAGTCTAAGTGCTTTTTATGTGGAGAGAAGGAACATAAAGCAAATTCATGTCCATTGACCTTTGAGAGCAAAAGATTTAGGGAAAGGAAAGGCTTAATTTACTTGGGTTTGCATGTTGGACTCTTTTCACCAAGATTAGGAGGGAGAAGATCTAAGACCAAGAAGTTGTATGAGGTTTGTAGAGTGGAAAGACTTCCAAAAGGACATGAGTGTAGTGGAGTAAAAGCACATTTGGAGACCTTGGTGAAGGATCTTGGAGAGAATCTTAGTTTTACTACAGAAATACTATCACTTTTATCAGCTAGTTTTCAAGATTAGTGATGGAGATAATCTTTCAACTTATGGATAAACTATCCATGAGAGTTTGATTAATATGCACTCTAGGAGTTGATGTTGCTATAGAAATTTTTTAATAACCTAAAAAATTTGTGTTCCATAGGGTAGATTATTCTCATATGGTGTTAGTCATGTGTGTATTCTATTATTTATAGAGTGACTGAAAAGAAAAGAAAAGAAATTGAGAGAAAAGAGGAAGATAGTGAAGGCTAAGATGTGGAAACTTTTGATTTTCTTTGGCAAGGATGGAGAAGATATGAAGGCCTTTGTGAGAGACTTCAAGAGAGCTTTCATAGGAAATAATGAGAGGATGAAGAATGAGTGGTCTCATTATTATCAGATTTCTTTGAGGATGCATCACTTACATAATATGAGTCAGAATACCAAAAGAGAGAGAGAAAAGATAGGCAAGAAGAGTCTTGAAAGAGTTTGACTTTAGCACTCATTGAAAACTTTCTTGTAGATGAGAGTTATGAAAGATTGATGAGTGAGTTTACCTTTCTCAAGCAAGGAGATGGAGAGAAAGTGAGAGTCTATATGGAACAAGTGGAGAAGTTAAGAGTCCAAATTTTGAATAATGTTGAAGAAGAGTGGGGATGATGTGGAGACTACTATGATTGACACATGAACTATGCGCACCAAAAATTTGTAGGAAGGTTGAGACCACAGATTAGAAATAAGGTGAGATATGAGAAACCTTCTTCCAAGGTTGAAGCTATCAAGATTGCAATTTGTATGGAAGAGAGTTTGGAAGCGAAAGAGAGTGATTTGGTGGTGAAGGAGGTTGTGAATCCTCCTCAAGGCTACAAGTATGGGGAAACTTCTGATTCCGTGTTGTCAAGGGTTGCACCATAAGTAGTAGTTGTTCCAATACTTGCATCTCCACCAAAAGATACACTTCAAACCATCATAGAACAACTTGTAGATCTCAAGATCAATGTGGTGTAACTATGAGAGAAGAGAAAGGTTGATCAAAATGTGGAGAGAAAGCACAAGAGTTATGGAAGTTATTCATATAGAGACAAACAACCAACCAACCAACCAACCAACAATCTCAATGAGAGAAATTTTTTTGGCTGTGAAGGAAGAGGTCACATCCAAAGGAATTGCCCAAATTCCACTTACCATGGAGGAAGAGGTTATGAAGGAGCCAAAAGAGGGAGGAGGTGAAACCCAAGTGGCTCCTTATCCAAACAAAGGAAAGGAGATAACATCCATAGATGTGGTTGAGTGCAAGTTTGAGAAGAGGGAGTGCTCAAACTCCAAAGGTCTTCATTTGGATCTTTTGGCACAAGAGAAGAAGAGAGCTTGTTTTGTAGAGGATTTGCACTCTTTTCAAGGATTTATCCTAGCCAAAATACTCCTATGCCTACTAGGAGCACTTGCACAAGCACTTCAACACCATCAAAAACAAAGACTCCAAGGAAGAAGTTGGGGATGGAGGACTTCTTGATCTCAAAGCAACAATGGAACTATAATGTCTTGGAGGATGTTGGTAGTCACAAGGCTAACATCACAATAGGCCAACTGATTGCTTTGAATCTTATTTTGAGAAAGGAGCTTAGAAGTGGTTTGAGTTCTACAAGGAGCAAGAGGAAGAAGAAGGCAAAAGTTCCAGTATCAATGAGGGTGGTGGATGCAAAGCCAACTCCATGGGACTCTTGTGAATATGCCTCCAAGATAGATGTGAAAGTGAATGGTCACAACATCAAGGATGCATTGGTTGATGGAGGATCAGAATTGAATGTCATGCCAGAAAGGTTGATGAAGAAGTTGGGTATGATACCCTCAAGACCTTCAACATTTGTGATGAGCATGGCAAACAAGTAGCAAGTTCAACCACTAGGGATGATGGATAAGGTGGTAGTTGTAGTTATGGGAGTTCAAAATCTCATGACTTTCCAAGTCTTGAAGGATGTAAGCTATGACTTATGTCTTGGGAAGCCATGGTTGAGAGCAGCATGCACAACTAATTGATGGCACAAAGGGTACTTGAGGATTGGGTCAACGTAACATAGAGTCATAGCTTTTGTGATTAACACCACCAACACTTCATATTCAGATACACCATCTTCTGATTATTGGAAATTAGATTTTGGAAAAGGAGCTTCAGGTGTGAACACAAGCATGGAAGAGGAGACTTCCATAGAGGAGGATGAATGAGTTAAAGATGTGTATCCCTTATGTGCTATGGATTTTTCATCTAAGCTAGAGGTTTTGAAGGACCAAGATAAATCACCATTGACACTTGAAGAGATAGAGAGGAGGTTATCTACCCTCAAGTATAGTCCAAATGTTACCAAGGAGGAGAAGGTGAGATTTGAGGAGATTTTCCGCAAGTTCATCCACATGTTTGCTCTGAGTTTCAAGGATTTGAAGGAAGTCACCCTGGAGGAGCACAAGATAGAAGTGGATTCACATGCAAGACCAGTCCACCAAAAGAAACATCGCATTAGCCCACCAATAGCTTTGGTTGTGAAGGAGGGAGATTGATAAGCTCAAGGAGGTTGGATTTATCTTTGAGATTGAGAATTCATAATGGGTGTTTCCATTGTGATTGTGAAGAAAAAGAATGACAAGTTTTGGGTATGTGTGGATTACAAGAAGCTCAACGTTATTACCAAGAAGAACTACTACCTATTACCATTCATTGATGAGATTTAGGAAGAGGTTGCAGGTCATGAGAGGTATAGTTTGTAGATGGTTATAGTGGATGTAACCAAATCAAGATTGCACTAGAGCATCAACAACTCACCACATTCACCACACCTTGGAGAACTTACACTTTCAAGGTCATGCCTTTTGGGCTTTGCAATGCTCCAGCCACATTCCAATGGTTCATGAACAAGATATTTGAACCTTTCATTGGGAAATTTGTGAGAGACTTCATTGATGACTTTTGTGTCTATGGGAGCAAGGAGGAGCATTTTGAGCAATGCTAATCTTTAAGCAAGGTTAATCTTGCAATTCTTAAATGAAGCAAATGCATCCTTTAACCCAGAGAAGTGCATTTTTGGATGTGGAGAAGGTGTACTTTTGGGGCACATCATCTCTCAGGATGGAATAGCAATTGATCCTAAGAAGGTGAGGAAAATCTAAGACATTCCATTCCCTTCAAGCTTACACCAATTCTTGGGGATGGTTGGGTACTATAGCAGTTTCATCTTCTCACTTTTCAACAAGGCTTATGCATTGACCATCTACATGAAGAAGGATGTAGATTACATGGTGATTTTGGAAGACAAGGAGACTCTCAAAGCTTTTGAGGAGCTCAAGCAATCCCTTATTGTAGCTCCAATTCTTGCTAAATTTGATTGGAGTAAGCCTTTCATCCTCTACACTAATGCTTATAATGTTGCTATAGGATGAACTCTTAATCAATTAAACCAAGATGTGCATGATCATCTAATAGCTTGTACTAGTTGGCAGATGGTTTCAGCAGAAAATAACTACTCTATCACGGGTAGAGAAGAGTTGGCAGTAATCTTTGGTCTCAAGAAGTTTAGACACTATTTGATTGGAGTGAAAGCTATAATTGTAATGGATCACAAGGCTTTGAAGTACATCTTCAACAAGCCTTATGTGGAAGGGAGGCTAGCAAGGTGGATGACACTCTTGTCTTAGTATGACTACACCATTGTAGAGTACACTTTGCAAGAAAGATGATTGCTTTCAAGATTTTAGATGCAGGTTACCATTGGAGAGGAATTTTCAAGGATTGTCTTGATTATTGCAAAACTTGTCATGTTTGTCAAGCTTTTGCTAGAAAATCTACTTCCACTTCACCACTTAGATCAATTCCATTGCTAGGACCTTTTGAGAAGTGGAAAATTGACTTTTTAGGTCCTCTTAACAAAACCCCAAGGAACAATCAATACATTATGGTAGTTACTGATTACCTTACCAAGTGGGTTGAGGCTAGACCATTGAGGGACAAGAATGAAGATGAAGTTGGTAGATTTCTTTATGAACGCATTATCACTAGATTTGGATGCCCTTGGAGTTGGTTTTTGATAAAGGAGGAGAGTTTATAGGAAGCATCATTATATTTGTGCTATGACATTTCTCTATCACACATATAGTAACTACATCCTATAAGCCAAATTCCAATGGTTTGGCAAAGAGAACCAATCAGACCTTGTGCATGATGTTGGCCAAAGATGCAGAAATGGAGGGTGCTAAACAACATTGGGATAAGAGGATTAATGTAGTTTTGTGGGAGTATAGGACAACCATGAAGACTTCCACTTGATATTCTCCATTTCAATTGGTATATGGTATTGAGTCTACCTTATCTATTCAATTTGATCTTCCTACCTTCCAAAGCATTCATAGGAGATTGAAGAAAGCACAAGGAGGTGATGCAAAGAACCCAAGGAAGGATCATCATGAAATTGTTGAGAGTGGACAATTGCTCTGGTTCAAGTAGAGCAAGCCCAAAGGAAAAAAAAAGGAGAGGTATGACAAGAGGCAAGGCAAGAAGAAGGTGGAGCATTTCAAAGAAGGTAATTGGGTAAGCTTGTTTGATTCTATTTGATTCAAGAGGGTGCAAAAGAAGTTTTTGCCTAATACTTTGGACCTTTCATAGTGTAGAAGGTGTGGGGCAATTACACCTATGATCTCAAGGAGTTGCAAGGAAGACACTTTGATAGGATTAACCATGATAAGTTGAAGATATATCATAGAAGGTAGAGAGACATTCACTTTGAGGACAAAGTGAAAACTTAGTCCGGGGGTAAATGTAATACCCATTTATGCATATGTGTGGTATTGTGATATTTAGCTTGGAATTACAAGTACTTGAGAGATATTATTTATATAGGTTAAAGATGGTACTACATTAGTCATGATAAGCTAAATTTAGTCATATTTAAGATAGAGGGGACCTTGCTTTAGAAAAAGTGGAAAAGATGAGCACCATTATTTTAGATTCTAATGTGTTGACCTGGTATTATTCCTAGATGTTTGGCTTTGAGGAAAGAGTTGGGCCTACAAGCTCCTTTTTGTTTGGATTTGTCTGTAGTCCAAGGATAGCCCATGTGAAAGAATCCTTAACTTAGTGGTTATGTCAAGATAAGATCACATGCTTAATGGAATATGCCCATGTAGATGGATATTCCTTTACACTTTTTGACTTTACTTGACTTTTAGCCTAGTAACTTGATTTACTATAGTAAAGAGTAACTTTAGTGCGTAACTATTTCACAATTATATAAACAAGGAGTGAGGAAGTACTCATTATCCTTTCATTTGCAACTATCTCTCTCTCATTGAGTTCTCTAGTGAGCAATGCCTTGAGTCTTGGAGTGTTAGCCTTAGAGGAGTATGATAGAGTTGAGGTTCTTTGCCTTCTTAGTCCATGGTGCATACTACCATAATAGCCATCAGAGGTTGGTCCTGAGTGAGAGACAGGCCAACTCATAGGTCTAGCTATACTAAGCCATCCACTCCCTCCATGGGATTTGGGCTATCCACTCTATCTTTGGAAGTCAAACATGGCATGGTGCACTTTTTGCTACACTCTAGAAGAATTAACAATTGTAGAGGAGGTCTCCCTACCAAATCCAAATATCATTACTCTCTCCTATACCATGTTGAGCTTAATGGGCTCAACTAACCTAAAGACCATTACCAAAGTAGGTGAAGTAGCCTATAACAATGTAGCATCATGTACTCTATGTTGCAAGTCCATGTTTAGGATCCCATGCCAAAATTGGACTACCTAGGCCTCAATAAGTCCTTGAGTGAAAATGATCAGCCATATCATGCAATTGTATGCCCAGCGTAGGCTATCTCCAACCTTTTTTTGGAATTCTTGCAAGCTTCTCCTTCTCAACTTGTCAATCCGCACTCTCTGGTAGTTTTACCTCAAGCACTAGAAGAACTCCACCATGAGGTTAAACCCCAATACTACACCACCTCTTTTAGTGGTACCTCCACTTGTAGTAGCATCATCTCCAACTAATGCACCTCCACAAGATCCACCAATGCTACTAGAGCTAAAACTTGTGGTATTGCCAATCTATCCCTAGCAACTAAGCTTGAAGTGATAAAGATGTTGTTTGGAGACCAACATTGGCTCCATAGCTCAATCTCCTCCAAGTGAGTTCCCTTGAACTCATTATAGTTATTTATTGGCAGACCTTCCAAGCAATGAAACAACCACTTCCATGCTATGAAGGGTGTGAACAAAGTTGGGTTCCGCATCTATTATATATCACATCAACTCAATGGTACCCATTATACCAAAGTAGCACGTAGGGCCTTTGAAGGCCACATAAATCTTGTCCATGTCCCACAACAACAATGTAGACATACCAAGTGCATTCTCAATTGAATCAACCCTTATATCAAACTCCAACTTAGAGTCAATCTCCTCTCTTATTGAGACCTAAGATACAAGCTAATACCAAGAGCCACTTTGTGTAAGCCCATTATGTACTGCAATGCTATCTCCTTTCAAATCTCCAAAGGACTCCGTCATGACAAATGTAACTCAAATTGCAACCATGACCATCACAAGTACCCCACCAAGGACCACCACAACATGCTAATACAAATTGAATATCACCCATTAATGCAGCTCTAATTGCAACAACTACACAAGGAGAAAGGATGACCTATTACTTGCCATCACAACATGCATTCTCATGATCTACAAGGCATCACTTCCTGCCTCACCAGAGAGAAATACACCTAGTCTAACTAGTCACTACTCTAGCCTCACTGCCGAGAGCACCCCAAAGCACCAACACTCTAAAGTCAAGGCACCTCACACAAACATGATGCACAAAAAAGAAGTGAAGAATAGAGGAGGTCCAAACACAAGAAGTCTAAGCAAAATCATCCATCCCATAAATAAACACCGGATTTGCTCTGCTACCATTTGGCATTTGATATAATAGGAGTGTCAACCTACTTTCTAAGCTACTAAGATCACCAAGAATGGGATTAAACTGCCTCTCCTAGCCAAAGCTACATGCGTATAGGTATCAATGGAATAATCACTATGACAACAAGGGAAGGTGGACTAGTTGGCTAGGGCTCCAATCTAAGAACCAAAGATTTAGGGCTCAAAACATGTTTCACATAATCTAGAAGGGGATGCAGATTTTGCCAAATAATAACCAACAAAATCATCTAAACTAGGTAGCCTCACGCTAGCAAACTTGCTTGTTTGCCCTTTTGGCCTTTTTAGGTCTTCAAACCATATCTAAATCTGGCAAACCCTTTCTAAATCTGGCCAAGCTTCACGCAACTCGAGCCAAAATTTGACATGACTCCTCCAAAAAATTTGACATAGATCTGACATAACTCCTTTATAGTTGACTGACCGCCATATCCTTTGCTAAATCTCCACCTAAGCTAAATTGGAAGGATGGAGATCTCCATATTCTTAAATCAAGGGCATGGGTTCACAACTCCACCTTCAATTTTGCATTTCAAGCTCAATTTGTACCAAATCGGCCATGATTTGACATCTTGGGCTTAAATCAAATACTATCATCTAAAATTGACTCCATTCTCAAAAATTTGGCCATCACTTTTGCACACCATATGCATCATTGTAAAATTTATATCAGATCATACAAAGGACAACAAATAATATAAAGGACATCAGATCTACACACAATCACTCTCAAGGACATCTGAATCACAATCAAAATACCAATAATTCATCATGCTTGGAGATATCACCAACACCCTTAGTTCCTACATTTGAACTCCTTTGACTCTGACTTCTTTGATATAATTAGTTCTTCAACTCAAATTACATTCAAATAGATCAATACTTGATCATTCACTTAGCATTCTATCAATAATTATGTACTGATTACAATCAAGTCATACCACTCTAGCAAAGAGATTCCAAGTGATGCTTGCCGGTGCACCATAACTTGGAACCGAAAGGCTCAAGATCAAAGAAGTAAGCTCCTTGAAGCTGCACTTCAAAGATATACTCCTGATTTTGACCTAGGTCTCCAGCCCTAACGGTGCCATTGATGGCACATCCAATGGTGCAAGTAACAATAGGTCTCACCATGTGATTGGTAGCCCTAACGGTGCCACTGATGGCACATCCAACAGTGCAAGTAACCATAGGTCCCATGATGTGATTGGTAGCCCTAACATGAAATCGGACCATCAACAAGTAGTCCATGAGTAATTACCAAAATACCTATGATTACCAACACTATTGTTCTAGTGTCCAAGCAATCTAGCTTTGACACCACAAATGTTGTAACAATATCAAATCTTTTACCTCCTCCTCATAAGAACAATGGAATAGATCTCTCAAAAGATCTTAGTAGTAAAGCAACTAGATTTATTATTTATTGATCATGATTAGATAATGGATAAATAGGCCTACTATCATCTCTATGATGACTAAATAGTCAATACATACTCCAACAATTATTTTAGTATCTCACTAGAAGAACCTCCCTTTATACTACTCCTTGATCTTTATAAGTCATCCATGCTCATAGATGCTCTTCCAAAAAAAAATTTAGAATTCCTTCAACACCTTGGTCTCTTCCTCATCCAAAATCCTCAATAGTGTGTCAACTTCCCTCTTTGATCTTCCTTTAATGGAATTCATTTTATTATAAGTACCCATAAATTTAAAGAACTTATCACTCAAGTAATAATAAAGTTATTGGAGGATATCAAATAAAAACTAATTGTTCTTAATTAAAATTAAATAATTCTTCCTAAGAAGGAAATTTAACAATGTTTTAAGCTGATGAAAGATGCAAAACTTGTATTGCATCTTCATCATCCTCATCACAATCCATAACTACCATGTCATCTTCATTGATTAATACTAAGTTCATCTTCCTTACTATCTACTCTCATTGAGGATTTAAGGACTTAATATAGGCTATTTATTACAAAATAGAAATATTTATTTTACTATCATCCCCCAGAAAAGTAACATTTTTTACAATAAGGTCATTTTATCCCTTCATTTTTTTATTGAATTTAACAATTCCAAAACATCTATCTTAAGGACAAAGTGAGCATCAATAAGACATTTTTGCTTATCACTTATTGCAACCATAACATTTTGAAGACTTCTCTGAACTTCTTTATTGTTTTTGATAATACATTAGTACCAAATATATCAAAAGGAAAAAGGAATTCACATCCTTTTCTTTTTATATCATTTTCTTTATGATCCACCCAATCTCGACATGACTTGTATTCAAAATAACACTTATAATTGTACCACACATGTTACTTAATGGCTTTAAGATAAGTGGTGACTTGAGAATCTTTTCCAAACAAGACATAATAACCTTTTTCTTCCCATCTCTTGTATGATTCCTCATTAGTTTATAAATGGGATCAAAACATAATCAAAATGAAAAAAAGACACCTTGTAGATCCCATGAACATCTTTACTTCTATGAGGCTATCACAGCCCTTCATTCTTGTAATAACATCAAATTTTTACTAGATTTGGATGTTTCTCTAATATCCTACAGAAATGACCAAAGATAAAAAAATTTTAGGTATGTCAAAGCTTGACTTCTCATTTGAGTGTGTGAGATTACCACCTCAAGCTCTATGAGAATTTTGATCATCATCATGAACATTTTCAAATACAAAATATTAGTGTCTATTCTTCATGAGGTCCTATGTAATAATATGGAGTTAGCAAAAGCTAAATATAGATAAAGGAAGATACAACTAGCATATACCTATGAAATTTAAGATTGTTCTAGAAGCATCCAAGATGCTTCTTGGTGAGAAGTTTCTAGGAACTTTCCAAGCATTGAGTAACTTGTATACCAATTGATAGCTAGCTTAGCTTCTTGTCAAGTAAACAACTAACTTAGCTTACATGATAAGTAAATAGTTAGGTTAGCTTGCACCCTAAAGAAGGTGACTTCTAGAAGAAACATTCATTGAACCTTCTTGAGAACCTTGTATCTAGGGTACCTATAATCCCAAAGCTCAAGCCCAGGCTAGGAATTTGGAGTTTCCCTCATTTGAGAGTTTTAATGTGCTCTTCCATTCTCCTATTTCTCTCTTAGCCTTTTATATTCTACTCTTTATCGTTAATTGTAGATACTTTTATATGTACATCATCTAAAGAGTTTTAGATCTTCTCCAAAACAACCTCTCTCAAAATCTTATTCACAATATTTTCCATATAAGCGATTGAATAGATTACTCCTTCTTGAAGTGCACATGTCCTTACCAATATAAGTGAAGTATGCATAATGGTAAAATCTCTACTCTCCATTGTTGACTAAAAAATGATTATAGCCTAAATATAAATCTCTAATGGAGTAAATAGCATGCACAAAAATTTCCTCAAACACTATAGAATCCACTATAGGATTTGACCTAATGTTCAAAATGGTTACCTTGTTTGTTTGTTGTATGTTTGGGATGAATTCTAAAGCTCTCTACTTCTTTGGTATTTTAAATTGAAGTAGGATTCCATAAATAGCTCTAAAGGTCCTATGCTCATCTTCTCCTTAAACTACTCCACTAACTAGGAGATCATAGCCGTCGATACAAGGATAAGCTTCAAATCCCCACATAAATGTGCCATTTTAAGAATATATGCACCACTATAATAGTATAGTGGTGCCTAGGGTGATTTTCACAAATAGATTAACATCTATATACCCAATTTCTTGTATAGTGAAAGTAAATACTCTATTCTATTTCTCAAACATCTCTTAAAAGGTCTTCTTCTCTATCTTAGTTAAGAATTCACCCTCCAATCTTCACTTGATTGAGTGTCACCTTAATAAAACTAAGCCCAAGCTTCTTTGAATCTTGTAAACTTAGTTTTGTTGATACAAATTCCATAAGGTTCTTGAAGTCTTCAATTAGTTGAGTGGATATAATATTTACTCTGTATGCACTTGTGCTTCTCTTTGCTCCTCCATTTCCATAAAATTAAAAATATTTCTTTGTATCTCTCTTTAGTTTATTTTAATCATTATTGAGGAATATTTTCTTTATGAGAAACATAAGTCTTCAAGTGACTTTTTTTTACCTTCTCTTTATACATCTCACCAAGTGCTTCTTTATTTGATAAATGTCCTTCCGTCTTAATAAGTGCCTTCTTTTTCTTCAAAACATCTCTCTTGTATACATTTCAAACTCTCCTTCTCTTGGTGTTTTCTTAACACAAATATAAAACTTGAGTAAAGCTACACAAAAATCTTCCACTATTCTTCTTTAATGCTAGTAGAAGAAATTTTTTCCTATAAGTACTTTTCTACTCTGGATTTACAAAGATTCATACAAAAGTTCATAAAATTCTCAATCATTTTTTGATTGAGTAAGTCTTAACTTCTCTTTTTTCCTTCATGAGACCCATTGACAATAGAAAATTGGACAGACATTGTATCATTCTGACTTCTAATGTAAAGTAAGTGAGATCCATAATTTAATATCTTAGTTTCTATCATGGAAATAATAATTTGGTGTGGCCAAGAATCACTAGACAATCAAATCTATTGTGAACAAAGAAATTTTATGTGCTTTGCAAGAGCAAATCAAAGACATGGTAGATAGTTATTCTTGGATTTTAGAAATATGGAAGAAACTTAAGAGTTTATTTATTTTTGAGAGACTAGAGAGGTCTAACTGGAACTAGGTAGCATTTCTTGTCATAAAAATTCAAGAAGGATTAATGAGATTATGAGATTAATCATCTCTTATACACTCTTCTTCCAACCAATAAATCCATACTAGTAGCTTTGAAGGCTTGGCCTGTTAAGATTATCACAAATGGGAGTATGTAGCAATCAAGTCAATATAGTTTTGTAGAGACCAGAAGGTAAAAGCAAAGAAGAAAGGTACAAATGAGTTATTGGATGTTGCCATATTTAGTGCTTCTTCACAATCAAGGAAAGGACCAAGTAGAAGATCAAACATACTTAGAAAAGAAGGCCCTTTTTTCTATAAAAGAGGTCATGTGGCACCTCAGTATCCTAAGGAAGAAGAGAGAAGGGAACAAGATATGAAGAACAAAAGAAAGAGATCACATCCAACAAAGGAGACAAACTTGTAAGCTCATCATACAATGCAGAGGATTACAATGATATAATTAGTGATGAAAAAGCCTACTTAGTTGTAGAGTTGAATGGGGAACTATTTGCAAAAATGCAAAAGTGCTCAAATGGTTTAGGATGATTCTTTGATTCTAGAGCCACCTCTCAAATCTACTACAAAAAGTAGTTATTCTCAACTCTTCAACCTTTGAAGACTTCCAAGAGTGTTCATTGTGGACCTTTGATTTTGAATCCAGTGTTAGGAATTGGCAAAGTTCCTATTGTTCTCATGGGAGGACTTGACAAAATTTCTTGTAAGGGCTATTTGGAGAATGTTCTCTACACTTTCAAATATATCAAGAACTTAATGTAAGCACACTATTGGTTTGAACATAGAATGGATGTACTATTCTAGAGTAATGGAAAGAAATGTACTCTAAAAAAAGGAGGCTTGGTTGTTGGGTATGGAACAACAAAAGGTAAGTTGTTCAAGTCCATGAAAGTTTATTCTTCAGATTCTCCACTAATTGTAGAAAATTGCAATGATATCCATCTTTTGCATATCAGTTTAGGACATCTACCAAAGTCCGATATCCATGCCCTATAAAAGATAATGGAGGGATTGAAAGCAGATCCCAAAGAAAAACTCAAAATTTTCTATTGGTGTGTAGAAGGAAAGGCATACAAGGCTCCAACTCCCAAAAATTCCTCAATCAAGCCTTAGGTCTTGTGGATATTATATACTTTGATGTAATGGAATACATGACCAAGAAGTCATTGTGGAGTAGCCTACTATATCTCTTTTGTGGATGATTATAGTGCAAAGAGTTTAATCTATCTCATGAAGAGCAAGGATAAAGTATTAAAAAATTTCATAAGTTTTAGCCATGGCTGAGTTGCAAACTAGGAGGAAAATCAAACAATTGAGTACAGATGGAGGTAGAGAGTATAGAACTGAAGAAGTTTTATCTTTCTTATCAAAGAACGAAATTCTTCTTGATTTTACTACTAGAGATAGTCCAACACAAAATGGAGTTGTAAAAAGTCTAAACCATAAGTTGGTGGATAAGGCACTAGACATGCTTCAACATGCAAAGTTGGAGAGGAAGTTTTGGGGTGCAGCTATCAATATTGCAGTTTTTTGAGAAATATCAATGGTATAACTGCATTTCAAGAGAAAACTCTTGCTGAATCTTGGAGTGGAAGCAAGCCTGATGTTTCTACATTAAGAGTCTTTGATTTTCTTGCCTTTGGTCATATTCCTAAAGAACAAAAGAGAAAGTTCACAAAGAAAGATGAAATGATGATCTTTGTAGGATATGAAGAGTGTTTGAAAGGATCTTCAATCTTAAGACTAGACATAAGTAGGGACCTACACCTACAAAAGTAGGGATGTCCTCTTTGATGAGTTGAGAACTTGGGGAGAAAACAATGATGTGCAAAAAAAACCTGATTAGGTTGATCAATTTGTCTTTCCAAGCTATAGAGATGATTCTTCAAAAGAAAAATCCCTACTTAAACTTGAAGATTCATCTGAAGAGACTTTAAGGTGTAGAAAAGGCATCTAAAGCAAGTGGTGGTTTTTGATCTTGATACCACAAAAGGAGGAGATTCCTAAAAGGGAACTTTAGATGTAGAGTCTTTGGATGAGATTCCAAAATGGTCAAGAGATGACATAGAAAATCTAAATGAAAGCCAAGAAGATAAGAGAGAGTGAGAAAGCCTATTGATAGACTTGGCTTTCCTTTTGAGCAAGAGTCACATTTGATAGAAGAGATGTCAAATGCATCTTACATCTACAATTGGATAGATAATGATCTTGAGACACTAGAGCATTCAATGCTTAGACCAGATTGGAGTCAATGGGAGTTGTTATATTAGAAGAGAAAATCTCTCTTCAGAATAATGATACATGGGTTCTAGCTGATTTACTACTAGGTATAAAAGCAAGTGGATTTAAATGGGTATTTTGAGTTAAACTTGAAGCTAAGAAGAAGATTTTGAAGTTCAAAACAAGATTGGATGCAAAGGGCTTCAACCAAAAAGCATCAATTGACTGCATGAAAACCTTTGCACTAGTGGCTAAGTATGGATCTATTAGGATGCTTCTTGCACTTGTTGTAGATAGAGATTGGGAAATGGAGCAGCTATGTAAAAGACCAAAGAAAGAAATAGGATAATAGAAGACTAGAGTGGAAGATCACTTTTGGACTCTCAAGTGAGTAAACTTTGAATGCCTAGCTTGAGTTTGGCTTGGGTATATATAAGTAAGTTGGGTTCAAGGCTCCCAATGAGTTTCCAAGGAAGGTTCCTTCAAGGAGCCACCTTACTTGGAGTGCAAGCTAAGCTAGCCATTTACTTGGGTATGCAAGCTATACTTTCATACCAAGTGCCATGCAAGTTACTCTAACCTTGGAAAGTTCCTAGAAGCTTCTCACCAAGAAGTTTCATGGGCGCTTCTAGAATATTCTACCCACAAGCTTCCTTTATGCTTCTAGTATATTTTCAGGCAAGTTATACTTACTTTTGTTATATTTAGCTTGGCCTACTAACTCATTAGCTTCTACTAACTTGTTTGCTAACTCCATATTATTACAAGTTAGATGTGAAGATAGCTTTTCTCAATGGAGATCTGGAAAAGACCATCTATATAGATATTTCAGATGGATTTGTTGAAGGAAAAGGGAAGTAATGTTTGCTTAAGAAAGCCTTGTATGGTCTTAAACAAGCTCCTAAATCTTGGTATGAGAAACTTAACTATATCTTAGAAAGCAAGGCTTCAACCAAGTAGACTCTAACATGAGTGTCTATTATAAGGATAATTTATAAATTGTTGTATACATAGAGGACTTGCTACTACTAGGAAAAAGAGAATCTATCAATGAAGCGATAGATTTCTTGTGTTCTATCTTGAGATGACCATATTGGGTCCCATGAAACTCATTTTAGGGATAAAAGTGACCAAAGATAGAAAATCAGGTTGGATTCAATTTAGTCAACCATTGTATATAAAATCTATACTTGCTAAGTATTGAATGACAAAGGAAAAACCTGTTTTTATACCTCTTGATATAGGATGGAAGTAGAGTGGAAGCATGGAAGAAGAGGTAAAAGACCAAGAAAAAAACTTTCAATTTCTCTATCAAGGTGCACTTGGTTCTTTGAAGTTTATCATGGTCTGCATGAGTCCATCTGCTATGCAATGAGAGCACTTTCTAGATATAATAGCGATCCTACATAGATATATGGAAGGGTTGGAAGGGTGTGAAGAGTATTCAAATACTTGAATGGCACTAAATATGCTTTTTTGGAGTACAAGAAGTAGGAAAATACACCTTCTACTCTAATAGCATATACAAATGCTAGTTAGAGAGATGATAATAGTAGATCAGCTAGTGGATATGTGATCATGCTTAGTGGAGGAGCAATCAACTCATATAACAAGCAGAATATACCTACAGATAAACACAAAAATGTGTAGTAGACATGGAAATTGTCCTAAACTCTCATTACATAGGAGTCTCAAATTTACTTAATCTCTAGTTTAGAGCAATCCTTAGTTTTTATATTCTAGTTTAGATACTTCTAGGATAATCAAATATCTCATTAGGGTAAAGTGGGTGCAACCACATTTAGGGTTAAGCAAAGCAACATCATTTCTTTTGTGTATATAACAATTTTTTGAGCTTGAAATAGTGAATTTTGCTATAGGTGTCACTCCTAACACCTTGTAATGGTTTCAAGTGTACTTTGTGCTACTTACCTTGGGAAAATCTATCATATGATAGAGTGAATTTTTGTGTCTTATCTATAGAGAGTGTGTGCTGAGTATTGCTATGAGCAATTAGGAGTGTCTACTCTAGCTAGATTGGCAAAGTTGAGAGCTAGGATGTCTGATACATCAAAAGTTAGAATGATTGAGGATAGACCTTCAATTTCATTTAGAGGAAACAACAATTCTTATCAAACTATGATCAGTTAATACCAAAATAGACTCTAGCAGATGCACTAATTGTTTGTAGGGAGAATCATCCATATCTAATATGAACAAACCGCATCACTTCATACATATTATGTTGATCTTTAAACAAGGATCAACTAATACCAAAATGTAGTCTAATAGATCCACTAATTTTACCCTTGCTTTGATTGTATCGGTAATATTCCGACCTTAGAGATCTTAAGAGACCTTAAGAGAACACAAGAGAAGAAACACAAGCTTCACACTCAATACTACAAAGCTCCAAAGGAGCACCTTGACTTTATTTTATAGCAAAGAGGATTCTCTCAAAGGAAGCTCCACCCTTAGATCAGATACATGGATTGGTGACCTGGCAGCAAGCTCTACCCTTAGATTAGTTGTGTGCATGGATGACATGTCAATTTTGGTCCTATCTAGTTGGTCAAACAAGCTTTGACCAAAGAGAATCTTCAGCAAATCTTCCTATAGGAATCATTTAAATTGTATGGGTGAGATACCATTGGAAGCTCTCAATGAGACAAACAAGGGGGGAAGGAATGCCAACCTTTCTTTTCTTGGGGATAATCTGCACATTTTCAAGGCCTAATTCATTTTGAGGCCTAATTTAGGCCTCAAAAATTGACTCTTAAGTTCTGAGACTATTTTTGGCTCTTGTCCTATTAGTAGAAGTACTCTTTTGGTGAAACCTCTATTTGATCTACATAGTCTATTATCTATAACACTCTTCTAGATGTTGTTACCAAGTCAATTTTTACCTCTAGATAGTATATCTACCTATTGGTATTACATTTTAAGGTTATTTTTTGGCTCTTGCTCTATTAGTAAAAGTTCTCTTTTGGTGACACCTCTATCTAATCTATCTAACACATCATACCTAACATCCTTCTTGATGTTACCAAGTAAATTTTCACCTCTAGATAATATATCTAGCTATTGGTATCTGGAATACCAAGAGCTAGCCATATGATCTAGATGTGAAATTTGGTTTGGTAATATATGGAATGATTTTATAAATGATGGTCAAAATAGATCAGATAGAAGTATCACCAAAAGGTTATTTCTACTAATAGAGTAGAAAACCAAAATAGATTTGAAAACCTTAGAACCAATAGCTAGACATATGATTTGAAGGTGAGGATTGAGTTGATAACATCTGGAAGGATGTTACACATGATGGACTGAGTAGATCAGAAAGAGGTATCACCAAAAGGGGACTTCTACTAATAGAGTTGGAACCGAAATATGCTTGAAATCTTTGAAGGCAATTTTGGAGGCCTAAACGGATGAATTAGGCCTTGAAAATTTGCGAATCCCTCCCTCCCCCCAGAACAAAGGGAAGGCTAGCCTTCACCTCCCCTTGCTTTGTCTCGTTGAGAGCTTTCCAATGGTACCTCACCCACGTGATTCTGAGATTCCTATAGGAAGATTCTCTAAAAGATTCCCTCCGGTCAAAGCTTGTTTGACCAACCAGATAGGACCAGGACCGACATGTCACCTATCTATGTACCTAATCCTATGGTGGAGCTTCATTGGAGGAGATCCGCTTTGCCTATATAATAAAGAGAAGGTGCTCCTTTGGGGCATCGGAGTTTGAGTGTGAAAGTGTGTGTTTCTCATGGTGTGTTTCTCTTCAGGTCTCCTATCCTTGGAGTATTACAGTATTATAGTATCCCAAGCTCAACATATGTTTTAGATTAGAGATTCCTTACTCTCTTCCTATCAATGTGCTCCATAGTCCCTTCATAGATCCATACTTCATTTCTTCATCCTTTCCTATAACATGGGATGCAAAATCTTGCATTATTATCTCAATTTTCTCTTGTAAAATATGAGTACCTAAAATTTTAACCATCTCTATTTAATTATTTTTCTTCATCCTTTCTTAGAACATGGGATGCAAACACTTGCACTAGTATCTCAATTATTTCTATATAATGTAAGTATCTAAGATTTTAACCATCCCTACTTTACTCTTCACCCTTTCCTATAACATGGGATGCAAACACTTGCCCTAGTATCTCAATTTTCTCTTGTATAATATAAGTATCTACAATTTTAACCATCCTCATTTCAATGGTCACTAAATAGAATTCTATCTAACTATAAAATCTCTATGTTCCAAGGTCTCTTGCAAGTTCTTTTTGTTCTTAATATCATATTTGAGCTTGTATGTTGGAGTCTTACAATTGCTTCTTTGAAAGGATACTTTATTCCTTGCATTTCCATTTCTTACTATCTTATCTCATTGATCATTGATCTAAACATGACTTTTGGTTCTTTTTTCCTTTCACAATTTACTTTTATTTGCCTTGAAACCTCCACTTATTTTTCTTCATCTCTCTTCCTATTCCTCTCTACACTTGCTGCTTGAAAACTCATGTGCTTTTTATTGCTAGTATACTTTCATGCAATCAAAATCCATAGCATCAACTTTACTAATTGTAGTATTTATCTTGTTTGCCACTCATATCATAATGCTCCTTGGAACCACAATGGACTCATCTCTAGGTTGAGCCACTAGATGTCCATCACTCTCATTGAAAAAGTTCAGAATAAAGCTTGCTTATTTGAACATCCACTTGCCTTTTCAAGATCCTCATGCACCATCTACCAAAGTTTGAGTCTCTTAATTTAACAAGCTGGCTAGTTCCATCCTTGACAATCTTATATAAAGTATTTGAAAAGGATCTTCACAACTCCTTACCTTGATGTTCAATACTATTAACTTGGTTAATTCTATCCTTGACAAATGTACTATAAAGTATTTGAAAAAGATTTTCAAAACTCCTTATAAAAGTTTGATTGGATGGAGTAGCATCAGTAGTACTAGAACTCTTATGACTTCTTAAATAACAATCTCAATTCTCAATTTACCTAGATCCCTTACAATCTCATCAAGAGAAAATCTCTTTTACTTTTTTAATATTTTGGTCAAGGGGCTATACCATGTCTATTTCAAGAGCTACAATCTTACTTACAATTTTCAATTGGTTGGTGAAAATAGTGTCCACTTGCTCTACCTTTCTATATTTGTACAGTTTTTACTCATACCACCTTGAACTCTTTTATAAACTAGCTTGATAAAAGAGCTTATCCCTATGATCCTCACTTCTAATGACAAAGAAGAACTTCACTAGATTTTCATAAGTAGATTTCAAATGCATCTTGAAGGTGATGGCTCACTTTGCACTAAAGGTCCCGTCATGCCAAAGACTACCACTCCAAAGGCTGCATGCTTCAAAGAAGGCGTGACTTCCAAGGAGTCTTTGTACTGATATACTGGCTTGCTTTTTGTTCTTATGGTACTTTCAATGATCCTTGTTACCTAAAACCCTTCCATGCATTGCCTTGCTTCTTTTGATGTCCAAGGAGTAAAATACCAAGATAAGTCCAACTGTCTTTCAATACTCAAGTGCCTACATTCCTGCTCAGAGATTCCTCACCATTACTCAGCTAAATCATCCAATCAATACTCAATTTGTAGATGAAGAGTGATAAAGAGTTTAGAAGGTCCCTTTGCTAGTTTCTAATTCCATTTCTATTACCATAAAGTGAACTCAATTTACATTGGGCTTTAGCTTCAAATACTCTCTTTGCTTCCACTCCAAAGGAATCTAATAGTTGGATTCTCCCAAAAATCTTGTGTTTGTATCTACACTATGCAAAGCTCATCCTAATTGCCTCCTTGATATTATCCTAATGTGGCTTAATTAAGTCTCTTTTTTTTATCAAGGAAGGTGTCATATCTTCCATTGTAACAATGTGCACATTTGATCTTATGACATTGAAGGCCTCCTTGGCTAAAAAAGGTTCCTACTCCTTTGAAGGTGTTCATGCCAAGTTTAGTTCCACATCAAAGGTGTCTTTCATACCAAAGAATATACTTAAACTATTTACACTTACTAAGCTTTTAGTTGCATTCAACATTTGGCTTACAGCCCAAGGTCTTTGACTATGAAGGTCTTTGACTATCCTATTGCAAAGAACTGCCTTTTCCAATCAAAATTCTAATCAATATGTACACCTTCTCCTCGTAAATTGCAAATCTGAGGATGAGAGTGTTTGTTACTTAACTAGATTTCAGCTGGTCTAAAGAGAACAACAGAAATGGTTGGGATGCAAAGAATGACTTAAATGCTAAAACCTTTGTCTACTAATCTCTTTTAATATTTAAAGTGTTTATATGAATTTTTAGACCTTTTCTATTTTATTAAGCTTAGTTTTCTCTAGCAGCATCTCCTTACAAAACATATGTCTCTTTGAGTAATTTTATCAATCTCAAACACTTCTATTTCTAGTAAGATAAATTTATCTATTTAAGATAAAGATCAATTTCATGAATTTTCAATATATATGCTCCTTCAAGCAAACCGCTAGCTACTCTAGTTGCTTGTTTGAGTAGACTTTTGTCCCCTAATTCTTGATCTATTGGAGTTGTTTTTGGAGCTTGGTTTGATCTAGCCTAACTTAGATCACCTTCTCCACGAAGCCTACTAACTAATCTCTCATCTCCTCCACTTGCTAGAGGATCTTCATCTTCTCTTCTTCAAGGTTAGTACCAACTACGTGTACTTTGGCCATTAGCTCTTCCTTCATTTGGCCTTGATTGGCTTCCTTCTCCTCCTCCATCTTCTTCAATTTGTCTTGCATCTTCTTGAATTGAAGTCTCACTTTGGTGCAATAGTTGTTCCATTGCACATCATTGCTACCATGCTCACATTGGTTGCATCCAATTTACTTTGTATGTTAACTACTTCTTGACCTTGAGCTAGTTGTTCTTCAAACTCTTGTTGCTTTTGGTTTTGCTTGAGTTTGAAGACCCACATCTCTCCTTACAACTTTTGGATCTCTTCTTCATACTTGGTTTGCTCTACCTTGAGTGAAGCATTCTGCTTGTGCACTATGAAATTCTCTTGCAACAAGTTGTGTACTCTTTTGCCTCCCTCCTTGTATAGCTCCCTTACCTTCACTAACTCCTTCTTTTTCTTCTCCTATTTTACCCTTGTTTGTTAGGATTTCACATGATGGCATCTCACTAAGGAGGTGTAGTTGATCACCTCCTTGTTGCGCTCTTGGTACATGGGCAAGAACTTCTCCATCAACTTTAGAACTAATGCAATAGTGGTGTCATTGGGATGCCTTCTCCTCCTACAGTTCTTCATCCTCTAGTTGCTTTATCTCCTCTAAAGGTCCTCCTTCTTCTTCCTTGATATCTATTAGTTCATTGCCTTTGGGCATTGGACCTTTGGCTTCATGCACTTGTCTCTTGGTTTTGTATACTTCTTCTTCCTTGCCCTTTGTACCCAAAGATCTTGCTTCTTGGTCATGTGTCCCTTTAGTATGAAAGTCTTCTTCATGGTAGGGATCTTGATCATTCTTTCCTTTGATCTACTTCCCCTTCTTTGCCATCTGCTCTTCTTTGATATGGTAGATTGAGCATCTCCATATTGTTCCTTGTCTTATTTCTTTCTTGAAGATAGTTCTTTTAGCATGAGGGAGCAAGAAGTGTGGAACTCCCTTAGGTTAAAAGAATTATCTTCACTCTTGGGGTCTTTGGCTTCCTTCTCCAAAGGGTTATCTACCACTTGCAAGTTCTTCCTTGCTTTCTTAGCTCGCACCTTTGGCCTTGTAGATACCTCTCTCTTTACCTTCTTATTGGAGCTAATGGTGTTTGTCACTTCTTCTACAAGTACAAATTTACCTATGCTTGCATATCTTGTATTTGTTGTCTTGTACTTTTGGTTCATCATATTTTCCTCCAATTGAAAATTACTCCTTCAAGTCAAAGTGGCTTGGGAATTTCTTACTCTTCTTGTTGGTTAAAAGGTCAATCCCCATATAAAAATGCAAAATAAATACAAATGTGTTACTCCACCATCTTTGTTGCACATGTCCTTGGTTAGTTTGTAGAACATATGTGCCCATTTTTATTGGCTACCCTTTATATGTGACTTGGAAAAAGATTGCTTGAGTTTTGTTGAGGTATGTCATCCACTTCGATGTGAAGAGCTTCATGATTGCCTCAACAATGGCCCTTTGAGTGGAGTTCTTGGCCACATTCAACCTATTGTTGGCCTTTGGCTTGGAAGAGGAGTCCTTCAACATATTCTCTAAAATCTTGTCAGTCCAATGCCATTGGGTCTCTAAGGTTATCATCCATGGGGTAGAGGTTTTTGGGCAAAAGATGTCTCTCCAATGTTCCTTGGTCTAGGCAAAAAAGTTACCTCTCAAACTGCCTGTCTTGGGAATCCTATTCTTCATAATCTCCTAGATAATTTGTTAATGGCTCAAGTTCTAGTTCCATAGCAAGAATTCCAATTTCTTGCGATAGATGCTCTATAATGCAAGGCATCCTTATTCACAACTGGTGATTTAAGGATTACATTAGGCACAGACCTGCACTGCCTTGGTGCAATCATGAAGGTACTCCCTCTCACCCTTTGGTCTCTCTCTTATGTTAAAGGAATTTTTACCTTGAATGCTTGTGAAATTCAACACAAGAGGTGGAGAAAACTATCGATTGCTGGTTGCTCTGTGCTTGAAACTACTTTGATCTCCAAAAAGTGGAGGATTGCATTCTTTGGCCTTGTTTTTATACTCTTAGTTAGTTCATTAGCCACATTCAACGACTGAATCCTGGTTGGGTAGTCTCAATCTGCACATGCAAATGCTTGGATGCTTTGCAATGTTTTCAATGGCAATTATTTATCCAAGTGATAGTGCATTCAAACTATTGTATTTCCTTTAGGGCCAAAGGTTGTCGGCTGAGAAAGTCTTCGGGCTTGTGCTCCGTCATCTTGTACTGTCGTCAGATCACCTCCTTTGGATCCATCTCTTCCATGTGCATTCTCTACTTTGTGATCATTCTTATTACCCAAGCAGGTGCCTTCGACTCCCAAGACAAGTTTCGTAAAACCACTTTCTAGCCCCTTTAAGCCTATCACTTCATGTAAACTAAGGAAAAGAACATAAAACTGACAAAATAGTTTTTCTAGAAAGGCTGTCACTACAACTATCCATAGAATTATTACCTGATGTGGCCCTTCTAGCCTTAGAAATCCACCATCAAGTAAAAATGGAACCTTATTGAATATGTTAAACAAAGAAAATGGTGACCGCGTAGAGAACACGAAGGATGGGAAGACCCCATCAAGTCGGACAAGGGAGAGACAAAAAAGGTAAAATGGGGCTAGGCCCAATATGTTAAATTGCATAAAACCCTAGCCTTGTTTTTCCATTCAACCCTTAATTGAAAAGCTTATTGAATATCTGTAAATGGTACGAACGAATACCATGCTTTGCAGTTACTCCTTTGACTTGATGGACCAGGTTTCAACACGAGATTCTAAGTGGAAGTCGTTCACTTGTGTAGTGTGTAAGTGAGTAGTGTTTCCCTTCACTTCAGCTGTTTGCTGGTTCTGCTCGCATCAGCAACATCACCTAAATCACTCCCCTTGTCCAATCCCACGCAAAACTACGAAACCATCAGCTTTCAGCGAGCTCAGGTGCCTATTCAGTCAACCTACCTCATAAAGGAGTACAACCCTAATCAGTTTCCCAGATTAAGAGCAAACTTGTCCTAATTAAGCCCGCAGTCTCCTGCGATGCTAGGCATCGTATGAGCGCTTCCCGCCAAACCCATTGATATGAATCAATTTCCACTCCCTACTGTACTGAGTAATGTCATTGTGATACCGAACAGCATCAATATGGTCCACCGTAAGGCAAGCAAGGAGGTGTGTATAAACATAGTCTGTAGTTGCACATTCCAATTTCTAATCCGAGTTTTTCAGCATGTGGGTCACTCTTGCTGTGTACAGTATCAACTGGAAAGGGACGGTACACCTGCAGAGATACTGTCAACGGATGGGGACTCCCACTTGTGCTTGTATGTTAAGAACTGGGATGTGCTTGCAGTCATGTGGAGCGTCAAGAATCTCTCATCGATATTCTTTCCGACTGTACTGTGTCAAGTTCTGTAAATACGAGAGGTAACTAATATGGAAGAGTCAAGCTGTTGATATGGCCGAGTTGGTCTGAGGCGCAAGGGTACGTGGGGACGTTTGTGGTCCGAAGGGGCATGGGATTGAATCCCATTGTCAACACCGTCAACCTGTCCGCTGGCCGGGGTCTTTGACTCCCGACTCAAGTCCGCGTTTCGTGAGAGGAGTGGATTCATACCCCGCTTCTCGCAATGAATTTTCAAGCACCAACCATTTGCATTCTCCACTTCCTTGTTGTCACGGATGGGACCCACGACAAATTTTGATTTTAGCGACAGCAGCCCTAACCACCGTTATATCTGTACACTGCTCCTCTCGATATCGGAAGCAAATGGTAATCTATCTTGATTACCATTTCTAAGGAGAAGAAGGCGAACCGCGTAGAAAAAACGAAGGATGGGAAGACCCCATCGAGCCGTGCAAGAGAGAGACAAAAAAGGTAAAATGGTGCTAAGCCCCAATAGAGTCTAAGCGGACTTCGAAGTTTAAAGCCAACAGAACTGATCACTGCAGGAATCTGGAATCAGCGAACAAGCAAAGACTGTTTTACTTTAAAATTTAAAATCCGAAATGGGCGAATAGCAAAGAATACTAAAAAGGATGGGAAGACTCCATCAAGCCCTACAAGGATGAGACAGAAGGGGTGAAATGGGGCTAAACCCTGTAGTATTGGTACGAGAAATCTACCTTACTAGACTTAGATATCCAAGCTGTACAAGTTCACATTAAAAGTGAATTGCTCATCATGTCTCCGTGACGAGTACGGTGTACGAGAAATCTACTCAACTACACCTAAGATATCCTAACTATACAAGTTTATTTTAAAATTGAATTGCTCATTATATCTCTGTCAAACATGTGATGCAATGTCGGCAACCCTTTATGCAAAACACTGCATAAAGGGTATATATGTATACGTATACGGGAACTCATTTTGTACCCCCTAAGAATGACATTTTTGTGCATGGACTTCCTTACACAATGATGAATGTTGTGCGTATATACATCGCTCTCAACATCATACACTATAGACGCACAACTCACACATAAGTCATACATAGGCTCTAAAGTGCTACAATAATCAGATTGTTTACAACTCTTGAATCCACTCAACTCAGATCAGTACTTGATCGGTCACTCTATAAACTGCAAACAATTGTGCACTGATTATAGTCAAGTCAAACCCACTCTAGCTAAGAGAATCCAGGTGATGTTCGCCGGCCTCTATTCACCATAGCCAAGAACTCAAAAGCTCAACAACAGAGAAGTGAGCTCTCTGGAGCTGCACTTTGAAAGTATACCTCTAGACTCGAGCTAGATCTGAAACCCTAACGGTCCCGCTGATGGCACACTCGACGGTGCAACTGGTGCAAAGTGACAGTGGGCCCCACCATGAAGTCAATACCCCGAATACAAAATCTGACCATCAAAAAGTAGTCTCTAAGAAACTGCTGAAATAACTCTAACTACTATCACTGCAACTCTAGTGTTCGAGCAATCAAGATGCGACACTACAAATGGCGTGACAACTATCATGCGTATATACATCACTACACAACATACATCGTTGTCAACATCATACACTATAGAAGCACAACTCACACATAAGTCATACACAAGCTCTAAAGTGTCACAATCGCCCCCCTAGTTGGCGGTTAGGTCCCTCTAACTCTAGATAGCCATCTACTCCAAGTATATGGTAAACCCTATGATGTGCAAAGATCACGAGGTCGGGTGCTATGGAGCCCCATTGTTAGTCGCATGTCTGCAATCTATACCATATAAAGAATGAACTGGCTATAGGTCAAGTACATCTAGGACATAACCACTATCTCTGAGAAACCACTATGAGGGGAGGAGTCATACATGCCATATGCCATCCTCTCGAATAGCTATCACACACTAACATAGTAGTAGCTCTACCAGAAGAGCCACATAACGTATACCTCAAGCCTGCGTGTACAAGTGCCAAGCTTGGGTCCATAGTACCATCAATGTTTGGGAGGTGGCATGGCACAATTGTGCACACAATCCTTCCAAACAACACCATCACGTCCTTCTGGCACAAGGACTCCAGATGGCAAAACCTCACGCACTCTCAAGATAGTGCAGCCTATCAAAACATCAAGTGTTGTTGGTGCTATCTATTGTAGATATACATAGTCTCATGGATAAAATTGACGGATCGAGGGTCTATAACCTCCTCCTCGAATGGTAGCATAGCATAAAGTATCTCTATGTTGAGCAATCATTAAGTTCTCAAAGGCCATCGGTATCACTCACCAAAAGATCTCTACTCGCTGAGAACATGTGCTCATCCGTACATGGAAGTCATCCAAGTCCAAAACTATAGTAGCATCTTGACGAATGGCTATAGGTAGAAAATATGGAGAGAAGGATGCTAAGGAAGCTTACCGGCTGAACCGATAGCCCATGGCCAACCAAGGTAATTGGAGATCCTAATGGCCTCTCTACAAACCATACTTTTGCAATCCTCTCTTCACCGTCTGAACCACTTTCTTTGCTAAGCCATATGCCTTAGGGTGATCTCGGGATGTAGTACAATGATCAATCAAAGCCTTGTCACACAAGACTTGAAACTTCCCCAAGAACTCTATACCCTCATCAGTCAAAACCTCAACTGGTGCACCAAAATGACTAAGAACTTGATCCAGGAACAAGTAAGTTGTCCTTTCATTAGACTTGTCAAGAAGTGCCACCAACTCAATCCACTTAAAGAAGTGCTCCACCATCACCAAAACATACCGATGATGTCTCACAGTTAGCGGCAAAGGTCCAGCAAAGTCCAAAGTCCAACAATAAACCAATCCCATGATAGGTAATGGGTGTAATTATGGCGTAGGAGCATTGAATGATGCTCTAACTTGGTCACAAACCACACATCATGCAACAAACTATTGTACCTTGGTCTGCATACCGTGCCACCAATAATGACTCTAGAGTAAGCTATATGTACATTTTACTCCAAAATGTCCTAGCTCCTCATGAGCATGACGGACCAACTATGGTCTCTGAGATGGAAGTGGTACTACTCGCACTCTACCATCTTCCCATACACGCAAAAGGTGTATGCCCTCCATTCTAAACCGTTTGGCTTGCTGAAGAACATGGTCTCTCTCCTTGGCCCCAACTATGCCACCCACGACACCAATGCAAAGATAGCCCATCATTAAGACATCATCATAGATGTCTTGCTGAACTGTACCAATATCTTCACTCTTTGGATCTATGACCTCAATAACTCCTCCTGTATGCGCTGAGAGAGATACCACCAAAGCCTCTGAAAATACACACAAAAAGGCCAATGCATGCCAACCAAGCACCATCTCCTCATCAGTCTCACCATGCCAATGTGCTCCAGTCTGATCCTACTGGCTAGGACATGGGTTCTTACTCAACCCATCTGCATCATGATTCACATTCCAAGTCTATGAACAACCGTGAAATCATACTCCTATAAAATCAAAGCCCATTGTGCAAGCTTCCCTAAAAGTTTGTCAGACTCCATCAACCACTTTAATGGCTGATGATTAGTGATGAGAGTGAAGGGATTACCAAATAGGTAACATCGGAAATGTGCTTCTGCCCAAATTGTTGCCCAGCACTCTCCCTCATATGAACTATACTTTGCCTCCGCTGAATTGTTGGAGCAACTAGCATAGGCCACCACAAACTCCTTCCCTTCATCATCATGCTAGGTGAGCACTGCTCCAAGCCCCAACATACTCCAATCAGTATGAACTTGAAATGGTCATCCTCTGATCGGTCTCCTCAAAATAGGAGCCGATGTCAAACTCTCCTTGAGCTCTACAAAAGCTCTCTCCAGCTCATCTCTCCAACACCACTAACATAGCGGCGATAGAAGCTTGTCAACCCAAGGAATGCTCGCACTCTGCTCACATCCATAGGTCCAGGTAGATAGTGTGACCCAAATACTCAACCTGCTTGTGGAAGAACCTACACTTCCCATGATGTAATTTGAGTCCATGAGATCTCAACCTCTCAAACACCTCCAACAACTATCTCTCATGCTCTTCCACAGTAGTGCTATAGACCAAAATGTCATCAATATAGCACCAAGCAAAATTCAATCCAGCTAGGATCTTATCTATGACCCTCTAGAACTTAGCAAGAGAGTTCTTTAACCCAAACAATAAGAACCTCCACTGATATAACACATCCTTGCCATGAGGATCAATATCCCAAAATGTTATCTTGGACATATCTTCCTCCTTGATTGGCAACTGATGATATCCCACTCGAAGATCCAAAGTACTGAAGACCTTTGCATGCCCAATTGTGTCAAAAATCTACTTTGGTGTAGGCATGGCATATCAATCCTAGCTGGTCTATCGGTTGATAGGACGGTAATCTCCACACATCCGCCTATCTAAGTAGTTGACATGCATATCCTTCTTGGTTGGCATTACAGTTGCTAATGTATACTCTCCATGTGAATCTCCACCAAACCAGCCTCAAAAAGGTCACTACTTCGGCTTTGAATCAATGTCCTCTCCATCTCACTAAATTGATAAGGACATCGGAAAACTAGTGTATTGCTAGTCAGCTCAATCCGTATACCAAGTCCCTTTAGAGCACCCAAAATCTTCATATTGAAGGCAAAACAACTTGTGTGGCTCCTCAAGAACCTCCAAACCCTCCGTCTTTCCTCTTTAGTAAGCTTGGATCCAAGATCTTGCTCCCAAGTATCCTCTGTAACTATAGTAGGAGTAGAAGACGTACTGACTGGCTGCTACACTGGGCCTTGGGAGAAATAGTGTCATGCCCTCAACCACTAGAGGTCCCAACCTCTATGTGAAAAACTCCCTCCACTCTGGCTGCAAGCTCCACACGTCCTCTAGCTGCATCCCAAGTGGACCAAGGGTGTAATCCAAGTAGCCCACGCTCACATGGATGGACTCCAAGTAGACCACTCTCCCTAGTAGCTACTGGTTGTGTCCCAAGAATACCATGCCTATTCTGTCCATCGCCTCCGGCATGTGCCTGAATCGTCTTGATAGGCACAAGGCTCACAAGTGTCCGAGTGGTGATGCCTATCAAGCGCATCGTACGTTGCTCTGCCAAGCCAAGGCTCACAATCTAGGTCAAATGGTTTAGGTCTATAGCCTAACTTGATGCTTGGATGCATCTGATACTACTTAAACAGTAGTAATACCGGTGCAAAAACCCATCACCCGCTCTCTCTTATCAGCATTGGGCTCCGCCAATTGCTATAACTGTGAGTCCCAAACAAGTCTAGATCCTCCCTCTCAAAAAGCATGAGAGCTTGGGAAACTCATGAGTGTGGGAAATGCGGCTCTAGCTGTCCAACTAGGTTCATCACTGCCATAGGTGACCTATCAACCACTACCACTATCTGAGACTAACGCCCAACATCCAAGATATCATCAACAAGGATGTAGTCAAGTCGTTGAATTCCATCATAAGCACGTTGTAGAACCTCTCTGGGTAAGAGGTTCATCCACCAAAGATAAAGACGATGAGCCCGTGATCCCACTCTAGCTACATCTAAGAATTTAGTATGTCCCATCCAAGAATGGACTTGATGTGTACTCACCACCACTCTAGTGTGAGAATCACCCATCAAAGGAACATTCTCCAAAATGTAAGTTGGAGGAACAGATTGATGAACTTGGAGATGTCATAGTATCTATAACATCTCCCAAAATACATTAGAACAAGGATCCTGGAGACCCAAACCTTGGCTAGCACGTGTGTGTCCCTGACATGGCTATCCAGAAATCACGAAGTGAATAGGTCCATATCTCTCTAGATCATGCGTCCTCAATAAGGAAATATCTACAAGTACGGCCTTCTGGTAACCTCTGACTGTTGACATCAGTAATAACTCCGGATACCGATAGGCCAAGTGTGCCATATGATGTAGAGAGACTTGCCTAGTAGTCTCATCTCTCTCTACATACAAGTACTTTTGTACTCGTATACCCACTTGTAATACCGCAGCTAGTTTGGTGCTAATCCCATCGAACAACTCCAATAGACATATCTCCTCTATTAGATATTGCTAAGCAATGAGTGTGATATCTAGAGGTGTCAAAGCAATTAACTTTGGATGCTCATCCTCACACTCATCTCCTGATGGTACAAAGGCTCCACTCCCAGCTTACTACACCAACTAATATGCATGCTGCTACAATGCCTCCTCTAAACTCCACAATGGAACATCCAAGGTAGATAGAATAATCCCACTCATACTCCAAATCCGAGTGATCTCCTCTGGTACTAGAGTATCCTCTACATGGGCGTTCCCATCCAACAAGTCACCAGGCCAAGTAACTGCACCACTAAAAGCTAAAACTGATGCTACCATGGTCCCGGACTATAGTGAGCCAAGATTGCCACTACTAAAGCAAACTGGTAGACAACATACCCGTCCCTCACCAGACTGCCAACCTGGTCTATAGGAGGTTGTCTCTTCCCAATAGTCAATGTTGAAACCCATGGGGTTAACACTGCTCCCCCAACTAGCACATCATATGACTCAGCTATTGTCGCAATAGCCTAAGCTCTCACCACCAAGCTATCAATCGGATGACCAGGTTGAATGTGGATAACAAGCTCCCCACATGTGATGTATTGTGTCAAACCACCACCTAGAGATGTTTGGATCTAAAATGGACACCTCTCCACATCGGTCTTCCGTAACTCTAGACCGACAATGGTAGCCTTCTCCAACATAAGGGCATGCACACCAGAGTCTAACAAGACTCTTTGTGGTGTATAGACCTTCTCTAAAGGTCCCACCAAACGGAAAATCCCCCTTTGTTTATCCAATAGGACAACACCAAGTGTAAACCGTGCCCTCTCAAAGGCCGGTCTAGCTGGCAACTCCTCCAGTCTAGCTGCTACTGCTTGCCATAAACCACTAGTCGCTGAACGGATCCCATACTCCTCAACCAAGTCAGCTCCACTATCAACCACCTCTGCTTTAGTAGTAGGAACCACATCATCCCTACTCTCACACAACGTGGCAGCCAATCAAAACACTAGGGCTGGATCAACTCCCAATGTAAACATGTCATTGGTTGAAAACAAAGGATGCCGTATAATCAGTTGAGCCGCCCCCAACATCATGCTAGACTCAATTTGTGTAGTAGTAGGTAGCTGACTAGAAGGTAGTCCATCATGCCCTCCATCACCACCTACCACACCTACACTAGGACGTCTAGGAGCCATGGATGTTGTCTGCAATGCCTTAGATAGTGTGAAAGACTAAGGAAATCTGACATGTCTCCCAACCTTTCCTCTTTGTGGGTCCAACTCCATTGATGCTCCTCTAGGCTCTAGAGCATGTACTACACTCCTAGTCACTATTGCATATGCATCCACCTATGCTGCTCCGCACATGAAGTCCAAAGCATCTCTATCACCACATTATGAGGTAGAAGCCTCAGCACCCAAATCTAATCTCCTCTGAGCAATGGCCATACTAGCCAATCTCTACTCCAACTGCTCAATTGAGTAGCCATAGCTATATCCAAAGTAAGGGCAGGTATTGCACCTCTGCTAGGTGTAGATCCTCTACCACTACCTCTACTACCTTGTCCTTCGTGAACTAGAGCTCCTCTACTACCTACCATAGTAGCCATACCATTCCGTAACTCCGGGTGTAGGTCAAAACATTGGTCACTAGTGTGACCAAATCTGTGGCAATGCTCACACTACCTTTGTGCTAGTTGTCATGGACCCGAGGTATCAGGTCCATTTCCCTTAGTACACTCTCCAACGGTGAGGTCCACCACAAGTCCAACAAGTAACACCACCACTCATTGGCTGCTGCTGACGCAAAAACGAAGGTAAGGGTCTAACTCCACTAGGCCCTCCACTCGCTCCATAGGATCTAGGTTGTCCACCCTGTCCTCAAAAACCAATTGGATGTGGTGCACTCTAGAAGAAGTCATAGCCATGGATAAGGTCTCCTTACCAAATCTAGATGTCACCACTCTCTCCTCCACCATGTTGAGCTCAATACACTCAGCCAAACCAAAGACCACTACCAAAGTAGGCAAAGTAGCCTATAATAACATAGCATCACGAACTCTACGTTACAACTCCCTATCCAGTATCCCATACCAAAACTAGACTATTTAGGCCTCAGTAACTCTTTCAGTGAAACTGATCAGCCGCCTCATGCAAGTGTATGTCTCATGTAGGCTCTCTCCAACAGAAGGCTAGAGAGAGCCTACGCAAGGCATACACTCAGAGTCAATCTCCTCCCTCATTGGGACGTGAGATACAAGCTGATACCGAGTACCACTCCGAGTAAACCCATTGCGTAATGCATGGCTATCTCCTCTGGAATGCCCAAGGAACTCCATCATGACAAAGTAACTACAATCGCAAATTGCAACAGTAAACCAGAACCACAAACTGCAACCATAAGTTGCACCCGCAAGTACCCCACCAAGTGCCAACACCATCAAGTGCCAATATTAACTAAGCACCACCCACTAATGTAACTCTAACCAAGATAACTACACTAGGGGAAAGGGCAAGTTGTAACCTACCATCACAACACGCACTCTCACGGTCTATAGGTCATCACTTCCTACCTCACCGGAGAGAAACAAAGATAGTCTGACTGGTCATCACTCCAGCCTCACAATCGAGATCACACTAGAGCACTAATGTTCAAAATTCACGGTACCTCACATAAATGTAGTGCACAAACAGGAAGTAGAGAATGGAGGGGGTCCAATCACAAGAAATCTAAACAAAAACCCTCCATCTCATAAAACAACATAGGACTGACTCTACCACCATTTGGCATTTGACATAAGAGAAGTTTGTATCTAAGTCCTAAACTACCAAGATCACCAAGAATGGGATCAAATTGCCTCTCCTAGCCAAAGCTACAAGTGTATAATTAACAATGGCATAGTCACAATGACAATAAGTGACGGTGGACCAGCTGGCTAGGGCACCAGTCTAGGAATAAGACATCTAGTGGTCAAACCCTATTGCGCATAATCTAGCAGGATGTGCAGATTTTGCCAACCAATGACCAAGATCTACTCTAAACTAACTAGCTTCACGCCAGCAAGCTCGCTTGCTAGCCCTTGTAGGCCTTTGTAGCCTCTCATAGCCCTAAACCTTGAAGGCTCTAACCGCCAAATGAGGCCTTTCTTCTTGCCACTTTGAACCTCCTCCAAAATTGCAAAACTCCTCCAACTTGGCAAAACTCCTCCAAATCTCTTGAGCTCAAAATCACAACCATTGCTTGAAATTTGCTCCTTTTGTGCTCAAAAATTGGCCAGCGCTTCCACACAGCGTCTGCCTTACTGCAAAATCTCCATCAAGCAATGAGCTTTTGCACACTTGGGAAAAACTGAACTTCAATCGAGCTACCAACTATCCACCAAGTTGGAGATACTACCCACACTCAAAGTTCTTGCACCTAATTTCCCCTTTATTTTACTTCTCTAGTATAATCAGATTGTTTACAACTCTTGAATCCACTCAACTCAGATCAGTACTTGATCTGTCACTCTATAAACTGCAAACAATTGGGCATTGATTACAGTCAAGCCACACCCACTCTACCTAAGAGAATCCAGGTGACACTCGCCGACCTCTGTCCACCATAGCCAGGAACTCAAAGGCTCAACATCAGAGAAGTGAGCTCTCTAGAGCTGCACTTTGAAAGTATACCCTTGGACTCGAGCTAGATCTGAAATTCTAACGATCTCGCTGACGGTACACTCGACGGTGCAAAGTAACAGTGAGCACCACCGTGAAATCAATATCGCAAATATAAAATCTAATTATCGGTAAGTAGTCTTTGAAAAACTGCTTAAATAACTCTAACTACTATCATTGCAACTCCAATGTCTGAACAATCTAGATACAGTACTACAAATGGATTGACATGAAGTATACATTTAAATACCTTTCTTTTTGATCTTTGTGATAAGGTATTATCCGTGTATTCTTATTTTTGTATATGACTCTAGCTCCTATAGGTCTTCGCAAGATTGCAAAGAAAAGTGCCTCCCCGGATTCTCTCTCTAGTTTTAAGTGCCCTCACTTTGCATCTTAGGTTCGAGACACTACTGTATATCCTCCGCGCGACAGACTTTCAAATCAAAATATATACATCGGGAATCCGGTCTACTGTAATCTGCCTTTCTTGGGTTTGGGTTCAGATAGTCTCTATCTTGCGGCCTTATAACCCTCCTCGCATGCATCGCCTTCTAGTGCTCCCTGCATTAGGAATTTGTTTACCGCCAATCGCCACGTGAAGAGCTTCTAACAACCGACTAGATGGCAGCGAGTGTCATTCCACGGAGGTAAATGTATGAGAGAGAAGCTAAGAGTTGGCTTTTGCAGTATCAAGAACTGAAATGGAAGGTCCCAACTTCTGCAGTCCCAACTTCTCCGCAGAAATTCGATTGCAGACTACTGGAACCAAGCGATGCTTCTGAGTTCTTGCCTCCAGTAGTCTGCATGCCTACCATAAACTGGAACGCGTGTTCAATTCTCTAAATGGATAACAAATCGCAGCTGGGAACAGAGTCTGGTCAGAACCTGAAAGCAACGGGGTCTATGTAGCAGTAATGGACCTGACAGCATTTGGAATAAAGGATAAGGCACTTTTATCTTCCCATCCTTCTTTTTTCCTACGCGTTCGCCTTTTATTCTTTTTTCTTTTATTGGGTTTCCGTTTGGCTCAACGATCTACACTGCGCCTGTTGTCGATCACTTTGCTTCGAGATATTTGTTATGCTCAGGATTGTCACATCAACACTCGCTTCAAACAGATTTTAGTGGGGCTTAGCCGCATTTTACCATCTTTGTCTTTTCCTTGTACAGCTTGATGTTGGTTTTCATGCGGTCGCGTTTTTCCCTTCAACAGATTTTCAGGTTCTTTAAACTAGGTGTAGAGCTGCAGGCAGGGACACAGCAGTACTAGTCGCCTGGAAAGGATGTGAAACCCTCGTTAGTCTCAAAGTCAGGAGATAGCGGACACCACTAATCTATATACCTGTTTGTATTTCGTATTTCGTACTTCAGCATCTAAACCCTCGAGATTCAGTGTAAATTATGTACACACAGATGGACAAGTATAAGTGAAGTGTGTACATGCTTGTAAGGTTCCCAGTTCTCAAATATTCGTTTCAAGACTCTCTTGTCGAGTTCCAAATTCAAAACTCAAGTTGCACGTTAAGATGGTCCCAGAAAAGGAATGAAGCAGAACGTTTAAACGCGATGCATCTTTCCGGGTTGTTTCACTTGTGAGTGAAGTCTCGTAGCCTATATTTTACAAGAAATGCTAACTATAAAATCTGATCATATTCGAGCTCCTTATGGCGACTCTTAGTTTGATAATTCGACTTATTTTGGGCTACCCCCTAAATTGTTAGATATACTTTGAAGAATCGTGGTTTACTGTATAATCATTTCTGACCGGTCAATCGTGGGGTCTTTCTGTCCAGGTGCATGTAGTCTGTGCTGACTTGACCTCCTGATTTCCTGCATTTGCAAGTCAAGCATGTACGGAATGGTGGCGTACCTTTCTTAACCTTCACTCCTGTTGTGATCTGTATTCGCTCTTTGGCAACTACGTTCTGATGGCTGTGCCCATAAGACGTTATTAGAGCACTAGTTGGTTTTCTCCTACGTCTACCGTAATGGGCTGACATGGAGGAGTTGATTTGATTGGCTATTGCTGCAGTTCTTCAGCTGATCAAACCCTTAGGAATTCGGTTGGTGGCTCATGACAATATCTGATTCAATTTATGCTTGTCAGAGCCTGTTAATGTTGAATTTTGAATTTTGAAACCCCAGGTAAACACATACACCTTCGTATGTTTCTTGAATTGGTTACTGAGGACCTCGGCCGAGTACTTGCAGCGAGTATCTCAATATAGGGCATAATAGGGCAATTTCAAGTAGCTCAATAACCTTTTACCTCGAAGTGATGTTGTGCACAGTTCTTATGGTGGTCAGTACGTGGTGCCACGAACAGATAGAAACCCTTAGGTCCGTTCTTATCAGATGACAAGAACCTTAATAGAAGCTTTACAGGCATTTGACAGTACAATGAGGTAACAGATCTCGGCAAATTTTAATTTTTTATGAACTGGCCTACAGGCCCAATAACATACCCCGAAGGCAGATGGCTTTTCTTGTGTTGAATTTATTGCCAAAATTATAGAATATTTGGTGCTATCTCTAAAAACTAGAAAATGAGGTGACATTATAGAAGATACAATGTGATCTATAGTCCTTGAGGAGGAGACATAGAGGAAAAAGAGAACTAATTCTCCAATTTTTGCTCTAGTTGTGAATAGGATTGTAAAGCAACCCGAGAGGAAATCATTTCTAAAGCATTTGAAGTAGAAATCAAAGATGAACCAATCCAAAAGCATTATACAGCTTGTGGACAAGAGGACATTGGAAGTTCAACCCAAAATGTTCTAAATCAAATTGCACTAAAGCAAATGCTAGTATTGTTATTATATTATTGGCTCAAAAAATTATACATGAATTAAGAGCATAGTGACATTGTTGGCTCAAACTGGAGTAAAGATGTATTTATTATGTCACCAATGTACACATGAGGGAGATAAAGCAAAAAACTAAATTCTAAACTTTGATAAGAATATGTCCATTCAATGCTAAAGCTATAATTGCAATGTAAGTAGAATCTCATTGAGGTTCAAGCAAGATGCATTTCAAAGTCTTGAATTTCAATGGAGAATGCATTCATGTGATCAATAAGGAAATGCATTAGGTTCTTGGAGCACATGATATGCTTTTGTCTACAACCAAATTTGCAAGAAAGGTTGCAAGTTAAAATTGGATAAAAATAAGCATTGATTGGATTTCTCGAGAGAGAGATATACTCATACTTGATAGTAAAGTTTACCTTATTCCTTGTGAAATTGAAGAAATTACAGTTATAGCAAGTCAAAGTGTTTCTCATAGTGCACTCATAGAATGACCTAGAGTGCAAGCACACACATCAATGCATACAATTTGTGAGGCAAAATTTTTAGGAGTTGTTGATGAATTTAACATCAAAGGAGACAAGAAAAAGATGCTCACTTATGAATCTTGTCTTGTTGATAAGGCACATTGACCAAATTTTCTAGAAAAATATAAGGACAAAAATAGTATTCAAGATGTAGTGTAGTTGGATCTTGGTTACTCTAATATAGATAGTTTTGGTTGCAACAAAGCATATAGCTTCGCCCCTCTTATTTTGGGAAATAGCAAGGAGCCACTAGGGACAAATAGTTGGTTGTGTGTTTTGATGAGCACTTTGATTATACTAGTCTAACTTTCTTGTAAATCAAAGAAAGATTAATTTTAGATTTCATACAAAACTTAAGAAGTAAAGATGCAAAGAAGAACTAGGAGAAAGGTGAAAAATTTTCCTTTATATCAACAAACTGAGTTTTTTCATCACAAGCAAAGTCCATATTTCAAGTGCAAAGGCACTTGGCACATAATGACTCTAACTTGCACATATGAGATTGTTGAGATGGTATAATTCATGATACACACAATCTTTGAAGAAATACATACACTCATAATGATGCAAAATTGGATCGTCAATATTGGACTTTTGTACCAAGTTTGTGTTGTGGACTTGCAACAAAATAACATTTACAAGATTGGACGTTATGACAATGCTATAAAGATTCTATGGTAAAAACCCTTCATTATACTATGCTTGTTGGATGGGGAGTGTAGATTGGTATTATATATGCGAGGAGAAGCCTCAAGAACTTGCCATCAAAGCACAAAATAGGTACTTTTATTGAATATAAATATTGGATATTTAGAAGTTACAATGAGATATGAAATCTTTGAATTTGAAACCAAGAAGTGTATTCCTTGTAGAGATTTGGTCTTTTTTATGTTGACATGGATGGGATATTTGCTTGATTTCCATAAAGAGATAAAAAAAATTAGAAGGTGAGCTATTATTCAAGTTGAACTCAAGGTTGGAGAATCAACTGCAAGATTCAAAACAACATGTCCATGCAAAATCAGAGGAGAAAGAACTTGGTAGGAATTCAAATTTGACAATAATTGATGTAGAAAGAGAACTTGTTCAACAAAGGCAAGCATAAAAACACTTAAGTATTATAATTGTAACATGAGAATACAATTGATTCAAACAAACATCATTTGAAATTAAAAGAAGATTCCATATACCATGGGAAGAGATGAGTTTAGTAAGGAGATTGTGATCTTCCAATTCAGATTGTGGATGTTGTTCATGCTTACTAATATACGCATGTTGAGTGTGATCCAAAGATTGTCCAATAAGCTTTGATCTCATCCTTTAGCAAAGATTGGAGCTTGCTGTGGATGTGGAGCTTAAATTTTTTAAATAAATAGCACATAAAAATTTATAGATTTATGCATTGATTAAAAATCCATTAATTGCCAATGGATTTTTTGGGAAATGATTATTAGCAATGGATATATTGAACAATTCAAGGCATGCTTAGTGGTAAAAAGTTACTCCCATGTAGAAATTATGATTATCACAAGAATTTTTTGCTTGTATCTTGCAATAATTCATATATTTGTTGTAATTGTTGCTGCACTTAAATGGAGTTGGGGTGATATTTTATTCAACTTATTTGAATGGTGAACTAAATTAAGATAACATAAACATAAAAGTATGGATATTTTATAAGAACAAAAGAGCAAAGTGTTGCAATTATTGAAGACTCTATATGGTTTAAAACAAGCCAATGAATGGTGGAATGAGAATTTAGATGTAATATAGAGTTAAGTGATGAAGTTAGTCAATTCTAACAAAGTAGCGAATCGGCCAAAGTAGCCTAGAATATTCTAGAAGCATCTAGGAAGCTTATTGGGAAGCTTCTTGGCTAGCTTAGCTTGCATCCCAAGTAGGTAGCTTCTAGAAGCTTCCAACTAGCTTAGCTTGCATGCAAAGTAGACGATTTCTAGAAGGAAGCTTCTTGAGAAGCTTCCTTGTTAACTTGGTTTGCATTTCAAGAAAGTGGCTCAAGAAAGCTTCTTGAGAAACTTCTCAAGAGCCTTGTACGCTCTCTATAAATACCAAAGCCAAAGCTCATGCTAAGAATTAGTAGTTTCTCATACTCAAGTGTCCCAATGTGATCTTCCATTCTCCTATTTCTCTCCTTGGTCTTGATCTTTTACATTAGATGTTTCTCTCCTGGATCTTGGATGGGAGCATTCACAATCTCATCCTTGCTTGTACTTGAAATACAATGATGATTTAGTATTAGTACCCATCATCTTTGTTGATGATGTACCAATTGGAGGCAAGGATCTTTAGATTCTTGTGACATGCAAGGAGGAGTTGCAAGAACACTACAAGATGAAGGTTCTTGGTAACTCAATCATTTCTTTGCATAGACTTTCTATGGGATAGAGAAGTTTTTACTAGAACATTAAGCCAAACAAAGTACATTACTCAAAAGCTAAAGAAATTTAAGATGGAGAACATAAAAAATTATCATCAAGAAAGGATCATCTTGTTGAGCATCAAAATGAAAAACTGTTGGATGTAGATGAAGTAAAGCTTTATCAGAAAGCTATAGGTTTTTTTATTGTACCTTGCAAATGTATAAAGTATGATATTTCATTTGTTTGTGAACATTTGCTGAATACATGGCATATCCATGTGTTTCACATTGGTAGAGAGTCAAGCAACTATTCTGTTACTTGCAAGGAACAAAAATTTAGTCTAATGGTATGGTGGAAAGTATGCAATTGTGCAACTTGTAGATTATATTGATGAAGATGTAGAGGTTACAAGGTAGTAGGTGGTTTTGTATCACAATTGATGGCACAATATTTATTTGATTCAGCAAAAAGTAATCTATAATTTCTCTTTCACCAATGGAAGTGGAGTATGTTACTACAATTGTTATTACAAAGACAGCTCTAAGGCTACAAAAGGAGTTAAGGGATTACTAAATGAAGTAACCAAAAATAATTCTTATCCATGAATATAATCAATCATGCATCAATATAATCTACAAGTTGCATGATTGCCAAAACTCTTGTACACCATGGTCTTATTAAACACTACAATATTCAACATCATTTTATGGTCATGTATAGAAATAAGAAGGTTAGAGTTGAGATATTGTGCTGATAAGTATATAACAACATATAGTTTTATAAAACCGCTTGTAAAGCTAAGTTCATTGCCTGTAGAGATATGTTAGAACTTGTCACTAGAGGTATTGTAGTCCTCTTTGTGGAGGAGAAATGTTAAAATCATAATAGAATATGCATGTGACTCCAACTTGCTTATAATGATGCTTGAGTACTCTCCCGAAATACAGCACACGAGAACCTTGTCTAAAGAATCAAGTTAGGAGTGGGACACCCTCTACTATTAGTTCTTAGTTAAAGGAATCTCCTTTCTTCAGTGGAATCTCCCTGAACTTTGGATGGGTGAACTTTGATATGGTGTTTTTACATAACATATTTCATTTGTACAAATACAAAATAAAATCTTGTAATTGATCTAGTTCATCTATTTTCTCGACAAAAAACCAACTCAAAATCTTCCATTTTCTCATCAAAAACCAACTCGCGATCAAATTAATTGTTGTTGCACAAGGAAACTCACGTCAATCATCACTCTTGCACTTGCCTGAAGCTTTCCTCATTATATAAAGCGTTTGTCAAACACTTACACTCGACCACATCAGATTCGTCAGTTGAATCGTTTTGCGTTTTCTCGCGTACTAAATTGGTGACCTAGATTATGCACCCCCTCGTCCCTTGACAGTCAGTAATTCTCTCCTTACTGTCAAAAGTGCAACCGACAAAAGCACCAGAGAGAGCCGCCTGAATGATACTAGAACCTTATGTCGCAGGCTGATGAAAGCTTTTCATACTCTGCTATGCTCAGCGTATCGGTTGGAACGGTGAGATCGGGTTAGCAAATGCCTGCAGCAGGAACAATCTAAACAAACGATCTTTAGCTATCCAAGAGGAAAACCTATTGAAACCAGTCCGCTGAAGTGAATTGTTCATCATCGGTGCAGATAACATGAAGAATAAGGACCTGTCTTGAGAGAATTTAATAAGACTGTAGACCAATTTGGCGAACGTTAAAATAAAAATATACACAGAGAACTAGGGTTTCGCCACCAGTTCGTGCAGCTTCATTAGTAAATTGATCGACAAACTGGTGCCTTAATCACCCAAACTCTCTAGAAGCCCAAGTCAATCACAGGAACCTTCATGGTACTCACGTGGCCATCGAAGTCCGATCACGTCTACAACGTACTCAATACAGGTCTTTGCTGTAAAGTCGTCCCCAGATGGCAGCAGCAATCAAGTAACTGCTGGATTTAGTTTGCGAACGGATCAGATGTGTATTCCCAGTTCGGTGTTTCCAAGCTCACCGCCACTCCCAACTCTGTGGTGTGGGTGTACGTCTGTTGATTACGGACACCCACAATGAGAAATAGATGGACGCCCATGCTTTTCCTAGAGTGGCAAATAAGAAAGTGTAGCTTCGCACGAGACGCATGTGTCCACCTTCTTAAGCAACTCGGGCACCTATGCCGATTCACTGGCTGGCTAATAAGAAAGTGTATTTCTCCACGAGACGCTTACGTCCACTTCTCAAGCAAGTGTGCCACTACCGAAGAAACTGGTATGCGCTTGAAGTTTCAATCCAAGCTTCGAAAGTTTTGGACGAAAATGAACGACTTGAATGGATGTAGATTTCAACTCTCCATACGTGCAAGTTCGCATCATTGCAAGTTATAATGAGTTACTGGAATTAGATATATGCGGAAAAGAAATATGTGCGGCGAAGAGCAATTTAGTGCAGTTTACCGAAATGTAATAAATCGTGCAACCCGTTTATACGAGAGAATTGTGCGTTCATTTTTAGAGAATTAGCACGATGATCCCGGAAGGAAGGGAGAGACAGTAAACTGACCCCGTATTTGACACTTCGACTTACCCGACCCAGAAGGGCACAACCACCCGCCAGCCCGGGCCAACCCAATTGCCACGTGGCCGGACGTGGCATTGTTGTAATGGTTTGCACGCAATAGTGAATTCTTCCTGGCAACTAATGTTCTTGTCGGTTTAGGGAACAACGCGGTTCTCGCAGAAATATCTTGGTCATCCTCTGAATCCGATGTGTTAGTGAAATCCATTGTCACATAGACTGTATGGATAGATTTTTCATATGTTGCAATAACACAGAGAGGGAGCAAGATTTTTTTTCATTTTTGTTATATAAATTTTAAAAATCAGTTTATTAATAATTGTACAATTATTATATAACAAGAAAAAAGTAAAAATTTCAAGAAAATTTAACTATGCAAATATATTATAAATATTAATTTTTTTTAGATAATAAATCAACTTTTTTCACACTGAGATCGACCATATAATTTATCTAATTAAATATTTTTAGTATAATAATTTTATCAAAAAATGAAGAAAAAGGCGAAAAAAGTTAGATACTTCCAAGGTCAAACAACTTGGCATCATTTCGCATCCCTCAAGTGTCGCAGTATTCCGGCAATTGACAGATGAATAGTGATTCCCGTCAAGTCTTTATATACATATAGACAGTCAATGAAACACGATTTTAGAGTTCGAGAAGTGCCAATTGTTTTAGTTGTAACCATTGTACAAGATATCAGGAGTCGCCAAGATGCAGACCCACCGTAAGGCTTGCTCTCTAGTATTGACACACCACGGTATCAATCCATCAAAATTTGACAGGAGAAAAAATAATGAGGGCACGAGTGACTAGGCTCAACCATTAAGAAAAGTTGATAGCCTGATGTCATCTGGTCTGCCTACTTCCAATGTCCGGCTGCCTAAACCTCTTCTGTCGTCTCTACATGATCTCTTCTTTTGTACATCTAGGAAGAATGGTAAGAGAGCAGAAAGACACTCTTTCTCGGCTCAATGCTGTAATGTGCAGAACATCATCTACGAAGAAAATATCTTGTCCTTTCATGCATGCATGCAACTTGATAGCCTCCCGCCTGTCAAATATAAAGATGCATGATGGTCTTCGTTCAGTTCGATCGGTCTGCTCAGATGAGAACCACTGTCAGATTGATTCCCCCCTATAGGGCAGGTGCTATCGCGTCGGTGCTTTTCCCGTGGCCACCAGGCCGCTCGGGGATATTTTCCAAGTCAGACGTGGTGTATATCCTTAGGCCATCCGCAAGAAACTGGGCTAGAAGGTTCCCATCTTGCGGATATAATTAAAAGGTCACGTGTTGAAATTCTGAGGATCTGTAAAATCAAAACTTTGCTTAGTTCCTGCTAAGTTTACATAGATTCTCCATAGACTGATCATATAAAGAAAGAACTGAGACAAGGACAATTGTAGAACGATATACGACATGATTAATTGCAAAGCCGTAGGATGTGCTCACCATTGCTGGATCTTCCTGAACTCTGACAACACAGGGTAAATATTCTCAAACGCCTCGTAAATTTCGTCCCTCACCTGCACAAACGTGTGAAGTTGATATCAAAGTTATCAATGCGGAGCATACTGTCCGAAATTTTCAAGTGAAGTCCACATTTGAAGTAAACGAAGACAATTGACAAAGACATTGGAAGATACTCCATATCTTACCTTAGCACCTGTCAAAACAATCTTCCCGGAAACAAAGATAAGGAGTACAATCTTCGGCTGCTTCATACGGTAGATCAAACCAGGAAACAACTCCGGTTCATACTGGGCATACAAGAGGGAAAAATCATTCCAATTGGTAGCAGTGTAAAAGACCAAGACAGACAGGCACGAATCTAAATACCAAGAATGAGTGAAAGCTTTCTTAAGAACTCACACTAGAAAAGTGACCGTGAGCGTACGCCAATCCTTCCAATCTGATCGGAAATTTAACATCGCAAGAGGCGACAATATTCTGGATCTTGAAATCCTGGAAACAGATAATTTTGGCATGGCACTTCCGGAGTCAGCAGGCGCATCGATACCAATCATAATGTCGATGCGGATAATTTGCATAAGATACATAGGTAAAAACTTCTGAGCCAGCACCAAAGTTTTACATTCTCACTGTGTCTACAAGGAGTGGGACTGCAAATATTATGACATTTGACCCGTACTCGTACGTAGTTTAACAGCATGCCTTGCAAGACAAAGGTAAGGTAAGGAAAGGTTGGTACCTTAAACTGTGCGGGAAATCCGAGCTTCTGAATAATTCGAGCATACTACAAACCCCAGGACAGAGGACATGTAAGTTACCCAAATCATGAAGTGAAAATATACTCGAGACAAATTCGAATCTTCCCGCACAGTTTAAGGTTGGTACCTTAAACTGTGCGGGAGATCCGAGCTTCTGAGTAATTCGATCATACTACAAACACCAGGATAGAAGACATGTAAGTTACCCAAATCATTTTGAAGTGAAAATATACTCAGACAAATTCAAATCTTCAAGATCAGGAAAAGAAAATCTATACCTTCCTAGCTGCGAGTTTTGATTGTTGTTCACTTTTGGCACCAGTGCACACCTGGAATTCATGTCACAACCTCTCAGACCGATACTACCTGAAAGAAAACTAAGCAGGGTACACCACCTTAAGACTATTCTTAAGACACGGCCTTGTGAGCTACTGGACATGAGATACGGTATTACGAGCAATGTTGTAAACCTGTCCTTACCATCTTCCCTGATGCGAAGATAAGAGCTGTCGTCTTAGGTTCCCTTATACGCATAATGACAGCGGCAAAACGCTGTGTCCAAAAGCACATGGACACTTTATCATCAGTTTAGAAGTGATAAGCCAGCTGTTGAATCCTCCCTGTTAATCATCTAAGTCTTCCTTCAAGACCCAGAATTGTCAAATCATCCGAAGAGCGTACAACTGATCAATCCTCTCATATTATACCTTTGGATTGTACTCAGCATTTCGAGCATGTAGAGCTATAGTTTTGAGCTCCAATTTGCAATCCATATTGACCGTAGAGACAACATTTCTGCCACATACCACTTCTTAGATCAGCTAAGCTTCGCACTGTGCAATCGAATTCCGCGCGCCTGGCAATCAAGTACGAGTAGAATTTGCTGGAACCGACAACCCTCCCACCATAATTAAGCTTAAGGCCTGGTTACGTTGTTCACTGTTCCAGATTCAACTACCCTCACTCATGAGTAGCTGGCATACAAGCATTTGCAGCCCAACACACAAGATATCTGGTTGAGTCAACTCCACAACAACACTACTAATGACATGTATCTTCTAAGAGAGCAGTTTCCGGTACGTGAATTGCTTCGCTACGCATTGGAGGATTCTAATGTGTGTTTGAATGAGAATAGTACTCGTTTCCATATCAACAGAATTGAAAAAGAGTACTACTATTAACTACACCCGCACATTTCATCAAAACTCGACTTCTCATAACCTCTTTCAACATCCCAATTCAGTGACAAGATTGAGCCGGTAGGCAAGAGAGTAGAAAACATTGGTGTCCACCCTGTAACCATATCATACTGCAATCTACGAGATAAACACAACCTAGCTGGTAGCTGCACTTGTTATGCTTTCAAAAGCGCCTAAATATAATATTTGCTGAGCAAAGAAGATAAAGCAGCTAGCTCTGTATGTAGTAGGAAACTACAACTGGGCTCTATAATGGTGGGCCAAGTTTCCACGTATACACTAACAGGGCACATATCACAAGACCCCACGAATCTATTCACTGACGTGGTCAACTCACATATCCATGTTAATTCTTCGTTCTTATCCAGAACAATATGAAGGAGGCCTGAAACTATATCGATGAGAGAGACGAATGCAATGAATTCAGCTTCAATTGGAGAACTAGTCGCATACATTTGGATTGAACACAGATCTCGAAGACGTGTAGCACACCTACAACTCTACAAGCAAAGGTGCTGTACACGATAGCTTTATTGATAGTCTTTGAACGTCAAGGGTCGAGATATCACCATGTCTGTGATAATTAAGCTGGGAAGTAGACTGGTCACAACGGTGGTTGTGCTGATGTTAAATTTTACAGATGTACACGTGCAAGAGGCAACCTTGAATCGGCTCCGCTGTATAGACCCACAGGAATTGTATCTGATGTGGGCACGCTTCATGTCTTGAGACAAGATGCAACTTCAACCCTAGGCAACGAGGATGTAGGGTAAACTAAAAGCACGGGTATGGCCAGGGAGGAGAGGCGAATCCCATCCCAAAAACTTGGGCGTTTGAACAATCCCAGACGCGAACAACACAACATGTCCCCTCAAACCTCAGCGTATTCACACGATTCACTTTACGATGGCTAGTTCAGCACTTTGAATAGAGTTGCAATGGACAATCATTTACTGCAAGACCGACAGGTCTGTACAATAGCCTAATTAGCAGCACGATCCACCGGGCAGGAAGCCATATCTATAGACCATAACGTTACTGCTACACCTAGAAGTGTAGATTTAACTGGTGACTCAGATAATTAAAGATCACCATCGCAATGGTCTTGAAATTTATATTGTGCTAACGGAATGTATATAATATTGTCGCAGAATTAATACATTACTGTATTTCGCATACAGTCAGATGCACGAGTTCGGTATTCTTGAGACATGCTCGAGGACTAATGCCCACACTCTAGCCTACCCAATATCATGATCAAGTGAGAAAGACGCAAAAGCACTTACTGGAGTGTAGGAATAATGCCCGAAGGGTGCTTGGCAAGATCCACGGGCTGACTGCCTTCCAGAGTTAGCTCTGCCATAGATGTAGAGGATGTGATGTTGACTCTGTACGAGAAACACAATTCAGCGATGAGCGGTCAGTAAATAACACGCATGATGAGGAACAATAGGCATGAAAATTCCAGCAGCTTCCTACACTTTCCTGAATCAGCCCTGCTGATTAAGGGGCGATCTAAAAGTTAGTACCACTTGAGGAAAGCGCTGCTCCGACCACGAAAAAACTCCACCTCGTGGACGAAATCGAGGTACGAGGCCATGATTTTCAGGCTCTGACTAGTCATCACATCTACCATTGTTATGCTAAATCCCGAAACATTTGAGCTTGAAGATGGTAAATAGTGAGGCTAGAACATGGTGTTCAAGAAACTGCAGTCTTCAGCCCAAGGTAAGAAAGCCAAATATCCGTCGTCGGAACAATGACGCAAAATAAGACCGCAGTCACACCGAACGCGGATGTGCATCATGCACTACAACACTAGAACAACTCACAGACCCTGATAAGTGTATGAGCAACGAGTATCCAGTCGCTAGAACAGGTCAAATTTCGTCTACGCGTGGTCACAACTACGGAGGCCCAGGAAGAGGTCAGGATGTATGACGCAGACCCGCAACAACCAATGATAGGAATTTACCACGAACAGCAGACTCCAGCGTCTCACCAGCGGCTAGTTTTCTCTCTAACTGACTGGCACTGCACGAATCCGCGCCCTCTTTGCAGAAGTGTCCACCACAAGCAACCTTCAACAACGGAACAACCGCCGCAGGTACAAATGACAAACACCAACCCTCTCCTCCTGCTCCTCAGACCTTCTGATCTCCTAAAAACCAGCCGCGAGCAGGATGGAGAGATATACTACACCAATCCTCTCACATCAAGATCACTGCACCGAGCAATCCAGGTCTAAAACAAGTATCCGATTCCTCAGCACCTCCTACGAAGTTTCTAGGGCTTCAACTCTTCGATTCGTGCTGCCAACAATCTCTGCACAGGATACTCCTCACGATCCAATACACTCAACCACAATAACAGACCTCTTCTCCTTCCCGTTGCTCTCCCGCGTCTTACTACTTATCCACTGTGAGACAAGAGAGCGCAAAAGACGGAGCTCGTTCGTCCGGGTTTATGAGGCTTCAACAGCTTCAAGCTTTTCAACTAGATGACTTCGATACATATATATACCCAGTCCAGAAAGAGGGAGAGAGAGATGGTATGACAGCCCGATGACTCGCCGCTGACTAACATCAACAACTCATCCCTCGCCTATCCTCTCTCCTTCATATAGCCGCTTGGGCCCTCGAGGTCAGGAGGTCACAAGAATGAAATAGAAGGAAGGTCTGTTCTGCGGTCTGTCTCCTTCGAGGCCGAAGAACGACTTCGGATCCGGGGTTGTCGAGTCGACCAATAGATATATATACCCTCTTCCCACCAGCGGTCCGGGAGGGCATCAAACCGCCTATTGTGGCTACAATTCCCGGTTTGCCCACCGCCACGTGGCCGTTTCATCCTCAAGCGGCTTTTCGTGGCTTTTCCTTCCATGCCCGTCCACGCGCCTCGCCTCTCGCCTTCTAGGTTAAAATCCTCGCCCTCGCCTCGGCCCAGGCTCCCCTTCCATTTCCTCTCCTCCCGATGGTTCGTCTCCAGACTGAAAGAAAGACGAGAAACGTACAGTGAGAGAATCCTCTGGTGCTCTAGATGATGTGAGGAGCGTGCAACAGATTTGATGGCAAGTTGACACTCAGTTGGGGAAAGCTCACTTCGCGGGTGGTAGGTAGGTGGGATTTGGGTTCTCAGTTGTCGTCGTTGTAGTTGGATACAGCAGGCAGATGGCGAATTCCGCGTTGATTAGTGCGTCCAGGAGGTGGTTTCTGGCGGGGAATTTGCAGCAGCAGGAGAGGGGGATTTGGAGAGGTACGAGAAGAGGCTTGAGCTCGGCGGCAACTGTTGACGGAAGCGGTGGACAGGAGAAGATTGTGGCAGCGGTGGTGTTGGAACGGCTTCCAGTGGTTTTGCCTCCTGTTCCCCCTGCGGTGTCTGAGTTCAAATCGTTTTCGTAAGGGACCGTTGTCCGGAGTTTAGATTTGCAACCTTTAATCACGTCTCGTGTTCTCTGACTCTTGTGACCGTTTTAGAGCAACATTTACAGAGCTACTTTCGCCGTCGAAAACCGTCAATGTACCAAATTGCTAGCTTCTGAAGGGCTAACACAAGCTCTATGGGCTGGGTGTAATCCAGATTCGAGTGGCAGCAGCAATACCGTCGGCACTATCCTCAGGAGTTTCTGGATGCTTCATCCAACAGGTGGGGTGATCAGCAGAGTTTGATATTTTGCTGTTGGTTCATTCTTGGCATTACTTTGGAAAGTTTTTCCGAAGAAGTTGTCAGCCAATCGAAGATCTAGAGGATCTGTGCAACCACGATCGGTGGTACCATTTATCATGGGAACTGGCTGATGAGAAATTACTCCCAGGTTATTTCCCTATCTGTGAGCAGTTAGGTTGTCAAGCTGGACTTCGTGCGGTTGGTAATGCGTTTCTTGTTTGGATCCAGAGTAAGCATTTCTGTGTGTATCCAGGGGTGAGGACGACGAAAGTGGAGCTTATGAGCCTGGTCCGACCGTAACTGAAGCTGACTTAGCGAACGATCAGAGGTAAGTTCATGTTGCTATAGCTAGGGTTTCGAGATTGATCATGTCTGACAATGTTTTGTGACTGTTCAATCCATTTTGACAGTAAGTTTGTTCTAGTAGTAGGTAGGGAGACTACAACAGTAAGAACGAGTCTTGGAACTCTCTACTTTGTCTTGTTGGACCTCCTCTCATCGTCGATTTCCCATTTGTATCTCGAAAAACCATGAATTCCTTAATGTTAAACACGTTCATTATAAATAAGTAAATCAAAATTTGGAAAGTTGTGAAGTTTTCCTGTTTGATTAATGAATCATCAAGTCTGCTGTAGTTTGAGTTTTTCGGGTTCTTCTCAATGATACACTTTGTGGTATCTTTTAGAAGCAAATTAGATTGACCATCAAGTCTTTCTGTAGTGGTTACCTTTTCGAAGAGCCGGAAAGAAACACTGAAACCAAGTATTCCTCCAGGTCCTTACAGAGATCGTATGAGAGACGTCTTTATCTTATATTGCATGGAATACCCTTTGGTCAGTCGAAAGGGGAGCCTGGCTGGCATTTTCCTGAGAAAGAACATGTGGAGGAACCAAGTCTGAGGCAGGTACGTTGGAGAGGAATTCTGTTATTCAAAATATTAGGGTTTATTAAGAAAGTTCGCAGGTTGCTATAATTTGCAAGCAAGCAATGGTATTTTCTACTTATCGCTCGGTCATATTTTGCAGTGTGCAGAAGCAGCGTTAGTGTCTATTGTTGAGGACATGCCAAAGTCCGTGTACTTCGTAGGCAACGCCCCGTGTGGTTACCTGCGGTCGGATTCACCTTCCTTCAAGGTATATCCTGCCCCCGTCTTTCTTCTTGTTCTAAAACTCTGCATCGATCCTCCGCCGATTCTTTGTTTGGAATACATAGTTGCAGGCTCATCAGACGCACGTCCTCTTCAGGCCTTCAGGTTGTGGTCCTAGAGTTAAACAGGGTTTATTATTCCTCGTCTACCCTTAGACATTGGAGTTATTTAATTTGCAGTTACTGATTATCATGTTCAATTTTGCTTTGCAGAGATTTTTCTTCAAGTCACAACTACTTGTCGATGAGCTACCTTTGCATAACGTGAAGAAGTACAAAGATTTTGCCTGGATATCTAAGGACGAGGTTCCACAATATTTCGAACCAGCTCAGGCCGAATATTTGCAGAAAATGCTTCAATAGCGGAAATGACTATATATCACATCTAAGTCTTTGAGCGGCAATGGTGTCTCCCGTCTGGGAAGATACTCAATGATACGCCTCAATGATACTCAAGGGCGACTTCATTTCACTCTTAACCATGAGATGGTTAAGAGTGAAATGATTCTGCGCATTCTGATTTGGTTATGGTTTGTTCCTAATCATTTTTCTCTAGGTCGGAGCCGACATTTGCCGTGTTTCTTGTGACTCTTTTTGTCAATCTGGGCTTCGGGCTAGATTGGCAAGTCAATCCTCTTATCTTGCTTACGCTACCGATGCATCTAAACGTGGTCCCTTACTTTAAACAGGTTTGCGCAAAGAGGTGCTTGCTGGATACACATGAGGCATCAAATCCAAGTTAGAACTGGGAGTTGGAGCTGGTCTGCGTACTGGAGGATCTAAGTAGGAACCCCCACACATGAATGTTTTGTGGACTGAGAAGTGAAGTTGATTTTGACCATTGACCAGTATCAGTAGTTTGCATGTAATTGGTTCTTTGGTAATGATATAATGAAAGTGTCTGTCTTGGCTGAACACTCAATGTCCGGGTTTCCTCCATTCCTCTCTGATTTTTCACATCATGGTGTGTTAATATATATGTATAGTTGGAAACTAGAATTTTGGATGTAATTTATTGGCACTAGAATAATTAATGAACGCTACGTTGCTTGTGGCGTTGAAACGACTTTCACATTCTATGTAACAGAAATAGTTACTGAAGCTGCTAGCGTGTTTTGGATGAGAACTGTAGCGATCAGAAATGCATCCCCATGATCATTTACGATGTCGCAATCGCCTTATCATTTTGGTTTACGTTACCAAGAATGTTGGTTATTATGAGTGATACGTATGTTTCATATTTCCAAATGATTTGGCTACTTTATTGGATTCACTACTTTAATACGCAGCATTATTCCATGTCGTGGTTTAACCACGGGGTTTTCAATCAAATCTATCGGTCATCGTGGGCAACTCAATCATATTTTCCCTGACCTGAGCTGAAACTTGGGGTCTTCGGTCCGTAATTTTCCACCTTCTCCAGGACTGTATCATGACTACGATTTATGCCCTATACTAACACAACCATTTCCAAGAATACCAGGTCTATACATTAACCTTACTCGCAATGAGTTTACTCACTACACCCACTGAGTGTGCTGCCGGCACGGATGCATTATAAACATCGTACTGACCCTCTGTGCAGACTTGCCCGTGCTTACCTCTCGCTGCAAGTTGTAGATTAATCTGACGTACACATGTAAACATACCCTCCTAAACTAATAGTTACCTTACGCGTGCGTTCGTATCGGATAGTTATGTTACACATGCTTACATCTTCATGTAACAGATAGTTGTTTCAATCTTTACTGGTGTCCCATCGTAAGTCAGGCAGACCTGCCAAACGTAGATATGGAACCGGGATGCTTACAACGGGTTCAGAATTCAATTGCAGAATACATCACCCATCAATTCCCTAGTAATTCGTTGTTGAGTGTTCCGGCTGATGCCATTGGTTCTCTCGAGGACTTTTTGGTCATCTCCTGTGGTTGATCCTATTTGCCTACTTCGATTATCCAAGTGAACTGATTACTGTGTGTAAAGACAGGTTAGACTCGAGACTAGCCTGTTAGCTCAGAGGATAAAAATTGTTGCAGAACCGCCTAGCTGGCAACATTAACGCCCCCTCTACTTCATCCTTCCAGTTTTGAATTGCGATACGTCATTTGCTTCTATCCTTCACACACAATTCAGTATAGGATTCCGAGACTACATGTTGTGATTGTATTGAGAAGTCAAGAATTTACTGGCAAATCCGAAGACTTCATGAAGATTCGAAGCACCAACACCTGAGTGTGCCTCGCTCAGAGTTGAGAATATATCTCTCAGCTGTGTGTGACCATCCCTTTAATGCAACCTGAAAGGGTTTCAGATCGAGGCGATTCGACCTTGTACAGAGAGACAATTCGCCGTAGGAACTACGTGCGATCCCAAAATGTCCACCCGTTCTAATTTGCGCAAAGGGACTAAAATCGATGATCTAACTACACGTTTGTGAAACCCTATTCTTCTAAAACAGAGATGTACCCTTGCCCTTCTTGTCTCCACCGATTTCGAAGTGCTTGCATCGCTGCAATCAATGAAGGACTTCATGAATAAACTAAGTACAACTTCGGAAATGGGAAACGAACAACACACAATTAACGCCGTACATATCGAATGGACAGGAAGACTGTGAAAGAGGGGCTTACCTTAATGGGATGTTGGGTCACATGCTTGCAGGCCTGGCATTGCAACCTGAGCACAATCTTCTTGGTGGTCTTAGCCTGCGGACGTAATTGCCAATTGCAGAACAAAATCAGCATATATGCGCAATGAACGAGAAAAGACAAACGTGGGTGACTGGAAATGTTATAGGTTGGTCACACGATATGAGCACAATATTACCTTCTTGTGAAAGACGGGCTTCGTCTGCCCTCCGTAGCCTGATTGCTTCCTGTCGTAACGCCTCTTACCCTGGACATAAAGACTGTCTTTGCCCTTCTTGTATTGGGTAACCTTGTGGAGAGTGTGCTTCTTGCACTCCTTTCCACTGCAGAAGGACTTCTTAGTCTTCGGAACGTTCACCTGCAAATTGATTTCAAGATCCATGCATCAGAAATCGCTCGGACGACTAAATAACTGGTGCTGACAAAGCATGAAAATCCAAAGCTTAGCACGTAAGCCCGAAGAAACCCTAATTCCAAATCACAAAGGAAACCCAAAAACCTCGATCATGTCACTGATTGTTACACTTTATAATCGCACACACTACAAACCGATTGCACACATACCATCTTGCCGACAACTTGAACCTCTCTTCAGATCGGGGAACGGAGTGAGAGCTCTGAGAGCACAATTCTTGCTTGGCCGCGACCAAAAGACTCCACCCGCGTTTGCTGCTCAACTTTGCCTCGCCGAGAAATTCCCAATCTGGACGAATCGACGATCAAGCACCGCCGAGCAATGAAGGCCGTCGGATATTTTTAGGGTTCACACTCTCGTGGCAAGAAACCTTGTGTGAAAGGCTCTTTCCTCTCTTTTGTCTAACATCCCTCATTATTTACGGACCCCCAATGAAGATGGGAACTTCTTTTTTATTGTGGATGATTACTTTATCAATTATAGTGGAACATAATTTGGCAGGACTTTGGTAGGTTTTCTCCGATTTAGAATAACCCTCGTAAGACTCTCAAGTTGTTATATGTCCTTATCAATTTTTGTCCTTAGTATCTTGAACCAGGTAACCTACTTCGATAGTCACATTTTTTTGTCTACGATTATTATAACATTTTCACCTTTGAATTGTACGGTTTCCTTTCTTTAAGTCTGCTAGGTCTTAGAAGGTTCAAGAGGTATTTCTTGCAATTCTTGCTATGTGATATAGAATATTTATATCCTAGTAAGGTCTTTTTAATGGTCATATTTGCAAATCGATGTATTCGATTACTAAAGCCCAAAAGACAAAATGTGGAACCTTAAGTGAAAACGTAAAATTTTCAGTGGAAATTTTATATTGGGGGCTATATTCTTACAAAATATAGTTTTACAAAGAAAAAAAATTGCTTCGAAATTTGATTAAGTGTTCTATTATTTTGGAGAGTGAGTAGATATTTAAGATTGAAGTATGTAACGCGTTACTTGATAGTCAATAAAATATTTTTTTCTTTTCAGCATAGAATCAAATCCTATTGTTTTTATCCTCAAAACTCACCCTGAATTGAAAATCACACATTCATCACCAACAAATCACTAGTTACATCAAGGGTTACTTACATATACAGGTCTCGTAAATCCAGAACAAAATTTCTCTCCTTGTATGCTAGAAGTTGTAAAAATAAAGCCCTATTGTTAGATGTTTAAATATTTATTACGTTTACGTACTGAACTTGCAAATGACGGCAAGTTATACCATGCATTTTGTACCTTAGCCTAAGTTGAATTTGGGTAGTCACTCCAACTCTAACGAAAGAAAAACTTCCCCATATTCTTGCAGAAAGTTAACTTAGAGGTGTATCACTATCCGAGAAAATGAGTTCATTTTGTACTCAACTTTCTTGGAATGTTTACAGGAAGCATGATCTAAATCGGAGATTGAACAAGTAGGAGTCACTTTCATTGCTTTAGAATAAGGTATCGAATATCAAATTTTCTCGAGAATGTTGGGTAAAAGGTATGAAAGCGAATTGTTTTTTGATTACCTTCCCAATTCCAATGAAACATTTATAGGAGACTCAATAGGAGAGAAGAATAAATCTGTGTAATTGTATTACATTGCAAAGTTAACAAGATTTACATGAACATTTCATATGTCCCACATACGTATACACTATGATTTATTAGGGAGGATGATGTATCACTTTTATTAAGGTCCATTGTAATACATAATGTATATTATAAGTGTGGTATGATATCCAGCGTAGGGTATATTTTTTTATCTACCCAAGACTTTCAGGCGGATATACCCCACTTAGATTTGGTGACCTGTCAGTTTACAATAGAAATATAATTTCTGAATTACATTTTTAGAATGTTAGGGTCAAATGATATTGAACCATCGAGGACCATATAAATATCGTCTAAAAGGTAAAAGAACATATTCAGTAGATTTGAAGGGAAGTCCACATGTTTCACTCTATGTGACATCGATCACTCAAATTAGTTGGAAGACATAAAATCCATAATCATTTTTCACCCGTTTCAAAGCAATGATGATTTTCGAAAATTTTACATAAAAAGACATAGTTTTTAGGCAATCATATCAATAGGTGAAACTTATATAGCTAGAATTGTTATTCGATAAACATCTCAACATCTTATATGGCCAAACTGAAATGCGTCTAGAACCTCTACATAACCTGAGACCACTGAATTTAAGTTATGTGGATGAGAAATAAAAGGTTTTGGAGACTATTCGGTCTTATTAGATACAAACTATTAGGCAAGGAACAGTATGAGAATATACTAAAAAGTTTTATGTTGGTTTTTATACCAAAGCGAAATTCATTAGTCTTAAACATTGATCACTCTTTTTGATTTATGTACCAAAGCCAAATGCAAATGTTAGATATCATTCATATATTAGCAATGTGAATCTGAATTCTTTCCAATATATGTTCAGAAGGCTTCACAGAAAATCATGAAATATAAAATTTGGTAACTTTTGTTAAAGGCATTGTCTTCAAAATTGCTACAGGTGCACTTTTGTCCAGGAATGATTTTATAGGAAATATCTAGGATTTATATTTGACTCAAAATCTGGAGACAGAGATGTTTAATCCTAAGAAGGAACCCATGCCTGCTAACTCACATGCTTAATAGAAGTGCTGAAGAGTTTGTTCGAATACATCCTATTAATTAGAACAATTGTCCAGTTTTTAATTCAATACTTTATGAAACCATATTTCCTAGCCAAAGAAATTCTGAAGGACCAACTTTCCCCAAAACATGCCTTCTTGTCTACATGAAATTTCATGGAAGTCGTGGGAACCTTGAACCCTACAGCTTTGTACAAATGGGCATAGTGACTCAAGCAATTTTGGGATCCCAAGAGTTCACAGTAGTCTGAGCGAAACATGAGACCCTAATTCATGTTTCGCTCAGACTTCTGTGCCCTATTAGCGGCTGGTTTAGTTCAATGACGTAGGGTGTAGTTAAGAATAGCTAGTTCAAAGTGGTACCCGTGACGTGAGTATCGGAGACGACCTTCAGATCTAGGGTTTACTTGCTCTGATCGGGCGGTCTTGGATTGGTCAGATTAGGGTTGTCCCATCACTTTCCTTACTGAGTAACCATTTTCGACATCGACGAACTTTTCTGCTGGCATGAAGAAACAATTCTACGTGAGAGTGAGGTTCGGTAGGGATTCTCGCGACGGGATCTCTGGAGACTTGTCACAGGTCGTCTCTGAGAAAGGCACTCGACTCGAGCGGGCAAGTTATTGAGACATGAGGGTTTGCGCATTACCCTCTTCTCCGTGTCTGGTCAGGCAATGCTGAAGCATGGGACGGATGTCGATTGTTGCGGAGCACCCGGAGAAAGGTGAGTTGTAAGTTTTCATTCTGTTCCTCTTTCTGCAGCCTTCAGACTCATTTCGTAGTGTGTAGGTTGGCTCATTCGTGTTTCGGAAGGAAAACAAGCACACGTTCGAAGGCTTCTGGTCCTTTCAGTGATCTCGAAGTTCATCAGATGTGCAAGATTCTGTTCTGTCGGTTGTCATATACCTCTGTCGGATAGCTGCTGGGACTGGGAAATGGATTCGACAGAGACATATCTGAAGTGACTTGGTCACCTCGAAGGCTTTCTGGTAGCACGATTACCATATAGTTCATCAGCTGTGCGAGCGGGAAATGTCGTTTTCACGTATTCCGGTCATCACCTTTGGGACTGTGACCTGTAAATGGCTGAAAGTTTAGGAGAGCTTACGACGGACAAGTTGTGATACAATCTGGTTGGGTTCCTTTCTTACTCTTTTATTTCGTTTATTAGGAATGGAGATTGTGCGGAGGAGTTCTGATCAAAGGAGTTCTGAGCAATCGTGGCTTGATGTGGTGAAGGCGGCAGTGAGACCGGATGAACGTGGCCTTCACTCCCGTGGCTCCATTCCGTGCTCTCTTGTGGTTGAGCCTTCTTGGATTCATCTACCTAAGGATAAAAAGAAATCTGCAGGGAAGTCTGGAACCTACGATTACATTGGCGACCTTTTGTCCAGGATAGAGTATGGGCTCAATAACGATAAAGTTTCTGGTAAACCCTACGTCGATGAGGAGCAAGAGTTGATCAGAGACCTGAGAGAGAAGCTGGAACGGAAAGAAAATTTCACAGAGGAAATATTTTTAGGGTTGTTAAAACCTTATCTTTTGGTAGTGAGAAGTAAAGAGGGAGAAATACTTGAACACAAACAGAACGACGAGCCACACAGTAACGGGTTCGTAAGTGTTGCAGACAGGAAACCAACTCTTACTCTCCTAAGGAAGGCAGCTCCTAGCTTGAGTCCTAGACTGGTGTCCCTTCTGCTGGAATGTAGTATCTTCTTGCGTCTATGGAGCGCTGTACAGGTTCTCTTGGAGAGGAGAGTTGTCGACACAAGAGATTGTTCCAAAGTTGTGGAGGGCGCCATTGAGGATCATCAGGCAAGGACACTTTGCCACTGTGTTACCTACGTACCAGACCTTGCGCCACAAGATGTATTCGCTCTCCTGACTTACTTTTTAAATAGCATAGAAAAACCTCCAAAGTCGTTCCTAGTTGTGAAGGGAGAGTGGAAAAGACTAGCCCTGCAGAAGATTCAAAAATATAGCAGTAAAAAGGATGCTGTTTCAGAGGGTGGTCAGGTTCCGTCTTCTGAAAGCGCCATTGCCCTTGCAGTGGCATTTGACGGATTTTCTCCTGCTGAACTCTGTTTACACACTCTCGTCGCATCGGAGCTAGATGAATCAGTCCTTTCTTCAGTCTTTTCTAATCTTGACACCTCACAGCTCCTGAGTCTCCTCCAGTATCTCTGTAAGTGGGTTGAACTATACTCCGCACAATTAGCGCGCCACCCTAACCCTAAAATTGGTCGAATTCCCACCATGACACAGGTATTATATTGGGCTGGTATTATTCTTGAGGGAAACTACACTAAGTTTGTGCTGTCTACTGATTATCATGCCGTTATGAAGGCTATGAGAAATTTAGCTCAGCCGCTTGTCGACTTGTGTACTCACATCACCCCATTAATCGGTATCGTAGATCACCTTAGATACAGGAGGTATATCCCGGCTGCTGTTACGCGCGCCCAGGTTCCTAGCGCTCCTACAGATTACGTGATCGAGCTTCTAGACCTCAGTTGACACAATTAGCTTCCTTTTTGCCATCCTGGCTGAGTGTACATTTATTTCGGAAATTAGTTTTGCCCTGTAAAGCCAAAGGCCTCTGTAAACATTTAGATTTGAACATTCATCACGGACGCCGTTTCATCCTCCAGAACTGTTGAGTTCCCTACCTCTTCGTGGAAAGTTTCAAAGTCTTTTCATAATGGCGTCCTCTCCACCCGTGATTTCTTTGAGGTCTACAATACCGGGTAACTTGTGCGTAGATTTACTCTCTGCCCTCCTTCCTACTTATCAACGCACAGCAATGAATGCGAAAGGTGTCCGAAGTGTGTTTCTTTCTATTGACCTTCAATGGAAGGTCAGGATCTATGTCTATCTAACAATCTGGGTAACAGCTCCCTTTCTGTAGCAGGACCGATTGCACATCGTCTTCCCTGCATCGTTCTGTCAGTCTCCCATTTCGGACCACGGTGTTGCCGCCTACGGGGCCTTTTCTTCTTTCTGGGTCTCGGGCTGCGAAGCATATTTTATTTGTAACTGTGCCAAACAGATGCTGAATGCAATGTTCTTTCTAATGGCTATGGTTTATGATTAGTTACAGATGACTTGTGAACCCTGGTGATAATGCCGTGGAACTAACGGATTTTACGATGTTGTGGATCAGTCAAGTTGCTCTCATTTCTCACAGATCGGAAAGGATTGATTTGAAATTAAAGTGCATGCAATCTCAAGCAGATAGACCGGAAGAAATAATTCTCATTCTTAGAAGTGAGCTAGATCGAGACTTGTACAACCTGCGCATGGAAACACGACCTAAACATTTTGAACATCCAGGAGCTGCTGGGAGAGACCATCAGCCGTGATACGGCACCCACCGCGCGAGCGATTCCAGGAGTCCGCATTGCGCTTATGTAACAAACGGAAAGACTCGGACTCGTAAAGATCGTATGCCCGGGTCTACTCAAGTGGTATGTCTTCTACGATTGGATTCGATAGTAGGTGATGTCTTCATACCTCCAAATTGAAAGTATCCAACGATACTCGGATGCTTCGCTGACAGTCATTCTCACTGGTTTAAGCACATACAACCGTAGGAAACATATCTTCGGTGGCACCCAAATTCAAGGTGCTCCCAAATTACAGGAAAGTGTGTAAAATATTGTATGAAACCGCAATAGATGCACATCCTAATGATGAAACCTGCATTGTGCATCAAAGCATAAGCTCGAATTTCTCGTGTGCGCAGGTATTTGGCCTTTAGGTTCTTCGATTATCAGCTAGGAAAAGCAGAAGGGGAAGGCAAAGAAAAACTGCTGTGAGGTTATTGATGTGGTCATCATTTCAAGTAGATATAAGTAAATGTTAATCGTGCTGCTGATAAAGTCGCACAAAGAAGATGTCTAACGAAAGTAAAATCAATTTAACTGAGTAAGTTAAAGAATTTCGATCTAAAGAATTGGAGCTTGCTGTCATAGATATATTTACCGTTCATTTTAGTGTCCAGGGTGAAGGGTCCATTTCTCCTGTCCTGACCAACGCCACACTCCTTTCCGGATAGTGTGAAGTCTTAATTAGTGTTAATTAATTAAGATTGCGACATTAATTAAGATTGCGATATAAAATATAATTAAGGTAGGAGGTATTCTGATTAATATTTTTAATTATGTAGAGAACATCAATTTTTTCAAAAGATAATGATGCGGAATTTAGATTACTTTAAGATTTTCAAAAGGTGTAAAATTCCAATGCATAAGAGTCCTTGAAAATCTAAAAGTTATTTATGACCATTGTCCTTGCTTTGTGCGTTTGTACTCAAGTTCAGTCACTTGAATAAATGAGATATACAGGTATCAGAATATGTTTGGGGAGGAGAAAAAACATTAAGAGGTGATTTATTTCGAAACAAAAGATTAGATTACATATATTTGTACCAAGCAACGGACCAAAATAATTGTATAAGAAATGACTGCAAACGAGATTGCTAATGAAAAGACGAAATTGTTTCTTATGTTTATAGGTTTGATTTAATGTATATTCTTTGAATTTTATAAGCTAATTTTATATAATGCTCAAGACTAATGATATGTGGGACTAAATCTTATGGTTAAAATGAGGAGCTTTGTACGATTTTAAAATTAAATCTGATCAAGACTCGAAATAGAGCCATGAGTCTTGTAGCTCTATGAAGTTGGGTCTAACTTCTCTAATTGAAGTTTTGGGATGGAACTAAAAGTTTTATAGCTATATGAGGAGATTTTAAATGAAGTTACAAATTTGAGGAAATAAATTCTAAATAACCATTAAAAAATTTGGGCAAAATTAGTAATGGTTAAGTTCTTATCTCCTCTCCTTCTTTCGTGTACTCACTTTCAACACCTTTTTTATATTCAAAATACCATATAATTTGCGTCAGGTTGATGTAACTGAATAAAACTTACTATAATGATTAAATACATATCTTACTAAGAAACCCTTTTAATTAAAATTAGTGTAAAATGCAAGTAATGAAAGAAATAAATTCAATCATATTATGGAACTAATACACTCTCTAAATAAAACAAATAAAATATTGTAGGAAAACTATAAGCGCCTCCCTTACCTGGTCGATCATCGACCAGGTATGGTAATCGAACATGTAGGGGAGTTGGACGGCGTAGAGGGTTAACAGTTGGAATGGTAGCTGATGCACAGTGAGTGACCTCCTCCGAGTCCTGAGCGCTCTTTCCATCGAATCAAGAGGAAACACAAACAAGAAAGGAGAAGGAGGTGCACAAACAAGTCCTCCGGGTGCCCTGTTGCTGCTGCCGTTTCCAGTTGCCCTCTGCGCAGGGCTTGTTTCTGTTTCCTCTGGAGGACATTTGATTGCTGCGGCTTGTATTGGGACGAAGCGGTCCGCTCCCATTCTTCTCCAACTTCTTCTTCTTTTCCTAGTATCTTCCTTCTTTGTGTTGTATGTGAGGACGACTATAGGGATTTGTGTGAGGTTGCTCGAAAGAAATTAGTAGTCCTGGTGGAGGATTAGTGGATTTTGTAGATTGGCACCATGTTGCGATCCAGCCTTAGGCGCGGCCGCCTGGCTAGGTTGGCAAGGCTGCAACAGCACGCTCAGCAGCAGAGAGAGATCGGCACGAGCCGAATTCAGGGAATGGCAGTTCCGGCTCTGGCGAAAACGAAGAGCAAGGGAGGTATTATGTCATGGTTTGCTTCTGCAGATCAGCCTACCTCAAGCTTGCCACCGTTGTACGAAGCACTCCCAGATGTGAGTCTTCCTTCCCATCTACCCGACCAGGTCAAACCTGCTAAAACGAAGATTACCACGCTTTCGAACGGACTGAAGATCGCTTCCGAGGACACCGCGGGACCTTGTGCTACCATCGGAGTTTATATCGACTCTGGTTCAATTTACGAGAATCCTTCCAACTTCGGTGTGACGCATTTGTTGGAGCGCATGGCGTTCAAGAGCACGGCCAATCGTAGTCACTTCAGGTTGGTCCGCGAGGTCGAGGCTATTGGTGGGAACATCCTTGCTAACGCATCAAGGGAGCAAATGGCTTACACTGGTGACACGATCAAAACTTACATGCCAGAGATGGTCGAGCTGTTGATCGACAGTGTTAGAAACCCGCTTTTCCTTGACTGGGAAGTGAAGGAGCAGCTCCAAAAGGTAAAGGCTGAGATAGCTGAGGTAGCGAACAACCCCCAGAGTGTTTTGTTGGAAGCTTTGCATTCAGCCGGGTACAATGGTGCATTAGGTCATCCTCTTCTGGCCCCTGAGTCTGCTCTAATCAGGTTGGATGGCGCATCTGTCGCTGAGTTCGTTGCAATGAACTACACTGCCCCAAGAATTGTTCTGGCCGCATCAGGAGTTGATCATGACGAGCTTGTGTCAATCGCCGAGCCCTTGCTTTCAGACATGCCAGCAGTTTCTGCTCCCTCGCCCCCAAAGACAGAGTATGTTGGAGGAGACTGGAGGCAGGCAGCTGATTCTCCCAGAACACATGTTGCGATCGCATTTGAAGTCCCCGGTGGATGGAGAAATGAGAAGGACACGTATGCTTTGACGGTTTTGCAAACTCTGCTGGGAGGAGGGGGTTCCTTTTCTGCTGGTGGCCCGGGGAAGGGCATGTATTCTCGCCTTTACTCTCGTGTGTTGAACAAGTATGAAGAAGTGCAATCTTTCACAGCCTTTAACAGTGTATACAACGACACAGGTCTTTTCGGAATTCACGCGACTTCCTATTCTGACTTTGTGCCATCACTAGTGGACATTGCTACCAAGGAAATGATTATGGTTGCTACCCCTGGATCAGTAACTGAGACAGAGTTGAATCGGGCGAAGAATTCAACGATCTCAGCTGTTCTGATGAATCTGGAGTCCCGCGTGGTTGTTACTGAGGACATTGGGCGACAGATTCTTACCTATGGCCACCGAAAACCTCTAAATGAGTTTATAGAGGCTGTGCAGTCTTTGACCTTGAAAGACATTACCAACATCTCCCAAAAACTTATCCAGACACCTTTGACAATGGCTTCTTGGGGTGATGTGATCCATGTGCCACGTTTTGACCATGTTGCCAGCAGATTCGGATAGACGGCAGCATCAGTTATTAGAAAGTGTCTCCCATCAAGTAAGTACAATTGATCTACCCAGGGGGAGTGATAATCGAGTTCAAGCCACCTGTGACTATGCTTTGGCCTCACAATTCATGGCAAATGAGCTGTCGGTGAAAGAATGTTAGGATTGTTATGCTGTGCAGCAATCATATGTCCAGGTTTTTCTTGTTCTCAGTGACCATCACTTCCTGTCCGTTGGTTTGGCCATCTTAAGAATACTTTGCTACTCCCAATTGTATGTAGCTTCTTCAGCAACACAGTCCAAGTGCCCATGCATATAGTTGTGAGCAATAAATTGCAGCGTTGAAGTACAATATTTAACACGCTCAAAGAGATGCAGTTTCTCGGGAGTATCTGATGGGTGAGTGTTGCACATGTATCTAAACTCTCGTACATAGTTCACCCTCATTTACTTGGAAGGATATAATGAGGCATTCATCAACAGTCGTGGTTCCCGTATGGTTCGAGCTCAACCGGCCAATCTTTAGGCCTCCATGTCATTCACTGCATTTGATTTACTCTTTAGTTCGAGCTGAACGAATAACTGTACTGAAGTTTGAATAACAATTTTAAGGATGAGAACGTTTGGCAGTGTTTACTCTGCAAGGCTTCTGGGGAACCTACGTGCATTTTGAGGTCAATTCACATGTGGTTGTGAAGTACGGAGATTGTTGATTGCAGAAATGCTTGTTTAGGAGTATTAAGGGTGCAAACAAAATGTTGTACTCTCTCTGTAATGGTAGTAAATTATCGATTTTAGGTTAGGTACTGGTTGGCATGAGTCATGTGCGTGACGGAGCGTTCCATCTTTGGCTCTATTTCCAGCCTGCAGATTCAATATCCTGAGTCACGCAAAGGGATTGGGAAGAGTAGATTAAATTCCTCAAGAGGCTGTGGTTATACCTGATGATAACCGAAGCATGGGCCTGCAGATATTGCAAGGACTCAATCATTAATGCTGAACTTTTCTCATGGTCTTTGAGCCAGATGTGGGAGATATCAAGGAATTTGCAGCTGTCGTTGATGGTACCTGAATTGTTGATTTTGCGGTCTGGAAAGAAGGCTGAAGTACGCAGTTGCTGCTGTTGTTAGGCTTGGTTGAACCAAGCGTTTGAGTTGGTGATCGTTATTGATCTTGGTTAATGTTTGTTCATTGAACATCCGCGGGGGACATTTTCTTGCAACCATTCTGTTGCTGTTGGTCTTTAAGTAGGTGCTAGGGGGATGAAGGGAGAAAGAAAACCTACATTCTGCATTTTTAGGACGAGAATGCAGGTCTTGCGCCTGGCCAGCCCCTGCTGACAAGATAGGAAACTAAGTGGGAGATGGTGGTGGCTCTCTTGGATTGAAAATTCGTCTAAGAAAATACATTATTTTTCACGCTGCTTTTAAGCAATATCGATCCCCTCTACAGGTGATAAAGCAAACCATTTGGACCTTTCTGTCTAAAGATAAGTCCAGTCCAGATTGAGCGAGGAGTGTAATCATACCGGAGTAACGGATTCTATGTTCGATTTCTCAATATGCAACATCTTGAAATGAGCATTTCAGGAAAATCTGCGATTCAGCACTATTGATTCAACAGCACGAGGTAGGCTGGTGTCAGAGTATCCTGCAAGATCCCACTATGGTACTTCTGACAGGGTGTTTCCCTTCAACCATGTGCTGTAGCCAAGACCATCGTAAAAGAAGAAACTTGAAGGCTACAAGTACCTGAAAGTCCAAATGTATTTATTCGTCTCACGATACGGAGCCCTAGCGTATTGCAAATGTTTTTTACTTTGCAGCTTGCCGGAGAAGTTTACTTCAGGATTTCCTTGCACTCTAAGCAATTAACAGTCACTCAAAACATGAAGGTGAAGTCTCAACACGCGCAATAGTTCTTTTCTGGGTTTTAGGCCGTACCAACGTGGATCCAGTTCCTTTCCAGCTCTATATATATATAAAGCTACTTCTTTGCTCTGATCATCGGTATACGTTTACTTCGCGGTGAATTTTGGAAAGGAACCTTACTCCAGGGATGGGCAGATTACTCACCTCGTCTTTAGAACGAAGGCCTTTCAAGAGTTCTGACCGCAAGTTATGTACGTGGTTCTCATTAAGTAGATGTAGAGCTACCAGGCGGGAAGGACTGCACGGTATTTCAACCGAGTCTAGAAATGGACGTGAACGACAACAGGAGTTCCCGATCTCGTCTTATTGCATCTCCTGTAATATGGTGGGATCTGGTTATTCGACAGGGAGCACTTTCCTGACGTGCTCTAGGCCACGAATGACCCTGGGGAAGCTGTCAAAAGCCCTTCCTAGTTTCAAGAGTGAAGACCGTTGACTGCAATATCAAAAGCTGGACTTGCCATGTTACTTTCATCCAAGTTCCTACCAACGCGAGCTTTTAGCCATGAAGACACTCGAGTCAATATCGAGACTCATCCCTTATTACTGCTTTCAACTTTAAAAGAAGCTATCACTATTGATTATGATGTACTGGCTTTCCATCGTTGTCGTTGGAGCTTAAACAGGGTTCAAGAGAAACTAGAACATATGCGTTATCGACTGAATCACGAGTCACCACGCAGGTAGGGTCTTGCCCGTCTCCACGAGTCAATAAGACTCGAACTTGAAAAGAGTCTCGTACAAGGCGAACGGCAGATCCTTGATTGCAGTTTACAAGTGTGATGGTACATATATTCTTCCTGCAAGATCTTGGTACTAACAGATGGAGTCCTGATTGGGCACACAGGACTAACCAGGAAACAGACTTGACCCGTCTGATACCTAGAAATCATGAACTCATAGGAAGAGAGAGAAGAAGGCGACCGCGTGTGCAAGAAGGATGAGAAGACCCCATCAAGCCGTACAAGGAAAAGACATAGGGGGTAAACTGAGGCTAAGCCCCGATAGTATCGGTAAGAAGAATCTGCCCTACAGCACCTACAGCAGAACTCATAGGAAGATCACTCGTCTTAAGGAAGAGTCAAGGTGCGACTATGCGTACATACCCTCGTTCTCTACAGCGAGAGTCTGTGTCTCCCGGGATTGAAATTCTAAGTCGTAAAAATTTTCAGGGGTACAGCCATAGAAGCTTACCAGAACTGATAAATCGTTAAACCTAAGAACTCTAGGGTTCAAAAGAGAGACGCCACTGTACCACCTGCGGACCATAACGAATGCTTTTATCAGGTTATTGCATTACACCTCATGAACTCAAAATCGTGAGCGACTACCCAGTTTCTCTGTCATGTAATTGACGTATTCAACGGCTGTTCATAAAGGAATATCATGTCGTCCACTTCTGACGGTACTTTGAGCCTTGTGGGGTACCCTTGTTCCCAGAATGAAACTCCACATTGAGTATCTGAGATTGAACATAGGCACCCAACTATAAGGAATCGAACGAGGGCAATTCAACTTGAAGAAGACAATTACAGGACTAATGCTATCGAGTATCTAAACATGACGTCGTTCTCATATTCTAGAGGTCCTTCTTTCTACCCAGTTGAGAGCTAGTAAGTACTTTGAGGTCGAAACTTGCCATCAACGTCGTAACGTATAAAGCCATTGCCCTTTGGAAACGGATGTGAGAAACTGGTGCGAAGCACCTAGTAACTTGTGTTCAATGTGGTCTTATAAGATTCGGGCAGGCTCTAGGCTTGATTGCAACTGGGCAGCTTGCATCTTGGCCAAATGCCGCTTCACCAATTCAAGTCTGGCCGTTTCAAAAGCGAAATAACCAAGAGCAGAGAAGCAGGCACTGTGAAGTAAGCGGGGACCCATGCCTCTTGTGAGTCCTGTTAATCCTTCTTCTACCCAGATCTTGTTCAGTGTTGATGTGATACCCTTGTAAGAAGCTGCAGCTGCTTTAGCTCTGATCTCGGCTTCGATCGCTGCAGCAGATCCTGCTGGCACACTTCCAATGACACCACTCTTTGCCTGCGTCATTAGTCGCGTCCTCACAACATCCAGTGGAGTCGTAAGAGCAGCAGAAATAGCACCCGCCAATGCTCCTGATAACACGCTTTGCCAAGGCTCCAAGGACTTCTTAGTGTTCCGTTTTAGCCATACACCCTTCAAATACTCGAAAGTTGTGAAACTGATAACACTTGAAGGGAGAGCTCTTACCACGGCCGCTGAGTAACCGGAATATAGTCCTTTTACTCCCTCCTCATTCACAGTCCTTACGAAGACTTCCCATGATCTTCCAGAAGCTCCTATCTGCATTCTTTGGGTGATCACATCTTTTGGAACCAGAATCGCGGAGGACACGATGTTTCCCACTGCACTCGCAATTGGCGGAACCATTAGTGGTGGACATGATGACATTTGAAACAGCACCGCTTTTCCCAGTTCACAAGTGCCAAAGTAGACAGCAGACGAAAGCATAGACCCCAGGATTACAGCAGAAATCCCACTGTAAAATCCACCAATCCCTCGAGTTTTTAATATAGAGAAAACCACATCCATGGGCCCCTTGTATAATTCTGCCGCTCCTCTAGCTTGCAGCTTAGTCCTCACAGTGTCAAGAGGATGAAGGCATGAATAAGTGAAAGCTCCAGCCAAACCCCCAGCAATAGCTCCAATTGTGGTTCTGTCCACCAAAGATATATGTTTGTACAAAACTCTTGCTTGCCCAACCTGGCCCAGCCATCCTTTGCGTCCTAGAACTCCTACCTCGAGAGGATTTTTGGCATTCCGTTGTTCTCTAGTTTCCAGAACATGAGGAGTCAAACAATCATCCTCCACCACTGCCTCGAATTCTTGAGCTTCTGATACAACAATTGGTATGTTACTGGTACTCAACACTCCTTGCCTTTGAAGGTCCAGAATATTACTGTTAGTTGCCTCTCTCTCTGTCTCAGTAAGCAATTCCTGTTTTTCTACGCTCATTGTATCTTCATCGCCTACAGCAGCTGCAGACTGTGACAGGGATGCGAAAAACCTGCTCTCTAAACCAGCAACACGAACAACTGCCGTCTTCTGCTGCCTCCTTCCATGTGGCGGACTCTTGTTCTGGCTACGATGAGCGGCATGCAGCACATCCGTTTGGAAAGAAAGCATAACATTCTCGACTTTTTTCTGTGCGGCGCTAACCGCATTACCCAAGCCCAACAAAAAGACTACCACATCTTCATTATTCACCCTAGCAAATCCTGCAGAAGTTTTCAATTCCCTACAGAATTGAGATTTCCCATTATCATTCACTCTATTTTCCCCCAAGTCAACAACCCTATTTATCCTCATTGACATCGTCTTTCGCTCTTTGACGTGAATTTCTCTTCGTAGCAAACACTTCTCTCTCAATGTGTGAATCACATTCTCAGGCATCGCTCCTTTCCTACTGTCCAAAGCCTTCCTTCTTCACTCGGAAGGAATCTCCGCCAACCTTCCGTGCTCCACGCTCATCCCCACTGCTCTAGATTCCTATCCCACAGTCAACAATCCATCTGACTAATCATCTATCGACTTATTCACGCAAGTTCGTCGCAGCAAAGCTTCTTCTCCTTCCTCCCAATGTTTTGCGACGAAAATCGGTCTATGAAACTAAGAGTGTCTACCCCTCCGTGACACGAGCATTTAAACTTCAAAGTTTCACTCCCTCATGTCAAAATTGATAGACTGAAATGTGATCAGTTCTAGAGTCCTTGCTTGATCGATGAGTGCTCGAGGAGTGACCACTTCATCGTCGATCACATTTACCAGGTAGAATACTGTCCTGTTGTTCCTCACCGGCCGAGATCTCAGACCGTAGTTACTGTCTTGGACATATGGTTACGTAGTCACCCTTTAGCTATAGAGCCCTTACCGCAGTAGTTTCGTCAGTTACTGTGGTCGTGGCGAACTTGACAAAGCTTCCTTCCCTTCTCTTTCAAGCATTTAGAGTCTAGTGGTGATTCTCAAGCACGCTTGCGCTACACAAAAGATGAGATAAACTAATATAAAGATGGTGTATTACGGAATGAGGCGATCTATAAAATAAAATAAAATAAACAGTTTTGTTCTCACTATGGTTTGTGTCCATGAAGAATAATTTAATAATCTTCCATGCATCTCGACGAATCACCCTTCTAGGCTAAGAAGCAAAACTGACAACTACCCAAAATGAAAATACCTCAATGTATTATATTTTTTCTCATTAAGAATAATTTCAAACTTGATCACGTAATTACAAGGCTGATCTCACCATATCTCCGTTGCGTCGTAAAATTTGATTAGTGGGCTCGGTTGCCATTTGTTAAGGTGGTTTTACATGGCTGCATTTGTAGGATAAGTTTATATTTTTGTAAGGAAATTCATCTTTCCATTCCATAAATTACCAATTTTGTTTTACATCAACTAGTGATCTTTCCAATAACTTACCTATACTTCACAACAGCTCACATATTGGCATTCAATATAAATCTACAATGTTCAGTCATTTATAAAACATTTATTCTATTTTAAAATTAATTATTTATCACCTATCAAATGAATAAGTTCTTTTGATAATTGGACTCAAGTGGTTGACCGGAGTTCGAGTAAGTAGTAGAGCCATCAAACCATTCAATCTCTTGATAGTGATTTTTTGCTTTGGACTTTCATTGATCTCAAGGTTCAATGTATAAATGTATATTGTCAGGGCCATACCTACTCCTTTGTTGAGTGTTTCTGAGAGTAAAAGATTTATACATATTTCAAAATACATATTTATGTCAAATTTTGTCAATAACCTAAAGGAAATATGTATACATTTTGACAATCTTTTATCAATAAGTATGAACATTGGATTCAAGTTTGCTTTCTAAACTGTTGCGGAGAGGGATAGTTTTAAAGTTTTCGAGAGATAAATTATATATTGGATGCCTATGCATGGGGTAACAAGGACCAAGGTAAAAGGTGGCAATAATAATGGAAAACTGGGAAAGGAAAAAAAATGAATAAGGAGAAAAAGAAGAATTTCTAGATAGGGGAAGATGGGCAGGTATGTTTGAGTTAGCTGCAATTTATATGATTTAGGTTAGTATCTCGAAAGTAACATTTATCTTCAAGAAAATCTTGAGTTGTGGTCAGCATCTCACCCTAATCAAACACGTTCGGTATAATCAGAGGTGAAATGTTAGAATGACCCATTCGAAAATTTATAATTTTCGAATGTGCCATTCAGTTCAAATAAAACCCTCTTGGAAAATGTAAATACGAAGTAGTAATCTATTCTCGAACCAAACCAAACCAAAACTGAACGGTTTATTCATTATCCATTATTCAACCGTGGTCATTCTAGATATAACCATGTATTTAAATAAAATATTTGAAACCGTATTTATCATAATCAATATATACATTAAAATATACAATAATATCTAATCTTGTAAATAACAATAAATACATAGTAATCCACTTTAGTATAATCAGTACCGAGGAAGACAATTTACGCTATTAAAGGCAAACTATAGCCTTTAGAGTAACTGAATCTCCGTATTGTCAACTCGTAATTATTAGCAAGCTTAGATAAGTTCAACCAAATATCAGGTCAAACGAATGAGCCATGAATTAGAACTGCTACATCGCAAAGCAGAGCTCTTACACGTTTGCTTTGTCATTGTTTGTTAATCTGAAGTATCATCTTAATCATAACAAGTAAAATGGAAGTAAGCCCCAAAGTATCCAATAATAAAAGGGATTGATAAGCCTGGCCTTATCAAGCAAACAACGATGAGGAGACATTACGAACGAGGATAAACATAAGAAGTAAAATGAAGAGATGATCCCGTTAGGGGTTTCAGAAATAGGTTTGACGGATGTCTAGGGGATAAATAACAAACTTAATAATAATTTGTAGTGAACTCTGTGACGATACGAGATTGTAATAACTGAACGCTATGTAACTTCAGTTAAGTGATATATTTAGCAAATTGCATTCATTTATAAAAATCAAATCATATGTTACGGATGTTTTGGAATGCCGTAACTAAATAAATGATTGTCAGAAAGAGTGACGTGTTTTCTCAAGAGGGTGGCCACGTAATCATTAAGTCACGTATTGATGATCTGGTTTGGTATTCAAGATCCAAAATGACCCCGCCCAACAATTCAAATTTGTAAACTGAAATTCACCACCCTCTGGAGCAAATGTGCGAGTTTTCAAGCAAGTAACGGCGGTTTTGTAGTTTTGCATTGGTGTGTGAAATGATCAGCGCTACCGTGCGGCAACCAAGAAATTGATTAGAGTGCAACGATTCTCACACTAGGAGTGCAACAAACTTTTTGCAATGGGAGATCAAGTACCGCGTTTTAGTGTAGGAGACTCCCTTATCGACATTGATCCGGGACCTATAGAGTCATCTTTGGATTTGCAACCTCAACAGCCATTAGGAAAATTTTTAGACTTGTTGAGGATGGCTTCTTCTGTGCCAGGCAAAACCAAGGAGGATGAACGATTTTGCATGGCAACACACCATTACAGCCAAATACTGGATTATTTGGAGAACCCCAAGCATTTTACACAAATTCATGGTGGGAATTGCAAAAAGCCCATTCAGAAATCAACCGCATTTAGTTTCATGGCAACCTTTTTGATTAGAGAGGGTATCGGATTTCCTATTTCTATAACAGGTGACAGACTTTACAAGAAATGGTTGCGGTACATGAAATAGTACAAAGAAACTTGGGAGCTTAAGAACAAGGCTACGGGAGAAGGTCTCATCGAGAAGGAATATGGCAAAGGATGGAGAACTATAGAAGATAAATTGAATGGAATGTGCCCACATTTTGCAAGAATGGAAGCCATGTTTGGGAGCAAAGCGAACATAAGTCCACCGGCAATGGTAAGTTTAGGAGATTGTAATCCTAATTCGAGTGAGATTTGCGAGGCTGGCGAGGAGGAGGTCCATGAAGGTGCGCAGGAGTGCTCCTAATTCTCATCTCCTCCAGAGGTGGTGCTCCTTGACTCGGGCCTTGAGTTGGTTGCAAACATCCAAGGGGTGGAAAGTTTAGCAAGTGGCATAGAGAATGGAATCCTATCACCAAAGGATGAGTCTCTATTTTTTCCACCGACCGAGGACTCGCCTTTCATTACACCACCACCGCCTTTAATTTCTACAAGAGATGGATCCAATTGTGTAGACCAAGAAGGGGAATGTGACCCAAAGAGGAGGAAAGGTAGAATATCTGCAAGTAAGGTACCCAAGTTGTCACCTAGTATGTCATTGTCTCATGATTTAGCAAAAATTACCATGTTAAAGGCCGATAGGATAGAATCTAGAGAGAGGTTACGACTAGCTGAACTAGAAGCCACCAACATGAGGAAGAGAGAGAAAACAATGATGAGAATGGAAGCACAGTGCGTTAGATTAGAGACAGAGAAGATGAAAATTGAAATAGAGAAAAAATTGAGCGTAGATAAAAGGAAAGCTAGGGCAGATAAACACAAATTTAAGGAGAAGAGTTTAGAATCAAAGTGAACTCATGAAATCAAAATGAGTCTCATACAAGTAGGGAAAACTCGTGAGGAAATAAGTAACTATTTAAAGTGCTCACTCATGTTCAACGTCCATCATACTCTATTGATAGTGAATAGTATACCACCATGTAACCTTTATTATGATTATAATAAAGATGAGTTATGGGAACTTGATAAATGCTTCTAGTATCCGCCTGATGCAGCTTGTTACCCTTCAGTTCCTCACAAGTTTTTGTTTTTGATGTTGTCTTTACCACTCCATTCCTGTCATGTCTTTCTTGCACAATAAGCCCAAGATGTCGCTAGTTGACGCTCATAGCCGCCCAAAAGTCTCTCCTACTGCTAGTCACCGCTTGTTGCCGCTCAATCCAATGCAACACGAAAAACAAAATGAAGGCAAGCAAGTTGTTTAGGGTGCTCGTGAGCGCTCGTAGCCGCTTGTCGGCGCTCATAGGCGCTCGTAGAAGGGATTGAGCACTAGTAGGCGCTCATTGTTGTTGGGTGACCACTAGGTTGGCACCAATTGACGCTCACGGCCGCTGGGTGGCGCTCGATGATGTTGGGAAAAAGCTCATGAAGTCGGTATGCGCTTGTTGGCGCTTGATAGACATGGATTTTTGGCTCATAGTCCCTTGGAGGCGCTCGTTGGCGCGCGTAGATGCTGAGGGCCACTCGTGATGTGTTTAGGGTTGAGTGTTTAAAGGGAAATGGCGCCCATATTTGTAAGGTGGTGACATGTTGGATACAAAAGGCACAATTCAAAATTTAGCACATGAAAATAAAAGAGTTAGACCACAATGAGAGTTCAATATGAGATATGAATATGAGTATGATAATATGAGTTCAATATGAATATGAGAGTTCACAAGTGTAAACTAAAACATAAATGTATACATGGGGAGAAATGAACATAATATATATATATAAATAGGGAGCCAATAGAACCTAAACCTATGACTATGGAGGTCAAGGAGGTGAAGAAGAAGAGGGAGATGCACTATGGTGTCTAAGTGCTACTACTGCATCCTCAAGTCTACGATGGTATACATGATGTTGAATCCTAAATGGACTCAATGACCACCATAGGGGCCACTCACTCTCATCCAAGTCTTGATGCCTGATACCACTAGCAAGAAGAGGATAAGGGTCGCAACTATAAGAACTCAATCTACATGATGTCCACTTCTCTTCTACCCAACTAATAGCAGGCCTATCGTCATGGACAAATCTGTCCAAAGCACTTATCAAAGGGTCAAATGACCCAATGTATGATGCTCTATGTACCCTATAAGGACGGAAGTGTGTAGGGTGGATAGCACCATGTGGATGGTTCCTATAATAAGAGAGTGCATAATTATCTATGATCAAAAGATCACGAAGAGGTAAACCTAATGAAGTCAGATGCTCATATGATCTAACTCTAAGTCCTCTGAACTCTGAATCTCGCTGTATATCTCTAGAGCACAAACATGCCATGAGGCGAGACCCAATTTGAACTCCCTCAGGGAGTTCAGACCACTGCCACATGCTCCATAGCAGCCACTCCACTCCATCCGGAGTAAGATCTATCTACAAGATAACCTCAAAGCGTAGCAAACAGAATTGGATGAAATAGCAAACACCAAGACGGGCCACCCACCCTACAGGCCCGGACTGTGTGTGAGGGAACCAACCATGCATAGTCGTCCTGCTCTCCCATGCACGGAAACCGATAGCACCATGAATCCATAATGAACAAGAATCCATAATAAACACATACAAGTAACATCCACAATAATAATCTTCTTTTGTAGGAAGCCGAGGAAGAGGATACATGGAATATACTCTCTTGGTAGATGAATCCTCTCTCTAAACTCAGTCTGAGTGCCCTGAGTCTCCACACTATGAGGTAACACATGGGTGGCATCAGTCTAGGTCTGCATCTCATGACGAGTATGGGTCTCGCGAGCAATAGTACGTAGTCTGGGTCCAAGATAAGCCACACAAGCCCTCAAATGAGCTAGACTAATCTCACTCTCCTCTACATGAGCTCTTGTCTGAGCTAGACTACTCTTGCTCTCCTCTACATGAACATGTGCACTCTCACACCTCTCTATAGCATATGCTAACTCTTGTGCCTGATTATGTAACTGGAGCTTGTAACCCTCCACTATGGCAGTGGCACCTAGTATGTCCATGTCCAAGTCACCTAATCTCTGCTCTCTCTCCATCTCAGAAGTAAGCAAGGTCAGATGCCTCTCCTCCTTTGCAGCAAGTAAATCCTCTCGCTCACAAAGGAATCTCTCTTGCTCTAGCACTAATCTTTCTCTCTCCTCTACACTTTCCAATCTACTCTCACGCTCAAGCACTAATCTCTCTCTCTCGTCTACACTCTCCAGTCTACTCTCACGCTCAAGGAGATTTCTCTCTCTACACTCAGCCACTCAAACACAATCATCTAAAATGCGAGTGATGTCAACTGAACAAGAAGGAGGTGAAGGTACTCTAAAATGCATGGGGTCACCAACTTCCTCCAGAGATGGAGGAAGTGGTGAAGGGGAAGACGAGTGAAAAGGAGCTATCTCAACAAAGGGTAAGGGTTGTGTCTCAACACGAATCTGTTGAACACTTGTTCACAAGTGGTACATTTAGTTATCCATCAAGTACAAATTCATATTTGAATATACAATATACAAGTTCACAAGTTCATTAATTCAAGCTTCTTAAATGAATTCATTTATTAAATCCGGTAATGGTATATACAAAATAACTTTGTATGTTTTCCAACATTTTATATATATATGACAAAACTCAAACCTAATCAATCAATCACTCACCATCCTCATCCTCTCCCTCATCCTCCCCATCATCAGTAGTCTCGTCCTCATCCGAGCTATCTGCATCCTCATGATCATCACCATGCTCTTCCTCGTGTATAATCTCCTCTTCTCCATCACTGAGGTATATCACGTTCTCCTCTGGAATGAAACCTCTCTCCACAAAGAGATGCATGAGTATCTGTCCAAGGAAGGTGACTCTGAACCTATGCCCCTTAGGACTCATCACTTGGCTTTGCAAACTCCCCACCTCCGCAATGATAGCTCTAAAAGCTAACTCTCCTCAATCATAATCCTCCACACCAAATCTCCTCAACTTGGTCTTGGTATTGAGTACCAAATGCCCATGTACAATTTGGGCCTAATAGTGTGTGCAACTAGTGCACCCATCAATTGGAAGAAAGCTCTGAATGCACGATACACATTGCCTTGCAAGATATCTTTTTGCAACCCTGTCCCTTTGTGGAAACCAGTCTGAGACAATTGTGTAAGGAACTGTCCTCCATCTTGGTGTTCTCCCCGTGGGCATGGCAAGTGCATCTCTAACTATAAATGCAGTCAATTGAAACTACCTACCTCTTACCAAACCTGTGCAAGAGACCTTGTCCCAAGAACTCACAAACTCTGTACATGGAATGACCTGCACAGCCCACCAAAAATTTTAGCTCAAACTTCTGTCACAAGGACTCAAACTCAAGGGTGGCGCTAGGTGCCGCTAGAAGGCACTTGCGCACAATCTAAATAAATTGAGAAATCACGGAGTGCTTCTAGTTGCCGTTGGGAGCCACAATTAGGGGACACGGGGAGGGTGCTCCCGACCACCGGTGGCACCCGCAAAGCATCAGTAGAGCGTTCGAGGCCACACAGGAGCACCCATGGATGCTGCTCGTAGGCACAGCTCCACTAGATGGTGCTACGGGACAATGCGGGGTTAAGTTGGGAACCGTGCAGAGGCGATGGGTGCCGTGCAAGGTCACGGGAAGACGCTCACACGAGAGGTTAATGGGATGGGGATGTCGCTAGAAGACGCTCGTTGACGCACAACAGTGCTGGTAGGCGCTGCGGGACTGGGAGAGCCGCGAGTATGTCTGCACAGCCCCGTGGGAGCGCTAGGTGCCACGCGGGGTCACTGGGTACCATGCGGGGTCATTGGGTGCCATGCGGGGTCACTGGGTACCATGCGGGGTCATTGGGTGCCACGCGGGGTCACTGGGTACCATGCGGGGTCATTGGGTGCCACGCGGGGTCACTGGGTGCCGCGGAAGGGTGCTGGGTGGCACGCGGGGAAGGCACTTGTGCGGAGGGGTTTAGGGTTCGGGATGGCACAGGGGGACATTGGGAGGCACTGATGATTTGAAAGCAATTTCTGGAAGTAAAATGAACATATCGAGATGGATTGAAAAGAAAAGAATGAGGAATGTTTGAAAAGTACATGTGGCTGTGGATAGTGAAGTCCAAGAGTTATTTTTAGCCCCATTACATCTAGATTGACCTCCCAAATTCCCGAAATAACAGTTTGAACTTGATGTTTGTCCAGCTAGCACCACTTGATGAAATTGGTTGGGTGTTGAATGGTATGGAATGAAATGAGCCAATCTCCTTCCTGAGTATTTCTCATGTTGGGCCCGTCAACTATCTTTTCATATCCCCAGATTTCTGCCATGGTTGAAAATGAATGTGCTCTTGAACTTTTTTTTCTCTCTTCTCAATCACTCCTTGTTGCTTTTCGAGTTGTGCTTCAGCCAGCCAGTTTGCCTCTTTCCTTCCCTAGTCTTGAAATGTCTCACCCGCACACACTCTCGAAATGACCCTCCAGCACACCCTCTGCCTCATGAAATGATCCTTGAAATCACCCTTTCTCCTTCTAAGTACTCACTCGCAAAATTCTGCTTCCAACACCCCACACACTCAAGAATAAAGCTTTTGAATGATAGGAATGGAAAAGAACACATGTTTATATAACCTAGGCTGTCAGAAAAAAACTTAATCCCAAACATACTAAAATGTACACTTTGGAGGCAAAATTTCATTTTTCCAACCGAAGAACCCAAATCCCAAGCGGCAATATAAGGCACTCCACGTCGCCAACCGGCGTAGCCAAGCGTCACATAATTCACGTAGTGCCTACCAGCACCTACCAGCGCTGACCAGCGCCTATGAGTGCATGTAATATGTGGTGCACTCTGAGCGTCCACCAGTGTCTACGAGTGCAACTCTCGATTAATTTTTTTAAGTTTGTGAGTGGCACCCAACGTCTATGAGAGTCATCTCCCGGTATATGCAACATCAGCTCACTTTTCTCCAAGTGCACGTAAGTGTCAACGAGGACTTACAAATGTATAGATTAAGCTTCATAGAATTATTTTTGCATCCGCATGATGTTCTTATCACAATATTACAAGATACACTCATGGTCTAAGAAAAAGACTCTTGGTCTAAGTTACGAGACTATGAGATATGAGATGAATACTGAGAATATATATTTTATTATATGGAATCTCAATCAATCAATCGAGTATATCATCATTGTTATAATCAAGGCAATGTTGCATCACCCTTGATCTACTTTCTTCTCTAGCAAGTTCTATACCCTGAAATGACATTTCTGAATCTATTTGAGTCTCCTCTGTAAATCCGCCATCGTCCTCTGACCAAAGGTCAGACCTATTGATTAAAAATTATGTAAAATAATACACACCGATACCCACTTTAGCAAATAAGCATTTCTACTATTGTCTTTCAGTTGCACTCTTAGCTCACAAAGAGAATGCCATCTAGCTTTCAATACTCCTATACAATGCTCATTTATCACTCTTGCCTTTGCTAAATATTTATTGAAATCATGCTTGTCTTCTAAGCGAGCCTGCTTGAAAGCGGGTACTTGGTGATGCATGGGTACATAACCCAAATCACCTAAAAGGTACTCCTTTGCCTCAAAAGTGCAACACCTCCCTCTTCGGTTCAAATCATTCCATAGTGACAATTTTTCAAACAAGTCATATCATGACATGACCCTGGCATTCCTGCAAATAAAAAAAGGCCATACTTTTAGTAAACTAAACAAACAGGATCACCAATGCATTGCAAAAATACATAACAAAATAACACATAACATAAACCATACCTCCGGAGAAATGTATAACTCTCCTTTTATCATCACAAATAACTTGGCAGTTTATAGAATATGAACCCTTGCGGCTGAAATATATTTCCCCGTCCACAGTTGGTCGGGCTGCAAGAGGAAACAATGTGCCATCTACCAAACCAATACAACCGGGAAAACCTTTCAATGAAAAAACAGTGGATATCCTTTTCCTCTCCTCGAGTTTGGGCCAAGCAACTTGACTCCTCATCACATCTAATATGGCTGTCATAAGTCTATCAATAAAAGCAATTGTTGAACCAGCACTAATGCCCCAAATACTTAAACTCCATGCAACACAAGCTCCATTGCCATGATGCCCAAATCTATCCAATGTTAGGGCAACTTGGATCCACACGTGTGTTTGCTCTCTTCGGTACCTTTTCTCAAAAATCAAGGGAGTCTTAATCAAATCAACTAATGTTGAAAAAGAATCCCCATCCATTCTAGTAAGCTGGCCTTAGTATCTAGATTTCTAAAATACTCCTTCACAAACTCTCTACTACAAGGGTAAGTAACACGAGGTTCCAAGTATTGATGAGTATGTGCATACTCCCATCCACTAATAAAACATTTTAGCATATCTAAATCTCCTCCTAATTCCTCATCTTCATCTTCTAATCCTGGTAGTGATATCTCCAAATCTAACCGAATCATCCATTGAATACATTTTCTAATATTTTTGGTTAGTTCTAAATGAGTGCTCCCTCTCGGCATGACAAAACTCTATTTTTAATCACCATTGAAAACTCCTTATCCACAAAGGGGATCTCTCTTCTTCGCAAAGGGCATCTCTCTTCTCCGCAAAGGGGCATCTCCCTCTCTCTTTGAAATTTCAGCAAATGTACATCTCTGTGCGCAAAAAAAATAATTTGTGCAATTCCATTCTGTAACAAGAAAACAAATTCATGAATTTCATTTCATTACTCAAGGGGAAGAAAGGTATACATTTCATACTCGTACAAAATACAATTTTTTAAAATAATGAAATCAAGAGTAACACTTCAAACAAAATCACTCCTCACTCTAACCTTCTCACGGGGCTCGCACTCAAATCTTCCCACTCCAAATCTGCTATGGTCTATCAAATCTTCATTAGTGGTCAATTTTTGCATCTCCTCAAATCTTTCCACTCATGCTCCCTCCAATCTTCCTTGGTAAAAATTTGCCCAGTTTCCGCTTGTCATTTCATTTCCATGGGTGTTCTTGAACATCCCCGGATGCTCCTTTTGGTGGCCGTCACTTTCACTCTAACCCTAAACAAAAACTTAATTAACCCTAATGTGCAATCAATGCACTACGGAGTGATAACAGAAAATTCCTTCTCCCTTATTTTCTACAAACCACCTCATACGGAGTGTGCTAATAATAAGGAACTTGGCCCCAACTCCGTAACATTACCATTTCTACCTCCTGGTCACACACCGTACCCATTTAGTCATCACTTCGTAACAATCTATATGAAAAGTTTAGAAACTTTGTAAAACTATTTTTGAAACCCCCTATTGTAAACTTGGAGATCTTGGTGGTTACCATTCCGCTTGCTGTACATCAAAGAGTGTAGTCATCTTCTAACTGAAATTGCAATGTATATGTGATCTATCACCACAACCTCCGCTATTATCACTTGATTATCTCATGTCAAATATAAGTCTGCCTTAATTCATGTTGCTTACAAAGCATACCACTCTCCCTCCAAGTGAGATATACATTCTCTAGCGCCAAGGTAAACATTGGGGGTTTCAAGAATGAATTTGACAAGAATAGGACATTTCTATAAGGATCTCAGAAGTTTTTTTATGGGGAATTTTATTTATGGAGCACCGTAAACCAAAATAGGTACATTAATGAGATCTACCCTAAAAATTTAGAGTGTCAAATGGTTTTTTTTTGGGCCACTTTTTGGTACCCCCTAAAGGTTTATAGGTCATGTTTCTCAAAGCCCATTAAATTTCAGAAGACAATGGGACTTTTTTCCCGTAAGATGGATGGATTCTCCTCTCACACCCCATAATAGTATACAGGTTTAGGGTTAAGCTTCCCATAAAATAACTTACAAAAGCTAAAAAGGTATTCTTGAAACCATGTTATATCCCTGATTGCATTGTGTTTAGCTATCTTATGTATTCCAAAAAGAACAAAATCATATAGACCCTTGTTGCATCTAATATAGTATCTGAATATGGAGATGCGGATAGGTGGACCAAACCTATACAAAATCTCATTGCTATAGAAAAAATAGCTTGTATGAGTTGAAATACCCTAATGCACGATCAAACTTGGATCCAAGAGCTCACACACCCTTGCTAGAGCAAAGAGCAAAGACGTGCACTAGTACCATGGAGAATGAATGAGTGAACTAAGAGAGAATGTAATGCATGTTAAAATTGGTGATCCATCAAAGAAGACTAGTACCAATCAAAAAGCAAGGAGGTGAAGGACTGAAGTCCATCTTGTGATAGTGAAGATAAGCCATCTCTTCACTACCATAAAAGCACTTGGATAGAAAACATCACTCTTCTACCTTGATCATCTACATCTCCAAGATTGGCCTATCAGCAACTATAAAATAAGAGGAATATAGAGATGCAAAGATATTATAATTGTCAACGTCCAACTACCCAAAAATATTAGAGTTGTCATTTCTTCCATAAATAGTAAGCATACCCGTCTACAAAATATTGGTAGAGATATTTGTCTATATGTTGAATCCCGTATAACATACTAAAATGTACTCGTTCCAAAGATATCACCCAATACTCCCATGATCCTCCTATCAAAAGTTCTCAAAAGTAATAAGGTCATAAAAGACGGGACTATATGAAGTAGGTCAGACAATTTATGAGCAATACTAGAGGAGAGTATATCGAATGCTACCTATGGATCTTTTAGTAGAAGAAGTTCATCCACATTCAAAAAATCCTCTACAAGCATAACATCTAAAAAGCATGTGAATATCTTTGTAACCTATTGACACTCCAAGAATACAAAGGCCATCTATAGATATTATACACCCCTTTGAATTTTGGAATTTAGAGTTGAGTAGGAATATCTCAAGGGGACCATACTCAGCACTTTGATACCTTGACTCTCAAGCCTATAAATAAAGCTCAATAATCAAGTGATCAAAGGCATGCCTAGTCTTATTTACAAGGCCCATGATGTAAAAGACCAAGCCCAAAAAGAGAAATCGGAGAATGGAAACTCACATTGGTATATTTGAATGTGTGAAAACTTTGAATGCCTAGCATGAGCTTTGGCTTTGGTATTTATAGGTAGCATACAAGGCCCTTGAGAAGCTTCTCAAGAAGCTTCCTTGAGCCGCTTTCTTAGAGTGCAAGCCAAGTTAACCAAAGAAAGCTTCTCAAGAAGCTTCCTTCTAGAAGCTACCTACTTGGTGTGCAAGCTAAGCTAGTTGGAAGCTTCTAGAAGCTACCTACTTGGGGTGCAGCTAGTTGGGAAGCTTCCCAATAAGCTTCCTAGATGCTTTTGGAATATTTTGGGCTAATTTTGCTTATTCTCTCCTTCGTTAGCCTTACTAACTACATCGCTAAACTCCATATTGTGACATATTCCCCCACCGCTAGTGGGTGACGTCCTTGTTGCTATTGAAGCTTCAAACTCATGGATTGCAGTCTGTGCATTCTGGAGGTGAGAAAGAGGTTCCCATGTGGTATCATCAAGGGGATACACTTTCCAAATGACTTTGTACTCTGTATGTTGTTGATGTCCTTGTTGAATGTGGTGACATGCAAGGATACAATCAACTTAGTACTCCTCATGATCATTGATAGGGATGGGAGGAAGAGGAGGTTGGACACAAGAGGAAAAGGAAGATGGGTTAGGAAAAAAGAGTTTTTAACTCAGAAATATGAAAGACACGGTGGATGCACATATGACAAGGTTAGGCAAGTCAATAAGCAACATGAGAGATGATTTGGGTGACATCAAAGGGTCCTATCTAATTAGAGGCAAGTTTATAAACTTGGGTGCGAAGTCCGAGTGGTATGTTACTAGAAGATAGCATGACTTTATCACCAACTTCAAAGGTGAGATAACGACAATGGTGGTTTGCATATTGGTTCTAATGATTTTGGGCAATAAGGAGGTAAGATTTGGCTTGTTGGAAGGACTGGGAGATGGTGGTCAAGAAGGTTGAAGTATGAGGACTTGAGATGGAGGAGGAGCAAGAAGAGAATCTAGAACAAGCAAAAATTGAGAAAGAAAGGAGAAAATCCGGTGCTTGCTTGTTTGGAATTGTTGTAGGAAAATTTTGTAGCTGCAAGACATTCATCCCAATTGGTATGGTGGACATTGACAAAGACACTCAACATATCTTCCAAGGTACAATTTTCACGTTTGGTTTGTCCATCAGTTTGAGGATGATAGGCCGTGGATAAAGCAAGCTTGGTGCCTAGGATCTAGAAGAGTGTTTGCCAAAACTTCTCGGTGAATCAAGGATCATAGTCAAAGATGAGTACATGTGGCATCTCATGATGCTTGAAGACATTGTCAAAGTAGATTTGCACTAAGGTTGGAGCGTCCATGGTATCAAAGGTTGGTGCAAAGTGGATTTGCTTACTAAGCTTATCCAAAAACACCACAATTATTGTGTGTCCTTGCTTTGTCTTGGGCAAGGATGTGATGAAATGTAAACTCACATGTTCCTATTGAGTGGATGGAATGGGGAGTGGTTGAAGGAGTCCACTCGGGTTCTAGTTGTTGGCTTTGTTGCGTTGGCAGCTTTCACACGATTAGAAAAACTCTCTAACATCTTGTGTCATGTTGGGCTACCACCATTGGCATTGGAGGGTACCTAAGGTCTTGTCCACACCCATGTGACCAGTTATTGGTAAATCATGGGCTTCTTGAAGACGCACAAGTTGGAGATCACCTTTGGTTGGAATATAGATCCGGTCCTCATAGAATAGAAGGTCTTCCTTGAAGCAGAAGGTGTTGTACTCCTTCTCACATGTTGTAAGATGACCATGTATCATTTGGAAGAAGGGATCTTGTTGTAGAGCTGACCGAAACTCATTTTGGACCTTGGAGTCAATTGCCACCATTGTAATTGCCATCGTGATGAGAGGAAGAGACTTCAAATCACGTCATCATGATAGAGCATCAAGGATGACATGGAACCGACCCGGTTTGTACTCAAGTTTGATGTCAAACAATTGGAGTTGCTCCTCCCATCAATGATGTTGACTCTTCATGTGTTCCAAGTGTAAGGTCTGCAACAATGGTTTGTGATCAGTTTGCATGATCACTTGTTTCCCCAAGAGATAATGCCTCCATACCTTGGTGGCATATACCATGCAAGTTGTTCACAATCTCAAGTAGAGTAATTTCTTTCAGTTGTATTTAATCAACGAGACACAAAGGCAATGGGATGTAGTCCATCTAGGAATTCCTGTTGCAACATTGCTCCAATTGCAAAGTTAGAAGCATCAAAATCAACCACACAAGGTAGTAGAGAATCATATGGTTGAAGAATAGGTCTTGAAGACACCATATGTTTCAGCTTTTGGAATGCTTCTTCATGTTTGGTGGTCCATTAGAAGCTAGAGTTCTTCCCCAAGAGGTCAATCAATGGTGCAGCGACATGAGCATAATAATGGATGAACCGTCAATAAAAACTAACAAATCCATTAAATGCATGTACTTCTATAGCATCCTTTGGAGTAAGCCAATCAATAATGGCCTTGATTTTCTCCTCTTCCATCTTGATCCCTTCCGATGAGATCTTGTGACCCAAGAAGGTGACTTCCTTCTGCCAAAAGGCACACTTTGACTTCTTGCAATAAAATTTCTATTGTCGTAGTCGTCTTAGGACTCCTTGCACATGATTCACTTGTTCTACCTCTATCTTGCTATAGATTAAGATATCATCCAAGAACACCACCACGTACCAATCCAATAGTCCATCCAACACCTAATGCATCTGATACATGAAGACTTATGAAGCATTAGTGAACCCAAAAGGTAGAATTTTCCACTAAAAATGCACATACCTTGTGCAAAAGGCAGTCTTTTGCACATCTTCCCTATCAATGAGGATTTGCTAATAAACACTATAGAGATCCAACTTGGAAAAGTATCATGCTCCACTCAATTGATCAAGCAAGTCATCAATCCAAGATAAGGGATATGCATTATTTACTGTTTTCTTATTGAGCCCACCCTAAACCCTAAATCAATACAAAAACGAAGTTCTCCATCCTTCTTTGGAACAAATAGTACCGGTGCTTCCCAAGGAGAGGTACTATGTTGTATGAATTCCTTCTCCAAAAACTCCATAAGTGTTGTTTGCAACTCCTCCAACTCCTTTGGTGAGAGCCAATAGATTGGTCTACTCACTAGAGTACTCCTTAGCAATAACTCAATCTTGAAGGGCATACCACAATCAGAGTGTAATCCCTTCGGCAGACCATCCGGAAACACGTCTGCAAACTCTTGAACTATCTGATCAATCATTACTTGATGAGGCTCTTGGTCCTCCTCAAATTTTCCTTGTGCAATTGGCTTGATCCACACCACAAAAATAGACTTATCTTCCTCCAAAGCTTGCTCTGTGGCTGCTTCACTAATAAACTTCATATCTATGGACTCATCTTTTTTCAAAGCTTGCTCCATGGCTGCTTTCTTGGTAAAATTCCCATTTTGGGACTCATCTTCCTTCAAGGCTTGCTCTATGGCTACCTTCTCGACAAACTTCCTATCCTAGGATTGAATATTTTTAGGTGTCTTACTTAGAGGTGCTAGACAATCTAATAGGAAATTCCTGCCTTGGTGTTGTACTTGAATTTGTTGTCGGGTCCAATCAAATTGAACCTTATGACGTTCAAGCCAAGGTAGTCTTAGAATGATATCATAGTGTAGAGGTGCCACTACAAATGTCATACACCCCAAATACTCCTTCCCAATCTTGAAGGTAACAAGATGCAAGGTACGGAATGCATAACACTTTCTACCATCTCCTATCATCAATATACTTCTAATTATTGGCTTGATAGGAATACCCAATTCCTTTGTTACTTGCATAGACATGCAATTCTTTGAACTTCTAGAATCAACCAAAATCCTACAACCCCGATTAGGTATCATACCTTGCAAGTGAAGCAAACTTGCATAGGTCGAGCCTTCAATCCTATTGGAGCTAATCAAGCTCCCAATATGTGGCTCAAAATCTCCTATTGGGATTCCTCATTTCTCTGATCATTTTGCTCAATAAACTCTATCTGGGCAACTTGTTGAGGTCGCATATTCTTGAGTGGACATTCAGCGATACGATATCCCAATTGGCAACAATAAAAACAACCACCATTTTGTTGTAATTTATTTCTATCTATAGTGCCAAGTGGTCTCCATTGAATGGCATCAATCTCCATTGGTGTTGGCTCTTCCACCCATGTGTAGTGTATCAATAGGTTCTATGGAGGTCGAGGTCAAGACCAAGTTGTTAAACCAAGGAATCAAAACATTTGGCAAACTGCATATCTTCCTCCAAGTGTTGTGGCTCTTGCATGGTTACCTCTAATTTGGTTCTTGACTTCAAGCCCCTCACAAAGTGATCCATAGCTTCACCTTTTGGTATATCCGGAATTTGCATGATGGTGTTCTAGAATTGCATGATGTAACTTCTTACAGAGTCAATCGTAACTTCTTACAGAGTCAATCTGTTTCAACTCTGCCAACTTATCCCATGTAGCTTGTGTGGCATTTATAACTTAGAACTGGCTAATTATTGCACTCTTGAATTTTTCACACTTCAAGATTAGTGCAACAATTTTTTGCTAAGCTTGCTCCACTCAAAATCTCCACCATAGCTTTTTTATTCCATCCAATTGGCTAAAAACCAAGAGAATCTATTTTTGCTCATCTTGTAAATTGGTAGCTTCAAAATAATGTTCACAATCAAACACAAAATTCTCTACTGCACCCGAGAGATTCTTGCCTTCAAATACCTTGGGTTTAGATTTGATCTTATCCTTCTCAGATTAGTACTCTATGTGCTCTTTTTGTCAAAGATCTCATTCATCCAACAATCGAGTAAGGTGCTTGATTTGTTGCTACATAGCAAGGATAACATCGGCATTGCTGCCATGGTTGCTACTATATCATGTCACAACTAATCTATCTAATTTATTAACACATAGAAGCAACATGTCCACCGTTCTCCATAAATTACAACCGGAAGAACTAAGGGTTCCTCAGATATGGTAATCATATGCAAAAAATCTTGTCCAAAAAGTGGGGTGATGAATTGTGTGAAACGATGCTTAAGTAGTACTTGGACACAAAAATCTCAATGGTTTGGTGGAAGTGGATTTGGTGGTCCATAAATTCCATCCATCCCATTCCTACTCTGATATCAATGTAAAAGACCAAACTCGAGGAGATGAATAGGAGAATGGAAACTCACATTAGGACACTTGAATGTGAGAAAACTCCGAATGCCTAGCATGAGCTTTGGCTTTGGTATTTATAGATAGCATACAAGGCCCTTGAGAAGCTTCTCAAGAAGCTTCCTTGAGCCACTTTCTTAGAATGCAAGCCAAGTTCACCATGAAGCTTCAAGGAGCTTCCTTCTTAAAGTTACCTACTTGGCCTACAAGTTAAGCTAGTTGGAAGCTTCTAGAAGCTACCTACTTGAGGTGCAAGTTAAGCTAGTCGGGAAGCTTCCCAAGAAGCTTCTTAGATGTTTCTAGAATATTTTGGGCTAATTTGGCTTATTCTCTACTTGGTTAGCCTTACTAACTACATTGCTAAACTCCATATTCTTACATGATGTGTGCATTGTTTGCCAAAGAGAGTAAGGCACAACTTGGCATAGCCAAAGTTCCTGATAGTAGATAAAAGCTCAAAAGTGAACCATGAAGAATAAAGGTACCTATAAATGATCTCCCTATCATGAACCAACAACAAAATGTTAGATGTTATTCTCCCTTGTGAGAAACCTTGTTTGTAATAAAAGGAAAAAAGTACCACACAAAAGAAATAAGAATCAACAAAGATTTACTTATATCCTTAAGCTCTCTAAAGATGGATACATGTGAGATGTTATTAAAGTATTCTCAACATCCACATGTAGAACAAACCACCTTGGATGGAGATCTTGAAGCACTTTGATGCTTAGAATTATAGCCTTACATTCTAGTGTAGTAACTCCAAATTGATATGGACTTAAGGTACTATTGGAAGTGAGAAAAATACTAAAGGACAATGGTATGGCTAATAAGATGCAAAAAGACCTCCCCAATATCAGTCAATCTAACGTTCTTTGTGTCCTTCTCAAATACGAGAAGTTGACTAACACCTAACTAATTGAGATAAGAATCTCTCCCCTTATTCTTGCTACAACCACTTAGAACAGCTTGGTAAAACCACTAGAAGGATCATGTGCTCAAAGCAATCCCTAAGATATTCATAAACTATCCTTGATAATCATCTTAAGGAGAAGTGTGGATTTGTGTGCAATGCATATGCAAAAAACAATCTGTCAAAACATAAAAACTCCTTATGATGATATTCCAAAACCTCTAATGATACTACTTCTCTTGCCAAAGGATATAATAAACATAAAGAATAGATTGACAAGACAATCTCTTCCATTGATGATATAAATCTAAGGAAAAGATTGATAAGACTATCTCTTCCATTGATGAGATAGTCTATTCAATGAAACTAAACTAGCTGTACTCTAGCTTGATACTCACTCTCTTACCAAAAGGTATAATAAATATAAGGAAGAGTTTGATGAAACTATTTCTTCCATTGACTAACTATAGTCAAAAGATGTAGAGATTGATGAGACTATCTCTTCCATTGATGAGATAGTATCATCAATGGGACTAACTATAGTCAAAAGGTTTATGCTGCTTCACTATATCGCAAACCCAATTCTTACACAAACATTATGGAGTGGACCGTAGAGCATTTTGTAACTAAATTTGTATTCGATAAATTGCAACTTGGTTAGCCTCCTCATATAGGGTAGCCTAATCCCCCGTATGGAATCTATAAAATCTAGCAATCATCTAACTAAATTTGTATTCTATAAAGTGCAACTCGATTAGCCTCCTCTTATAAGTACCCTAATCCCCCTTATGGAATCTATAAAATATAGCAATCATCTCTTTGTACTTCACACATGTCTCTAACATAGCTAAAATACCATTGTAAAAGTAAGGAAATATATATATATACTAACAAAATAATCTAATGATAAAGAAGAAAGTCTATCTAACTTCACCATCAAATGCATAAGAAAACTAGTAAAATAAATATGGCAATAAAAGACTAATTTCAAATACACACAAAATATAATATTCCGGAGATACTAATCACTCTTACAATTCACTCAATATCCCTGAAATGATAAACAAAGGGATGTGTAATTGTGTTGATCCTCACAAGTGTTTGTGTTTTGAATGTTAGTATCTACAAACAATAGATTTTACCCACATCAGTGTCGCGACACGTGTATACCCGACCAGTATCATACCTGATACCGCTGATCGTGCTAACTAGAGGAACTGTGAGTGTCCCCAGTGTATCTGCTCTCGAATTCTACCGGTTTACAATCTTAAATTCGGCCCTGATCTGAATCTAGAGCTACTTCCGGATTGAAGAAGGTGATCGCAGACCCGTTAACCCACCTAAAGTGGACAAAATCTGAGAGATGACTCTGAGAGAAGAATTCCTATTTCATTTTTTGTGTCACCTCCGGTGACCCTCGTTCAGAACAAGCGCAAGTTAGATCGAGCTCGAGAAACATTCAAAGACCACTCATTGACAAACTTTAATCGATTCTCGATGCTTTGAGGAAAAATGATGTATTATTTCAGCTTAAGCATATGAGTGCCAAGTTTCTCCTGATAACATTCAGTGCCTTCTTGCCTTTACCGATCTTCAAGAGTTCAATAATTCTCGTCTCATAAGGGGAAAATCTACCACCTCCCGTATAAATTTTCTCACAGATGAACTTCTCTTACCCAATTTTAGCAGTGTCTAAAGTTTACTATCTTATAAACTAATCGAATTGCATACGCTTTTTAGACTGTATGCCCTCGATGTGCTATAATAGCATTTTCATTCAAAAAGCTCCCTCAAATGAATGGTGGAGCGGTGATAATGTTCATTCCTATACGCCGATTCACCCTGTACAGACATTGAACCGCACCCGTTCTCAAACCTGTCACACACAGCAAGGTGCAATAAATTACACACTAACGCAAATGGGCGAGGTGCGAGCTCCCATTTTGTGTCCCAATGTCCTTTGCTCGAGAACCGACTGCAAATCTATGACCCCTTGCTCGGACCGACACCAATTCCATTGCCAGTCACCGTGTTCGCCATAGAAAGAAATTCTACTCAAGAGATCATCGAGAAGCTCAAGGAAAACTAAAATAAGGTCTGCAGAACCTACAATGATATAAAACGGGCCATCTGTGATACATACGTTGATATTCTTACTCAGCCCCGCAAATTGCAAAGGAAAACATGGATATGTAATTCTAAAATACTCACATGATGCAGTTGCTTTGCCAACACCAGTGTCTTCACTCCCCGCTCCCAGATTTCCGCTATGCTCCACTCTCCTTTCTAAGTGGAATCGAGAAATGGAATGTCTAAATCTGGAACTCATCCCATGCCTCTTAGTTTTCCTTCTTTTCTTGATTCCTAGCACCACCATCCGACGACAATTTCTGATGATCACTTCTGGGAGAATGAGGAACAGCAGCAAGAAAGAGAACCCTTGGAAACGCAGGGTCTGCTGAGATCTCCTTCCCCACAGAACACACTCAGCCCTCTTTAAAGTGTGAATGAAGCGCTGAGTATATCCTCTTTCAACAATCTGGTGCACCTAGCACAACAAGTGTCACTATATCTACATTCTAAATCTTGGCGGCTGTATGGTAGCACTTTTGAGAACTTAGACCTCGGGTGTCAAAACCCGCAGGATATCCATCTTTTCTAAAGTCACTCACTGCAGTGAGCTTTCCCGTGTGGATTCCCGCATTGCCACTTCCAGAAACCGATTCAGACAAGTCATGTAGGACAAATTGGCATGCTGCCTGTTTCGAACTACTTATGTTATGGCCTATAGTTTTAAGAGCTTCTATTGTTGCGAAAGGAAATTCTACGTGCTCATCCATCACAGAGGTGAAATTCTCACATAAAACCGAATTCGGTTCAAGCTGCACAAGAACCCACATCTTGGTCATTTAGAACGTTAATAAGCCAGTACCGGTGCTCAATGAAGGTCTGAAGGCTGTCTAAACATTTATCTGCTTGCAACCATGACTATGGAGACAACGATGTCTAACCTGGTGGTGCACGCGAGGTAATTCCACAGCTGCAAGGGGACCATATCCAGCAATATGATTGAGCAAGACTTGTGCTACTGAAGTCAGAATCCTGACCCCTCCACTTCCACCAATAACCGCTATAAGTTGACCCTTCTGTACATACAAACATGACTTCATCTCTCTTCGCCAGATGGAAGTATACTTGGGTGGATATATACTTCAATGCTGCGAGATCGTCCGACACCTTCTAGAACACAAAGTCTATCATTCGGCGTAAAATAGAACCAACAAAACTGCTACCAATTCTACCCTGCTTCTAGAAGTCAAGAGCATGCACTGGATGAACTTATAGTCCCCAGACTAGCTTTGAAATCATGGCTCACCTCCAAGACGATCGTCGGCGACATTGTGGACAAGGGCCTCTTGAGTGGCTCAATCAGATTCACTTTAGAAGGTGGGAGAGAATTTTTGGTGACATCAGTGGGAGTGGAAAAGTCATTCATTTGATCGTTAAGTATGATGCCTGTCGAGGTTGACAACAGCTTCGATCCAAACGCAGAATTTATTGTCGTCGTCATTGACACAGCGTTGCGTTCGGTATCAACAACGCATACATGACTCGTCCCATGATCATTCGACTGTCCCCATCTGCACAGCCCAACTGCCTTAGAGAGTTACACACAAGTTACAAATGTGAAGGAAGCAATAGGCATCAAAGAAATGAGTAATGGAAGAAGCTAAACTGAAGGTTGCGCTTCACAGTTCGTTAATAGAAACGTGGAACCACTGCCTACGCATCAATAGGAAGTTTACCTTCCACTATAAAAATCGGGTTTATAGGTTGTGTTGTCAGCTATTTTCGATCGAACCTTGTCGGCAAACACGGGCGAAAGCATGTCCTGAACAACAGACATATCCGAGAACTCCGGATCACCCAGGTTCATTCTCATAGCGTATGTATGCTTGAAAGCTTCAATCATCCGATGTACACCTAAGTTGCCCTTCATACCATTAAAAGTAAACTTTTCAAGTATATTGAGGATCTGTAGCACAAAAAACTCCTTCGCTTAGTTTGAGGAACGGCAATCAATAAAGGACACGAGACCAGAAACCAACCCTAGGGATCAATCTATGATATCTGGGCATTGGTAGGAAACTTTTATCCACTCCATACTCCAAATATGTCAAATCTTTGGTACTTCAGACTTCAATCAAATGGAATCCCATCCGAGAGCACCATAAACCAACCGCAACGTCTTGGCGGGCACAGTATGAAAGGAACATTGAATAAATCTTTTGAGCTGTCATGAGAAACGTAAGAGACAGAAATGATAGAAATATTACCAAAGTTAGACCTGCTCCTCCGGATGAAGGAGGAGGCATGCCAAGGATTGTATATCCCCAGGTGTCTGCCACTATAGGCTCCTTCACCTTCACTTCGTAAGTTTCAAGATCTTGTAATTTCATGATACCTCCTGCATCCTGCACATCTTGTACAAGCCTCTTGCCAATCGCTCCCCCGTAAAACACAACTGGACCATCTTCGGCGATCTGTTTTAAAGTCTTGCCGAGTTGCTTCCTGAAGCAAGTATCTCCAGCTTGCAGTGATGTGCCGTTAGGAGCGAAGGCATCCCTGAGACCCTTGTTCCCAAGGATATCCGCAGAGTTGAGAGCAATTTCATTTGCCAAAAATGGCTCCACAACAAACCCATCGTCACAAAACTTTACTGACGGTTCTACCAGATCCTTCCAGGGCAGTTTACCGTACTTCTGCCACACCTTGTACAGACCTGCTAGTTCCCCGGGCACACCGACAGATAAAGCATCTTTAAATTTTCCATTTGTATTGTTTCTGTACATATCCTGCATCAAGACATGGCAGTCTGTGAGAACTGTCGCTCAACAGGAAGTTGCTTGAGTAACCAAAGTCCTCTGTAGCTAAAAGTCCGAGAACGCTGAGATCTAACACACTCTGCACTGCCTTCACGCCTGTTGTTATTGGGAGAAAGTGTTAAAAGAAGAACTGTCACCAGTATTATAAGGATCTTGGTGTCGGTTTAGGGTCTGCAACCAACTCTCCTACAAAGCAAACATTCGAAAGACACACACCAACTACATGTCCACCATTCACACATTTAGATAAAAGCTTTGGAGATTATTACAAATCTTAAATTTTTAAATTGCAAACGACGCAATGAAGTAGACTCATGCAAAAACAAGAAAAAACCAAAAGAAGGAAATAGCCAAGACTCTTCGGACATTTGGTTGGCATGATAATAAGACCCTGTGGAGCGTTGTGCTCGTCTGAACCTACCTCAGTAGCAAGGCCCGGTGCAGTCTCGCGGAAGTCATAAGCTTCAGCTGTTCCGTTCGCCGATCGCACTATCAGAAACCCACCACCGCCAATCCCACTAGCCCCAGGATTTACAACTCCTAGACAAAAAGCAACGGCAACAGCCGCATCAATCGCGTGACCTCCTTTCTCGAGAACATGACTTCCCAAGACAGAGCACAATTTATGATCGGCTGCGACGACTCCCCCGGTAGCTTCCAGAACTCGTGATCTTCTCACCTTCTGAGCACCTTGCTTCAATCCTTCTGCCGCCGAGGGATGTGGATTGAGTAGCATGATCAAAACGAGATAGTGAAGAAGAGTGAATCTGGGGTTGAAATTCGTCATCGTGGAAAGCTTCCAGTATGGAAGTCCACCGATACTCTGCAGAAGAAGAGCTGGCTTCTTCACATTCAACTAGTACCCACAATGCCAAAGCGCAGTGGTTGTTGTTTAGTGCGCACACTCCTCGCAACCTCGCTGGAGACCCCTTCCAGACAAGAATCTAAAATTTTGAATTCAAGTGATTCGACGGTCATCACACATAGTCTATGAAGGGGGCGGGCCCGTCTAATGGAATCCCGCGATTTCCATTTCACATAACGTCACGATGTACTCATCCAGGATCAAAGCGAGAATTAGAAACCTTCATCGACTTCGCGTCTGAGACAGATTCAACACAGCAAAAAGGGTGCTCAAACATGGATTTTACAGAAGCTTGTGAGGTCAACCAATTGACCCACCACATAATCCGCTCTCGCACTTCCCAGGTAGTATATGACAACATAATCGGAAAGTTTTAAGGCTCTGTGCGATGGAGTGCAATGTGATCAACTGCCCTCGTGCAGAAGCAAATGGACTTAAACTGCTGCTTCGAATCTGCTCTCTCCTCATCCTTCTGACTGGACTTTTGTCACTGCATTCTCGCAGGTCATACGTCTTGTTCATGTTCGCATAATCTATCGGCAGCAGCAGCAGCTGGGCTGGCTGTAAGTAGGAAAGCGTCAAGCGCGAAGGATATGTGAGCTGGCATGCACGCTATGACGGGGAGCAGGTGACCATCCTCCAAACCGTCCTTGTGCTTACGTGGCCTGCCAGAGGGCTAGTTAGGCACTTTCTAACCAACCAGGAGGTACTTGTTGTTCCATCCCGTTTTCTACTATTGCTACTCATGTTCCCGCCAAGATGACTTGGCCTCCACACTCCTTCCCCCGCGGTCACCACCTTGCGCTGCACCTTTCATTTACCACGTCATGGGTACAGAACGCGCCTTTGGTGGACCCACAGGCACGTAGTGCCCCAGGAGTATGTTCGGCCGTAGGCGAGAAGTCAATCAATGTACGTCCGTCCCATCAAATTGAATTTGTTGGACCGCCCAGTGGGCGCTTTTCCCGGGTCCTCTGTCTCTTGGTCCGTAGGGTTAGCTATCGGATTCCCGAGAGCCCTGCGCTCTGCCCCCGGGTCTGGTGACAATAGCGATTCACACTACGAATATGCTTGATGTATGCTACGAATACTCTTCTTCCCATCCTTCGTGTTTTCTACGCGATCGCCCTTTTCTCGACTACGAATATAAGGAAGATCAAGTGTCTGGAAAATGAGAAAAGTATAGCAGTGTGTGGACGATAGCGAAACCTATGGATACATTGAATCTAATAAAGCGTAAACTGATATATATATGATCAACCAAATTGCACGAATTTAGGGATTTGATTTTGAGATAATTCCATATCTAATAAACTCATAGGAAGCATCTAATGCAAAGGATAGATATTTATATGTTCATTCACTAAGACACCAACTAATGATAATTCAGATAGTTTCATCTGAAATTTGTATCATTTGGAAGTAATGGGAATATAACTAATTTTTCAAGACTTATTTTGTCTAAGGATCATTTCATTATCTATGCTTTGGAATTTATATTATTTGTGTTTAATGGAAATATAAATTATTTTGTCAAAATTTCTGAAATCTGTTGAAACTCGGCAGCTCTGCTCTGCTTGAAATTCAGAGGTAGGTTGTGGCCACATGGAATGGGCTTGCCTCGTTTGATTTATTGATTGAAGTAAAATTTCAAAATTTGTTTTCATGTATTACATATCAGGGAACGAAATTTTAGACTAAATGGGAAATTTTATTTTATTTTATTCTTCTTTATAGTTTCCCAATTTGTTACTGCTTAGCAAATTTATTTTTTTATTATTATGTCATTATTTTGAAATAAGAAGATTAAATCCACACGTAGATATGTTATTTACGTATGCCCATCTTGACACATTTATACATTATTCTTTAAGATCATTAATGATGTCAGCAGTTCTCCAGAAAAATATATATCATTTCGCATATTGTTTAAAACCTTATAACATAAACCTTTAAATCAATTAAAAATATTAAGCGCACGGTATTGGGAGAAGGACACTAGACCCAAGGGAGAGGCGCCTAATGCTCGAGCCCGAACGAACAAACTCCCCACGCAGTCCGTGCCGTCGGGCCTCCGGGTTCGGGTCGAGTCCGGAGCACCTCCGAGTCTTACATTACGTTGATGGTGATGAGTTTCGGTTTGAGTCGACGGTGAGGCATTTCAGTTTGAGTTGACGGTGAGGCATTTCAGTTTTCGGGCAAGAAGAAAGCAAACTTCGTAGAACACAAGAAGGAGGTGAAGACCCCTCAAGGGTGAGGGTGAGACAAAAGAGGTAAAATGGGGTCAGACTCCAATAGTGTCGATATGAGAATCTGCCACGGTGATCAGTTTCAACCATAAAACCTCCCTCGGTCCTGGAATGTAAAGATATTTTAGTTTATTTTTTATTTTTGATATTCCTTATTCTCTTTCTCCTTGTTTATAATAGATAGTTAAATAACATTTTGGTATTAAAAAAATGTAATAGATAGTTAAATAATACTCTGGTTTAATTTGTGGGTTAATAGGCAAGATTCAGAAGAAAAAACTATGGTTCATGCATTGCATGAACCATAGTTGAGTAACTAGAGTTAAGTAAAATTGACAAAAAAGGAATTATAATCTCTGTCAAGATTAATCAAGTTGAGGATAAAGAAAAGAAGCTCTAACACACTGATTTGAATACCTATATTCTTACGTTGATCTAGCTTTTCTCGCAAAAATAGATAAACCATATCAGTAGATAAAATGATTATAATTCAATAACTATCAATGAAATATCAAGTATTGTTAACATATCAAAGTTATTAAGATAAACATATAAGCCTTGCATTAAAGGCATAAGTATTAATCTATAGATATAATTTAATCATATATAAAATTTCATTATCTTAGAAAGTATAATTTTTTACCATACATCTCTTCAAGTAAATCTCAAAATATAATGAGAATAACAAGTTATGATAAGATCAAGAGCTTTTGGAGAGGGAGAGAGAGAAAGAGATTCATATATCACGCACACGAAGTTGGTTAAAACAGAATAGTATAAAATTTCTGGTATCCTTCGTACAAGTGTAATTAAAGTCTCTTTTCTCATGTCATTCCTACAGGTATTTAGCACAAACAAAAAAAAGTCCATATCATTTCGGAAGGTTTGACATTCAAGCGTCCATGAATAATTAATCAATTTTTTCTAATATATATAAAAGTAAGTTTATTTTGGACACAAATGGTACCTCGCACATTAGAAGCATATAGCTGAAAATGCAAAAAATGCACACCTGAATTAATAGATTAACTCACTCTTTTGTGTACTTTTTAAGAAATGAAAATTTCATTTTCTAAACTATATTATCAAATAGAATTTGTTTGAAATTGCATCCTCTGCTTTATTAATGTGTATCTTTTCATTTTCTTATTTAGTATTGTTCTTACAAGTTACTAAAAGTGAACTTAGAATTTTAATGCTTAAAATTTTACAAAATAAAAAGGCACTCTATGTATAAATTTATTCTTTATTAAACAAGAAATAATACAATTTTAGCTACAACGAATAAAAAATCACATAGCTTAATCTTGACCTTTGTTGATAAATTTATATATGATTCAATAATGTAGGACACTTTCTATATGATTCCTAATATGAATTTAAATGATATGCATACAAAAATTCACAGAATATTAACAGCTTAAAATTCAAATTTATAAATATGCATATGAGTCATAAAATATGATAAAATATGCATAGAGTCATAAAATATTCATTTCTATACAGGTTGAATGTAGATATACAATTTTCTATCCATTATCTATTCATATAATTAAGGAATAAAAACCAGAATAAATATTATAGATCGCTAAACAAAAGACATATCCTCCTAATATATCTCATATATTTGTTTTACTTTTAAACATTGATAAGCTTTCAGTAAATATAAAGCTAACTCATTAGCTTTAATACATATTGAATTTTGTAGGCAATTCGGATCATTAAACTTTTTTAGTCACAATATACCTAACTTTACTTATAGATAATTTTTTATTTTTTTTAAATGTTTCTTTTTTCTCTAGAAGATGTTTTTAGATAATATTTATTTTTCACAAAGGAACACAAGCCCATGCATTACATGAGCATCCAACTAATGTGTAATATAGTTGATCAGGGAACATAATGAGTTGTATCTACTAATTTTCTAATTGATAGGTGGATCTAATATTTAAACTTAATGGTTTTTCTATCCCTACTATGAACCTTAGTTCAATGGTACACTTCTTTGTACATATAGACCACAATTTTTTACTATTCATAGAAATAAGGTTATAAGGATAAATTTTGTATCCTTGTTTTATTTCATATATTATCAAACTTACTAAGACTATGATATAACATTATATACATATTTTGTTTCATGTCGCAATCTTACAAAAATTATTTAAATTTTGAAGTGCAACATTAGTTTAATACCTAGAGTATGGAGCAAATATGGATTATAAGTAGTTAAACTAGAAACCTTGTATGTTGATATTGTATTAGTTACAATGTGAATATTATTAAATATAATTTTGGCTAAATTCTAGAACTTCAGTAATCAATGAATTTTAAGATGTTCTCTGACATATGAATGAAACTTTAAAAAGATATGCTATAACAATATCTTGTATTTTTATATTTTCATTATACTCTGAATTTCTAAGTAAAGAACTAACTTATTTTTTGGAATAAGAATATCTTTGAATCTTTGAAAATGAGCTGTAAGCTTTGTCGGCAAATCTAAATTAGTCTCAGTCATCCTAATTTCATCCTAAAATATATTCTCATTGAGTGTTCATAGTCAATTTTTTTGGTTTCACATAGATAAAATTTATTAAATTTAATAACATATATGATATCAAAAAATTGGATCTTACATGGAAACTTAAATACTTGCAAATTTCTGGAATTTTAATTTTAATTATATATATAGCAAGAACTGTAAAGATTTTGCTAAAATCTATAAGCAAGATATTTACTACTATAATGGAATAGAAGAAAAGTTCATCATTGAGCTCACAACATACCAATATCAATACTAGATTCTATTTTATAAGTTACATCTTGAACGTTTCAAAATCACTGGAAAAGAATTCAACAATAGAGTACATTGTTCTTAGTAAAAAATTATCAATAAGTTTATTTTTTCATCTTTTCTCTTTAATACATAATAGTAATAAATGAAAACAATACAGGTTATTTTGGAAAGAAAGGTATTTACAAAAATGAGTTAAAACAAAGTTCACAAAGTTAATAAAGGAATATAAATCTGAGTTTCATTTAACATGTTGGAACAAATTATGAATATTCAATTAAATTCAATTCCTCTTTTCATTTGAATTAGCATGTAGTTTTTAAATACTAAAGATAGTTTGTATTATAATCTTTAATAGGAATTTTTTTCCTTCTAAAATCCTTGACTTCATATGTTATTATTTGTAACATTTCTTCAAATTGAGTTAAGTATTTATAATATCCAATATGGACTATATATATATAAGTACCATAAAAATTATAATTTAAATTACAAGAATGGACTTAAATACTTGTTTGAAATTATTTGGGATAAAATTTGGATAATTCTAAATCAGTCAATAAGAGTAAATAAGACTCAAATTGAACTTAAAAGATAACATAAGAAAACGTATCATATATAGTACTTGATATGCTTGTTATTTATTATACATCTTATGTCTATCTAGTTATGTTTATCATCTTCTCTTTCCTTCTCTCTTAAATCTAAGATAACATAGGATATTTCTTCAAGTCCAAACCGTTAGTTAACTCTGAATTTCTTTCTTTCTTTTGTGATGGTTTACTTTGACTATTTGGTTAATCAAAACTAAAGCTAGAGCTCTCATCTAGCAAAGATGTTGGTTGGTAAAATTTAGTGGGTGAAGTTAAGCTTAGACTCTAAAGAAGTCAAGAGCAACTTATGAAGGAAGTTAAGTATAGTTTCTAGATGAAATAAAGAGTGGCTTACGAATGACGCTAATAAGTTGGTCCAAATGTATGCATGAAGTACCATGTAATTCATTGAATATATTATTAGATGGGCTTGTCTTATATGTCATATCATAAACAATCCATACAATGTGGATATCCATGGATATGGATGATAATTGTTTTTTCATGAGTAATTTTTTACTCTATACAAAAAAATAGATTTACATTTAGAGGAATTATATTTTAGAGTTATTTTGAGAAATCATTATGTGCAACAAAGGTACATCTAGATGTTCCAATATACACTTTGAAATTGAAACTTATGATTTATTTTCTCATTATAATTCATCTTTTAAGAGGATACATTAAGTATTTGATCTAATCTTTATTGATTATTTTGTAACAACACACATTAAATGAATTATTTAATTAATATGTAAATTAAAGATATACAATTAGTCATATGAAAGCCATACAAAATGTCTTTCTTTAATTAAACAGAAGAAAGAAGGCGACCGCGTAGGAAAAATGAAGGATGGGAAGACCCCATCAAGCCGTACAAGGGAGAGACAAAAAAGGTAACATGGGACTAAGCCCCAATAGAGTCTGTATGAGAAATCTGCCCTACCGCACCTAAGATATCCGAGCTATGCAAGTCGTACGGTCTACACACAACTGGAGCATCCGAAGAAACATCACCTAATGTGATTGCTCTCCTATGGATTGCACCAGCCACTGCCCTCTGTAGAGCAATGGATACACGCTGTCTAAAGTAAGCTACAAAGTATGAGAGTGAGAGTGGTACCCCCTGACGCCTAACATGATAAGCTCTCGCGCACTCCCTGACAAATGTGTCAAATGCTATGTCCATCGCTCCATATAACTCCAAGGCTAGAGGAACAAAGAGGTGACCTCGCTGCATGCCCCTATACTTGGAGACCTTGCGACCTGCTGCTGCACTTGCCGCCCATCCAGGGGGACGGGTAATCACTCCCTCCGAAACTGTATCACGCGTAGGGTCCGTCACCACAACATCAGCTACTGTCACCTGATCATCTCGGACCAGGTATAAGTCTGCCCTGACACGTGTCGTCTGCAATGCATACGAACGCTCCCTCCAAGCCAAGTATCCACTCTCTCGTGCCATAGCAAACACTATGTCTCTAATGGCATCATGGGTAGCTATCCTCTGTCCTCCAAAAGGACACCGTGTCATGTGGACCATCGCTGCATCTAGTGTAGAACCACACTCACAAGTGAGTAGTGAAGATGCAGATGGGTGGACCAAACCTAGGCGAAACCTCATCGCTGTAGAGAAAGTAGCCGGTGCGAGTCGGAAAGCCCTAATGCATGGTCGAGCTAGGATCCACGAGCCTGCACCCTTGCCGGAGCAAGAGCGTAGACGTGCTCTAGTAGCCTGAGGAATGGACGAGTCAACTAAGAGAGAATGTAGCGTATGCTCACACTATCGCTCCATCAAGGAAGACTGTAGACCTCTAGTCCAATCTAACGATAGTGAAGCAAACGGTGGAAAACCCTCTCGTGCTCGTGGAGATAGACTATCTCTCGTCTCCCGCAATAACACCTGGAGAGAAAAGGATCCTCCCTCCACCTCTGTCACATAAGTCTCCAAAACCGGCCTATCAGCAACCACAAAACGAGAGGCAAGTAGGGGTGCCGAGAGAGCCCAACTACCCAAAAATGCTATAGGTGCCATCTCCTCCATAGAAAGCAAGCCAACCACCACATGAGATCGGTAGAGCCGTCTGTCTACGTGCCAAATCCCCTGTCACACACTCAAAAGTCCCTGGTCCAATAATATCACCAAAGACTCCCATAATCCTCCTATCAAATGCTCTCAGACGTGATAGGAAGGACGGTGAGGGAGGAACTATACGGATGAGGTAGGATGGTCGACGAGCAATACTGGAAGAGAGTATACCAAGAGAGTATTAAACATGGTATTGGAAATAATATAGTTTATACGATACAAATTTACATAGTTAATTAAATATTTGTGTGAGATATTATATCTAAAATGTCCTATTAATAAGTATAAACTTTATTGGTTTGATAGTCTTTATGACAAACTTAATCCTAGATCTTTTATATATTATTTAACTACATCTTTTTAAACAATATAATTTAGGTTTAATAAAAATAACTCCATGGTTTGAAATTAATCTAACCATTAGAAAATATGATATATCTAGAATCCATAAAAAGCATAGAAGAAGATAATACAATTTGTGTGATAATAGGTAGAACATATGATATATCTAGAATCAATAAGAAACAATCAAGAAGAGAGTATTTATGGTGATAATAAAAAAAATATCTATTGTTGATTGGAAGTAAAAAAGGCAAAATAATAGCCAGTTATATTGAGACACAATTATAGTAAAAGCAAAAAATCAGATTAATAACATTTTAGAGAGCTGGCTAAAAGATTTAATTTTACTCTTTATATGCCAAGTCTATCTTATTTTACAACTTCCTAAACAACAATTTTCCTATGAGATAATCGTTTAAAAAAATCTAATCCAATCTTGATTTGGTAAATAAAATTTTTAGAGAAATTTTTCTTATATTACGTCTACTATATACATCAAGTATTTGAAATCATAACTTTTATCTCAAACTAAAGTGTTCTATAAGAATGATTAACATTAGAAAAACAAAGATTATAGTAGAACTAGGGTAAATGACATATTGCAATTGATTATGGCAAATGCAATGTGCTAAAACTTAAATTATTATTTTTATCCATAATCCAAGCACAAAGTCCAAACTTTATACAAGTATGTTTATTCCAATCCAAAGTCAAATTTGACCATGCTGTTTGTCTCAATCCAAGTCTTTTAATACTTATTTTATCCTAGCTCAAAGTCAATCACTTCACTAAGATGCTCTATCCTAACCCAAGATTCCTCAATATTCCCATGGTAGCATTATTTACAAAAGTAAAGTACAAAGATAAATAAAGATTCCTTGTCTTAAATATCTGTGTAGGTCCTTTAGTAGACACATCAATATGGATTGGTATCAAAGGATATAATTAGCTCAAAACTAAATAAATTTGTTTATATGGAGAAGATTTATCTAAAATTTTATGCAAATATATATCACCACACAACATACACTTTTGTTAACATCATACACGATAGAAGCACAACTCATATTAGAAGTCACAAAAATAAACTCCAAAGTACCACAATAATCAGATGATAAGGAACAAGATCTAAACACTCAATAATATATGGCAACAAGCATTGATCATAACATCAAGCCACACCCACCCTAGCAAAGAGAATCAAAGTTCCACTTATTGGCCTTTGTCTACCATAGGCAAGAGCTCAATGGCTCAACATATAAGAAGTGAGTTGTATAGAACTAGACTTTGAAGGCATACCTTGGAGGGGTTTGGAAGTCCAACCTAACAATATATTTGACAATACAAATGCCAATTTTAATAATGAAAATGGTGAATCTAATGGTCAAATGTGCATCTACTACATTAGGGGTACTCCTAATGCAATAGACAATTGCCACCAAGTAACCTGTGAGAAACTATGGATAAGATTGTAGTTGCCAAGATCCTCACTTCAACATCATAAAAAACTTGCTAAGCACTCCAAATGTTATGAAAACTGTCATGAAAATACTCATTACTATCATAATAATACATTATTGAAGCACAACCTATAGAATAAGCCACACACATAAACTCCAAAGTGCCACAATTGCTTCCATAGCTGGTGGTTAGGTCTCTTTAACTCTAGATAGCCAACTATTCCAAGTATGTGATATGCCATATGGTAGGCAAAGATTAAGAGGTCAGGTTCTATCAAGACCCGTCATTTGTCTCCTATCTATAATCTACACCTCATAAAAAGTGAAATAACTAAGGTATCAAGTAAATTGAGGATACATCAAATGTGCTTGAGGAACAATCAAGAAGAGAGGAGTCAAACATACTATATGCCAAACAACTGTCACACACTAACATAATACTAAGTCTCCAAAGAGCAAGATAATATCACCGCAAGGCCACATGTATAATTGTCAAGCTTTGGTCCATCATGCCATCAATATTTAGGAGGTGGCATGTGGCACAATTATGCACATGATCTTTCCAAGAAACATCATAACATCCTTCAAACATCATCACAAAATTCTAGAAGGTAAAATCTCTTGCACTTTCAAGGTAATACTGCCTATAATAACAAGAGTCATCAATGTGGTATGTTGTAGATATACATGACCACTTTAATTACCTTCAAATTATGGATTCAATGTCTATAACCTCCTCCTTGAATAATGGTATAACATGAGATATTTCTATGCTAAGAAATCACCAATTTCTCAAAGGCAATCAACATCACTTGCCAAAAGATATATGCCCATTGAGAACATGCATTGATCCATAAATTTGGATCATCTAAGTCCAAAATTACTATAACATCATGATGAATGGCTATAAGTAAATCTTGATATTGTCCAAAGAGTGAGAAGTATGGAGAGAGTAGGCTTACAAGTTGAATCAATAGCTCATAGCCAACCAAGGCAACTAGAGATCCCAACCTCCTAAGTGCACTCTCTAAACCATACTTACTTAATCCTTCTTCACTCTTTGAATAACTCTCTTTGCTAAACCATCTGCCTTAGGGTGAACTCAAGATGTAATATGGTGATCAATCAATGTATTGTCACACAAGATCTAAAACTCTTTCAAGAACTCTATACCTTTATCAATCAAGATCTTGGTTGGTGCACCAAAATGACTAAGAACCCGATCCAAGAATGAGTAAGTTGTCCTTTCACTAGACTTGTCAAGAACTGCCACCAACTCAATATACTTGGAGAAGTACTCCTCCATAACTAAAATATATTGATGATGTCTCATATTCAATGATAAAATGTCCAAAAAAATCCATACCTATCATGGAGTTGGGTTACCAATAAAGAATGGTATGAAGTGGATTGTGACATAAGAGCATTGAATGATGCTTTAACTCAATCACAAACCACACATTTAGCAACAAATTATTGTAAATTGGCCTACATGCTGCACCATTAATAATGAATCTAAAGTGAATGAAGTATATCCTAACTCCAAAATCTCCTAGCTCCTCATGAGCATATCTTTTCAACTATTTTCTTTGAGATAGAAGGGGTACTACTTGCACTCTATCATGTGAAGAGAAGAAGTGGAGAAGGTGTATGCACTCCAATCTAAATTTCTTGGTTTGCTAAAGGACACTATCTCTCTCCTTTGTACTAATTGTGCCATCCCAAATACCAATGTAAAGATAAACTTTCACCAAGACACTATCATGAATATCTTGTTGATCCATACCAATATCTTCACTTTTCAAACTAGAGACCTCAATAACGTCTCTTGCTTTTATTGATAGAGACACTATTAGAGCTCTAGTCAACATACATGAGAAAGTAAATGCATGCCAACCTAGTACCATCTCCTCATCCATTTCACCATCCCAACTTGCTCCTATCTATCATGTTGGTTGGTACATGGGTTCTACTCAACCCATATGTACCACGGCTCACCACTCCAAGTTTATAAACAACCATGAGATCATATTCCTATAAAATCAGAGTCCATCATGAAAGCTTCACTAAAAGCTTTTTGGATTCCATCAACTACTTCAATGGTTGATGTCAATGATGAGAGTGAAGGGGTTACCAAACAAGTAACAGAAAAAAATATTCTACTACCCACATTATTGCCAAGCACTCTCTCATATGAATTGTACTTAGTCTTTGAGAGATTGTTGGAGCAACTATTGTAGGCCACCACAAACTACTCTTCCTCATCTTCTTGTTGGGTGAGCATTGCTCAAAGCTCCTATGTACTCCAATCAATATGAACTTGGAACAAATGTCCTTTGATTGGTCTCTTAAGGATAAGGGAGGATGTAAAATTCTCCTTGAGCTCCATAAAAGCTCTATAGTGCTCATCTCCTTGACATCACTAATGTATAAGCTTGGTCAATTTTGTCAAGGCCTTGGTAATTTTCACTAAATTCTCTCACATATTAGCATTAAAATTTTGCAAATCCAAGGAATGCTCATATCTTACTCACATCTATAGGTCAAGGAATATGTGCAATAACTTCTACCTTGGTATGTTGAACACCAAGTCCACTAAGATAGATAGTATGACCCAAATACTCAACTTGCTCTTGGAAAAATCTGCACTTCTTGATATGTAATTTGAGTCCATGAGATCTCAATCTCTCAAACATCTTCAATAAATGTCTTTAATGCTTTTCTACTATAGCAATATACACCAAAATATCATCACCATAACACACAACAAAATCCAATCTTGTTAAGATCTTGTGCATGACTTTCTAAATCTTGTTCATGGCTTTCTTGTAGGAGCATTCTTTAACCCAAATGGTAAGAGCCTCCACTAATAAAAAACATCCTTACCATGAGGATAATAGCCTAGAATGCTACCTTAGACTCTCTTCCTTCTAGATCAATAATTAATTATATTCTTGTTGAAAATCCAAAAGTACTAAAGACCTTTGTGTGTCCAATTGCATCATAAATCTCATGTGGTGTAGGCATATCATGCCAATTAGGCCTAGTTTGTTGGTTGATAGGACTATAATGCCCACACATTTGCCTATCTATTGAGTTGCTATGCATATTTTATTGGTTGGCACCACTATGGGTTTAACATACTCTCTATGTGAGATCTCTACCACCAAGCTCAAAAATTCTTGACTCTTGTTTTGAATTAAGGCTCTCTCCATGTCTCTATATTTTTAGGGATGTCAAAAGATTTTTTATGGCTAATTAGCTCAATCTAAAGTCCCTTAAGAGCACCTAAATTATTCATAATGAAGGAAAACAACTCATGTAGCTCCTCAAGAACCTCCAAACTCTCCTTCTCTTTCCTTCATGTAAGCTTAGTCCAATGTTTGGTTCCCAAGTATCCTTTATAAATATTATAGAGGTGGAAGATGCACTAACTACTTGCTACATTTGGCCTTGGGAGACAGATTTTCATACTCCTAAAGGCTAGAATCTCCAACTTTTGATCCTAGTTGCATCCTAGGTGGACCAAGAGTGTATCCCAAGTAAACCATTCTCACTAGTTATGTACCAAGAATACTGTGCCTACTTGGCCCATCACCTCTAACATATGCTTGAATTATCTTGATAGGTACAAAGCTCACAAGTGTTTGAGTGGTGATGCTTATAAAGTGTATCCTACACTACAACCCAAGGCTCACAATCCAAGTCTGACTATTTAGGTCCATAGCTTGACCTAATACTTGATGCTTAGATGACTATAATCTACTAATACCGGTATCAAAACCCACTCTCTCTTATTGGCATTAGGATTCATCAACTATTGTAACTGTGAGTCCCAAAACAAGTCCTTGTCCTTCTTCTTGATAAGGATAAGAAGTTGTGAAACTCATGAGTGTAGGTAAAGTAGCTCTAAGCTACCCTAAAAGGTTCACTATTTCCATATATGACCTATCAACCACTCCCACCATCTAAGATTAGTACATAGGTTCCAAAATCTTATCAATAATAAGGTGCGGTAGTAATTGAATCCCATCATAGGCACATTGTAAAACCTCTCTAGGTATGAGGTTTGTCCACCAAAGATGATGATGATGGGCCCAAGATCCCACTCTAGCCATATCCAAAAATATTGCAGGGCCAATCTATAACCAAACCTAATGTATACTTGCCATCATCTATGTGTAAGAGTCAAACATCAAAGGGATATTCTCCAAAATGTATGTTGAAGAAATTGCCAAATGGACTTAGAGCTATTGTAGTATATGTCATATCTCCCAAAAAATACCAAAAAATATATATTTTAAACTATAAACTTGGCATGCATTTGTATGTCCTTGACATGGACATCTTAAAATTACAAAATCATGCGCTCTCAACAAGGAAATGTCTAATGGTAGAGTCTTTTGGTAACCTCAAACTATTGACATTGGTAATAACTCAAGATAGCAATTGGCCAAGTATGCCACATGACGTAGAGAGACTTGTTTTGTAGTCTCATCTCTTTCTACATACAAGTACCTCAACCTATATGCGTGCCTATAGTACCACAACTAGTCTAGTGTTAATCATACCTTACAAATCGAATAGGCATACTCTTTCCATTGGATATTAACAAGCAATAGATGTTATCTTCAAAGATGACAAGGTAACAAACTCTATAGGATCATCATCAAACTGATCCATTAGTAGTACAAAGGCTCTACTCCAAGCCTTTTTCACCAACCAATGTGTGTAATCCTTTAACTCATCAAATTCTACAACAAAATATCCAAGGTGGATGGAACTACTCCACTCATACTCCAAATCTTAATGATCTCTTATTGTACCAAAGTATCCTCGACATGGGCATTTCCCTAAATTAATTCACCAAGCAAAGTAACAAAACCTCTAAAAATTTAGATTGATATCATGGTCCCCAATTGTAAAAGACCAAGGAGAGAAATAGGAGAATGGAAGATCAAAGTGAAAGATCATATTAGGACTCTTGATTGAGGTGAACTCCAAATGCCTAGTATGAGCTTGGGCTTTGGTATTTATAGGGAATACACAAAGCTATTGAGAAGCTTTTTGAAAGCCATTTTCTTAGAGTGCAAGCTAAGTTAACATGGAAGCTTCCTTCTAGAAGCAATCTACTTGGCGTGCAAGCTAAGCTAGTTGGAAGACTTCCCAAGAAGTTTTCTATTAAAATTCACCTACTTGGCATGCAAGCTAAGCTAGCTGGGAGCTTCCCAAGTAGCTTCCTAGGTGCTTCTAGAGTATTCTTATAAATTTTAGCAAATTTGGCATATTTGCTATTTTGTTAGTCTTAACTAACTTGTTTGTAAACTCCATATTGTTACATATTTTTCTATGACTAGTTGGTGATGACCTTTTCACCATGGAAAATTTAAACTCTTGGATGGCCATTTGTGCATTGTGGAGACAAAAATAGGCTCCCAAGTGGTATTATGAAGGGGATACCTTTTCCAAAGCACTTTGTACTTGGTATATTGTTGCGGCAATGTTGAATATGGTGACGTGCAAGGATACAATTAACTTCATACTCTTAACGATTGTTGATAGACATGGGAGGAAGAGGGATTTGGACATGAATGGAAAAGGATGATGAATTAAAAACAAAGGAAATATGAAAGACAAAGTGGATTTTCATATGACAAAGCAATGCAAGGTGATAAGCAACAAGAGAAATGATTTGGGTGACATCAAATGGACCTATATAATTAGGACTAAGTTTATGAACTTGGGTACCAAGTGGGAAGGGTAGGTTACTAGAAGAAAACATGATCATATCACCAAGTTGAAAGGTGAGATCACAAAAATATTGATCAAAATATTGCTTCAAAATATTGATAATTTTAAACAACAAGGAGATGATATTTGGCTTGGTCTAGGGAGTAGAATATTATGGTCAAGAAGGTGGAAGTATGAGGAATGTGAGATAGAGGAGGAGCAAGAAAGGAATCTGGAATAAGTGAGTCTTGGCCAAAATTAAAGAAGAAGGGAAAGAATCTAGTGCTTGGAATTATTGTAGGCAAACTCAACAACTACAAGGATTCATCCCAATTGGTAAGGTGAACATTGATAAAGGCAAAAAGCATATCCTCCAAGGTGCAAATTTCACATTTGGTTTGCCCATCAGTTTGAGGATGATAGGCCGTGGACAAAGCAAGCTTGGTCTTGAGTAGCTTGCATAGTGATTACCAAAATTACCAATGAATCAAGGATCATGGTCAAAGATAAGTACATGAGGTATGCAAATGATGTTTGAAGACATTGTCAAAGTAGAATATCCACTATATCAAAGGTTTGGGCCACGTGGATTTGCTTACTAACCTTATTAAAAACCACCACAATTGCTCTATGACCTTGCTTTATCTTTGCCAAGGATGTAATGAGATTTGAGCTCACATGTTCCTACCACATAGACAAGATGGGAAGGAGTCCACTCAATTCTTGGTTACTAGCCTTGTTGCATTGGTAGCTATCACAAGATTGGACAAACTCTTGAACCTCTTGTGCCATGTTGGGCTATCACCATTGGTATTGTAGGGTATCCAAGGTCTTGTCCACATCCATGTGATAAGCAATTAGTAAGTCATGGGCTTCTTGAAGGCACCCAAGTTGTAGATCTATAACACCCATTGTGCATATGTGTGGTATTGTGATATTTAGCTTGGTATTACAAGTACTTGAGAGATATTCTTTATAAGAGATAAAAGATAGTTCTATATTAGTCATGATTAGCTAAAGTTAGTCATAGCTAAGATAGAGGGGACCTTACTTTAGAGGAAGTGGAAAAGACGAGCATCATTATTTTGGATTCTAATGTTTTGACTTGATATTATTCCTAGGTGTTTGGCTTTGAGGAAAGAGTTGAGAACTCTTGGGCCCGCAAGCCTTTTTGTTTTGGATTCTTCTATAGTCCAAGGATAGCCAATGTGAAGGAATCCTTGACTTAGTGATTGGGTCAAGATAAGATCACATGCTTAGTGGAATATGCCCATGTGGATGGATATTCCTTTATACTTTTTGACTTGACTTGACTTGACTTGACTTTTAGCCTAGTAACTTGAGTTACTCCAATAATTAGTAATTTTGGTGTGTAACTATTTCACAAGTATATAAACAAGGAGTGAGGAAGTACTCATCATTGTTTCATTGCAACTATCTCTCTCTCATTAAGTTCTCTAGTGAGCAATGTCTTGAGTCTTGGAGTTTTAGCCTTGGAAGAGTATGATGGAGTTGGGGTTCCCTGCCTTCTTAGTCCATGGTGCACTTCCATAATAATCATCAGAGGTTCATCTTGAGTGAGAGACCGGCTGTGTAATAGTATGTAATTTAGCGACGTAGCTAGTAAGGCTAACGAAGTAGGGAATGAGCCAAATTAGCCTAGAATATCCCAAAATCATCTAGGAAGTTTCTTGGGAAGTTTCTCGACTAGTTAACTTGTGCTCCTAGTAGGTAGCTTCTAGAAAAAAACTTCAAGAAGCTTCTAACTAGCTTAGCTTGCATGCCAAGTAGGAGGCTTCTAGAAGGAAGCTTCTTGAGAAGCTTCCTAGTTAACTTGACTTGCACTCTAAAAAAGCGGCTCAAGGAAGCTTCTTGAGAAGCTTCTCAAGGGCCTTGTATGTTACCTATAAATACCAAAGCCAAAGCTCATGCTAGGGATTTGGAGTTTTCCCTCATTCAAGTGTCTCAATGTGAGTTTCTATTCTCATAGTTCTCTCCTTGGATTTGGTCTTTTACATTGGTATTAGAGCAGGAATGGGATAGATGGAATCTATGGACCACCAAATTGACTTCCACCAAACCATTGGGATTTTTGCATCCAAGTACTACCCAAGCATCATTTCACACAATTCATCACCTTGCACTTTTGACAAGATTTCCTACATATGATCACCATATCTGAGGAACCCTTGGTGCTTCCGGTTGTAGCTTATAGAGAACGATGGACGTGCTATTTCTATGTGTTAATAAATTAGATAAATTGGGGTGGTGTGATAGAGTAGCAACCATAGCGGCAATACTCCATGTTATCCTTGCTATGCAACAACAAATTGAGCACCTTACTTGATTGTTGGATGAATGAGATCTTTGATGACAATAGCAGGTAGAGAGAGTACCAATTTGAGAAGGAGCATATTGGATCAGATTCCCTAAACCCAAGGTATTTGAAAGCAAGAATCTTCTAGGTGTAGTGGAGAATCTTGTGTTTGATTGTGAACATTATTTTGAAACTACCAATCTACAAGATGAGCAAAAACATATACTCTTGGCTTCTAACCAATTGGATGGAGTAGCAAAGCTATGGTGGAGATTCCGAGTGGAGCAAGTTGAATGACAAAATGTTGCACAAATCTTGACATAGGCAGAATTCAAGAGCGCAATAATTAGTCAGTTCCAAGCTATAAATGCCACACGAGCTGCACGGGATAAGTTGGTAGAATTGAAACAGATTGGCTCTGTAAGAAGTTATATCACGCAGTTCCAAAACACCATCATGAAAATTCTAAATATATTAGAAGGTGAAGCTCTGGATAGATTTGTGAGGGGCTTGAAGGCAAGAACCAAATTAGAAGTAACTATGCAAGAGCCATAACACTTGGAGGAAGCCATGCTGTTGGCCAAAAATTTTGATTCCTTGGTGGCAACAACTTGGTCTCGATCTCAACCTCCACAAAGCCTACCAATACGCTACACACAAGTGGATTAGCCAGCACCAATGGAGATTGATGTCATTCAATGAAGACCACTTGGTATGGCAGATAGAGAGAAACTGCAACAAAATGGTGGTTGTTTTTATTGTCGCCAATTTGGGCATCGCATTGCTGAATGTCCACTCAAGAATGGACGACCTTGACAAGTTGCCCAAGTGGAGTCTGTAGAGCGGAATGATCAAGGAAATGAGGAATCCTAGTAGGAGATTTTGAGCCGCCTATTGGGAGTTTGACTAGTTCCAATGGGATTGAAGGCTCGACCTATACAAGTTTGCTTCACTTGCAATGTATGATATCTAATTGGGGTTGTATGATTTTGGTTGATTCAGGAAGTTTAGAGAATTGTATGTCTATGCAAGTAGCAAAGGAATTGTGTATTCCTATCAAGCTAGTGATTGGAAGTAGTTTGATGATAGCGGATGGTAGAAAGGGTTCTGCATTCCGCACTTTGCATCTTGTTACCTTCAAGATTGAGAAGGAGCATTTAGAGTGTATGAGGTTTGTAGTGGCACCTCTACACTATGATATCATTCTAGGTTTACCTTGGCTTGAACATCATAAGGTTCATTTTGATTGGACCCGACGCTTAATTCAAGTACAACACCAAGGTAGGAATTTCTGATTAGGTTGTTTGGCACCTCTGAGTAAGACACCTAAGAATAGTCAGTCTCAAGATAGGAAGTTTTTTGAGAAGGTAGCTATAGAGCAAACTTGGAAGAGAGATGCGTCTCAAGAAGGGAAGTTTGTTAGTAAAGTAGCCATGGAGCAAGCTTTGGAGGAAGATAAGTCTATATTTGCAGTGTGGATCAAGCCGATTGCATAAGAAAAATCTGCAGAGAGCCAAGAGCCTCATCAAGCAATAGTTGATTGGATAGTTAAGGATTTTGCAGACGTGTTTCCGGATGATCTGCCAAAGGGATTACCCTCCAATCAAGGTATGCCCTTCAAGATCAAGTTATTGCCAAGGAGTACATTGAGTAGACTAATCTATTGGCTCTCACCAAAGGAGTTGGAAGAGTTGCAAACAACACTTATAGAGTTGTTGGAGAAAGACTTTATAGGACATAGTACCTCTCCTTGGGGAGCACCAATACTATTTGTTCCAAAGAAGGATGGAAGACTTTGTTTTTTTATTGATTATAATGAGCTCAATAAGCAAACCGTGAAGAATGCATATCCCTTGCCTCGGATAGATGACTTGCTTGATCAACTAAGTGGAGCACACTACTTTTCCAAGTTGGATCTTTGTAGTGGCTATTGGAAAATTCCTATTGATAGAGAGGATGTGCAAAAGACTACCTTTCGCACAAGGTATGGGCATTTTGAGTGGAGAGTTCTACCTTTTGGACTCACTAATGCTCTAGTAGTCTTCATGGATCAGATGCATCGGGTGTTGGATGAACTATTGGATTGGTCTATGGTGGTGCTCTTGGATGCCATCTTAATCTATAGCAAGATAGAGGTAGAACACGTGAATTAGGTGCAAGAAGTCCTAAGACGACTATGACAATGGAAATTTTACTGCAAGAAGTCAAAGTGTGCTTTTTGGCAGAAGGAGGTTCCCTTCTTGGGTCATAAGATCTCATCATAGGGGATCAAGATGGAAGAAGAGAAGATCAAGGCCATTACTAATTGGCCTACTCCAAAGGATGCTATAGAAGATAGGCATTCAATGGATTGGCTAGTTTTTACTAATGGTTCATCCACTATTATGCTCATGTGGTTGCACCATTGACTGACCTCTTGGGAAAGAACTTGAGCTTCCAGTGGACCACCAAGCATGAAGAAGCATTCCAAAAGTTAAATCATATGGTGTCTTCAAGACCCATTCTTCAACCATATGATCCTCAACTACCTTGTGTGGTTGATTTTGATGCTTCTAACTTTGCAATTGGAGTTGTGTTGCAACAAGAATTCCCAAATGGACTACATCCCATTGCCTTTGTGTCTTGCCGACCAAATACAGCTGAAAGAAATTACTCTACTCTAGATTATAAATAACTTGCAATGATATATGCCACCAAGATATAGAGGCATTATCTCTTGGGGAAACAAGTGATCATGCAAACTGATTGCAAGCCATTGTTGCAGACCCTACACTTGGAGCACATGAAGAGTTGACATCATCAATGGGAAGAGCAACTCCAATTATTTGACATCAAACTTGAATACAAACCAGGTCGGTTCCATGTCATCCCTGATGCTCTATCATGACAACCTGATTTAAAGGCGCTTCCTCTCATCACGGTGGCAATTACAACGGTGTCAATTGACCCCAAGGTCCATAACAAGTTTCAATCAACTCTACAACAAGATCACTTCTTCCAAATGGTACATGGTCATCTGACAACATGCAACAAAGAGTACAACACCTTGTCCTTCAAGGAAGGCCTTCTATTCCATGCGGACCAGATCTATGTTCCAGCCAAAGGTGATCTTTGACTTGTGCACCTTCAAGAAGCCCATGATTTACCAATAGTTGGTCACATGGGAGTGGACAAGACCTTAGGCACCCTCCAACACCAATGATGGTGGCCCAACATGACATGAGATGTTTGGGACTTTGTCCAATCATATGAGAGTTGTCAACGTAACAAGGCCAATAACCAAAAGCCAAGTGGACTCCTTCAGCCACTTCCCATTTCAACTACTTGTTGGGAACATGTGAGCTTAGATCTCATCACTTCCTTACCAGACACAACAAGGTCACACAACAATTGTGGTGTTTGTAGATAAGCGTAGTGAGCAAATCCATTTGGCACCAACACTTGATACTATGGATGCTTCAACCTTGGCACAACTCTACTTTGATAATGTCTTCAAACATCATGGGATGCCACATGTACTCATCTCCGACCGTGATCCTTGCTTCACCGGAAAGTTTTGGCAAGCACTCTTCTAGCTACTTGGCACCAAGCTTGCTTTGTCCACAGCCTATCATCCTCAAATTGATGGAAAAACTAAACATGCAAATCACACCTTGGAAGATATGCTTTGTGTCTTTGTCAACATTCACTATACCAATTGGGATCAATGTCTTGCAGTTGTGGAGTTTGCATACAATTCTATAATTCTAAATAGGTAAGTCTTGGATTCTCTCCTTTCTTTCTCAATTTGGCCTAGATCTGCTTGTCCTAGATTCTCTTCTTGCTCCTCCTCCATCTCAAGTCCCCCGTACTTCAACCTTCTTGACTACCATCTTTAAATCTCTCCAAAAAGCCAAATCTCACCTCCTTATTGCTCAAAATCATCAAAAACAATATGTGGACCATCATCGTTGTGATCTCACCTTTGAAGTTGGTGATAAAGTTATGTTATCCTCTATAATCTACCCCTCTCACTTGATACTCAAGTTCATAAAATTGCCCCTAATTGGATAGGACCTTTTGATGTCACACAACTTGTCTCTCTTGTTGCTTATCAATTTGCTTTGCCTTCTCATATGCACATACATCCTATCTTTCATGTTTTCAAGTTGAAACCCTTTGTTCATAATCCTTCTTCTTTCTCCTCTTGAGTCCAAACTCCTCCTCCCCCAATCCCTATCAATGATCATGAGGAGTACAAAGTTGATCGTATCTTTGCACGTCGCCACATCCAACGAGGACGTCGCCAACATACGGAGTACAAGGTCCATTGGAAAGGGTATCCCCTTCATGATGCCACATGAGAACTCTTTCTCACCTCCAGAATGCACAGACAACCATCTAGGAGTTTGAAGCTTCAATGGACACGAGGACATCACCAACTAGCGGTGGGGTGATATGTAACCATATGGAGTTTAGTGACGTAGCTAGTAAGGCTAACAAAGTAAGGAATGAGCCAAATTGGCCTAGAATATTCCAAAAGCATCTAGGAAGCTTCTTGGGAAGCTTCCTAACTAGTTGACTTATGCCCCAAGTAGGTAGCTTCTAGAAGGAAACTTCTAGAAGCTTCTAACTAGCTTAGCTTGCATGCCAAGTAGATGGCTTCTAGAAGAAAGCTTCTTTAGAAGCTTCCTAGTTAACTTGACTTGCACTCTAAGAAAGCGGCTCAAGGAAGCTTCTTGAGAAACTTCTCAAGGGCCTTGTATGCTACCTACAAATACCAAAGCTAAAGCTCATGCTAGGCATTTGGAGTTCTTCCTCATTCAAGTGTCCCAATATGAGTTTCTATTCTCCTATTTCTCTCTTCGGATTTGGTCTTTTATAGGCCGGCTAACAGAAGATCCCCCTTGCCTAGAACATAGATCTAGTTCTCACAAAATAGAAAGCCTTCCTTGAAGGAGAAGGTGTTGTATTCCTTGTCATATGCTACAAGACAACCTTGTAACATTTGAAAGAAGTGGTCTTGTTATAAAGTGGTCCTAAACTTGATTTGGACTTTTGAGTCAAGTGACACTATCATAATTGCTAACATGATGTGAGGTTCAATAAGAGTCTTCAGATTAGGTCATCATGATAAGGCTTCAGGTATGACATGGGACCTATCAGGTTTGTACTCAAGTTTGATATCAAACAACTATAGTTGTTCCTCCCATCAATGATATCAATGCTTTATGTGCTCCAAATGTATCATGTACAACAAAGTTTTGTGATTGATTCATATGATCACTTGTGTCCCCAAGAAATAATGCCTCTATATCTTGTGGCATATACCATTGCTAGTTTTTTTCAATCTTAAGTAGAGTAATTCCTCTTTTTTTTGGCAAGACATAAAGGCAATGTGATGTAACTTATATGGAAATTCTCGTTGCAACATTGCTCAAATGGCAAAGTTAGAAGCATCAAAATCAACCACACAAGGTAGTTGAGGATCATAGGGTTGAAGAATGGGTCTTGAAGATACCATATGCTTCAATTTCTTGAATGCTTATTTGTGCTTGGTGGTCTACTAAAAGCTTGAGATTTTCTCCAGGAGATTGGTCAATGGTGCAACTACATGAGCAAAGTAGTGGATGAACCATTGGTAAAAAATTACCAATCTATTAAATGCCCACATGCCTATGGTGTCCTTGGGAGTAGGTCAATCAATAATGGATCTGATTTCTCCTCTTCTATCTTGATCCCCTCCAATGAGACCTAAAAAGGTAACTTCCTTTTGCCAAAAGGCACACTTTGACTTCTTGTAGTAAAACTTCCTTTGATATAGTTGTCTTAGTACTTCTCACACATGATTTGTGTATTCTACCTCTATCTTGCTCTAGATTAAAATATCATTCAAAAACACCCCATATACCAATCAAATAGCCCATATAACATCCAATGCATATGATCTATAAAGACTACTAAATTTTTAGTGAGTCTAAAAGGTAGAACTATCCATTCAAAATACCCATACCTTGGGCAAAAGGTAAGCTTTTGTACATCCTATTTGTCAATAAGAATTTGCCAATAGTCACTTTGAAGATCCAACTTAGAGAAGTATCATGCTTCAATCCATTGTATCCAGCAAGTCATCAATTCAAGGCAAATGATATGTATTCTTTATTATTTATTTATTGAGGCCATGGTAATTATGTTGGAAGTAATGGCTCCCATCCTTCCATCCAATAGTACTGGTTCTTCCCAAAGAGATGTACTATGTTGTATGAAATCCTTCACCAACATCTCTATTAATGTTTTTCAAAGATCTTCCAACTCCTTTGGTGAGAGCAAATAGATTGGTCTACTTATTGGATTTCTTCTTGGCAATAACTCGATCTTGAAGTGCATACCGCAATTAGAAGGTAACTTCTTTAGTAAATCATCTAAAAATACATCTACAAACTCTTGAACTATATAATCAATCATTGCTTGATGAAGCCTCTAGCCCTTATCAGATTCTCCATGCACAATTGACTTGATTCACATTGTAAAAATAAGAATATCTTGTTCCAAAGCTTATTCTATGGTTACTTTAATAACAAAATTCTCATCTTGGGATAGACTATTCTTAGGTGTTTTATTCAACATGCTAGATAAACAAATTGGAAATTTTTATCTTGGTGTTATACTTGAATTTTTCATCAGGTCAAATCAAATTGAACCTGATGATTATCAAGCCAATGCAAATCTAAAATGGTCTCATATGGTAGAGATGCCATTACAAACCTCATACATTCCAAATATTCTTTCTCAATCTTGAATATAACAAGATGTGAGGTACAAAATGTAGAATCTTTTCTATTATCCATCATCATTAATATAATTCCAATTACTAGCTTGATAGGAATAACTAATTTTCTTGTTAATTTCATGGACATTCAATTCTTTGAATTTCCAAAATCAACCAAAATTTTACAATCACGATCAAATATCATACCTTACAAGTGAAACAAACTTGTATAATTTGAACCTTTAATCCCATTGGAACTAATCAAGTTCCCAATAGGTGGTTCAAACTCTCTTATTGGGATTTTTTTGCTCTAATCATTATGTTCAACAAAATCTATTTGAGTGATTTGTCAAGGTTGTCCATTCTTGAGTGGACATTCAACAATGCAATGTACAATTTAGTGATAATCAAACCAACCACCATTTTGTTGCAATCTTTCCTTATATGTAGTGCCAAGTAGTATGTGTTGGAGGGCATCAATATCCATTGGTAAAAGCTCTTCCATCTGTGTGTAATGTGTTGGTAGGTTTTATGATGATTGAGGTTGAGACCCACTTGTTGCAACCAAGGAATGAAAGTGCTTAGCCAATTGTATTACTTCTTTGAATTGTTTGGGCTCCCACATGGTCACTTCTAATTTGGTGCATGACTTCAAGGCCCTCAAAAATCAATCTAGAGCTTCACCTTCACTTATACAACATTTGTATTATGGTGTTTTGGAATTGATTGATATAGCTTCTTAGAGAACCAATCTATTGCAATTTTTCCAATCTATCTTGTGTGGCTTATGCAACATTATACTTAGTAATCACCCAATTATTGCACCCTTGAATTGTTCTCATGTCTAGATTGGCACAAATAATTGCTATTTAGCTTGCTCTGCTCAGAATTGTCACCATAATTGTGCAACTCCATCCATGAGCTTGAAGCCAAAGAATCCATCACCATTCATCTTGACGATTTGTAACTTCAAAATAACATTTGCAATCAAATAAAAAATTCTCCACTATGCTCAAGACATTCTTGCCTTCAAATACCTTGGGCTTTGGAAATTGGATTCACTCTTCTTCTTATTGAATTGGTGATCTCTTTACATGCTCTTGTTGTTGATGGTCTCTTTCTTCCAACAATTGAGTAAAGTGCTCAATTTTTTATTGCATAACAATGATAACTTCAAGTATTGTTTCCATGGCTACTACTCAACCAAACCACCTATAATGATCTAAGTTAACACATAGATGCAACACATCTATCATTCTTCATAAGTTATATATGGAAGTATCAAGGTTCATCAAACAAGGTGATTATATTCAAAAAATTCTATCAAAGCGTGAGTTGATGAATTACATGAAATGATACATAGATGCAAAAATCCCAATAGTTTGGAAGAAATGAATTTGGGGGTCCATAAAGTTTATCTATCCTATTTTTGCTTTGATACTTATGAAAAAGACTAAGAAGAGAAATAGGAAATGGATTTGGTGGTCCATAAAGTTTATTCATCCTATTTTTGCTTTGATACTTATGTAAAAGACTAAGGAGAGAAATAGGAGAATAGAAGATTGGAGTGAAAGATTACATGGGGATTCTTAAATGAGTGAAACTCTAAATGCCTAGCATGAGCTTGGGTTTGGGTATTTATAGTAAAAATACAAGGCTCTTAGAGAAGCTTTCTAAAAGTCACTTTCTTCAAGCTAAGTTAATTGGGAAGTTTCTTAAGAAGCTTCTTTCTTGAAGCTGGCTACTTGGCATGCAAGCTAAGCTATTTGAGAAATTTCCCAAGAAATTTCCTTCTAGAAGCCACCTACTGAGCATGCAAGCTAAACTAGCCAATAAGCTTCCTCTTAGAAGTTGCCATTTGGCATACATATTACTCAATACTTGGAGATACCTTGAATCTTCTTGGATGCTTTTAGAATATTTTTATAATTCTTGGCTAAAGTGGTCTATTTGCCACTTCATTAGTCTCAACTAACCTATTTTTTTCCATATTTTTACACACTATAATGCACCAAGATTTCCACTAAAATATACAAGTAGGCAACATACATGTCACTCATCTACCTACAAACTTGGCCAATAGAAAGTTGTCTCTTTCCAATAGTCAATAGTCAATACTAAAAGCCATGGTGTAAAACACTACTCCACCAACTAACATACATACAACTCAACTATTTTTACAATTGCATGGGATCATATCACAAAATTATCAATCAAATGGTTAGGCTAAATATGAATAATGAGCTCTTCACATGTAATATATTGCATAGAATCATCTCATATGAGTTTGAATAGACACATTGGTCTTTTATAGCCCAAGACCAAGAATTGAAGCTTTTTGTCATGCATATATACACTTTTCTCAACATCATATATTTAAAAAACACAAATCACATATAATTTATACATAAACTCTAAAGTCACACAATAAGCAATTCATTTTTCCACTCAAATCATACTCAAATCAGATATGTACTTGATCCTTCAATCAATAATCCGCCAAAAATTGAGCATTGATTACAATCTAACCAAAGCCACTCTAGCTAAGAGATTCTAAGTGATGCTCACCGGCCTCTATCCACCATAGCCAAAAACTCAAAGTCTCAACATCAAAGAAGTGAGCTCCTTGGAGCTACACTTTGAAAATATACCTCCAGCCCTAACATTTCCATTGATGGAACATTTGACAATGCAAGTGAAAGTGGGTCCTACCATGTGATCAATAGCCCCAACATGAAATTTGGCAGCCAACAAGTAGTCCATAAGCAGCTACCCAAATAACTATGATTGCCAAAACTACCACTCCAATGTCCAAGCAAACTAGCTTTTTTGCTACAAATATCATAAAAGTTGTTATGCGTATATATATGAATTGCTACACAACATCCATTTTTCATAACATTATACACTATAGAATCACAACTCACACATAAGTCATACATGAACTCTAATTTTCCACAATTACTTCCCTAGTTGGTGATTAGGTTCCTCTAACTCCAAATAACTATCTATCCAAGTATGTGATATGCCCTATGGTGGGCAAAGATCAGGAAGCCAGGTACTATCAAGCCCCATCATAAGTTACATGTTTACAATTTATACACATAAAGGGTGAGATCTATATCTATACTAAAATCTATAGGTCAATATTATGAGACCACACTAGACTTGTCAAGAAGTGCCACCAACTCAATTTATTTGGAGAAGTGCTCCACCATAACCAGAACATACCAATGATGTCTCACAATCAATGATAAAGGTACAAAAAAGTCCAAACTCTAATGGTAACCCAATCCCATGATAGGTAATAAGTGTAATTATGAAATAAGAGTATTAAAATGATGCTTTAATTCAATCATAAACCACACATTTGGCAACAAACTACTATACATTGGTTTGCATACTATGCCACTAATAATGAATCTAGAGTAAGCTTTATGATTATGATGTACTAACTATAGTCTTTGAGATGGAAGTGGTACCATCTCTACCATCCTCTTATACACAAAGAAGATATTTGCTCTCCAATCTAAAAAACATGGCTTGCTAAAGCACACAATCTCTCTCCTTAGCACAAATTGATCCACCTATAACACTAGTGCAAAGATAATCCATCACAAAGAATGTCTTGAATGTCATCATGAATGTCTTGTTGACTTGTACCAATATCTCTACCTTTTGAATTTATGACCTCAAAAACCACTCTTGTATGTGATGAGAAAGATACCACTAAGGCCTTAGAAAATATACATAAAATGGTAAATTTATGCTAACCTAACACTATCTCCTTGTCTATTTCACCATGCCAGCACACTCTAATCTAATCCTATTGGTTGGGATATGGGTTTGTACTCAATCCATATGCACCACTTTCACCATGCTAGGTTTGTGAATAACCATGAAATCATACTCTTGTAAATTTAGAGATCATGCAAGCTTCCTTGAAAGCTTGTGAAGCTCCATCAACCACTTTAGTGATTGATGATCAATGACAAGAGTGAAGAGTTACCAAATAGATAACATTTGAAATGTGCTACTACCCATCCTATTACCAAGCACTCTCTCACATATGAACTATAATTTTCCTCTACTAAATTTTTGGAGCAACTAACATAGGTCACCACTCCTAATGGGTGAGCACTACTCCAAGCCACAATATACTCCAATCAATATAAACCTAGAATGATCATCTTGATCTGTCTCCTAAGAATATGAGCAAATGTCAACATCTCCTTGAGCTCTATAAAAGCTCTGTCTTAATCATCTCTCCAACCCCACTCATGTGTAAGCTTGGTCAGTTTTGTTAAGGCCTTGGTAATGACACTAAATCCTTTAATATATTGGTGATAGAAGTTTTCCAATCCAAGGAATGCTTGCACTTTGCTCACATATACATGCTAAGGAATACATGCAATAACATTGAAGGATGAAGCCCTCTTGTATTTCCCTTGTGTTTCTTCTTTTGTGTTTCTCTTGGGAGTATCATATCCTTGGAACATTTCAATGGTATTAGAGTAGGGGTTTTAATCCAAGAGATGGATTACCCCTCTTGGAAGAACATGAACTATAGTGCAATCAATAAATTGGGGTGTTTTAGAGAGTGGATGTGTGTAATACTCCAAGGACATGAGATCTAAAGAGAAACACAAACTAATAAACACTCAAATTTCAATTTCACTCTCAAACCTCTAATGCCCCAAAGGAGCACCATGACTATATTATATAACAAACAAGACTACACAAAGAAGCTCCACCCTTAGATCAGATATATGGATGGATGACATGTCAATGATCTCTACCTTTAGATTAGTTTTATGCATGGGTGACATGTTGGTTCTGATCCTATCGGGTTGGTCAATCCACCATTGACCAAAGGGAATCTTCAAGGAATCTTCTTGTAAGAATCTCCAAATCGCAAGGGTGAGGTATCATTGGAAAGCTCTTGGTAAGACAAACTAGGAAGGAGGAAAGGATACTCTTTCTTGCATAGGGGGGGGTTGCACATTTTTAAGGCCTAATTCATTTGTTTAGGTCTCCAAAATTGGCTTTGAAAATTCCTGGCTATTTTTGACTCCTACCCTATTAGTAGAAGTCCCCTTTTGGTAACACCTCTATCTGATCTACCTAGCCCATCATACATAATATCCTTTCAGATGTTACCAAGCCAATTTTCACCTCTAACTATTATGTCTAGCTATTGGTATTATGATGGATGCTCCTAGTGAACAATTTCATTTACCTCACTTTCTATTCTTGAATCCGTTCCATATCAGGGGCTTCTCCTAACCACATCTCATTATGTGCCCTTACGGGCGCACCTCCATAGGGAGTGGATAAATTTGGGCTTACCATGTTACATCAATAGCACCTAGCCTTTGCTAATTTTTTGATTTTCCTTTACCCCGGTGAACTTGCGATTTTGATATGCCCAAAGAAAGATTATATACATCCAACATGAGCAAGTGAGAATATATCTTGTTTATCATTTTGGAACAAAATTCATGGATATAGTAATGACTTTGCCAAAATTGATGATTCTAACTATGGTGATAAATAATAAAGAGTTGGATTTGATAATCTATATTTTTTATGATATAATGGATTTAAATATACTAAATTGTCCCTCTTTTGACACGCAAGTAGAAATCCATTGTGTAGTTAGACCAAAAGTGATGTTTAGGGATTTTTTTATCTATAATTTTGGTAAGGAATATTATCAATAAGTGATAACTTTTGAGGTCCCAATGGTAGTCCCAATCATCTATGCTCCCTCTTGAGTAATCATATTAACTCCCTATTGAAATAGAAATTTATTGTGTGTAAAAATCATGGAGCCATAGTTGCAAGATCTGATGCAAGGAATGTAGGGGATGTTGAACAAGTTTTGGGAGATTAAGATGACAATGTATGCATTGCAAAGTCAAGTACATACCTTTAGGAATGATCATGTAATGTTAAAAGGGGAGTCATTCTAAAACCTAGTAACAACAACCAAAGCACCTAAAGAGTCACTCATACCAATGACACCAATCCCACTCCATAATAAATCCACATTATTTTTATGGATGAAGAAGACATGCAACATCAAGCCTTACAAGGGGCAATGTTTTATGAGTATAAGGAAAATTAGATTTCCAAAATGAAACAACACTTATAATTATTCACAACTAAGATCATTGGTCATTCTGCAAGCATTTTTGCATGTAGGTACTTGGTTGATAAAGCACTCACATGGTATGATGCTTGGCAATGATTAGTGTTGAAAAAAAGGAAGAGAGATCACTTGGAAAATAATGCAAGAAGTGCTACTAAAGAATTTCCCATCAATGGATTTTATGCAAATAGCTTGAACCCAATTGTGGAGATTGAAGCAGAAGAATAACATACACAAGTGCATGGCATTTCTCAATCTACATGTAATGATAATTGATATGAGTCTAGTAGAAGCTCTTGACAGTTTCAAAGAAGGGTTAAAAGAGCAAATTCACTAAAAAGTAATGGTACAAAATCCTCATGCTATTTTTGAAGCCATTGTGTATGTTAAAACACCACACTTTGGTAGACCAGTTCTTATAAAATTGGGCAGCCTTCATTTTTGAGACCAAGGAGAACAATTGCTCCAAGGAGAATGAGAACATGTCAAAGAAAGGAGAGATGGAGTCCCACTAGAGGAATGGTGTTGAGCAAAACAATGACATTGTTACAATTGCGGTCAAGTTGTGCACATAGCTATCAATTGTTGTGCTTGATTTCTTAGTAGGCCCTTGACCTCTATATAGATGACCTTTGAACAACTTGGGGAGATGAATTGAAGAAGAGAATGTTGAAATCACATCAAAAAATGAAGATCACCAATAAATGTACCTTGTGGCCTTGCATGCTCAATGGAGAAGCATAAAAGCGAGAGGAGGAAGTAATGAATAGTTTTAGACTAATCATAACTAAATTTTAGATGTATAATCTTTGTCCAACTTATAAAGTGTTACTCAAGTAAAGTGATCTAGTTTGTTGTTTTTGCATAAATATTTCTCTCTAGTTGGATACTCAATTAAAGGGATATATATTTTATGCTGAGCCTAGGCAAACACTATTCCTCACTAGGCAAACACCCCTTAACATAGTGGTGATCTGTTAGAGCAAAAATTACCATATTTTAGTTTTGGTTTTTGGTCTTCCTTAACTTGTCTTCAAAATGCAAAACAATATTGACATTGATATCAACAAGTATTAATATAAACATTAACATTAACAATATTACAACATTGGTACCAACATTGGAGTTTTGAACATGCCAATAGACACCAATAGGCATCTGACACTTCCAACTACCAACAAAGCATTATCACATAGTATAAATTTGAAGGCATTTTTTTAATGATTCAAAAATAAAATAAACAATAGTCGCACAAAGGAGAATGCAAAAATTGATTTCAATTTTAAAGCTGTCCTTCAACTCATGCAATGCTAATGGATGTTGTGGTGTGGTATTTTTTGGTGGAATTCTATGACCGCGTGCTTCTATTGGGCATCCATGTACTCAATGGATAGGAGTTAGATCTTGCACAAGCTCAAGGTGCTACTCTTGCAAGAGCAACATCAATTGATCTTGAATCATCCATTCTTGGTATAAAGGTAGATGATTGTGGCAATTTTGCACTTGTTGCATTATCCAATTGATCTACAAGCCAAATGTTGGATTTTATGATGGCACATTACTATTGTGCATTGTTTGTACAACCACCAATGCTCAAAATTTTTTTACTTGGAATTATCTTAGCTCTATTAACATGATATTGGAATTCATATGCATGCACAAAAGGCTCATTGTTGCATTGAAAATGCATGTGCATGGCATAACCTCATTCTCAAAATGTTATGCTTTCTTGACCTCCTCATGGACACACTTGAGGGAAAAATGATAATTTGTTGCTAGACTTCCACCCACATCATGCCATATTGCAATACCAATGTGTTGGTCCAATCTTATCTAATCTGCAATCAGTGCTTGCCTCTTAGTGATGAATCACAAACATCAGCCGTTGATACACTCTTGTAGGTCTTCAAAATATATAGTGATCCACGTCTTGATGGCACCATGCTTGCCTTCCATGCATGAAGTAGCCAGGTTGCCTAGATGGCAATGGTGTTTTTTCATGCAAGCACAAATAGCTCCTTGTGTTGCACGATCCATGTGGATCTAACATAGTTGTACATAATAGGTGGATATTTTATGCACAATATAGCTCAATTTGTGTTGAATGATGCTTCATCAATTGAAGCAATGATCCTATTCCAATCCCCCTTCTAGTCTTCTTGAGTTTGAAAGGGCATGCAAACCTTTTCTAGAACATTCTTATTGATATGCAATAAGTAGAGGATAAGAGCCGACCACTTTGGGACATCAGTCTACATCAAAGATGTTGAAGATATGCAAGAATGCCCATGTATAATGAGCTTTTTTTTTGGCAGTTATAAAGTAGAATGACATAGAGAATGTTTGGTTGGTGCATGTCATCCCACCAACATGTAGAAGTGGCATTTAAACTTGGAGAAAGTGTCAAAAAAATCAACACACAATCATAGTTGATGTTGCATTTAGAGCACATCAACAATTGTTTGCTCTTACTTGTTTGTCTTGTATGTAAAATCCATAAGCACAACTTGATGATTCTCTTTGGTAAATTTAACAACCTTTGGTGGAGCATAAAACAAGCATGTAATGTGCCTATCATTGTTGCATTTATGAGCATGAAGGATGTTGTGTTCATGGAAATTATTGAGGAGCTATTCAAGCAGAGTGCATCCACAAGGCTCTTTGTTTTGTAGAGTCACCTTCCCTTTGAAGATATCCTTTGAAACCAACACATAATCAAAATTGCATTAGCACAATGCAACTAGAATTGTCTTTGATGTCATGCTTGTATTGCTCATCTCCTTGATAGTATGCTTTTTGTCAAGTTGAAGCTTGAGTGCAACTAGATACCTTGCAGTGCATTTGTCAAGCATATTGTAGTTGTAATCATATTGTAGTTGTACTCAGTTGTCTTGACTTCAACTTGTCACTCTATAGCTGGCCTTTGGTTCTCATCATTTTTATAACTGATAGCCTCATTCCCTTCAAGGAAGAACTGAAAAATGACCACAAATGAATCATCATTATGCCTTGAGCTTATTTGGCTCTCTTGAGTCTCTTGGTCATGTTTTCTCGGGTTACATCTTGCTTTCTGCACAAATGACCCAAAATTTGTAGGATTTGCCCATCTTGCTCTTCTTGGAGTGTCATTGAGAGACCATATACCCCTTTATAAAGGTCAAAGAGTGAATGTTGGCCTCTGTCTTTTCAATCAAAGTATAAACATGGTCATCTAGCAATGGTTCTAACATTTTTTTGATGTTTGAGGTGTTGTGGGACAAGAAAAACAAAAAAAGGAACATGCTCATATAATTTGAGGGAAGTTTTGTCTAGCAAGAGGGGTGTATGCCTAGGCTTGCACATATTTTAAAGGTATTTCATGCCATTATATTTGATAGTCTAAATATCTATTGAGTTCAGTATAATTATATGTAGAGATTTGTATAACTTTACACTTCCAAATTTAGAGAGCAACATAATTTTTATTTCGAAATTTATTAGTAAAAATAGAAGGAAGTTAAATAGACTCATAATATTTGAGAGAAAGAAGTAGAATAAGAAGCACATAAGCTTCAAAGAACTAAAATGGAAATAAACCTAAATAATGAATTAAATTTAGGAAATTAGTGAAAATGAATGGATTAAATATTTATATAAAATCATCATTTATATGTATTCAAGCCAATCCTTACATGTAGTGTATGAACTCTTTTAAATGTTTTGTCATTCTAAACATAGGTTTGAGTTTTTAAAGTTATATTTTAATATAATGTTATAAACTATGGATGAAAACTCATTTATAATTGTTTTTTCAGATATATTAATATAAAAAGCAATTAAATTTGGATGACATGTGATTGATATATATTTTGTGTATAAAAATAAGTATTAAAGATTTTATTCTCATCATAAGGGGAATACTTTAGAAATTAGGATACAGATCATTTCATTATTTATATTATACCATTCTGATTATTTTTAAGCAAGTCTGTACATATAATGAATATGGAATCTTTTAAACCATTTTACCATTCTCAAGTTTAACAAATCAAACCTATATTATAATTTGAAGTTATAAAGCATAAATAAAATAAACAGTAATAACCATGATATTCAATAATACTAATCCAAAATTTTACAATATGGAAACTCAAGTCTAAAGAATGAAATTTAAATAAAATTGATGTATTTATTTATTTATGTAGAGACAAATTATTTCATATTTAGTTATCATCAACTATAAATATATCTCATCAGATTAAAACATTAAACAATAATCATCCTAGTGAACTTGTTACTTTATCAAGTGAGAATTTGGGAAAGGAAAAAAGTAATGCAATTTTGTTAATTTGAATGGGATTTTATAAAATTTAGATATAAATCAAAGAAAAGTCATACAAATCAATATAAATTTCAAAATGCTGTTAATAAAGACAAGATAGTTAGCAATAAATCATACATTTAATCAATAGTACAGATTCTTTTTAGATGATTGGTATAATTTAACCTTAGATTATCCTTTGAACCAAGATAAAAGACATATTCAAGATTATTCCGTATTCAACTGTTTAATTTCAAGTTGTCAATCTTTGAGATGATTCAATTCTCTTAATTTATGACATAATTGTTTAGATTCACCTTTTATATTATTTGGGAAATAATAATTTTCTCAAAATTAAATCCTACATCACATTTTATGTTGAACTGTCTTAAATCTTATATAAATTAATAGCATAATAAATTATTTTAAATTAAAAATGATAAAAAAAATATTTATGAAAACTAAGAAACATCATAGTAAACCCCAAGGAATTGTGAACCTTATGATACTCAATATATAAGTCTGTTTAAGATGTTAATAATTTGAATGCATAATATTATTAAATAAATTTTAAATTATTTCTGATTCATTCCATAAACTACATATAAATACTAGACAGAATAATATTAATATATTAATTATTTGGGTGGTATCATTAGTGGTAGTGGTGTTTTGAAGATAAGGGGTTGCTTGTCTGACTAGCCCAATAGAAGTGCCAATCTTTGAGTGTTAAAGATATATGAGAAAGTGGCAACCACACATGAAGGATGGGAAGATACCATCAAGTCATACAAGGAACAGACAAAAGGCAGTAAATTGGGACTAGGCCCCAATAGTATTGATATGAGAAATGTGCACTACCGCACCTAAGATATCCGAGCTATGCGACTCGTAAGGTCTAAAAACTAATGGACCATTCAAAGAAGCATCATCTAGAGTGATTGCTCTCCTCTAGATTGCATCAACCAATTTTTAGAGAAATGGACACAAGTTGTCTTAAGTATGCTACAAAGTATGAGAGCAAGAGTGATATCATTGACATCTAATATGATAAACTCTCGTGCACCCCTTGACAAATGTGTCGAATGCCGTGTCCATAGATTCATATAACTCCAAGGCTAGAGGAACAAAGAAGTGAGCTCGCTATATACCCTTATACTTGGAGACCTTGCGTCTTGCTGCTCCATTCCATCCATGAGATGTCAAAGATATATACAAATAAATATATCATGTTTATGTGATCTTCTTTTCAAGGAGTTGCCTTTTGGAGTGAGTTTTTGTAATTAAATGATTTTTTTAATATAAATGTGGTGTATTATAAAGGATCAAAATATATTTAAATAATATAAAATAATAGAATATTTCCATATTATTATAATTTATCCTTTGGAAAAACCAGTTATAACCAATTTATAAAACATTGACATGATCTTGAAAGAGTACTGAGTATTTGTTGATATTGCAATACATCTTATATACATATTATTATTACTAGTATTATTATTTACAGTGTGAGTTAATGATTTTCTATACATGGATTCATAGAGAGCTTTCTTAGAAGAGTAATTAGGAATTAAAGCACCAAATTCTTTACTTTCATTACTACAAGAAGTTATCTTTGGATGACTTCTAGAATAGCCTAAAAACAAAATTTACTTTTCTAATCAAAATTTATTATCATCCTAGAAAAAGGAAAAAATTTGAGTTTTTTTCCAATATATTTGTCCTTTTTTTCTCTAGAAATCGTGATTTTCAAACATTCAAAATTTGAATAAAATATCCAAGAGCACTTATCCCAACATTGCAATCAATTTCTAAAAGAATCAGTAGAATGGAATAACTGCTTTCACTATTCACATGAAAGATTATAAAATTAGATATAAGTAAATCTAATATCGAATCTTTAATGAATATATCTAGGACAAATAAAATCAATATCAACTTTTTCTTATCCTCTATAATAGAATTGCATGAGAACGTATTTAGCCTAGAGGACCTGAAGTAACAATGAACAATGAAATATAAAGCCTGGAAGACACAAAGAGTCAAAAGGCTAGAAACACAATACAAAACACATGAAATGTGAGCCAAGGCCAAAGCCTAGGGCATCTAACCAATCTATAACAAATTGGTCCGATGTAAACTAATCTCCATCATATACTTCCCTAATGCTAAAGCTTCAACTTGCAAGAGAGTTGAAAATCACTACAAGTAATCCGATGTCTAACTCTGATCTGCATGTAACAAGGGCAATCAACAAACACATGGTGCTCATCCTCAAGTTTACTCATCCTCAAGTTTGCTCATAGTACACAATTTACAAAGTTGGATGGAATGCTCTATCTGTTGCCAACGTCCTTGTTGTACTTCTAGTCTATGAGAACTAGTTCTATACTGAGCAATAACATGTGTAAGTGAAGTAGAAATCCTAGCCAAGAGATAATCTTGCTCACAATACACCAACATAGGATTTACAAACTGCTGATAGAATACCATCTTGGTACCGGGTTGCTGTCATAAGCAAAGTAAGAATTGCTCCTTGATCACCTCTCGAAGTGCAATAGGTTCCAATCTCCAATGTTGCTCAAAAACATTCCACCTTGTGGCGCATGCAATCAGATCTGTATACCAACCAATAGATAGAGTGACACAAAAAGCTTGGTAGTGAAGTTTCTCATGCTCCATGGACCTCACCTTAGTGGTATATGTGAGAGTTAAAAATAAAGCTTCAGCCTCAAAGGGCAAAAAGCCTATTTCAGCAAGCATCAATACATAAGGAGTTTGAGTCCACATTCCAAGTTCATCACACAAAAATAGTTTTTGAACTTTCTCCACCATTTGCCACCATGTCTTCTAAGTACTTGGATCCCAAATCTGAGCACCATAGAGAACCACCGGTTGCACAAGAGATCTGAACATCATCTTTTTCAACTCACATGTGGTAATATGAGCAAGTCTAGAGCGATTCATGAGTGAATACAAAGCTCTAAATCCTATATTTATTCTCATATTCACACAAGTAGACCAACTATAGTCGTGAGAAAACTCAAGGCCTAAGTACTTATAAAAAGAACTTGCTCCAAACGTTATCCATTGAAAAACAAAAGTGTGACACCTTTAGAACCCACCACAATCACCTTGGACTTCTCAAGGTTCACTTCAATCTTTGTTTCATTGTGAAACAAGAAAAGAAAATACAACAACTTTTGTAAACTTTGTGGATTGGTAGAGAAAAGCACTACATCATCCGTATTAAGTAGTGCATATATATAATCAAAGAGTCACCCTATACACCCTAGCTCACGCTTCAATAAGTACACTAGATAATCGATGAAAGTTCAAAACAAAGTGTTAATATATTAAGTTCTAGATAATAGATGAAGGTTCTAAACAAAACAAAGTGTTAATAGGTTAAGTTCCGGTATTTCAAGGTGAGCTTTGAGGATAATACAACTTCATCACGGTACCTGACAAGTCATCATGCCCGTGCATGCTGCTCCCACAGTCAATGCTGACTTGTCACTCTTCTCGGAACTGAGTTGAAACCTAAATGCGTAGTCTAATGGAGACAGGGATTGAAGATCGACTCCAGATTCCAGAGCAGAATCGGCCAATTATACTGCAACTTGAGCTTGAGCTTGAGCTCGATGGTTTCATCGTGAATTTCACTTCGTGAAATATGTCTCTCTGTAGCAGAGCACAAGTGGGGTGTAGAGTCAGTGTCACCTTTACTCGATTTTTTTCCTCCAATTCTTTCAGTGACGGCACTTTACCAGACGTTATGAACAAGGTGGAGCTCTGGACATGGGGAAAAGGTGAAGTTGGTCAATTGGGGTTAGGTGATGAAGAAACTAGGCGATCTCCTGCTTTAGTCACCTCGTTGGAGATTCCCCATTCTGCTGTCCTTGCTACAGCTGAAGGCTGCTTGACCAGAGCTCCGCGGTATGAAGAAGCCAGGGGAGAGGAGAATTTGGGAGGACCTGAACAGCGACCGGAGGCTTCGACGAGATCAATTCATACTAAAAGTGGAGGAGATGGAGAGAAGGTGGGAATTGCCTGTGGGTTGTTCCACTCAAGCCTATGGGCAGGTGGGAGCCTCTGGATGTGGGGGAAAGGTGGTGGTGGAAGATTGGGCCTAGGGTCAGAGCTTTCGCAGTATGCACCCACGCATTTGTCCAGTCTGAAGGATATCAGGAGTTTGGCTCTTGGTGGTCTGCATTCTGTTGCTGTTACAAATGGAGGATCGATATATACTTGGTATTTCACGCCCCTTGCGCTGTCTCAGCCCGTGTGCGTTTTGCTTTGGGTTAATAATCAGGCTGACCGACACTGCTAAAATTTGGAAGATTTGACTTGCCAGTGTCTGCCTCATTTACGTTCTTGGTGTTGAACGTGTGTGAAAAGAGAGTGGTGAAAATCGTAGACTTTGCAAATCTTCTTGGCTGAAGCATTGAAGTTGTCGTTAATGAAGAACCTTCATGTTGTAGATTACTCGTACAGTTAAATGACCCATGTCTTTACATTGACAAGGTCTTCAGGGGCTTCGGGGGTTTCGGTGCTTTAGGTCACGGTATATACACCAAGGAAATGTCTCCAAGGCAAATTACTGGGGAGGACTGGATGGAGAATGTCGTTCAAGTAGCTGCTGGAGGCTCACACACGGCGGCAATTACCTTTTCAGGTGCTTCAGCACTACTGCGTCTCTCTTCGCCGGAAGAAGCTAAACGGATCGCTCAACATGCTTCTCATTTGCATAAACTAAACCAGCTATGAAAATCTTTGTTCCTAAGGATAAGTAGAACGTTCGTGTTGAAGAAACAGTTGCTTGAGGTTCAAGCCCATGTCAAAAGGACATTAGTTAAGGCTAACGAATAACATGTTGGTGATTGAGAAACAGGTGAACTCTACACATGGGGAAGGGATGAAGGAGAGGGTAGACTGGGACATGGATGGGCAGTTGAGACAGATGATGGTGCTCTATCAACTCCGGTAAAAGTGCAAGAATTGCCTGTACCCGTATCTGCCGTAGCATGTGGCGGATTTTGTACAATGGCTTTGACTTCCGGTGGACAACTTTGGAGCTGGGGAGGTAAGGCACTTTGATGTTTATGTTTTTCCAGTAAAGCTTCTAGGCAATTGAAAATATCTCTTCCGGATAGATGATGCTGTCTTCTGATCTAGCCAGCAATGCGGATGCTTTCATTGCATACGTGTGCTTTTCTTTCACACAGGGAACAGTAACTATGAGCTGGGAAGAGGAACAAAGCGAGATGACTGGAGACCGAAACCTATCCCTGCACTTGAGACTATACGGATTACTCAGGTCGCATGTGGTGGTTATCATGCATCAGCTCTAACTGGTGCAGCATCTTTGAAGCCACACTTGATAGGAATGTCTGTCCTTTCAGTATTCCAATGGGTGGTAGAGTGCTATGCAAGAGATCATTATTTACAGGAGTTCCCTCGGACATCTGACTTATGCAGTGATCTCTAAACGTCTGAACTATTGTAATTAGCTTAGAGCCAGTTAATGGAAGATAACATTTGCTAATGTCGACGTGAACTTTGGCTCATCACTCTTTGTTCTGATGGGACATGAATCTGTATTTCAGAAGATGGAAAGGTGCTTACCTGGGGTCATGGAGGCCATGGGCAGCTGGGTCATGACAATCTTGAAAGTGCGAAAGTACCGACAGTAGTTGAAACACTTGCCAATCAGAGAGTTGTTTCAATTGCCTGTGGTGGTGCATGGACTACAGCTGTCACCGGTAAGCTGGATTATAGTTTCTTAGTTGAGACATTGTAAAACAGCTTTTGAGTCTGCAATCTTAGGAGGCATTGTATTTTTCAAGTGTGGAATCATTATCTTTTAGGGAAGTGTTTCAGGATCTTGAGTATCCTGCGTGTGCTAGACCTTTATATTTACCTTCTACAGCTACAAGGATGACGTTGGTAGAGACAGGGCGAAAATGAAGATTCAAAATCTAGTCTGACAGCTAGGGTCTGCCCGTCCAATTCATACTATTTCTCGGTATTCATGGCAACCGATATTCTCCAAACCAATTTTCTCTCTGGTCTATGCAGCCATGTTAATACTCACCTTGTGTGACATTCGTGATTGCAGAGTCAGGTAAGCTATATACATGGGGAAAGAACCGCGACAATCAGTTGGGTATTCCTGGACTTGCAGATACGCTTATGAGTCCTGCTCTAGTCGAATTTGAAGGATCTAGTCAAGAATTTGACTCAGAGAGAATGCACGTTATTGGCGCCTCTGCAGGTGCTACACATGGCATGTGCCTAGTACGCACAGAGAAATCGTAAGAATTAAAAGTGTTCTTTGAACATACAAGGAATGCTGTTGGACATGTTGGAAACAGAGGTTTGGATCTACATTTTCTAGTCATCAAAATTCTGCAAAGATCAGGATATCCAAAGTTCCTAATTTCGAACATGTACCAAGTATGATCACAGCAAAAATGATCTAATAGGTACACCATAGGAGGGCTCTAGTTTTGTAGGCGTCGTTATCAGTTGTTAGTTATTAGTGACTTTTGACACCGGTAGGCCGAAACATAGGGCTATAGCACGTCAGTGAGGGTGGAAGTACCATATATATATGTCTCCTTCTCCTTTGCTTTCTGCTCATTTGGGTTATAGTTCTTGCTTAGCTCATAGTGCGTTCTCTCGTTAGTTCCACCTTTTCATGCCTGTCAGTTCTGCCTTATTCTCTGCTCTCTAGCTCTCAGCTTCACACTCTTCTAACTGGCTCATTCCTTTGTTTTCTTACTAACTCCTCCTGGTTTCTTTGTGCTTTGCTCTCTTTTACTGCTCACCCTGATAGACTTTGTCCTTGCAGGCATTTTTCTAGGGATGTCTCACATCACTCACATTCTCCTGCTTTTGATCTTTTTCTTCTTTCCCTTGTTCACAATTTCTTTCATGCCTACATTATGCATTCTTACGATTTCTGCTCTTTTAGGACTTTAAGCTCCAGTTGTTCATTTCTGTAGCCTTCCATTTCTGTAACCTTCCCCTGGCGGTTCATTATTTCATTTAGTACTGCTGAAAGATGGTTGTTTATTACTTCAAGCGGCACTGTTGGAAGCAACCGAGTTTGCCTTGGCACTCATGAGTTTTCGAGCAGAAACTCGGGACGAGGAGTATTGACAATTGTTCAGCTTCGGAACTGCGCGAGGCACTGATGAAGTCGTTGGTGTTATCGTGGAGGTTTACTATGGCCGCCTTCTACTTCCTTCAGTTATTTAGCGTATCCGGACTCCAGTGTCCATAGCGCTGGGAGTGATATACTTTATCCTGTCCTCTTACGCTTCGCTCTAGTTACACTCTTACATTTCTACCCGTTTCTGCAGCCATATCCTTCGCGAAATGCCTGCCACATCCACACATTCCTGTACTATTTCACTCCCTAGTTCTTTCCCTTCGCTCTCTGACTGCTTCCTGCCTCGCTCTCTACTGTTTCCTGTGTTCCTCCCCCACTCCATCCCACGTTCTTCATCTTCATCTGCGCACTGTATCCTGGTGGGCTCTTACGGCAAGTTTCCTATTCCTCTCGCTTCATCCACGCACTGCATCCTGGCAGGCTCTTACAGCACATAGCATGTTTCCTATACCCCTCGCTTTCAGTTGCATTGCTGCTCTCGACTTCATTATTTTTTACTGGTGCACTCTTACATCAAGCTTTCTAACCCACGCTCACGTTGGCCTTGCTGCTCTCGATTTCAAGTTCATTAGTGTCCATTGGCAGTACGGTATTCTCAATTTCTTGCACTTATGCCTTTGCTGCAGGTTACTTTTTTGCACTTATACTTTTGCTGCAGGTTATTTTCGATGCATTTTACATTAAAGCTTTCATACTACACTAGCACATACTACACTAGCACTGTAAGTCAAGTACATGTTGTTTATTGAATATGTGCACTTGTGCACTTCATGAGTTCTGGATAACCCGTTCCCAGAACGGCTTCTGCTCTCATTTACCAATATATATATGTCAATCTTCTCTCCTCTTCTTCGTCCTCCTGCTCCTCATCAACGGCCGGATAGTTTCCTAGCACAACACCTACCATGGTTCTTGAGGTGCACTTTTGAAAGTAGGCACTTCTTGGAAGAAACCGAGTTCGGCTTGGCACTCCTGAGCAAAATAGAATTCGGTACGAGGGGTACTGGCTTTCGCCCAACTGAGGACGTCGTTCGTGCTACCGTGCAGGCTTACTGTGAGAGTTTTATTGATTCCTTCTAATGTTCAGTGTTTGGTGACTTGTGCGCTCATAGAGCATGTTGTGATATACGCTATCCAGTCCTGTCACTCTTCGCTCCTGCCCATCTACCAAACATTAACACTACTTTCCTTGCTCGCTCTATGGTTTCGCTTTGCTTTTAAATGCGCAATGTGCTTTTCCGCATCGCGCTGCTCGTGAATGCACCAGATACTGCGTACTGGTCTAGACACTGAATGACAAATTATGTCTATGGAATGTACGTATCTTCAGTTCCGCTTTGCATAGAGTTGTGTAGACCTGCATAGATCTGCATGTATTCGGTTTGCATCGGTTCTGTCCTAAGTGGGTGTGGATCTCCCGTCCTACTAACGGCTTCTGCTCATTTTATGTATGTCATCCACTCTATTGTTGTTTGAGACACAGACACCCGAATCTACTCAACTGAGACCAATTTTAGACGTAACCTGGGACGCAGATACGAAGTGCAATCTGGAAAGAACTGCACCAGTTTCAAGCTCAACAAAGGATGAAATATAAAATGTGGCTGTGGATGAAATATACTTTCTTGACGCAGAATACACCCCCAGAGAACATAATACCAACTGTAATCCCACCGACGCGAAAGAGATTAGTCCGGAGGTTTTGAACGCAAAACGCACCAGTTTAGTCTACTTTAACCTCTCAGGAACGTAATACAGATTTCACTCACCGAAATAAGTGAGGTTTAGCGAGGAGAATCTAGACGGCAGGAGACAATAGCCCAGTCAAAACTAAAGAGCCCCGAGCAGAGGCGTTGGCGGTTTCAAAAGCTTGTTCGAAGCCTTTTCAGCTATGGCTACCGCTAATTACTCGGAGTCAGATCCTTGCTTCCGAAATGCACTAGGTTCACGAACTCCTATTCTTGATTCTGAGATATGTCAAAGGTACAACTGAACCACCTCTGTTTCTAAACAACACATCTGACCTGTCCCATGTTTTCATAGGATTCCCTGTAAAATTTCATTGCAGATCTTAAGTTGGGAACTTGAGTGCTTACCCCACAAGCATCTTCCTGAGCTTAATTTCATGTTTCGACATCCGGTATTCACGACATTCGTTCTCCTATGCTGTAGATTGTCTGACTAGACATGCATGCACATCTAGGCTATCCATATGCATGCATATGCAACCAGGTCAGATTTTGGACAAACGTTGTAAGGAAGAGTTCTGTCGAGCGTTCTATCTGGTATGGACTGCCAAAACTATAACTAGAGCCACATGTGCCTGGGAGGGATATGATCACAATATTACGGTAGATTGAGCTGGGTTAGTGTCGCATTTTAGCAGAGGTCATGTTCTGCCTCCATCCCCTGTGAGATGGAAACTCTAAGAGTGGGAGCTGCGTCTGTCTACCTCGAAATGTCCGTCTAGGATATGGTCAATCCGGATAAATCCATGTCAATATCCATCCCGTTGTGCCCATAATGCCTAAGCGCATGCACAGCTTTTTAGACCACTAACCCTGAGATTCCGAGCGTTGATTTTGATGGATTTCAGGACTCATATTGCATGGTGATACATTTTGTCGTGGGGTGAGGCACGCTCGAACGATAGGTTTCAAGATCAGGATTCCTCTATATATTACTACTTTCATCAGAACCTATTGTACTCGATAGCACATCTTTCTCCAGGCTTGTCGAATGTTTTTCTAAAAGCATTCAGAGTTCGGGCATGTGCTTCAAACATACAGCAGCAGGACATGTACACGAGATTCCACCGGGTGGAATTTCATCATCACTGAACCTACTTGCCTACGTTAACTGTCTAGACAGAATCTCCGAGGGATTTTGCCACATAAACATATGGATCACTGCGGATCCCAGTGCTCATTTTTCACTGCTCAACTTGAGATGTAGAAATTTCTGAGACGAGCGAGTTACTGATATTTTCCTCTCCAGCTGGCTACGGAATCTGCTGACAAGGACGAGCCTATGATTTGCCAATTGGATGAGCTCGACCGAGCTTCATGAGACGTCCTTTTATACGTCAATAACGAAGCCATCAACTCAAAATTGGCCATTAACTTGAAGTTTACTTAGTGAGGACTGACGACAGGAATCATTTTGTTTGAATCAATGAACAAGGACGAGGGCATGACGTAATTTTTCTGTTTACCATTGGTCAAGGATAAAAGAGTCAAAGGTCTACAAGTATGAAAGATTCTTAGAACCCAATTGTACACAACATATTTGGGGTCCGGCCCACCCAATTCGATTGGGGGCTCAATAGGTTTGTTTGTGGAGAGAAGCTCCAAGTTCTCTCTTCACGTTTCTAATACGCGAAAGTTGGAATCTGAACCCAAAGAGAGATTCAAACTTTGTTCGAATACTGGAAATGGGGAGCACTTTATCTCGTTCAAAGTCAAATGCATGTTCCGGATGTATGGGAACTACTCATAAAATTTATGTCAAAAGAACAAGATTCTGCGTTTAACATAAACTATCATTCCTACCTAATGTACGCTATTGGAATGGTACACTGTTCCACCATGTCCAAATTTCAACATGTGAACACCTGTTCTGGGAGGACAAGTGTTCACGTTTGATAAGACTCCTATAAGTTTTGAACGTTTTCGAGAAACACTATTATTGAACAGTAATCGAAAGAGTGTTCATGGCTAAATTTATCGTGGAAACTCTTCTACGATAGGGCATTCCCAAGCACAGGTTCCCAGAAATGTTAGATCTTACTTTTACACTAGAAGATGCGAAACCATACTTATCGGACTGCTTTTCACCTTATTCATATGTAACACACACCGCAGCTATGAAGAAAATGCTCGTGAATCTATCTATCCTCCACTTGGCGATCTTTGTTCATTTGACAGTAAGTTTGTGATTGTCGGGTGCTGAGTCCCAGGAACAACATTTGTCCTGTTCCAAACATTCTGACATATCATTCAATTTAATGTAACACAACTGGCCCAGATTTCTAATGGAACTCTTTTCCCAAAATCTCTGAGTACCATTGTTTACAAAGTCAATGGTAGTAGACAAAACAGTTACAACATTTGTGGAAAAGGATTTCTTTGTGAAAGAGAAAGGCGTGTTGAAAAGATATGTACCTTTCCCTTTCTGTCATTGTTTCTCATCATAGTGCCTCACCTGCTCAGTTCATTGTCGTTCCCGTAGCAGATTGCTGACTGTCTGTCTGTCTGTCTTACTCAGAAGTCCATGCTCCACAATTCTCAGCTGTAACTAGGAGTTAGATAGGACTCTTGTGAACCAGACTGTTGCTTTCAGGTAGGTGTGGTGGTTCGTGTTACCTTGAAGCTAAGAACATCCAAACTCGATCAGCAGCAGTTCATGGACATGAAGAGTTGTTTAGAGAAGTCTCTAAGACTTCCAGAAGTACGTCAGTGCTTAAAAATTTCCAACTTCGTGAACTTTGAAACTCGAGTAGCCCGCCCCTCCCCCCATAGAAACCATGTTCAATTTCTGAACTCGAGCTATGAACCCGGTATCCGTGACTGCCATCCAGAACTTCTTCTCCGCCTTGATTACGCGTTTACTTTGGTTAGCTTGGCCCACTACTTCCAACTACACGTTAACATAAATTCAGCAGCGGTTCGCCAATTCTCATTTCAAATGCTTGAGAAGCAACAAAGATGTAAGATAGTTCCACACCCTAATTATTACGACTAATTGGACCGCCATCCCCACCCACCCCCCCCGGGATTGTCTTCTGAATGATTTGATCAGCAGTGCGCAGAAACAACGCTCCCGAGATTAGGAGCAGCAGGAGGAAGATATCTGTAAGAGAGCACGAACAGCGGCCAATCTTCTAGAGACATCCTGTCAAAGAACATACGTCCATAGAGCTCTTTTCAGACGATTCGCCCTCAACCATTCCTCCGCTTCCCTCGACATGTGCAAAGTGTAAGATTTCTATCGGTTTAAAATTGGCGTCTATTTTTTGACTGGAAGAACGGTTTTGAGATGCCGAGTCGCAACAAAGAAACGCTCTTTGCGAGGTTTCAGGTGTGCTGTAGGTAACCGACCTATATTCCCAAGATTTATCTTTAGGTCTAAGGTTATTCTTCCCCACCTTCAGATTGTATCTTACTGCAACTGCTCCACAAACAATTGAACGTCGCATCTATCCTCATCAAATAAAAAGCTACAATAAATGCTTCTATTAAAACCTTCTGTTTAACCTGGGGTTGAATGTATACTAATTCTGAGACTCGTGTGTTTCTGTCCGCTCCACTGAAGGTGAAGAACGAGTGTCCGACAACGGCGCTTCTCGCACTGGGGTCCATACTCATCTCCACTGACTTGCACTATTCTAAACTCCTATTTAGTACGAGGACTAGTAAATCCATATTTTTCTCTAGATTTTTGCCTGCAAGTAAAATCTGGCATGTAGGAAGAAGTCTCCAGGACTGATTCCCAAAAGGACACTAACTGACAGACGGAAAAGTTACGAAAGATTTCGAGATTCAATCAGTGAATTTGAATACGCATCTGATTCAGATATAATGTACCACCACAGATTCAAGATCTTGTTTAGATGCACCTCCTTCTTTCATGTGTTTTGGCGTCAAATTGGTGTGATACCTAGGTCAGACCTCAGACGAGGTCCCTCAACCGATTATGCGGAAAGGAAAATCGAGGGTTGGACCCACCGCCTCGCAATCGGTATCCTGCAAGAGAAGAAATAGTCAAATAGTGGTTGACGAGAGCTTATTCTGGTGTCTTATCTTTTTAGAATCAAGGAAAGTCCGGGAAAGAAAGTTGAAAATAAGTTTCCATGGAGCTGCTTCAACTGAAGGAAGCGGATTAGACATTGAACAACTTCAAACATGTTAATGCTGGTTAATTTGGCGTAGATCCCATTCGTTCCAAGTACTTCTCATGAGAGGAGATAGTGAAGCTGAAAGATACCACATCTTCCACCGCACATAAAGCGTGGTTTCGTTCATGCCGACAGTTGAGTTTGTTGTTCACAACGCGATGCAATCTATCTGCTCGACAAGGCATTCTTGAAAGAACTATCTATCGGAAATTTGGCAAAAGAATGCTATCACATCTTTCTGGTGGGCTGACACAGCTGCTCATATATCTGATAATCAACAAAAATTGTCTGAATGCATCGGTTGAGTTGCAAATACGGCCATCTCTCTCTCGTGAAATCTGCAGATTGAAGTACATTCCTTTTCTCGAGAAGATTGATCCCATATAACAAAGGGAGGTCAGCTTCAGGTCGGGATCCCTCTTTTGATGCAGAAGCAGTAGTGATCATTTAGCTAGGATGTGATAGTTCTTACCTAAACTGTGAATTTTCAATCGTGAGTTGCCCCGACGAACATCAACTGATGTAAGAGGATTGTAATTTGCATGCTCTATCGTGACATCTTAAATCTAAGCACGTTATGAACCCCTGGCAACCTAAGTTGTAATCTTCATCTATCTTCAATGTGATTATATTCTCCATTTTCTTCTACCTAACTCGACGATGAAAATTCTCCTCAAGCTGTGGCAAAGAGGCTCTACACTCAACACGATTACATGTCTCAAACACTAACGCTGCTTACTCAACTAAAGTCATCAAGTGATAACCAATACTCTTCGTACTTGGCCTCTTACGAACAACCTAATGAATGCAACGTCAAGCACTGTTTTCCACGTGCATCAACAACTGATTCAAGACTGTCGTCTCAAGACACAAACACCTTTATGTGTCTTGAGGTGACACAGAAAATCTGAGATGACAACTTCTATTATGCTACGGGGATTCTATTCAGTAAAAATGGTACTGTGTAGTTCTCCTTTGAAAAGGAAACTGCTTGTGTAGTTCTCCTTTGAAAAGCAAACAGCAGTTTCCTTTAACCTCCCAACTGAATCTCGCTTAGCGAATAAACCGAGGGCACAGTTTTATTTTATTGCAACTTGTTGGTACAATATACCTCAATCACGATACAAGGCAAAGGCAAGGCAGGTCCAGATTTGTAGAAAAGAAGTTCTACAGGCCGCTGGAGCCACAACTAGGAGACCAATGGGGTGCCACACACTAGAGAATGTCCAGCCATTCGTCCGCACGCCGTCGTCATGCAGCAACGTTAAATATTCGTTTCATCTAAATCTATTATTCAACCTGGAGAATCATTTCCTCGATCGGATAACAAGCCTAAGAAAAACTGATCAGTAGGAACTCAAAGCGAATGCACTCAAATGAGGTGTGGAGGAAAACATTCACAAAGGGGGAACGGAAGGGATGTACAGAAGAGCACAAAGCTCGCATGGAAAGGGAAGTTTAACCAGGCGCTTAGTTGCAATGATTGTGCAGCAATAAAATATTGTAGCACCTCCTTAAGGACAGAACACAGGACAAACAGTTCACGATTCTATTTTGAGCAAAGTATTCCTTACTATGCGCTGAATAGCAAACGATCGTAATACTCACAAATTTCGCGATGCTCGGAAACTTCAGGTTAAAGCGCTGGACGAGACGTAGGAGAGCTGGGAATTTGTGAAAGTATCACGAGATTCAGGAGAAACACGCCTCCACTCCACTGGAAGCAAGACATTAGTTGCACAAGCAATAGTTCGGATCATAGTGCCGTCACGCAAGGAATGTTTTAAGGATGTGCCAATCATCCCTAGAAAGGAAATTCAATTCTTATTTCAAGATACTAGAAACTTTTATAATTTCCGGTTTTCTCTCGGTACGCATTCCACCAGCTACTTTAGTACAATCACCCACCTTCATTCCTGTGGCCGACCACATATTTCCCCACGGGGATATAGCGCGCAGTGTCGTCCTGAAATGGTCATCAATAACTTCGGGCATAAGAGCACTCAAATGCAGGGTTCTGCATTTGCGGGCTCATATCACCCCGCTGCAAATGCCGCATTTGTAATGAAGCTAGAGTGAGTAGATTGTCATCGAGCCGTAAATGGGCGTTTAGGGCGTCTTCTGTGCTGTTTGATTGTTTGGGGAATCTCTACGAGATCAAGCCTCACATGCACTAACTAAGCTTCTTACATCAAGTGCAAAACTGTGCCACTTATACAAGCGCTGATTATATAAAAGTTGATTGGTTTTACGTATTGTCAGTCGCGAATAACGTATAACTTCTATCGCGCAATACAGAATAGTGTAGTTAGTTGTGTTGAGGTGAAAGTGGTCATACGCGAAGACTAGAAGTCGATGACAAAAACCTCATCTTCATGAACATAATGATTCGCACACCAGCTATGTAAGAAGAACAATAACCACGGGTAGAAATAATTTTAGGCCCTGAGCATGTTCGTTGGCAGGTCGCTATATTCAAGTTCCGGGTCCCATCTCGATTTGCAAGCAAGCATTCCTTGAAAACTTTAAAAAAATGGTAACTTATGATGTACACTATCTAATTATAAGGATTCTTGGTGGTGGTCACAAGCTATTACGGTTAGCAGTGTTTCAGGAATGTATGCAGGACAAATGGCCAGATTTACTCTTGGCGAAGACAGCGAGAGCAGCGGCTAGTTTCGTCATATGGTCTAGTCATTTGAGAGATGCTCTGAAGACATGTATCAATGTTTTAAGGTTGATGGACTATCTTAAGGTGTGTTACATGGAGAATGTTGGCAATTTCCTACTTCTCCACAAGTGGCGAGATTATGCAACATCTTTTGTCCTAATTCGGGCATCTTCTTCATCTTCCTTCACATTCTTCAGCCTGATTAGGCTCTTCCGGAAGTTAGATTTAAGTCTACTTGGACAAGCAAGTACGCTAGTTACGTCTGTAAAATTTCTTTACTTTATTGTCACTGTTCTTTGTCACGAGGACGTTTCCTCCTTTCCAGGAAATGAAAGAAAGCTCTTACCTCTTGCTTCTGGAGACCAGTGCTCAACTGTTGGATGTTATCTTTATCAAGGAGATGGTTCTCTAAGTCCTGATTTAAGGTATTGTATTGTATTGTACCGAACTGTCGTTTCTCAAAATCAGATCTGTGTTGGATGTTATTTACCTTCAAGAATACGAATCTAAGCTGCTGTACTGCATTGTCATTCCTCGCAATTTGATCTGTGCAATGTCAAATAGGTGAATACTAATAGACGTTTGCTCAAACTGATGAAGGAATGAGAAACTGCACTATATTGAATCCCGACGATGGAGGACTACGAGGTGAACGCCAGCCGAAACCAAAATCCGTTTCTTTTCAGAGCTCCTTGTGCAGAAGTCAAACATGCTAGATTGGGTCCGGTTTTCTATACCTTGCTAGACTCGTTCACAACTTGATAAATTAATTTGAAGATTCTCTCCAATGCTTCTGTCTGTTATCATTTGTTCCAGGCTTCAGTTCCTCCCATGTACTATTGATCTTCGTGGGCAGTGAATCCATCTGATCTACACGAGCTCATGCAGAGACAAATCCAGAGATTTGTCTCTGCATGAATGCACATGAAGCTTAGAATGCACATGCTGCATCTAATCCATTACAACAGTTGAAGAAGAGAACGCGGAACTCCGGCAGTTCAATGGAATTCTTCCTTTCGATTCTCCATTTCTCTCGGCGTCCTCCACCTCGTCCGTCGATTCAACGTAGATATATTCTTTCTGTTCATGTTCGACTGTCCTGCCTTTGCCAAGTCTCCAACATGGAGTACAAGTGGTGGATATCGAAGCTAATGGTTTCTGGTACCCTAGTAACTTGTCAACTTAACCAGCAATGTTACCATGGTTAGCAAGAGTAACTAAGGTCAACTACACAGTATGAGTAGAAATGATATTCACCTTTTTCCTGGCGATCTTTTCCGATGAGGCATGTAAATTTTGTGTGTAGGCATTTCCGGAGTTCATCCGTTTAGTGTATCCAATCATACAGTTAGGTATTGATGAGGCAAGTACCGAAAGAGATTCGGTGAGATCTCCAGTTCTTTGCAATCGTCAAAGCAAATGATATTGAATAACTTTTACAAAATACCTATATCGGTCGGTATCACTCTCTCTCTTGTTTCTTTCTCGCCATATATTCGTGGAGGGCGTTTCGATCATCGTCACTTTACAAATTCCCGTTTGCATGCCTAGAAAACAGCTACAATACTGCCTACTGGTGTTTCCTAGCTAATGATGTTGCTACAATGCTGTTGAAATCTAAAGTGACAAGTGCAACCACTAACTTCACACAGTATAAAATGGGCGCCCGCGTATAAAACATGAAGGATTGGAAGACCCCATCAAGACTTCACAAAGTATGGAGCCGCGAAGGTATGGTATATTCAGTTTCTATATTCAGTTACAACAAACTGTCTATATTACTATGAAAAGTAGAAGGGCCACCGTGTAGAAAACACTAAGGATGGGAAGACCACATCAAGCGTTATAAGCGTGAGACAAAATAGGTAAAATGGGGCTAAGGTCCAATAGAGTAGCTATGAGAAATTTACTCTACCTCACCTAAGATATCAGAGCTATGCAAGTCATGTAGTCTACAAAGCAACCAGAGCATCCGAAGAAGCATCACCTAGTGTGATTACTCTCCTATGGATCGCATCAACCATTGCCATATGTAGAACCATGGACACATGCTGTCTAAAATATACTACAAAGTATGAGAGAGAGAATAATACCCCTGGCGTCTAACATGATAAGCTCTCATGCACTCCTTGACAAATGTGTCAAATGCTGTGCACATCATTCCATATAACTCCAAGGCTAGAGGAACAAAGAGGTGATCTCGTTACATGCCTCTATACTTGGAGACCTTGCAAGCTGATGTTGCACTCACCGCCCCTCCAAGTGGATGGGTAATCACTCCCTCCAAAAAACTATATCTTGCATAGGGTCCATAACCACAATATACACTATTATCACCTGATCATCCCAGACCAAGTATAAGTTTACCTTGACATGTGTCATCTGCAAAGCATATGAAAGATCCCTCCAAGCCAAGTATCCACTCTCTCATGCCATAGAAAACACTATGTCCCCAATAGCATCATGGGTAGCTATCATCTGTCCTCCAAAAGGACACCGTGCCATATGGACCGTTGTTGCATTCACAAGTGTAGAACCACACTCAACAAGTGAGTTTTGAAGATGCAGATGAGTGGACCAAACCTAGGCAAAACCTCATGGTTGTAGAGAAAGTAGTTGGTGTGAGTCAAAATGCACTAATGCATGGTAGAGCTAGGATCCAAGAGCTCGTAACCTTGCCGGAGCAAATGCAAAGAGGTGCTCCAGTAGCTTGATGAATAGACAAGTCAACTAAGAGAGAATGTAGCATATGCTCACACTGTCGCTCCATCAAGGAAGACTGTAAAACTCTAGCCCAATTCAATGATAGTGAAGCAAAAGATGAAAAGTCCTCGTGTGCTTATGAGGATAGACTATCTCTCATTTGCTGCAATAACATTTGGAGAGAAAATGATCCCTCCTCCACCTCTGTCACATAAGTCTCCAAAATTGGTCTATCAATAAACAAAAAACAAGAGGAAAGAAGAGGTGCCAAGAGAGCACAACTACCCAAAAATGTTATAGGTGCCATCTCCTTCATAATAGCAAGCCAACCTCTCCACACGATATTGGCAGAGCCATTTGTCTACGGGCCAAATCTATGTCACACATTCAAATGTCATTGATCCAATAATATCACCAAAGACTCTCATAATCCTTTTATCAAATGCTCTGAGACAAGACAGGAAGGACAAGAAGGGGGGAATTGTGTTGAGAAGGTAAATTGGTTGATGAGCAATACTAGAAGAGAGTATACCAACTGCCACATGTGGATCTCCTAGTAATAAAAGGTCATGCACATGGAGAAAATCCTCTGCAAGGGCAGCATCTAAAGGCGGCAGCGGAGAAAAAGGGCTACGGGCTATGAAAGGGAAACCACCGAGAAAGCATGAGGATGGGAAGACCACCATCAAGCCGTACAAGGGAGAGACCAAATAGGTAAATTATTATTATGAGGACACTTACAATACTGTGATAGTAATAATCTTGTGGTAATCATGACGACCGTTTTAGACGATTCTCATAGTGGTGTTATCAAAGTGATGTATGATTCCGAAGTATCTCTCTCACTTCTAGTATCATTTAGAATCATATGATCAAACGTTTTTTTATTCTGGTTTGAACCTCTGGTCCGGTTTAACAATGTGATTTTGATCGCATCCTCAGATTTAATTCTGCAAGACAAACTTTCTTCAAAGACATGGAGAGAATGTAACATTAGGTGTCAGAAATAGGGAATGGCTATTGCCGCCCACGATATTGTCATGGGCGGCAATAGCAAAATAAACTGTCTATATTACTATGAGGACACTGACAATACTGGGATATTGCGGCGGTAGCAAAATAAACTGTCTATATTACAGAGAAGAAGGCGATCGCGTAGAAAAAACGAATTGAGAAATATGTGCCGCAGAAGAAAAATAAACTGTATATTATAGAGAATGTAACACGTAATGTACTTCCGCCCATGACATGGCTAAGGGTGGACAATACCAGGGCCGTGCGGTGGGTTGGGTTGGGTTGGGTTGGGTGCGGGTGGGAGGAGGCGGGGCATGTCATCTTGGCCTCGTCATGGGTGACAATAGCAATTCCCAGAAATAAAGTGGAGAATGGCATGGGAGTGTCGTAGAGACTCCGTTTAAGTAAGTACTTCACAAAGAGTAACTTCTAAACTCAGGACAACTGTATCTCAGTCTAGGACTTCACATTTTACATATGATTTCCCATATGATTGAGACTTTTACAAAGCCCTTATGATTAGCTATTTATACGTGTGTGTTCACTCTAGGAAGTTTTAGATGATTCTTGTTCTTCAATTACCGTGGTAGTTGAAGAACAGGAATTCAAGTCCTAGACTAAGACTGGCAAGTCCTTGACAAATGACGAACTCCGTACATGTGATCTCCGTGCTTCCATCAACTTGTAATTTTGCATTGCGACAGCATCACAGTAAGTTATTTCGTCGTCCAGTGTGTGCCGAAACAGCTTAGTCATTGTTCTTTGACTTGGGAATCTGTTTCGAGTTAGAACTGAGCTTTCAAACAGCACAGTAAATAAAAGTTTGGAAAATAACACCTTGAGTCTCTGTATTGACTTGATGAAATATACATGTCGGGTGAAGGGAAGAGATTTAGTGGCAGAAGCATCCCCGAGTTTTAGGAGTACGATGGATCCTATGACTTTTGACCGTAACTGTTTCCGATCAAAATGATATCAATTAAGTCGACGCAACAAAGATGCTCACTACTAAGATATGAGCGAGCTCCCTTAACAACCTTCGTTGTTACTGGCTACAACCCACATGGCTCCTTTAATATACTTGCCTTGCCCCCAAGACGCAATCTAGTTCAGAGGATTTCTGTGATGTCACAACTGGGGCTTATGTGAGCTGCGGTCCCGTTGTAAGTTTCGCTTTGGCTTTAGGTTATTTGTTCGCTCTTGAGTGTGGGAATATCGGCGGGAGGCTATCTTTTATGTTACATCGTTCAGTTGTACCTAACCAGTTGCTACCATTGTTATCAAGTCACACCACGGTTTAGTATATCGGACGCGATTTTCCAGGTGCAGGAAGTACACCAAAAGCAGGACGTTCCGTGTGTCCTTTGTTGGACTCCTGTTTGCCTTAAAGGTTCCATGTTTTTTGTTGAACCCACCCCGCAACTAGGTGTTTTCACGGTTCTTTCCCATACTCTGTACAGGCATCGACCACATCAGTCACTTTGTAATATATATTAAATTGCTAGTTCGATATTTTTGTATCCACCTGTGTTACTGCCATACCTCTAAGTAGTCTTTCCCCCCTATGCTTCGCTCTAAACGACGTTACAACTTTTGACTATGACTCGCTTACTCGTTTCCAAGAGAGGGGATTCCTGGTGTTGCGATGACGTCAGGGCGACAAACAGTGCAAAATAGTGGTATTCTCTCGGTGTTTTAAAAGCAGCTTTATATGTCATCGTTGATCTGTCATATCCATCGACGTCCTTATCTTTCACCTTCACCTCACCATTTGGGAGATGATTTCTCCGTTGAGGTTTGATGCATCATTATCAAACTAACGACTTACACCTTTGATCCCCTTACAAATGTACTTCGTTGAAGGTTACAAGCGAGCTTGAACCCTCGAGGTGACATATTAGTTGATATCATGGAAGAATGAGTGGCCAAATTATCCACAGTGGGAGGATTCAAGAGAGTACAGTACAGTAATTGGGAACTGGATTTTTATCCGCCCAACTAGATACGACGGGCTCAGATTCCCTAACTCTCTCTCTCTCGCCCAGATTGTTAGGATCCCGCCAAGGATTGTAATCACCACATACAGTTCCGTGATGATGATGCAGATGGAACACGAAAAGGCTGGCGTGCAAGACAAAACACCATACTCCCTATTACTATGTATTTATACTGCAATGTGGAAACAGGAACTAACCAAAGTCAATCATGAGTCCACGATAGAGCACACGAGAGTAGAGATTCTCTAGGAGATTCCCTAGACCCGAGGACGGACAACAAGAGGAGAAGGTCAACAAAGGAAAAGAAACACAAGGAAGGGACTGCAAGATATCAGTGAACGAGCTCGAAGGCGGGAGGGGGATCTCGTAGGCGACTGGGAAGCGAAAGGAAGGAAGGAAGGAAGAGGGAGAGTTTGAGGAATCAGGGTGAGATAGATTCAAAAAGCCGGAAAGCAGCGGTCACAGAGCACTCCAAGACACTGGGAAAGAGAATTGGTGGGGCCGTAGCTCCAAGGGCACGGGAACGGTGGCAGTACAGTAGCAGACTCATAATGCCCTCTTCCGATTTTCCTTGGCCTTTCTCGACCGAATGAATCGATGGCGGAACTGTAACTTTGGAAGGATGCTGCAACAGGCCGACACGCACCCACGCGTGTGACTGAGAAAGTTCTTCGTATTCAGTTCCTTTTATTTCTGACAGTTGGATTCCGATCTCCGTTACTCTGGCGCAGCGCGGTAGTTTTGTAGCCAAGGATTCTCTGACAGTTGGGACAATTGGGCATGATTCACGTCGGAGACGCTGGATCTCTCAAACTGGCAGACCGAGCGAGCACCGTTGGCTGCCTGGCGCTGGCGCAGGCGCGTCGTAGTAGCTACCGTAGTAGGGGAGAAGAAGTAGAAAGAAGGGGGAGCGGGTGGGGGTCCACAGTTTACGTGGTTAGACACTTCATGGAGCGGTTCAACTAGCAGGGCATCTGCTAGGCTCGGGCCTGCTAGCGAAGAAGACAGAACGAGAACCCCCTCTGTCTCCCTCCCACTCTTCAGCGTCCACATCTGCTCCGTCCCTTCCGCGGAGTTGATCTGGACGCTCCTCCTGCGCGCTCGAGGATTCCAACCTCTGGACGCTCCTCTCTCTCTCTCGTTGCTGAAATCTGGAATCTATACAAGACCTGTGCACGGCACTCGCAATAAACAGACTTTCTGTCTCTCTCTCTCCTCCCTCTTTCTTCGCTCTCGTCTTGTCTCGTCTCGTCTCGTCTCGTCTCTCTTTCTGTGACTCTCAAGTCTTTGACTGGACTCGCTCGCCTTGGACAGGAAAGGGGTTAGACTCTTTCTTCGCCCGTCTGCCAAAAAAATATCACGTGTGGTTTGCTGAATCGGTCGAAAAATCGAACCATGGGATGTTCAACATTTCTGATTCGGCTTGCGTGCTGTTTGGCGCTCTTGGAACAATCGCGGCACGTAATTGCGTTCCCATTACACGCTGCAGCTGTGAACGACATCCCTACTTACTCTGGTGAATTTTCTATGTCCAATGAACGATTATGTCAATTGAGGTCAATTAATTGGTCACGATATCGTTTCCTTGAACTTAGTTTTGAGCTTCCTCCGTCTTATTGATTGCCAGCGCTTCTATCACCCGGCGCTGTCTAGAAAGTAGTATGGTGGGACATTTTAGTCGTCGACGGCTCCAAATGTTCGTTGCTCTTTCCTTTTCTTTCATCTGTCTGCCCGACTTAGCTAATGCTCCAGCTAGAGCTTGAAAGAGACAATTCTTCGTTGCTCCGTTGTTTCACTAGCTGTCTCTTCAGCTTTCTCACACCTCGAGCGTCGAGTTCGAAGTTTCTTCGATAAGGGTATAGTTGAGTGCAGAAGTCCCCGCTTGTCTTGAACTCAATTTGGTGACTTGACATCCTTGAATAGTGGTCACTGTTCGTGGTCGTGCACCACTCATAGTGGGAAATCCAGTTGAAACATATCACTATCCGTCTTCCATCAGAGACTAGTTCTCCGAGTCCACCAATTCTGCAGGCGTTGAAGGGATTCTTCTTCTGTGGGAATGTTGAACGCTGTACATAGTTTCCGTGTATCTTATGCATCAAGTCTAGGTACGTCTCCTCGCGGCTAGCCTCTTTAGACCAGGAAATGCCTGACGAGGCCCAGATATTGTTTTAAGGAAGTAGAATAGTCCCAACCCAGAGAGTCTGCACTCTCTCAGGTTGTCGTGGCATTGTGATGGGCACTCTAGGAAGTAGTTCCGTGATAGCTTAGAAAGAGAATTCGGCTATCCTGATTGTCTCTCCCCTGAGACCTCCCTGGCCGACGTCCTGCTTCTTCTACCATCATTGGAATATAACCATGAAACATATGCATAAAAGGTTATTTGCGCAGATTCAGATGTGCCTTGTCTTCGCTCTGCTTCTTAACAAGCTTCACAACGCTGAAATTCTACATCTATTTGGGGTACGTTGTGCAGACAACACCGATAAAGAATGGCTCATGCAGGTGGATGCTCATGTGAAGGAACACATTGCCTCCATTCTTCGAGACGAGGCTGTGAATAGGCTAGACAGATTAGGGAAGGTGAGTCTATAGATGCCTTCCTCTTTGAAGTTACACTTTGCCCAACTAGGTGAATATTCTACCGAGGGGCGATTCAGAAAGTTCTCGGGACTTCATACCACCAGATTGGAGAATTGTTGACTTTCCAGAAAGCTTTTCAGTCCTCAAGACAACCTCCTTCTGTTAGATCGCGAAATCTCGAAGTTCAATTGCACCTAAGTGATTTAATTTTGTTCTACAGGTGAGCGATTCGCCAGAATTTCTTCAAAGAACGTTCATGAGTCCAGCAGCGCTGCGCGCTGGGCAACTAATTCGATCGTGGATGTCAGATGCTGGACTCTTTACGTACGTGTATATCTTACTCTTTAATCAATCTACTTCATTATAATCAATGTTCTGAGTCTCATACAATTAGCTACAGAAATAGGGGCCAATACATTTTCTTGTGCTCTCCTTGGGTCTTGCAAGCTCCCATATGCAAAGTAACCGAGTGGCTGAAACATTAAATTCTCTGGTGCCATCCTTCTTGGGTGGTGCTAACAAATCCTAACATGATTCCGCATGCAGATGGATCGATGACATGGGAAATGTTCATGGCCGTTTTGACGGAGTGAATGCATCTGCTCCGGCGCTTCTCATCGGTTCCCATATGGTATTTGAACCTACCTTGCATGCCAAAAGCATTAGCATCATTAACTCTTGTTGCCACAGTTTGATATGCCAACATCTTATATCCCGTCTTGAGAGCTGTCGGTTGAGAAAGAGATTACATGCAGTCAAGCATGTAATCTAAAATCTTGGAATGAAAGATTCATGGTAGCTCTTTTCGTTTAGCTCTATCCTCTAGTCGAGTGGGATTGATTGCTCCGCCTAGATGGGTGATTGAAGAACTTTTTAGTGCTTAATATCGATTTTTCTCGTTTGCAAAACCTTTGTACCAGTTGACTAACCTATTTGGGCAACACAGGATACTGTAATTGACGCAGGGCGCTATGATGGGGCCCTGGGAGTAGTGTCCGCTATTGCTGCGTTAAAGGCTTTACAAAAGAGTGGCAGATTAGTGGACTATCCCAGACCAATTGAGGTAACAACTTAATGACTCCGGTTTACAAGTGTGATTCTCAATCAGTGTTTGTGGATTTCCAATCTTCATCAACCGCAGTTTGGGCCTAACTAACTATGTTAGTGAAATTGCTGGTTACCAGATCATCGCATTCAGTGACGAGGAAGGAGTTCGATTCCAGTCCACTTTTCTGGGAAGTGGTGCCATTGCCGGAACTCTATCACCTAATTTGCTACAAGTGAAGGACAAGAGGTAATTCGTCTCCGCGTAGCCCAGTTTGATTGATTGAGTACGTCACAGCTGCTGTTGGCGGAGTGGGAAGTCCTATTTCCTTGATTCGTTTTGCGAATGCGAGGAATACCATATGGTTTGGCGACCTTATCTGCGTTGTCTTAACTGCGGTACTAAGGTCTGATTTCGATCTCCAGGGGGGTGACTGTTCAGGGAGCTTTGCAAAAGCTTTCGTTTCCGGGAACGAGGGAAAGTTTATTCAACTTGAAGTACGAACCAGAATCTGTCTGGGGTTATGTCGAGGTGATCTCTTGTCCCTGGTGGCTAATTTCTGTACCCAATTTATGCCATTCCGAAATGGGTAGCTACTTACGTGGTTTCTCTAGGAAAAGGTGTAGTTCAAATATCTACATTTGACTGACATCTGAAAACATGGTACAGGTCCACATCGAACAGGGCCCGGTCTTAGAGAGCAAAGGTCTGCCACTGGGAGTCGTAGACGCAATAGCAGGACAAACCCGTCTAAGAGTAAGTTGTCTTTTGACGCCCTATCTCCTCTCAAAGAGAAATCTTTCTTTATTTTGATATCGTAGGTGCTCGGTAGGGTAGGTGTTAAGTAGGGGGTTCTGTATGGCATGTTGACCGCTCCACAAAGTGAAACGTAGGGTGTTCACTCAGAATGACCGTGAAGATGTTGTACTTATTATAGAATCCTTGCTGGCAATTAGCTCTAAGTGGACGATGTTTTCAAGCAATGATTCTCCAGTGACTACCCTTCAGCAAATTTATCTTCCGATGTTTCAGATTTCCGGAATTAAAGTACATAGAGACTCCGAAGCGGGCTTGCCTTGTGGATAACAGTTGCGGGTGATATGTGAAAACTTATAGGATAAGTTTGAATGAACGTTCAATAACGTGCTTACTGAAACATGTGCAGGTGAGTATGAAAGGATCTGCTGGCCACGCTGGAACTGTTCCTATGGCTATGCGCAAAGATCCCATGCCTGCAGCAGCGCAGGCTATAGTGGCAATAGAGGAAATTTGCATCCGCACACAAGAGGGCGATAGTTGGACAACATCATCGCGTAATAAAGGTGGTGCATTGGTATGCACTGTAGGTGAAATTGCTTCATGGCCTGGCGCCAGCAATGTGATTCCTGGAGAGGTGGGTTTTGTTTCTAGCCAGAGTTCTTTCTCAAATGCACAAAGATAGTAGTAGATCGCTGCATACGAAAAAGAAACGCTGTCGCTGTCGCTGTCGGTGTTAAACGAGCGATATACACTAAGTGTATATGGTAGCGTTAGGTCGTGGCTGGGAGTATTTTCCGCTTTTGTCTGACAACTTTTTTGTTTACCTGTTTAATTGGAGCTTCTTGTCTCATATGTCTTCTTGAACGCCTATTTAACATCTGCTTCTGTGTTTGCGGTATGAAGGTCTCACGCTCTTTGTACATTTCCTGTAGGTAACATTCTCTGTAGACGTGCGGGCCAAAGACGACAGTGTCCGGGAGCTCGCCGTTCTAAACATGGAGCACAAGATCTACGATATATGTAGAAATCGTGCAATTGCATGTACAATCGAGCGTAAGGTATGCCGCTGAATGTCACATATTTGTACCGACGCTCGAACTTTCGCTTGAAAGTTTTCCACTTCCAGTTCTTGCACGTGAAGTGAACTCATGTTACTTGCAACTTATTTGCAGAACGAAGCAAAGACAGTCGAATGTGATACGGATCTTATTGATAGGTTGAGCTTATCAGCGACTGCTGCGACCACCGAACTCTTTACTTTAACAGGAGTTAAAAGTATCAACCACGAGGAGCATATTCCTGTTCCTGTACTATCAAGTGGTGCAGGCCACGATGCGCTCGCAATGGCACAGCTAACGAAGGTAATTTCAAAAAGTAGTGTAAGATGGATTTACGTCATGACAGCCTATTGAATACGAAACTATCTATTAGCAACATCGGATGAGCAGATATATGACCTTGCTCTAAGTCGTGTATGAAGGAAAATAATTAGCTTTTGGGTAGTTAGATTTTCAAGAGCATTAGCTCTCCGATCAACAATTTTAACTCAGCGCTTGCATCATTTTTCAGGTCGGAATTATGTTTGTCCGGTGTACTGGGGGAATAAGTCACTCGCCAGAAGAACATGTGCTGGATGATGATATCTGGGCAGCTGGTTTGGCTCTACATTCTTTTCTTGAATCAGATTTGCCTGCGAGTTTTGCTACTTAGGTCTAACTGAATGCATGTAAGACCTGTGATGTAGGCAGCCTCAAATTGTTGTCAGTCTTCGTGCTGATGTGTAAATATGTATAGACGCTAGAGAGACATGATACTTGACAAATTAGGGGCCTCTAACTGGGCAAACTGAAGTTTGCTGGCCAAGTTGGATAATATTAGAAATGCATGCTAATCTCACGACACTACATGAATAGATTATCCATCAAGGCGAACTAAAGTTTGCCAGACAGGTTACACAATTCGGGTGTACAATTCAATGGTTGAAGCGACATTCATCGCGCACGTTCACATACCCTTACAAACTAAAGTTTGCTGGTAAGGCTTGATATGGCATGCGGGAACTAACAAAGCTTATATCCTGCGACGCAAACACAAGTTTGTTACGCAGAATTACTATTTGTACAACAAGCTATTCCCAACCAGTGGATTGTGGGCCCAATCAGGAGCCTAAACACTCTCACGGTATTACTGTACAAGATCTGCAACCTGTACGCAAATCAATTTTTGTATATAAATACAAGCCCGTGTGGCAGAGTATGGTACTAAACTGTGGTACTCCCTTGAGAAACGAGAAATCTATGAATCTATCCTTTCAATTTAAAAATTGAGGCGCTTTCTTTGTGGAAAATTGGTTGTAGTAAGAGTCATGTTCTGATCAGCTTTTTCAAGGGGCCTCATGAGTGAGAAGGTGCATTTACCCTTGGTAACGCTTACTGAATGACTCTCGTCGAGTACAATTACAGCACTGCTTGCAACTTGTTACAACTCGAAATCCATGTGGAGGGCTTCACATTAAACTTCAGCTGCAATTAAAATATTCACCCTTTCACGAAAACTAGCGTGTTGAATTAATAGTATTTTGTAATATTTTTGTACTGGCTACTCTTGGTGGAGATTGATATACGATGATTAAATCGAGTATTCTTGGATCTCACTTCTTATCCTAATTGGGTGGTCGTTCAATTACACGTTTCAAATATGTTTAATATCATCTCTTGATCAGCTTTATTTTGTGCTCTTGTTGAATTTTGAAACAAAGCATCTCTTTTATTCTACTTGTGCGTATCTTTTAGGGTATAGAATTACCCTAGTTTATGTAGTTAGTTACTACATTACCATTGTGGATTTTACACAACATTTTATGCAGTGGTGTTTTCGTTTGACATAGCTCACTTCATTCTTTGAGTGAAGTTGTCTCACTTCTTAGATCATTTCCAATCATATCTTTTTTACTCTTAATCTATTATCTATCCTTGTTTGCACAAAGATCATTTCAAATCATATTTTTGTTTACCTCTTCATCTATTATCTATCCTTGATCATTTCCAATCATATCTTTGTTGACCTCTTGACCTATTACTTATCCTTACTTGTACAACGCTCCAAAATTTTGTTTACTTTTTATCCCTAGATTCTAAGCAAATTTAAGCAAACCTTAATGAGCACGTGCACACTTATACTCTTATCAACATTTTCATTGATGTCAACAAGCTCCAAAATTTTGTAGACTTTTTATCCCTAGATTCTAAGCAAATTTAAGCAAATCTTAATGAGCCCACTTATACTCTTATCAACATTCTCATTGATGTCAATGATGAGCCTTTACTTGATAGAGATGAGGTTTTCTCTTATAGAAGAAGGACAGACTCTGAAACTTGGTTGCGTACGTCCGTTTTGATTGAGAACTTTTTGCTTTATTTATGAGAAGTACAAGATAAATATTTTTATTATTTATTTATTTATTTAGATATATTCTAGGTGGAGAGCACGTTAGTATTCATGATACCATCCGAGAAATAATGATATAAATTGTACAACTTACACAATGCTAAGCACAAATCGAATGATGAGTGTACATCTCTTTCATTATGCAATCTAAGAGACAACGGTATAAATTGTAGAATTTATACAATCTCAAGTACAAATTGAGTGATGGACAAATAAGAATAGTTATAATGACTTTCATAGATATACAACATACAATATGAGCAATAGTGTACAAGTGAATTGCTCATATCTTCGGTCTGCTTAGAACTGTCTAACGGTAAAACTGTGTGAAGCTTTGATTTTACTTTTAGTATGTAATAGGTGGAAATGAATAAGAACGAGAACGAGAAGTTTTGATAGTGACTAAATACAAGTAAACATTATAGGGAAACATAGCATATTAACACCTCGTGCTTGTAGCCCATAGTTTCTTTGCAACACATCAGAACAGAAAATAGAAGCCTAGATTCTCCAGTTTAATGAAGAGGATTAAGTGCAACAAGCAATTAACATTAACAGCATTTAACAATTGCAAGAATTCTCAAGGTGTCTATTGTCCCAGGTCTACTTCTTCCTTAGACCTTGTGTTTCTCATCCATCTTACACTTCATAGTGCTTTGTATTTTTAATTCTTCTTCTTTGGTATATACTTTTTGGCTTGGTTTCTTGTTTCAAACTTCTATAAGACGTGTAGATAATTTTGATTTTGTATGATGTTTATCTCCCTTTACAATTTTAGTAAAATTAGACTGCAATAGAACTGATTATCTTGAAGTTTGTTGAGTCATCTACACCATATGTAATTCTAATCCAACTTCACCTTCTTATATCCTGTCTCTATCGTTAATTTCCATAATGTTCAACCGCTAGTAAAATAAATTGTGTATTTCACTTTGTCATTATCTCTTTTTCTCCGCAGACACTTTTTGTATTTGATATACCTAAAGTTGTGATAAAAAAAGATTCGAATCAATCCTTTCAGTTATTATTTGAATCTAGACCTAGAAAACATGTTAAACAGGCGTTCTATTCACGCGATAAAATACAACGAACTTTTAGAAAATTTAAATTTGGTAGTAAAAACTTCTAGGAAAATGTGATAGAAGGAATTGAGCGTTGCTAAGGAGAGAGGAAGGAACTAGAAGGATTCTTCTGGTTTAAAAGCAGAATAAACGTAATATTGTCGGAATGATTTTGGTTTCATCATTGATGGAGATATTAGTTCTAAATGCAAAAGATTTATAGATTTGAAACATTCATTGTGGAATGGTTTTATGGTTCCATGTAAAGTCAGTTATGAAGATTTAGGTTTAGTTCGTTATAGATATTAGATGTATGGAATGTCTTTCTTTGTTTAAAATACCCTTATTTGTATATGCCGGTGCTCAAAATTCAAGAAAACAGCTACTAACCACCCCAACGAACTACAACATCATTTCAGGCTAGAAAATATAGCTCGTAAATTGTGAAGGTGTTACTCGACCATCATTTTAAAATTTAATTTCCCTTTTTACAAATAATAATAGTGTACCATAAAAAATCAGCCATACAAAAATAATTCGTTTAATAGCAATTTTTTACTACCGAATTATGTAAACTTGATGTTGAAGGAATCCACTTAACTCTTTATGGTGATAGTTAATGAATAATGTACATATCTCTCTAATATATAAACATGTATCGAAAAAGTTGAGTGCTTAGAAGAATAAGAATAAATTAATATTTTAATTTTAATTTCAAATATATAAAAACTAAGGAAATAGCTAAGATCTTCCAATAATACTTTAGGTATTCAAAGCATCGTTTATGTTCTGCTACTTTGGTTTTCATTTAGAACTAAATCTGGTACATATTCTATATATCACTCTTGGTTATACTAAATTTCTTCTTTGGATCTTCCGATAATAATTTTACTCTTCTTATCTCTATTGATAGGAAGAAGAATTGTTTTTATAGCATCTTTTCCTTAATAATCATATCCTCGACCTCCTTGCTATGTCAATCTCTTTTGGTAGTTTTCTTGGATGGAGTAAGAAAATCTTGGACAAGTTAACTTCTTAAGCAAGGCATATGTAATAAAAAAAAAAGATCTTCTCCCGTTCTTGAATAGGCCAATATGCCCTAAATATGCATACCAATCTAAAGTCAATCCAAAGAAGAGATACACACTGTAATCATTTTGTTCTAAAACAAGTATAGATCAACTTATCAATGAGTGTGGAGGCGGGAGAAGAGAGGGAGAGATGTGAGAGGAAAGATCCATATGTTATGAGGGTTCCCTAGCATATAGCACTTGGGTGAATAGTCTATTCTGTTCGTTTTTCAATTTCAGTTCCATTGGTACCTAGATTGAAGACTATGGAGAATTGAGTAGAAATTTATGAGTATTTTTAGGTTCTTATGGTTTAGAGTGATCTGTACACATTGAGAGTGATGGGTCTGGAATTTTCATTTCTAATCTCTTGGTTTTCATGATTAAGTTCCATGGGAATTTAGTTTGAAAATTTTGGAGATGGAATTTGAAAGTTATGAGAGTTTGTAGATTTTAGGGTTTTGAGATATTGTATTTTCTTATGTGAGTTGGGATGTGAGGGATTGTCGTTTGCAGGTATGGGGAGATATGGAGGAGCGCATCATGTGTTATTATCATCATTCTTGCGCTAGCCATGGCTACACCTCCCCATGTGAGGGCGCCTAGAGCAACTCGAGATACACCATGCCTTGTATGCCATTGACACTTTACCTCGCAAGGAGTAAAGACCCATATGGGAAGGATGCACAAGGATTATGATTGGACCACTTGGGAAGCCCATGTGAGGCAAGCAACCACATCAACAGCAATGACACTTGGGATTACACATGCTTCTTCTATCTCTTCGTTGATCGTTCCAAGGATACCAATTGAGTTAGCTTCTCAGGCGGGTTGCATTCTGGGGTATTTGAGACATTTTTTTTGAGACTATTCCATGTCCACGTCTATTCCATAGGCTGCTCTGCACACTCCATGATGAGGCTAGACATGCTTTTTGCCTACCACTTGATCATTTTGCATGTGATCCCTTGGACAAATTAGCATGGTTCCTAATCCTCTTACTCCCTCGATGGTGTCTTCATTACACTAGAGGGGGACGTGCTAGGCATAGAGAGGTGGCTGCTAGATTTTGTTGATTTTGAGTGGGGGATTGGGCGGCCCTTTAGGAGGAGTATGTTAGGGCTACACGCTTGAGGAGACAAGTTTTGCCACAAGATACCATAGAGTCCACTCGACTACGTCGGTGTAGGACATTGGATCAAGCAGAGGAGTTTAGTAGAGCAGCACAAACGCTACACCCTTTGTCTATGAGTAGTCCTACTAATGAGACTATCTCTTTCCCTTTGCTCACTACATCCTATGGAAGTAGAAGACTACCACTAGAGGTCTTAGATTATCAGCCGGAGCAGCCCTTATGTCTTTATAGGTCACTTTTTTCACATGCACTATGCACTGCCCCTCGCCTTTCCTCAAGAGGCTTGTCAAGGATGATTTATGAGCACCTTAGAGATTGCTTTCAGGCAGATGATCCTTCCAGTGGTTTTATCAAGTTGTTTCATGTGGCTGTAGCAATATGAGAGAGAGGAGACATTCCTATGTCTATTAGTTGGGTGTTAGGTGCTAGTCAACTTCTCATGATGGAGAAGAACATGGAGAGCATTAGACCAATTGCTATTGGAGAGATCTTTTTTCATTTGGTCAGTCATACCATTGTCTTTCAGCACCGTTCTCAATTTTGACAACACCTCAATCCACATCAATTTGGAGTAGCTACACTTGGAGGATGTGAGGCTACATTTCTAGGCATTAAAGCACTCCTAGATCTCCATTCGGAGTGGGTAGTCCTATAGGTGGATGTTGAGAATTCTTTTAATAGCGTCTCATGTGCATCCATCTTTAGAGAGCTTAGAGAGGCTGGTGGATCCTTGGCGAGTCTTATTCCTATTGTGTGGTCTTTTATGGCTCTCTTTCTTCCCTTTACTACCAACATGGTAGTTCACAAGAGGGAGTCACCATCTTGGAGTCAGTTGTTAGTACATGTAAAGGAGATCCTTTAGGGGGACCCTTATTTGCCATGGTTCACTTTAGAGCTCTCCTATCTACTACTTTGGCCATGCTAGATTGTGTATTTCCCTCCTTGGCAAAGGATACATACATTGTGGGCCATGTAGATCAGATTAGGCAGGCCTTTGACCCCTTGATTATCAAGTTGCATCTAGTTGGCTTGAGAGTCAAGGTGTCAAAGTGCAGGGCATGGTCCCCTTTAGGTATTCCTCCCCACCTTGAGCTTCCAAAAGAGTGTATCACATCTACAGATGGACTACTTGTTCTTGGAGTGCTGGTAGGATCCAAGGATTTTGTCACACTCTTCTTAGACGTTGCCCTTGCAGAGGATGTTCTCCATGTGGATGACCTTCCATTACTAGGAGATCCGCATGTGGCATTTGGTATACTCGCCTCAAGTATCGCTCGTTGACCAACGTACTTCATATGCACAGTTCTTCCCTCCTCGTCCTTCCTATCATGTTTAAGAGCCTTTGATAGGAGGATTATGGGAGTCTTTGGTGATATTATTGGACTAAGGACTTTTGAGTGTGTGATAGGGGATTTGGCATGTAGACAAACAGCTTTGCCAATCTTGCACGGAGGGGTTGGCTTGCTATTATGGAGGAGACGGCACCTATAGCATTTTTGGGTAGTTGGGCTCTCTCAACACCACTACTTTTCTCTCATTTTGTGGTTGTTGATAGACCAATTTTGGAGACTTATGTGGTAGAGGTGGAAGAGAGATCCTATTCTCTCTAGATATTATTATGGCAGACGAGAGATAATCTTTCCCCACATGCACAAGAGGACTTTCCATCTTTTGCTTCACTATCGTCAGATTGGACTAGAGGATTGGCTAAATCTCATAATTCCTTCCATGACAAAAAGATAAGAATTATTCTATTTGGAGTACAAATTGAAAGCAACTCTTTGAGTACAAGTGGAATTAGCTCTTGAAAACATGGATTGTATAATAAAAACATTAAGAGTTGTGGTTAAGTTGCTTGCATTTGAATATTTCTGTAATTTACATGCTTGATTATATGTCCAATTAGTTTAGATTGATGTGCAAGCATTATGCTTAAGTTTCCTTTCTTTAAGTATGTTATGTATTTCCCCTTAGTAATGCTTGAAATGATGATGTGCAAACCAAAAGTATATGTTATGGTGCTGATTTAGGTTACTCTCTTTTTTTACCTAATAGAAAGAAGATTGGGAACTAAGTAGAAGTTCTAAGTGGATCCAACCACCCATGATAGATCTAATACAACCTCTAATCTATAGGCTCCACAACTAAACACCTGAGGTATTTCCAAAGAGGATAAATTCAAGTAGACACTGTTGGAGGAGAATCCACTAGAGTTCATGTGATGTGAGAGATAGTGGCATTGATACTACAATCTTCTTGATCTCAAGTCCAAATTGAGTGGTAGTTGGATCTGCTTGAATGATCTCCTTAGCATGTGAGAATCAATATAATCACGTTCACCTATAGATAATGTACCTTGTTTGATATGGTTTTTATGAACCTCTTGCAAGAAGAATCATTGGCATGAGCGTGCATTCAAGTAAGAGCAACAACAACCATAAAAACCAAGGGGAAAGAAGACCATTATGCACCAAGTCTATCCAATACCTTCATTCTTCTGTATATATAGATTTTTGTGCATCTTTATCATCAGTTTGATGATCTCCTTTGTGAGACAACATGAAGTTTCTTGTATTGAAGAGAAACTTTGGCTATCTATTCAACTATGCTCATCTCTTATTTTTGACAAAGAGCCTCCATGACCTTTTATAGCATTCTCAGGCTTTAGACCTTAATAGATAAACATCGGTAGGAAAAGCTCCCATCAAATCTGGGACTTCTCTTCTCATTTTACAAATATACCATTGAAGTATCTATATACAAAATTCAACAATTAATTACTTTGTTTCTTTCCCCTTTGTTTGGCTGGGGGCCCTAGTTGTATATTGGTTTTAATATTTCTTTGGGCCTCTTGCTCTTTTTCAGCTTGTGCACTCCTTGTGTCATTTTGAACTTCATGGTGCTATTTATTCCTTTTCCATTTACTTCGGAAATATACTATGTGACCTCGAGAGCCCTCTTGCTCTCATAGCAAAGTTGCTTCTAAGGAAAGAAATAGTTTTTTAACATACGAATAAATGGGTAGACTGAATGTCCCGGAGACATGTACAGATCAGGATGCAACATTTGGGTGTCATGACAACGATAAGGTAGTCGTACTGAAAACACAAAGGGATCTTCCACTTATGCTTTATTTTGAATGTCACTTTTCTTCTAGACTTAACGCGATACTTACTTTCTGGTAATAACGATTTCTCTTCAATCCGGTCGTTTCTTCAATAAAACCTCGCGAACTTCTTATTACCAAAAAGGAAATATGGCTAATCCTGCCTGACACTCCACGAAAGAGGAAATCGGGCATTCATTACCCAACCTAAATGACACTGTGTGAGAAGGAAGTAGGGCTTGCACTTCGTGTTATCGACCCTGCTTGACTCTATATGACAGCATAGGAAGGAAATACGGAAAGAATAAATAATAAAGAATTAGCTTCTTCTTGGACAAAATGTTCTTATTGATGAACTTGAACTTCTTATTAGCAAGAACCTGCCTGACCGCATTATGATAGAAGAAGAGCATTTACCACCGAATCTTAGTCCACATATGATTACGAATCAGGAAATTACCCTAATTGACACTCTACGATAGAGGAACTAGACATTGATGGACAGAGACACCAAGTGGCATTCCTTCAATGGCCACAACGAGGGGCGATAAAACAAACTGCAGTGCAGTGGCGACACAAACGTGTAAACTCGTGATTTAGTACATCCGGTCTAATTGACGACGTTGTCCACTCGAAATTACTGGAATTTTGAGCTGCTAAAACAGAGAAACCTGGACCTGGTTGTGCCAATCTTGCAAACTGCCTGCTCGAGTATCCATTGATCTTTGCTCCTCTTTGTTTTCAGGTAAGTTCATGAAGCCAATTATACCACTTTGACAACAAATTTCACTGAATCTACCACACAAACCAGGTGGCCTTTCCATATGGCAATCCAAGAGTCCGGTAAGGAGTGAAAAGTCGGATTCATGGCAAAACCTGTGAAAAGATTTTCCCCGTGACCATGAATTTGAATTATGAACTCATATGAGGACAATGCTCATAGCCTATAGTACAAAGAAGACTTAAGCTCCTTTCACCTGTCAGTCCGTCGTCACTTTTATATTTGTTTGACAGAATGAAATCAGCAACGACTGAATTGACTGAAGGAAATGACAGACTCCCCAACGTGCTCTCCCCGCAGTCCAAATGGTGTCTAGTCATACTCTTCAAGATGCTTTTCATCTTGTGCATTTGCAATCAGATCTTTAAAGAGACTACACTAAGAAACGCAAGAAGTGGCCGTGCTCTGCTAAGTTTATTTAAACTAAAAGTGACGGACGTAGAATCAAATGGTAATTTAATGTAGACTAGTGACCGCGGGGCTGATCCAACCAAGTCCCCCTCCATTCAAACAGCACAAATTAGGCCATGCTGTTGAAAAATGATACAAACCAGACTAGGTCCTCATGGAGAAAGGAGACACAGGATGAGAAACAATATGTGAATAAGGAAGACTGGTTGCCATTATCCTAGAAACTGCTCGAAGAAGAAGCCCTGTCTCTGAGTTTTACAGGTGAACCTTCTCTTGTTGAAGGAGAGGAGGTAAACGAAGTAGTATCTCTCCCTGGCAGATCTTTCCTCTTTGGGGACACGGGGGCATCCCTTTTAGCTCGAGGAGGCAAGGGAGCATGAACTACAATAGGCAACGACCATTCTCCTCGTTCTCTTTCTTCTATCAGAAGAGGATGTGCGTATTTACTCCAGTCTACTTTAGGAGGAGATGCCACAAACTCAAAGCGGAGGATCCATTGCACGGAAATCAAAGGAGTGCTAAATGAAGCAGGTCCGTCCAAAGGGACTGAAAAGATAAAATGAGAGTTAAGCATGTCACACACAGTCTCAAAATACTCTGATTGAACCTGCACAAGCCAGGCAGGGAGCACCATTACGTGAGAAAAACACTTCCCGCATTGCAAGGTGGGTAAAGAAATCGGTAGCAACACACTAGTTGGTGACCAAGGAAATGGAACATATTGTCACCTTACTGATCACCGAGGAGTTTCTCCGCGAGGGATGTAGGTACGACGGATTTAAAATTTCTCGCGTCTCTAAAACTGCAGAGACCTGTAAAAACAACCGAATCATGAGGAAGACGTATCTGGTATTGGAATGACAATCAGAGAACCGACGGCGTTCCACGATGAAGTAGTGCGTCGATTGCATAATACCAGAGAAACGTAACAAGCAGATAGATAGAGACATCGCATAAGTTCAAGAAAGGCGAACCTCCAAACAACGCCTTGCACCTTCTTCACGCAGGAAAGAGAGTGTTCCGGAGACCTAGTGACAATACAAGACGATAGTAAACAAGTAATATCGAAGGCTAAGAACATCAAATTCAAGCTCGGGACCGCAGTTATCTAGAAAGAGGTCAGCAGAATCTTCAACCATCTGCCAAGATCACACCAATCCCAATAGGTACATGAGAAACCAAATTTAGTGTCGCACAGATACATCAACGGAGTCAACAGGTTTCAGCGGATCCTTCATCCAACTTCTCCTGATGCAAAATTGACATGGAAGTTCCAGTACCGTGTCCCCAAAATAGTAGGTAGAACTAGGATTTCTTGGTCCAAATCGGACTAAAACTTGATCATTAATTCTAATATTGTAGGTTTTTCCTCGCAAGTATTTCACTGCAGGCACACGAACAAGCGAATGTGTCTGAGAATCCAAACTCATGAGTAAAGGGTATGACTTCCAAATAGAGTTTAGCCACATTTTTAGTGGAATAGGATAAAGGAACCCAGGTAGAGTTAACATTATCGTCAGTATTCCGAGTAGAAGACAGCGTATTCAAATGAAAATTACAACGAAACCTTCCAGAGTACCTAATTCACTCAAACCCAATAATGATGAAACTTCTATGTATGTCCAGAGGGGATTCCCAGCATTTCGCCTAAGTTTCTTAAAACAAGTAACTCCCTGACACTGCCGGAGCTGAGAAAGTAAAGTGCTTGTGAGAAGGGGGGAATCAATAGAACCAAAGGACAAAACAACTAATTTCTTGAAGAACATGTGCTTCTTCCGTAGTAAGACCACGGATAGCCAGATGATAATGACTTTTAATTCAGAGGGCACAGGAAAATTTTAATGCGAGCAAACTCACGAGATGGAGATGACGGTGGAGAAAGCCCTCTCTCATCCTCCCTTCCTCCACCATATCCATGATCATTTCCATTTTCATACCCAGCTAACAGTCCGTCCCTACCCCTTGATACCGCTTCAAATGAACCTGAGCCTTCAGAGGCACCATCCCAAATTCCAAGCCTCTTATCAAAAGAGCTAGACAGTAGAATCTCCTGTGCATCTGCAAACGTAAGAAGCCCAAACTTAGCGACATAGATTTGCTTTGACAGTAACAGCACTTCAAATGCGGAGAAATATTTCTCCATTGAAGTGAGGAACTAGTACTGCTAGTCCTTTTGTTGGAGGCGTAATCTCCCCTAGAGCAAAGCGATCCGCAAACATCACCGGAGCGTAGATCTGGTATAGCCTGACCACTTCCCACGAGTAATCAGTCCACAAAATTAGGTTTGGTACCTTGTTTCTCAGATAAGTAGGCTGCGGGGAGTGCATTATGTGAGAGTGCCTTCCTCAGTGAGGCATTGTGTCCCAAGTATTCTCTTGGTGTAACAGGATTCGAGAGAACTAATCCATCATCAAAGGAACGCTCGAGATTCCCCTTCACAGGACTACTTGACGAGCTCTCAGACCGCTTGCTATTCTTGTCGTCATCTAACGCATATGAAGCATCTGTCGCTTGAGCCTGCAAAAGAGTTCCAATCCGGGAAATACATAAGACATTTATTGACTTCCAATCTCAGCTTGCATTCGAAAGTCCAAGGTAAAAGAATCAACAAACTAAAAATCCAAAAGTGGACCAAAAAATATACCCAGTAGGAGTATTCACCCTTCTCTCTCCATTGTACTTCCACCTTAATTGCTGAAGGAGGGACAATACCTGTGTTCAGGTACAAGATGCGGGAAATGAAGTTCTCAAATATATTTATCGCTTAGCAAAGATTTGCATGATGCGATGGAATTACATGCTACTACCAAACACAGTTCTCCTATTACAAGTGAAATTATTGAATCCTTGAATCTCAGTCAAGCCTGTAATAGAAAGAGGGTAATCAAAAACACGCTTGGTGACGTGCGTGTGGATAATTCATTAATGATAGTTGTACACAACAATTTACCTGAAAAACCATAGTGATCCTTCGAATGAAGTTCATCGGCCGTGAGGCCACTGCTACTAGGAAGGGTCCAAATCTGAAATGGCGTTCGCACCTCCTGCAATAGTTCCAGATAACGATGATGACTGACCTAAATGAGGGTCTTGAAAGTAAAATAGCTTTTCAGCTGAGCAGCAGGACCAAGTTGTCTTCGTGGACCAGAAGGCAGATGATTGACCGCGAACCATGCTTGACTCAACGTAAAATGCTTCTCCGAAGAATATCATATGGCGAACGTCTCCATGGAATATAAGCGACGGATATTGGTAGATGAGAACAGAAGCCGTTCTAGGAACGGGTGATCCAGAACTCATTAAGAGAATATGACAGGTAACCAAGATATGCTCAAATACGACGAGCGACGGATAGTTACTTACCACCGGAGACATACTCAATTGAGGAGAGCGTCCATGTCCATTCTCAATAACTGTGTAAGACCACCGCATGCTGACAGTGATGTAGAAGACATATCGTACAGCAGTGCCTCTATACGACGGTGGAAGAATTTTCGGAAGCAAGGTCCTAACCATATCTGACATAGCAAACGAGTAGCCTTAGTACCCAACCGCTACTTGTGCAATTATTCCAAAGCTAAAAAGAAACTACGAATCTTGGATGCAATTATACCTGTCACTACCGTATCTTCCTATCGCCCGGTCATCAATTCTAGACTTGCATAGACAAAGTTTTTCCTAGTGCCTATTAAAGGAGGTGCACATCCAGCATATCTATACGACACGCAGACTCTGCTGCGAAGAGTTGCGTTACATGACTAGACCGTTCAGCAGAATATTCCAATTGCAATATTTTGCTTCTACTGGCAGAATCAATTCCCAATGACACAACATCCATACTCAACGTATGGCGTTTCTCTCTGATTACTCATGCATTCGAAGACCTCAAAGTTGGACTATCCCGTTACAGCAGAAACACATTTTCATGACTTACATGTCTTGGTATCACCAAGTCCAATCAGGACACTGGAGACAATCGACGTCGATGAGGACTCCAATATAGTGCGCTCTCCTGCAAAAAACATGCGAGAAACCATGAGTTTCGGAGTACAGCAGCTGGAGACCTGGAGCACGCACTATCCAGTACATCTTTAAAGATCCAGAATATGGTGCTTCGAGACAATCCCCTCTAGTCCAAGTCATCCTAGCAATTCCTTGCCTCCCTGCTCAGCGACAAGAATAACCAGGTAGGCATAAATTATGTCCTTCGTTTCGTCTCCTGATAAATGCAAGAAACTTAAGATAAAGTAAAGCTAGGTTTTGATTCATTACTTGACTGGCAATATAACCACCAGATTGAAAGACGCATTGACCTCATATAGAAAAGCGACAACACTTCTGTCACAATCCCCGGAAAATAACGCTCTAGAACCAAATGTTGATTCAAACTGATGCTAACGCTTTCCCAGCTACTAACTTTCTCAAGCTTTGAGTTATGAACTAATACCCCTCACATGAATGACATACTTTTATACTTGATTGAAAAAATAGCATGGGGGCGAAACTAGGAGATTACTTGGATTTTATTTCTCTTCACTTGTTTTGCATGAAGGAGCTTATTAGGTGAACTAGCAAACAAGTATGGCGCAACGTGCGAAATATTGAGGGACCGTGCTATCCCTGTCCTGCCAAAAAGATCGATCAAATCGAAAGATAGCGCTGAGGATTACCAATCTGTCCATTACAAAACCTATTACCCGAGAGAGTGCTATCAATCGCCTAGTCCATAGTACATGGACATCCGATCGGCTTTTCTGGGCTACAACGTAAAATTTATGATAGCAAAGAGAGACATTAAGAGTGAAGAGTACCTCTGCGTTGCTTGGAACCAGGAGGCGCTTTAGGAGTCACAAGCCATTGGGGATCAACCCTCTCAATGCCTTTCACTTCCACCAACAAATCCTCCATCAAAACTGCATCCATTACGCTCCTGTTCGATGCCAAACTTCCTGCCTTAGTTGCCGTGCGCACATCGTTCCTCACTTCGATAGTGGCCACAACAATATCCCCCGGCCTGTAAGCTGTTTTGTCCATCGTGACATGGAGTGTTGGTTGAGTACGAGGTGACTTCTTCAAGGCTCCGGAATTTCGCCTTGGGGACGCCAATACTGATGCATCCAATCTATCATGAGACTTAGATCTTTCCCTTTTGAAGAAGGGAAAGACCTCGGGGATCGTAGGCCACATCTCAAAGAATCTTTCTCCCCATTCTCTCTATACGTCTTTTAGCAGCCCAAACGGGTTCGCAATCAGGCCGTTCTTACACTAGCTCACTCATTGATTTAAGTGCATCGGCATCCTTAATTCAAAATACCACATCTTCAGCGCCGATCTTTTCCATGCACTTCCGTCACTATGCAGCTCTAGCAGGATGCGACCTTCCACTTAACTCCCACGTTCCTTTTCATAGTTGCTAAGTCACTACAGATTGATTTTGACTTGCTATACACCGTGCTAGGGCTCTGTGATGGCCCCAAGAAGTTACATTCCATACCGAAGGTGGAAACGCCTGAAACGGAGTTTGCATTCCATGCTTATTGACCCGATTACGTCGAGTGACAGCAAGAGAAGGTCCGTGACCATTCTGATGACGACGATGGTGCTACTACTCCAAGGAGCTGCTGCTTGTTCCGTTCCCTCCGAACACCTCCTGTGTCCTCTGTCCAATGTTCCATCCCTACGACTCACAACTCAAATCTCATTTTCATCTGCTCCCTCCCAGACCACAAGAACCATACAGCACCATCCGCTGCCCTGTTTCCATCTACGATACTCCCCCAGTTCAATCACCTCAACAGCAACAGCAGCAACGGCGATGAATGTGTCCAAATCCGGGGACCTGCTGCACAAAGCTTTCTCTAAGATCTGATCTCCCGTCCTCCCTAGCTCCAAATCGCAGCCCGGATTCCCTCTGTCATTCCCCGTTCACAGAATGAACGTTGCCGAAGAAGGAATCCACAACTTGAGCACAAAGGACCTCCTTCCTCCGGGATCCCGATCGATCGATCCCTACTGTGCTACTACTACCACTCCTCCGTCCCCTATTCTGCTTCTTTTTCCGCCTTGCAATCCGCTCGTACATCTGGCACGAAACTACTTCCCTCTCCACGCTCTCAATAACCCGCTGGTGCCGCTTTTCCTGCCTGAAATTCCACCTCTTGACCATTCGTTCGTGTTTGTCTTCGTCTCCACTACTTTCAGCATAGACTTGCAAATCCTGCTCCACTCCTCTGTGCTGTCAAATGCTTCCCTCTCCCCCCTTCCTTTCTCCCCAACTTACTACAGTATGAGTTGGCACCACAATCAGCTAATGGTGCACAACCTCTCACGTGTACAGCCTTCCCTAGTGTATCCATTTTCTTTACAAGCAATCAATAGGGGGTTTCAGAAATAGTTCTACGAAAGTTTTATATAGATAGTTACGATGCGCTAAACTAAATCGGTACTGGGTGTGAAAGGGAGGTAGAAAGGGTCTCGCTAGGGAGTTCGGGCCAAGTTCCTTATTGTTAGCCCATGCCCAAATGGCGGTTCATAGAAAATAAAGGATAAGGAACTTTCTCGTTATCACTCCCGGATCCCGCAGTGCAATGATTATGTATTAAGGTTAATAAAGTATATATTTTAGTATTAGAGTGGGAGGGGCAGCCACCAAAGGGAGCATCAATGATGTTATAACTCCGCTACTGCAATGATTACGTATTATGGTTAATAAAGTATATAGTTAAGGGTTAGAGTGAAAGTGACAGCCACCAAAGGGAGCATCCATGATGCTCGAGAACACCCATGGTAATCAAAAGTTGACAGATTTATGCACTAGACTACCCGGAATGCAATATTTGACCTCCGAGGAAGATTGGACGGACCATGAGTGGCAAGATTTGAGTGCATGCAAAAATGACAACGGAAGAAGATTTGAGAGACCCATAGCAAGAGTTGGAAGGGGGAGTGAATTTTGACAACGGAAGAAGATTTGAGAGACCCATAGCTAGAGTTGGAAGGGGGAGTAAATTCTGACAAAGGAAGAAGATTTGAGAGACCCATAGCCAGAGTTAAAAGGGGGAGTGAATTCATTTGGAGTGGGAAGATTTGAGTGTGGGTTGTTGGAAGGTTAGAAGGAGGAGTGATTTTGTTTGAAGGGTTACTCTCCAAAATCCTTGATTTCATAATTTGATAAAGTTTAATTTATGATAGTTGTCTCTTGGTATGACTATAAAATGTATTTCCTTGTTCACCCTTAAGTGATGAAATGAAATTCATGAACTTGTTTTCTTGGTAGGGAATGAAAATTGTGAGATTTTTTTTTGTTCTATGCATAGAGAATAGAGATCCCCTTTGCCAAAATTTATGAGATTGGTTTTTTTATTGTGCACACAGAGAATAGAGATGTCCCTTTGTCAAAATTTATGACATTGGTTTTTTGTACTATGCACACAAAGAATAGAGATGTCCCTTTGTCGATAAGGAGTTATACGTGGTGATTAGAAATAGAGTCAAGTCATGCAAAGAGGAAGCACTTGTGTAGAACTAACTAGAAATATTAGAAAATGTATTCAATGGATGATTGATTTTGATTTGGAGATATTGCTACAAGGATAAGAAGATGAAGACAAAGACAAAGAATTTGGAGGAGATTTAGATATGCTAGAATTTTTTATTAATGGGTGAGAGTATGCACATACTCATCGATACTTGGAACCGAGTGTTACTTACCCTTGTAGTAGAGAGTTTGTGATGGAGTATTTTAAAAATCTTGATACTAAGGCCTTTTGCTAGCTTACTGGAATGGATGTCAATTCTTTTTCAACATTAGTGGATTTGATTAAGACTCACATAATTTTTGAGAAAAGCTACCAAAGAGTACAAACACCCGTGTGTATCCAAGTTGCCGTAGCCTTGGATAGATTTGGGCATCACGGCAATGGAGCTTGTGTTGCATGGGGTTTACATATTTGGGGCATTAGTGTTGATTCAACAATTGCTTTTACTGACATAGATAGATAGCTATATGCGATGTGATGAGAAGTCAAGTGGTTTGGCCCGAGCTCAAGGAGAGGAGTAGGATATCCAATTTTTTTGCACATAATGGTTTTCATGGTTGTGTTTATTTGGTAGATAGAACATTATTTCTTCTTATAGCTTGACCAATAGTGGACAAGGGAATATATTTCAGCTGCAAGGGTTCATATTCTATAAACGGCCAAGTGATTTGTGATGATAAAAGGAGAATTATACATTTTTCCAGAGGTATGTTTTATGTTATGTGTTGTTTTGTTAGGTATTTTTTCAATGCATCGGTGATCCTCTTTTTATGGTTTACTAAAAGTATAATTTGATTTGTTTATTTGCAGGAATGCAATGATCATGTCATGACATGACTTGTTTGAAAAAATCCTCACTATGGAATGATTTGAACCAAAGGGAGAGTTGTCGTACTTTTGAGGCAAAGGAGTACTTTTTAGGTGATTCAAGTTATGTATCCATGCATCACCTAGTCCCCGTTTTCAAGCAGGCCCAATTAGAGGACAAGCAAGAGTTTAATAAATATTTAGCAAAGGCAAGAGTGATAAATGAGCATTGTTTAGGAGTATTGAAAGCTAGATGGCATTCTCTTTGTGAGCTAAGAGTGCAACTCAAAGACAATAGTAGAAATGATTATTTTTTAATGAGTGTCACTATGTATTATTTTATATTATTTTTTAATCAATAGGTCTGACCTTTGGTCACATGACAATGGCGGATTTATAGAGGAAATTGAAATAGATTCAGAAATGTCTTTTCATGGTATAGAACTTGGTAGAGAAGAAAGTGGATCAAGGGTGATGCAACACTGCCTTGATTATCACAATGATGATATACTAGATTGAATGAGTTTCCATATAATAAATTATGTATTTTTCAATTCTTCATCTCATATCTCATATTCTTGTAACTTAGACCATGAGTCTCTAACTTAGACCATGAGTGTATCTTTGTGTAATATTGAAATAAGAATTCATGAGATGCAAAAAGAATTCTTAGGAGCTTAATTTGTACATTTGTAGGGCCCAAGCTTACACTTACATGGTGTGGTGTTGTGCAATTTTACACTTCAAAGTCGTTATATGTTGTTGGAAAAAAGTTTAAGTGGCCCAATGATGCTTGTAGATGTCGTGCGATGACGCTCATACATGTTGGTGTTTGCCCTCTAACTTGCCAAAAAATTGTTTGTGCCCGTCGGTGCTACACAATGGCGCTTGTAGACACTAGGGACTGCTCTCCTACTTAAAAAGTTATTGCACCTATTGGCACCGAGTAGCACTGGTAGGTGTTGCGTGATTTATGTAAAACTTGGGTGTGCCGGTTGGCGACATGGAGTGCCACATGTTGTCGCTCAAGATTTGAGTTCTTTCCTCTCGAATATTGATTTTTCTACAAAATGATGAATGTGCATATCTTGGATGTTTGGATATTCAAACTTTATTTCTAACATTGGGTTATATAAACCTTCATTTTTCTAGATTTGAACAAAAGTCATTTCACTACGTGGGTGTGTGTTTGAAGGAATCATTTTGTGAGTATGTGGGTGTGGGGTGTTTAAAGGTGTCATTTTCCTGTGGGTGTGGGATGTTCAAAGGAGGTAAACTCAAAGGAGGCAAACTTGCTGCTGAAGGAGGCAAACGTGTTGTTGAAGGAGGCAAACTAGCTGTTGGGGCTGAGAGAGTTGGAACTTTCAGAGGAAGAGAAAAATTCAGAATTTGAATTGAAGGAGAGCATTTGAGAGGAATGGAGCATTTGAGATTTGAGAGAAAGAGGAGGAGATTCAAGAGAAAGAGTAGGAGAGAAGGAGAGCATTTGAGAGATAGAGAATAGAGATAGAGAGGAAGAGCATATTGAATTTGAACCATGGCAGAAATTTGGGGATATGAAAAGATAGTTGACAGGCCCAATATGAGAAATACTCAAGAAGGAGATTGGCTCAAAGATTTTCATACCATGCAACACCCAACAAACTTCATCAAGTGGTGCTGGTTGGAAAAACATCAGATTTGAAATGCTATCTCTAGAATTTAGGAGGTCAATCTAGACATAATCAGCCTCAAAATTACACTAAGACTTCACTACCCATGTCCAAAGGTATTATTCAAACCTTCTTAAAAAATTTCTCTTTATTTCTCCCTACTTTCAAATGTTCAAGCACCTCATAATTGTGATTTATGCACATTAGGCTGCCAAATTGTCAATGCCTCCCATCTCTATCTCGTAGTGACTCTTGGCATCATCTAGCATCCCCCAATGCCATCCGGCGCTGACCCTAAACCCTTAACCCTTTGTACAAGTGCCTTCCAACATCTGCAAGTGTCATCCAATGGTATTTGGGTGTGCTTCCCAAAACCCATTATCCCGCAACAGCTTCCAACATAGCTACGCCTTTGGGTAGCCTGGACGAGCATCAACACGTGGCATTGGGTGTCCTCACGGCACCCTACAAGGTGCAACTATCCTTGTGCACCTTTAGGCATCCCCGAGCAGTGCTTGTTGCTTTCTTCCTATCTGGAGGCGGCTTCAAGCGGCACCTATTGTCTTGAGTCCTTATGATTGAGTTTTAAGCTAATTTTCTTGGTGGGTTTTGCAGGTCCTTCCATGTACAAAGTTTTTGTGTTGGTGGGACAAGGTCTCTTGCACAAGTTTGGTAAGAAGGAGGTAGTTTTAATTGACCGCAAATATAGTTAGAGATGCACTTGCCATGCCAAGGGAGAGAACACCAAAACAAAGGATAGTTCCTTACACAATTGTTTCAAATTGGTTTCCACAAAGGGATAGGGTTGCAAAAAGATATCTTGCAAGGTAATGTGTGTATCCTGCATTTAGAGCTTTCTCCCAGTTGATGGGTGCACTTGTTGCACCCACAATTAGGCCCAAGATTGTACATGGGCATTTGGTACTCAACACCAAGACCAAGTTGAGGAGATTTGGTGTGGAGGATTATGATTGTGGAGAGTTAGCATTTAGAGCTATCATTGCAGAGGTGGGGAGTTTGCAAGGCAATTGAGTAGTCCTAAGGGGTGCAGGTTTAGGGTCACCTTCCTTGGGCAGATACTCACTCATCTCTTTGTGGAGAGAGGTTTCATTCCAAGGGATGACGTGATGTACTTGAGTGATGGAGAGGAGGAGATTATACAAAAGGGAGAGCATGATGATCATCATAAGGATGCAAATAGCTTGGATAAGGAAGACTATTGATGACGGGGAGGATGAGGATGGTGAGTGATTGATTATGTTTGAGTTTTGTCATATATATATGTTGGAAAACATACAAAGTTCTTTTGTATATACCATTACTGGATTTAATAAATGAGTTCATTTAAGAAGCTTGAATTAATGAACTTGTGAACTTGTGTATTTTTGAAATTCTAATATGAATTTGTACTTGATGGATAACTAGATGTACCACTTCTGAACAGATGTTCAACAGATTTGTGTTCAAACACAACCCTTACCTTTTGTTGAGATAGCTCCTTTTCCTTCTTCTTCCCCTTCACCACTTCTTTGTTTGTGGAGGGGGTTGGTGACCCCATGCGTTTCAGAGTACCTTCACCTCCTTCTTGTTCTATTGACATCACTTGTATTTTAGATGATTTTGTTTGAGTGGTTGAGTGTAGAGAGAGAAATCTCCTTGAGCATGAGAGTAGATTAGAGAGTGTAGAGGAGAGAGAGAGAGATTAGTGCTTGAGCATGAGAGTAGATTAGAGAGTGTAGAGGAAAGAGAGATTAGTGCTTGAATGCAAGAGTAGATTGGAGAGTGTAGAGGAGAGAGAGAGAGATTAGTGCTTGAGTGTGAGAGTAGATTGGAGAGTGTAGAGGAGAGAGAGAGAGATTAGTGCTTGAGCGTGAGAGTAGATTGGATAGTGTAGAGGAGAGAGAGAGAGATTAGTGCTTGAACGCAAGAGTAGATTGGAGAGTGTAGAGGAGAGAGAGAGAGATTAGTGCTTGAGTGTGAGAGTAGATTGGAGAGTGTAGAGGAGAGAGAGAGAGAGAGAGAGAGAGAGAGATATATATATATATATATATATATATTAGTGCTTGAAAGCAAGAGTAGATTGGAGAGTGTAAAGGACAAAGAGATTATTGCTTGAGTGCGAGAGTAGATTAGAGAGTGTAGAGGAGAGAGACTCCTTTGTGAGCAAGAGGATTTACTTGCTGCAAAGGAGGAGAGGTATCTAACCTTGCTTACTTTTGAGATGGAGAGAGATGCTAGGTGTCGCTGCCATGGTGGAGGGCTATATGGTCCAATTACAAAACAAGCATGAGAGTTAGCATATGCTATAAAGAGGTGCAAGAGTGCACATGTTCACGTAGAGGAGAGTGAGAGTAGTCTAGCTCAAATTAGAGCTCGTGTGGCTTATCTTGGACCAAGACTATGTACTATTGCTCCGTAGACCAATACTCGTCATGAGATGTAGACCCAAATTGATGCCACCCATGTATTACCTCAAAGTGTGGAAACTCAGGGCACTCAGACTGAGTTTAGAGAGAGGATTTGTCTATCAAGAGAGTATATTCATGTATTCTCTTCCTAGGCTTCCTACGGAAGAAGATTATTATTATGGATGTTACTTGTTTGGCATTATTATGGATTTGTAGTGCTATTGGTTTTTGTGCATGGGAGAGCAAGGTGACTAGGCATGGTTGGTACCCTCACACACAGTCCGGGCCTATAGGGTGGGTAGCCCGTCCTGGTGTTAGCTATTTCATCTAGTTCTGTTTGATACGCTTTGAGGTTATCTTGTGGATAGATCTTACTCCAGATGGAGTGGAGTGGTTGCTTCAAAGCATGTGGTAGTGGTCCAAGCTCCTAGAGGGAGTTCATACCGGGTTTTGCCTCATGGCCTATTTGTGTTTTGCAGATATCCAACTAGACTTTGAGTTCAAAGGACTTAGACTTAGATCATATGAGCATCTTACTTCATTAGGTTTACCTCTTTGTGATCTTGTGATCATAGATAGTTATGCACTCTCTTATTATAACAACCATTCACATGTTGCTATCCACCCTACCCACTTCCCTCCATATAGGGTACAAAGAGCATCATACACTTAGTTATTTGACCCTTTGATGAGTGCTTTGGACAAATTTGTCCATGACGATATGCCTATTGTTAGTTGGGCAAAAGAGTAGTAGAGACTGAGTTCTTATAGTAGTGACCCATATTCTCTTCTTTCTTACAATATTAGGCACCAAGACTTGGATGAGAGCAAGTGGCTCCTATGGTGGTCATTGAGTCCATTTACGATTCAACATCGTGTATATTGTTGTAGACTTGAGGATGCAATAGTAGCACTTATGCACCATGGTTCATCTCCTTCTTCTTCTTCACATCCTCCTCTACCATAGTCACAAGTTTAGGTTTTATTTGCTCCCCATTTATATACATCTTTTGTTCATTTATCCCCTTGTATACATTTATCTTTTATACTCATATATATTTAGTTTACACTTGTTAAACTCTCATATTTTTGTCTAACTCTCATATTTTCATGTGCTATATACTCAATTGTGCATTTTGCATCAAATTGGACATCACCTAGCACCTACATGCACCACCCACATCACAAATCACCACACTTAACCCATTACGGGTGTCACTTAATGCTAATGAGCATTGACACATGTTGACAAGCGCCAATGAGCCATGACGAGCGCCACCAATTTAAAATGAGCGTCTATGAGTGCCAAAAAGTGCCTACCACCATTTACGAGTGCCCACAAGTGCTTTTGAGTGTTGAGGAGCTGTTGAGGAGCGCCAACAAGTGCCAATGAGTGCCAACAAGCGCCAACTAGCCTTAATTCAACAAAGTGTGGCATTGAGCAGCAACTAGCAGCGGCAGAAAAGAGTTTATGGGTGGCACTGAGCGGCAACTCATGGCATCTTGGGTAGACTAGGTGCGGCAAAGAAAAAACGTGGGAGGAATGGAGTGGTAAGGAGTGGCACTGAGCAATAATGACTAGTAGCATTTATCAAGTTTCCATAACTCATCTTTATTTTAATCATAATAAAGGTTACATGTTGGTATACTATTTGCTATCACTATCAATAGAGAATGATGGATATTGAACCTGAGCGAGCACTTTGAAGTAGTTACTTATCTCATTAGGAGTTTCCTTGCTTGTATGAGACTCATTTTGATTTCATGAGTGCGCTTTGATTCTAAACTCTTCTCCTTAAATTTGTGTTTGTCTGCACTAGCTTTCCTTTTATGTACACTCAATTTTTTCTCAATTTTAATTTTCTTCTTCTTTGTCTCTAATCTAACACAATCTGCTTCTATTCTCATCAAAAAAAATTTCTTTTCCTCATGTTGGTGGCTTCTAGCTCAACTAGCCATAACGTCTCCCTTTATTCTATAGTATTTGCCTTCAACATGGTAATTTTTGCTAAATCATGAGACAGCGACATACTAGGTGACAACTTGGGTACCTTACTTGTTGATATTACACCTTTCCTCCTCTTTAGGTCATGTTCCTCTTCTTGGTCAATGAAAGCACACTCGGATCTATCCCTTGTAGAAGTTAAAGGCAGTGGTGTAATGAAAGGTGAGTCCTTGATCAGTGGAACAAATGGAGACTCATCCTCGGGTGATAGGATTCCATTGTCCATGCCACTTGGTATATTTTCCACCCCTTGGGTGTTTGTGACCAATTGTGGGTCAGGGAGCACCACCTCTAGAGGAGATAGGAATTGCAATCATTCTTGTGCACCTTCATGGACCTCTTCCTCACCATAAATCTTGCTCAAATTATGATTAAAATTACCATTGCATGTGGACTTATGTTTGCTCTAGTCCCAAACATGGCTTCCATTCTTGCAAAATGTTGGCACATTCCATAGAATTTATCTTCTATAGTTCTCCACCCTTTGTCATATTCCATGAGAGCTACTCCAATAGACTTGTTCTTAAGCTCCAGAGTTTCTTTGTATTGTTTCATGTACCACAACCATTTCTTATAAAGCCTATCACCTATCATAGAAGTAGGAAATCCTTGTCTCTCCCTAATCAAAAAGGTTGCCATGAAACTAAATGCGGTCGATTTCTGAATGTGCTTTTTGCAATTCCCACCATGAATTTGTGAAAAATGCTTGGGGTCCTCCAAATAATCTAGTATTTGGCTATAATGGTGTTGTAAAAGACCAAGACCAAGGAGAGAAATAGGAGAATGGAAACTCACATTGAGACACTTGAATGAGAAAAAATTCCAAATGCCTAGCATGAGCTTTGGCTTTGGAATTTATAGGTAGCATACAAGGTCCTTAAGAAGCTTTTCAAGAAGCTTCCTTGAGCCGTTTTCTTAGAGTGCAAGCTAAGTTAACTAGGAAGCTTCTCAAGAAGCTTTTTTCTAGAAACTGCCTACTTGGCATGCAAGCAAAGCTAGTTAGAAGCTTCTAGAGGCTTCCTTCTAGAAGTTACATGCTTGGAGCGCAAGTTAACTAGTCGTGAAGCTTCCCAAGAAGCTTCCTATATGTTTTTGGAAAATTCTAGGCTAATTTGGCTTATTCTCTTCTTTGTTAGCCTTACTAACTACGTCGCTAAACTCCATACTATTACAGGTGTGTTGCAATGCAAAATCGTTCATCCTCCTTTGTTTTGCCCGGTGCGGATGAAGCCATACTCAATAGGTCTCTAAAGTTCCCTAATGGTTGTTGAGGTTGTGAATTCAAAGATGACTCTATAGGTCCTAGATCAGCATCAAAAAAGTGAGTCTCCTACACTAAAACAAAGTACTTGATATCCCATTGCAAAAAATTGCTGCACTCCCAATGTAAAATTCCTCAACTCCCAATCAATTTCTTGGTTGTTGTATGGTGGCACTGATCATTTACCATACTAATGCAAAACTACAAAACTGCCATTAGTTGCTTTACAACTTGCACATTTGCTCGAGAGTGTGGTGAATTCAAGTTTAGAATTGAGGTGGTGCATTTTGGATCTTGAATATGCAAACCAAATCATAAATCATATTTGACTAATCTAACCACGTGGCCACCCTCTTGAGAGAACATATCATTTTTTTTGACAATCATTTATTTAGTTACAACATTCCTAAACATTCATAATATACGGCTTGATTTTTATAAATGAATGCAATTTGGATAAAATATCCCATAATTGAATTTACATAACGTTCAGTTATTACAATCTTGTCTTGTTACAAAGTTCACTATAAATTATTACAAATTTTGTTAAGAATCCCTTAAAAATCAGTCAAATCTATTTGTGAAACCCCCTAATATATCACAATCCATACCTCAAACAATTCATTTTGGACTCTAGATTCAACTCCACCTTCAATACAAAACCCATATGGCCTTGTTACCTTTATTCCTCTTGGATAAACGAGATGAACATTTCAATTTTGTTGTTTGTCTTGTCTTTCAAAACTTCAAAGATACAATTTTATTGAATCTCATTCCTTTCTCTTTATATGCAAATAGCTTCATAAGATACAACTGTTATACCTTGGAAAATTCATATTGGAATCTAAATTCAATTTGATCTTCAATAAAAAACTCATATGTCCTTCTTGTCTTTATTCCTCTTGGATAAAAGAGACTACCATTCAATTTCATTGTTTGTCTTGTATTTTGTAGAACTCACTTTACAAAGAATACAATTTCACTTTATAGAGAATTCACTTTATTGGGCGTAGCCTCATTTTACCTCTTTTGTTTCTCCCGTGTACAGCTTGATGGGCCTTCACATCCTTCATATTTCTACGTGGTTGCCTTTCTGCCTGCTCTACAAATTGTATCCAAGATACAATTTTTATTGAATCTTATTTCTTTCTCTATATATGCAGGTAGCTTCTATTCCCTACCCTATGATTTACTTCTTGAGAAGAGGACTATACTCATTTATCTATTTCTCTCTCTTCCATGACTCGTTTCCAATATTTGTGTTTTACCCCTTTGAGAGTACTATTTTGCTTCCTAAAGAAAAAATACACTCGTAATTTTGATTCAATTTCACTTGAAATTGGACTTCATCTCTTACCAAGAGAAACCAGAAATTAGAAGATAGTTAAGAGATGGAATTTGCATTAGTTTGGTCAGTTGACTATCACTTTCCTTGTTTAAAGGAAAAATTCCAGCTTCATCATAATAGATAATATTAAAAAGTTTGCCCAAATCAAAATGATAATATTGTTAAGTCCTTCGTAAGATCATTAGATACTCCTTCATATATATAATATTAATACAATATAACTATTATGACTTCTCAATTTCATAAGATCCAAAAGGTAAATAGCACAAACACTCCGATATGTGTATGTAAGACACAAATATTCAAAGTTCAATATCAAGCTCCATATTAGAACGCAAATTTGATATCTTAGTAGAGATTGAAAGTCAATGGAAGAAGCTAATGCAATTTATAGACTAGTCATACTGAAATTTTATTTATAAACATAGCATACATAATATGTCTATGATTTGCATATCTACTTCAAAGATCCTAGGTTAAAGAATTTTTAAGTTGAGCTTCTTGTTCTCTTATGTGGTCAAAAAGAGAAAGAAACTCCTTGAACTCTATTATCAATATAATATAATCTCAGATAATGATTGTTTCTGGACTGTAATATGTACTAATTCACTTTAATTCTGTAACAAACTTGTCAGCAAACTAATTTATCTTTGTCTGTAAATAGAATCAAACTTTTCTTTTAAATTGAACATCAAATTTGTGAATATTTTCAACTTAAATAACATACCATCAATTCATCATATTCTTAAAATAGATCAGATGCAATCGGATAATTAGAAATTTATATAATGATTGATGTAACTTCCTATTTGTTATTGATTATTAAACAATTATTATGCATTAAACACCAAGAAAAACTCATCATATATTTATATCAATGACAAAGTGGAATATAAAGCCTGAATTTTATTTGATTTATACTATGAACATCATTCAACATAACTTTGCATCGTCTTGTGATCTAATTCTTTCCTTCTCTGAAAAAAAATATGATCATGTTTGTTTATGATCGTAAACAAAGCAAAGCGAATATTCATTCCAACATATTTATTCTTTAGAGAAGGAAAGAATCAGATCACACGAAGATCCAAAGTTATGTTAAATGAAGTCAAATAAATCTTTTGCTTTATTCTTGTGGAAATTGGTATGATAATTTATTTTTTAATATCATCTTAAAAGATTTAATTCTTTAAATGATGCAAAAGAAGACAGCTATGTAGATGAAGAATTTTTTGAACATTAACAAAATTAAACTAAAAAATCAGAATCTTATATGATTTCAATAACTTGTCTTTTCTTCAAGAAAAATGATATGAAATGATTATAGACTTAAAAATTATAAAATTTTATATAAATTATTCTACATGTCTACTAGATATACAATGATTTTATATTTTCTGTATATATACACTTAATAGGATATATGGATTACAACTAAGAATATTACCATGCCACAATTTGCTTGTATTTGTATAATTGTTATCTTCCCATTACATAATCTTTCTAGAATAATAATCATAGATATAAAACTCAATATGTAAGTCTATTCTAGATCATTCTATTTGAAAATTTCAAAACAAAGTTATTCATATCTACTCATTGTTACTCCTACAATAATAGGCAAACATAAAATCAAACAAATGATGAAACTTACATTACAACCATCCACCTTAGAGACATAAGATGTATTATTACTTGGGATTTTCAAGACATAATTATTTGTATGTAGTACTTGATTATTGCTCTCAAGATATGAAGAAAATAGAGAGATTAACCAAAACTTGTAAATATGTCTAATAAGTTGTCACCTTAGAACCTTATGAATAAGAGATATTATTGTCTTATTACATCTTATCAAAATTTTCATGTAATATATATATGCATATACTCTTAAAATTCACAAAATTTACTGAATATATATTAAATATCTTTTTACATCATCTTCCTTTATTACAATATGATTATTGATTATTATTTCTAAAGTTATAGCAACTAAGATTTTGTTACTTAGATCTCTTAAGTAGTTTGACATGTAAAGTAGAAATTAATATCTATAAATTATGAGCAAAGGCAATATATCAATAAATATAACATATAAGTTAGATATAAAGTTAAAAGTAGGAGGTTAAGTATTGTAATTGATTAAAATTTTACCTTTGATGAAAAATTTAAAGATTAACCGATGATATAATTCCATGTTCATAATCATGTTACAAGTTAGAGTAGATATTTAACACTAGGAGATGTTATTTTACATAAATGAACATTTTTTCTTATAAATATCTATATTGATGAAGTATGAGTGTTATCAATATCATTTATACAATTTACATTGATCATCATGCTTCCTTCCATGAAGAATTTGAAGTAGAACAAATCTCAATAAATGTATATCTAGTATCAAAAGATTTAATACTTTGGCCCATGAAAAGTTTATCATTTTTATAAAAGCAAGTTGAAATTTCAGTTGATTAAACTATATGTATTATGTTGGATGCAAACTTTAATACTTTTGAATCAAAATATCATAACTCAAATGAGAAATATTTGTAATCATGTTTTATAATAATCACTCAAGTTAGCATTTTTATTTATCAAGTATATTGACTAATAAAACAAATGGTAAAAACCTATGGATAAAATTTAGTATAAACTTATAGGTTACATCAAGTATAGTTAATGAAGACTTGATGCAGTTTAGAGTAGTTGGTGAAAAAATGATGGATGAAGTTAAGAAGGATTGAGAAGACTTGCATCTGAATTTTTGTATTGGTGCATTGGATGCATTTATTTTGATCTACAAAGAGGTGTGAGCTACTTTCATGTATATTTTCCATTTGAAGTTCATTTTTGGAAAAGTCTTTGTGTGTGCATCACTCACAAGCTAGAAAAAAATAGCATAATTAGCCAATTCAGCTTCATTTTTCAACATGAACTTATCACAAAATTGCAAAGCATCATTAGTAAAAAGTACCAAGAGCATAGTTCTATACTGTACTTTTGGTATTTAGTAGGTATAGCTATAAATATATAAATAAGAGGTATTGAGTATAAAATAAATCATTTGGTATAAATACATCAAAGTATTAAAATTATGATTCATATGTTGTTAGGTTTAAATTGTTGCAAAAGTAAATATTTTGATGTAAATTTTAGACACATTACATAGTAGTTATCAAAACAACTCCTAAAATTATTTCATACTTTGCAAATATAAATATTGATGAATATTCTCAAGTTAAAAAAACCTAAAACTATAATCTCCTTCAAAAAGTTTTATCCATACGTTATTCCTATTGTTTACATAAAAATAAATAAAATTCACTTACTATAAATCTCATGAGTTATTTCTCAAGATAAACTGAATTTAAATTAATTTAGAATGTATCAATTTCATATCCAGATTTTTCATATCAAGTTACATAAGAGTGTATTTCATATGTTGAAAATTTATTAAAATTCCCTCACCACTAATCTATGAATTCATTTATTAATTTAAATTCAATTCAATTTACTTTTTAAGGTATCAATTTCACATGTAGATTTTCTCACCAAGTTCACGCTAGAGTATATTATATACAAGTTGAAAATTGATTGTACCAACTATCTAAGGTAAAAGCTAGATCAATATATAATTATATAAAATTTAAATATGAAATATAATTTTATGGAGTTTTTAAGGAGTGGCTAGAAAGTGTGTTACATATAAAACAAGCAAAATTATTTTTTTATTTGTTTTTATTCTTAATTAAAATTATATAGTTGATATAATACTAAATATAAGAGAAAGAGATCTAATTTTCTTAATTGTTTAAAAAATTTCTTTACCATAAGCTATTTATATTGTTTAACAAGTAACTTTAATAAGAAACATGATTTTAAAATAATTGATAGAATTTAGTTTGAGTTTTCATACTAAATCTGTATCTTTTAAGGTTATATTTGCTATATATATGGACATTTGTATTTTTGAACTATATATATCCACTTTAATGAATATAAATAAAGTATATCGACTCAATGTTTACCAAATTGTGGTAAAATATTAACAATAGATTGTTCTCACTCAAATATATGGTTTAGAACTTACTAGCATATGAAAGAAAATGTCACAAATGGTAATTTTTTATTGTTTTGTATATAGCATCTTAGGTAGGAATCACTCTCAAAAGAGTGGGGTCACCCCTTGTGGTACACTATAGAAAAGTGAGAACTGAAATCACTTTCATTATAGGTCTATTCTAAATTATTCTTGAAAGTGATAATTCATTTGTGATGAATGTCACTCACTTTATAGTTCACTCCTTGATGAAGGCAAAATTGAGCTAATGGTTGCAAGTGTTTGAACTTTGTTAAGGCTTCATATCTTTTTAGTGGTACAATTGTCAGAAATATGCCAACATATTGTTAGCACAACAAGCATCATGCATATGACAATGCTATTTTCTGATTTTTGAGTAGTTTTGCCACAAAAGTCTTCTCACTATGATGATTACAATCATTATAACACATAATTCCCACAAAGTGAAGTCTTGAAGGAGTGGTTAATTGATTGTATGCCTAGTTGTTTGCTACCATTGTACTTCACAATCCTCCCAATCTTTGTTAACCACTCACTATTGGGAGAAATTTGCAACTAGGAATTTGAGAGAGCAACAAGAATCCAAATCTAGCAATGAGATGAAGTAAAACCTATTCATCAACATGGACAAGAAGAGCATGAATTTCTTCCTGCCAAATTTTGTGTGGTTCAACCACTATCTGCCTACGTCCACAGTTGTATATGGTTTTTATTTTACTTTTTGAATTGTTGATAAAAGATGATAAAAGAAGACTTTTCTAAGTCTCTTCTAATTTCCAACTCCATACATATTTATACACTTGCCCTTTGATACCCTTATGTAGTTCTTGACATGTGTGGTGCAGATTAATCCTAAATCAAAACCCTAGATTGCATGGTACCAATTGATACACATCACATCAGATCACTCAATTTCACAAGCAAGGGCCATGCAAGTAGCCTTCAAGTAGGTCCTTGAGCTTTCCCCTAGGTCTCATGTTTGTAGGCAATGTAGCCATGCCCACATTTTCACAACTTGCCAAACCTACAACTTGCACGCAATGGAATCCCACAACTCTCACAATGGAATCCCACAACTCTTGTAAGACATATCTTTCCTAAATTAAAGTGAGAATAACTTGTTTTTTAGAGCTTTATTTTCCATGATCTTGATGTTCATGGAAAGCCATTGAGAACACTTTTCCAATTAGTCAAGACGAGCTTTTTTTGCATCTATATCTAAAGAGATATAGGCCTTGATATGAGCTATTTTTTGCTCACTTCCATAAATAAAATCTTGTGATTTGAAGATTTATTTCATACTTACACTTCTACACTCTTGAAGAAAACCTACTCCATAGAGTCTCTTCATAATTAATTAGATTCCACACTTAACATTCATGACATCAACTCAATCCTTGAAAAACCTATAGATCCAACACTTTAAACAAGTGTAGCACTATAACACTCATATTGCTACTTCAAGTTTCCTAACCACTATAAACCAAGAAATTAATCCATCACATAAAATGAAATAAATTAATCAATCATATAGAATGCAAAAAATACACAATATATCATAAATTGCTTTGAGAAAAAGCTTCATTTAAAAAATAGATTTCATAGCTGAACAAAAGAACTTGATTTACTTCAAGCCAAATCCCTTTATATAATTACAACTCCTCCCCACAAGGAATTGAATTGCTAAACGGGTTCCTTGGTATCCTCTAGCTAATCCAACATCATTCACATAGGACCCCATTTTATATCAATCACTTGCTTTGGTTTCTAATCATTTACCTTATCATTCATTTAGGATTCTAATCCCCATTATATCTTAATCACTAACTTAAGAATCTAATCATATCTTATAACTAACTTAGGATTCTAACCATATCTTATCCTAATCTAACTTAATAAAGAATTGCCTTGGTGGCAATGCTAAATTAGCTCCTTAATTTTAACTTCTACCTCACAAATTTCCTTTGGCTATTGATCACAAAGGTCTTTAATTACAAAATTGACCACCCATAAAAAAGTATCATCAGTCAACAATATACAATCACAAAATCATAAAGATCTTTGTCTTCATTCTACTAAAATAATGATCATTCTATACTTAGCATATTCTACAATTGTTACTCACAAATCTTTACCTTGTTCTGAAGAATTTCCTTTGTTCTTAAACATTCTAATAAGTAACTCAACTTTGCTTTTGTAATCTGAAAACTTGAGCAACATTTTGTTCAATGAGTCTCTGAACTTGAGGCTCAAGTGTCATTTGAAGCAAGTAAATAGGTGTGCTAGTTGTTTGTTGTTGTACACCTTTGCCTCTAGCTAATGAATCTAGGTCTTAGGTCATGGAGTCATAGATGATGTGGTAAAGTCTTGGCCAACTTCTCCATGTGTTTGAGGATTTGATTTGTTGCATCTTCCATGGTTGTGAGCATTCTCATACAATCCTCTACTAGGCTTGTACAAATTACATGCATCTCTTAATTTCTTGCCTTACTTGTATGCAAATATTTTTTTCTCTCTTTGCTTGTTACATCCTACTTTGTTAACTCCTTGATATAGATTTTTGCAAGCTCCATGTAGTTCTTATGAGTGATTTAGTCAATAACAATATTGCTACAATTCTAGTAGCAACCTTCTCTCTTTTCCTCATGATCCATAATTGTGTCTTCCTTCAAATATGGATCTCTTGCAACAATCTTGCTCCAACTTGGCCTTCAATGTGGTTGCTTCCTCATCTTGGGCACAAAGTTGTTTCTTATGTTTTTCACTTTGTTGCTTGATTCTAAGATTGGGGACTTGTACTTCAACCTACATTCTCCATAGATCTCCATCATACTTCTCTCATCTTGCTTGCTCTACCTTCATCCATTTGTCCATTGAATGCTCTAGCTCATGATAGTTCTCTTTTTTAGCCTTAGTTACTCTTTAGTCTTTATGAGGCTCTTGCCTTCTCTTTGTTGATTGGTGAGTTATCCAATGAAGGTGATTGATTGTAATACCATTAGCTAGAAAAATTAGCTATAAGTGAAAATTGGCTTGGTAATATCTTTAGAGATGTTGTACATGATGATCTAAGTAAATCAAATATACAAGGTACCAATAGAGGAATTTCACTAATAAGGGAGATGTAAAAAAACACAATTCTATAGTCAATTTTGAAGACCCAAACAAAAGAATTAGGCCTCAAAAAACTAAACCTTACTTCTTCTCAAGAAACAAAGTATTACCTTTTCCCTTAGTTTGTCTTATTGAGATCATTCCAACAATACCTCTTTCATGTTTTTCTCAACTTCTTACAAAAGGTTCTCCAAAGATTCCTTTTGGTCAAACTTGTTTGACCAACCAAATAGGATAAGGATATTGACATATCACTAATCCATGCATCTAATCTAAAAGTCTAGCTTGTTGATATATGACCAATCCATGTATCTAATCTAAGGATTTAGCTTCCTTAGAACGGATTCTATTTGTTATAAAATAAAAGATAAGGTGTTCCTTTGGAGCACTAGAGTTTTTTGAGAGTTTCAATCTTGTGTGTTGTTTGAGTTCCAATCTCATATGCTTTTATCTTTGGGTTTTAATGACAAACAACTTCACATAGTAAGTGCTAGTATCATCCAATTCTCATTAGTAGGGAAGGATCGTTTCTAATTTGTGAAGTGTTGGTCCTATCATGTTGATCACTTCACTTGTCTTTGCTCAAGGTTGAGCCAGATTATATCTTCTTTGTCTTGTACTTGCTCATTTCACTTTCAATTCTCAATGAAAAACAAAACATTTACTTCTTCTTGCTATTTCTCATGATCCATAGTTGCATCTTCCTCAAGTATTCATCTCTTCTCCTTCTTGCTTACATGTTTGCATTGAATCCTCTACTAAGCCTTCAAGATATCTCTCTTAATTTCTTCAACATGCATTACTCTCTAATTTGGGCACTTCCTTCTTCTTCCCTAGTTGCTTGGATCTTGTTACCTTCCTTTGTTCCTTATGGTCAAACCTCATCATGATGTTCCTTCTTTGTGTTGATTGTGGATGGTACATCAACATTTGACTTCTTCATAGGGCTTGGGACATTGTCTTGGTCATGAAGAACCTCCTTACCCAAGCCACTTGCTTCTTCTTCATTGACCTTGTCTTCTTGTGATATGCATGATTGTACACCATCTTGTTGTTTGCATGCCCTTCCTTCCAACTTTGAGGAGAGTTTGATGTAGGTGCAAGACTCTTTCCTTGCTGATCCTTCTTTTGAGAAATAGTCTTCTTCTTGATCTACCTCTCTTTCTATTGTTATCTTTGACATCTTTGCAATGCCTTCTTTGTCATGTCTTCTATGATGAATCTTCCTCTAGTACAACATCCTCTGCTATGGCATCTCAATCATTTTCATCACAATCTTCGTCAAAGGAATCATCATTTACTTTGAAACTTCCACTTTTTTGACTTTTTTGACTTTCTTTTGTGTTCCAAACTCTTTCCTTTTCTGTAGGTACCTTGGTGTATTGTATCCTTATTGCATATGTATGTACACATTATTTGACTTTGAATATTTTTGGGCAACCAATCTATACTTCTTATTTTCTATTTCCACTTTTGGATGCATACAAAAATACCCTTGATGATAAAAGTGTATTGGAAACTTCTTCTTTTGTGAGTATCTTCATTTGGATGTAGAAGTATATCCAGAAGGATGACATGAGCATGCCTTCTCCTTCCTTATTCATATCTTTACACATCTAACGGACTCACATGTAAAAAATGTGAGCCTAGTTTACAAATTGTCCTTCATGAAAATAATGGAAGAAGAAAACTTGATTGGTATTGGCATAAGTCATGCATTTTGAATTTAAGAGATTTATCTTTGCCATTGTAATTGCTCTTTAATTGGGATCTCTATACCCTCAAATTTCCATCCATTACTCAACTTCTTCTCCTTCAATAATGCCTTAGTCTCCTTTTGCATTTGACTCTTTGGATAAGCACACTAGGTATCTATAATAATCATATCTAGAGGAGATTTGATTGTTTGTTGTAGCACTTTCCTCCAATGAGCCTTGATCCAAGCAAATGACTCTAATGATTCTAAGTTGGTGTCTTTATTATCTTTCATTTCTAATATCATGGCTAAATTGCTCAATCCCCAATTCTCTCAAGTCTCTTGCCATGTATATAATCATCTATATAGTGGGGTGTGTATTTTTTCACTCCAAGTGATTTATGAATCACCTTCAAAAGCACATTATATATTGCTACTTGGGGAGCAATTTCACTCACTTGTGGTCTTTTTGGTGAAGAATACAATGTACCCAAAACCTGCTCACCCAATCTCTTGAGCTCTTAACTTTCAATGCTTGTTATTGGTCAACCAAATTTTTGGACAATTCATGCACAAAATTGCAAATTTTTTGAGTCAAAAGGAATTCATGGCATGAACAAGAATTAGAAATTTATAATTCAAGTCAAATAATTCCAAAATTTGGTGGATATATCTTGGATGAACTGTCATTGTTAGTACATGTGAGCATTCTAGCTCATGAAAATATGCATCAATTTCTATTTTTTGTCTAGGTGGATATGCATTCAAGCTTTTTGAATTCCCCGAGACAAATAGACTTCTAGACTTATGATGTTCTAGGCCATTGGCGGTTAATGTATAATGTTATGTGCATAAACTTTACATTATGGATCATTAGTGTTGAGGATGTGCATTCACAAAGATCATGATCATGAAAACAAAAGTAATGATCACAAGGATCATGATCATGAGCAAGGTGATCATGATCACATGAGCAAGGAGTCACAATCACAAAGGTCTTCTTCCTTGAATTCCTTGGATGCAAGGGAACCATGATGTTTTTACTAGATTATGTCCTTGTACTCTTGCATGATTATCTTTGAGGTCGATAGATAACTAGTGAAATCTTACATTCTAGCCTTAATAATCTCCTAATCTTTCAATAATCTAAAAATTAACAAATATATAAATAGTATCATAGTGCAAAGGTGGTTTGTCACATAAAGTTCATAAAATTTGATATATCATCTTGAAGGCATTCCAAGGGAAGATACATGTTAAGAAGAAAACTAATAAAATGAAAGTGATTGAGAAATTTAAATAAGAACTTCGAATTAAATGCACAAAAGGGAAAAAATAACAAATTTTACCAAAAGAAAGAATAAAAAGTAAAAGGAAAATTAACAAAATTTATATTGAAGATAAAATAAAGGAAAAAAATGAAAATCAAGTATATTGTGATAAAATAAGCTTTTTAATATAACTTATTGCCTAATTGATATTATGCATGTAAACTTTAAAAATATTAAGGATTCAAAACTGACTTATTAAGTTAAAGTGTCTTTAATGAGCTCTAATGTGACTCATTAAAGCTATTTTATTCTAAACTAGTTATGCTTAAACCTTATAAAGGTTAATCATATGTTAACAAAATAAGACAATGATCTTATGTTAAATACTCTAATAGAGGTATGGATTGACAATATTTTGGCATTTATGTCAATTGTTTGGTTGTTATTATGGTAATTTGAGCCAATTTACTTTTAATTCTTGAGAGTATCTTCAATCAAAGAGCATTTTTTAAATCAATAATTATAATATATTATATTGGTGTTTTATAAAAGGATAAAAATTGAATATTATAAATCAAATTTTATTTTATAAAGCATATACATATGATATTTAAACTTACTTTCTATGTGCTCTTGATTTCTTATTTTATTCATTATCATTGTCATGCATATATACTCGCTATAACATACATCTCTGTCAACATCATACAATATAGAAGCACAACTCACACATAAGTCATACATAGACTCTAAAGTGCCACTCTAAAGTGACATCATATTTGGGCTTATTAGATAAGTAAACATTCATACTATTTTTATTAAATTTCTAGTAAGAGAATTTTTTTTTATGGAATTTAATTTAAATCTGACATAGTAGATAAATTAATATTTAATTAAGTAATTTTTAACTATAATATAAGCATAATATTAAAATATATAAATAATTTTTTATTTATAATATTCCGAGGACAAGAAAACTCTCCAACAGAGATATAAGGGAGAAAATACAAGTTTCACACTCAATACTCCAATGCCCCAAAGGAGCACCTTCTCTTTATTATATAGCAAAGGGGATCCTCTCAAAGGAAACTTCACCCTTAAATCAGATACATGGTTTGGTGAACTCTCTATGAGCTCCATCCTTGGATTAGTTGTTTGGATGGGTGACATGTTAGTCCTTGTCTTATCTAGTTGGTCCAAAGAGAATCTATAGATAATCTTCTTGTATGGAGCTCAAAATCACGTGGGTGAGGAACTATTGGTAATCTCTCAATGAGATGAATCATATGGGAGAGAATGCAAGCCTTTATTACCTTAGGGGGAGAATCTTTCTATTTTTTAGGTCTAATTTATCTGTTTAGGTCTCCAAAATTTGCTCTAAAGTTTTTAGGCTATTTTTTAATTTTTCCCTATAAGTAGAAATACTCTTTTGGTGACACTTCTATCTTATCTACCTAGCCCATTGTGCACAACATCCTTCTAGATGTTACTAAGCCAATTTTCACCTCAATATATTATGTTTAACTACTTGTATTACACTATTTTGTTTTTGAAAGTATATTCTCGTAAATAAATAAGAAGCATGTATTGTGATTTGCTCTCACTAGAATTGATCACATCTTTTCTATTTACATTTAATTTAGTCTTTCAAGAACTATCTTAAGAAACTATTTATTTATTATGATGCACCATTTTGTTAAGCTTGTTTCAAATTGTTATTGGTTTTTATATTTATAACTTCTAAAGTTCTTGTGCTAATTCACTTTAACCACTATGATGTTATCAATATCCTAAAATTTCTTATGTTATGATTGATCATCTACACTTAAATTATCAATGCATGAAAATAAAACAAGGAGTAAAGGTTTAATATATCTGAATTGACTATTAAATTGCTACCTATTAAAATGGCCCATACACTCTCATAAATGCAAGCAAATGTTGATAGGACAAGTGAAAATGCTCATAGGAACAATATATGGTGCCATTGGTACCAAATACAAGAAGATTAGGAAATAAGAGATGTGCACCATCAACACTGAATGATGACTATGGTGGTGCTTAGGAACATGGTATAACACCACAAACAATAAGGGTTTCTAGTAATAAAGCTACAAAGCTTCATAAATTTTCTAGATTGTATTCACAAAGTTGGTCAAAAGTGTTTAGGGGGCCGCCCAAAAAGCACATTCTAGTAAATTATGGAGTTTTGTTCATCTCTTATGAACTTCTTTATTTCTAGTGACCTCCATAATGGGCGGTTCACAGGAAAGAAAGTATATGAAGTTTGTGTTATAACACCATAAGACATTAATTTTAATTTAGGGCTAATAATGGATTGATTTATTTGAATTTTGTCTTATATAGTTTTGGGAGGAAATCCACAAGAAAGAATCCAAGGAAAGGTGGTGTGAAGACTCATTAAGCTCTCAATTTTGGTAATTGAGCCCTCAATTTCATGTTTATTCTTTCTTCTTCTCTAGAGCTCTCAATTTCAACATCTCTTTGCTAGTGTTAGTGTTGATTGGAGCCGCTTGAGCTCTTGCACGAGAGGAGCTCAAGAGTACCCTTCTTCTTGAGAGTTCCATGTAATTTAGTGTTCCTTTAGGTTGCTATGAGTTGATTAAACAATACCCTATGAATTATGATCTTGAGCATGGGAGTTCAAGCTGATTGGAGAGTGAAATAAGAGAAGCTTGCAAATTTTGGAAGTAATGCATAGCATAAGGTAATAAGTGCAAATAACTCACAAAAAATATAAGAAAAAATATATAACGGAGTATCTAAATAAATTTGCGAATAGATGAATATGTTTTGGATAGTGAAAATGAAGAGGGAGACCATGATAAGCTAGAAGTATTTGCTTAGGTTGTAGGAGTATGCACATTCCTATATGTACTTAGAACCCAAAGTTACCTATCCTCATAGTAGTGAATTTGTTAGTAAATATTTCAATGGTCTAGATGTTAAGGTATTCAAAAAATGACTAGAATGCATGTTGAGTTGTTTTTTACATTCTTGCATCTTATAAAGGATCACTAAGTATTTATGAAGAACTATAGGCAAGAGTAAAAATTTATGTGGATCTAAGTAGCTTTCGCTCTTGATAAATTTAGGCATCATAGGAATGGTGCATGTTTTGCTCAAGGGCTAAATATTTGGAGGATTGGTGCTAATTTGTAACAATATGGAGTTTAGTGACGAAGTTAGTTGGGCTTACGAAGTAGATAATAAGACAAAATAGCCTAGAATATTCTAGAATCATCTAAGAAGCTTCTTAGGAAGCTTCCCAACTAGTTAACTTGCGCCCTAAGCAGGTAGCTTCTAGAAGGAAGCTTCTAGAAGCTTCTAACTAGCTTAGCTTGCACGCCAAGTAGGCGGCTTCTAGAAGGAAGCTTCTTGAGAAGCTTCCTAGTTAACTTGGCTTGCACTCCAAGAAAGCGGCTCAAGGAAAATTCTTGAGAAGCTTCAAGGGTCTTGTATGCTACCTATAAATACCAAGGCCGAAGCTCATGCTAGGCATTTGGAGTTTTCCCTCATTTCAAGTATCCCAATGTGAGTTTCCATTCTCCTATTTCTCTCCTCGGTTTCGGTCTTTTACATTGGTATCAGAGCAGGAATAGGATGGATGGAATTTATGGACCACCAAATCCACTTCCGCCAAACCATTGGGACTTTCATGTCCAAATATTACCAAAGCATCGTTTCACACAATTCATCACCTCACGCTTTGGGCAGGATTTTCTACATATGATCACCGTGTCAGAGGAACCCTTGATACATCCAGTTGTAACTTATGGAGAATGGTGGACGTGTTGTATCTACGTGTTAATCAACTAGATAAATTGCAGGTAGTGGAATAGAGTAGTAGCGATGGCGGCAATACCGGATGTTATCCTTGCAATGCAACAACAAATCGAGCATCTTACTCGATTGTTGGATGAACGAGACCAACAACGACGAGAACAGATAGACAGAGCGCCAGTTCAAGATGGAGAAGATCGCATTCGATTTCCGAAACCCAAGGTGTTTGAAGGCAAGAATCTTCCAGGCACAGTGGAGAATTTTGTGTTTGACTGTGAACGTTACTTTGAAGCCACCAATCTTCAAGACGAACAGAAACAAATTCTCTTGGCTTCTAGCCAATTGGATGGAGTGGCAAAACTTTGGTGGCAATTCCGAGTAGAAAGAGCTGAACAACAAATTGTTACACCAATTTTTACATGGGCAGAATTCAAGGATGCAATACTTGGTCGATTTCAGACTATAAATGCCACCCGAGCTGCATGAGATAAATTGGCGGAGTTGAGGCAGATTGGCTCAGTGAGAAGCTACATCACACAATTTTAGAATATCATCATGCAAATTCCAGATATCCAAGAAGGTGAAGTTCTGGATCGATTTGTGCAAGGATTGAAGTCACGAACCAGATTAGAGGTGACCATGCGAGAGCCATAGAATGTAGAACAAGCCATGCAATTGGCTGAGCATTTTGATTCCTTAGTTGCAACAACTTGGTCTCGACCTCGACCTACACAAAACCCACCAGTACCACAAGTGGAAGAACCGATACCAATGGAGATTGATGCTATCCAACAAAGACCACTTGGCACAGTAGATAGAGAAAGATTACGACAAAATGGAGGTTGTTTTTATTGTCGCCAATTGGGGCATCGCATTGCTGAATGTCCACTCAAGAATGGACGACCTCGACAAGTTGCCCAAGTGGAGGTTGTGGAGCGGAATGATCAGGGAAACGAGGAATCCCAGTAGGAGATTTCGAGCCGCCTACTAGGAGCTTGATTAGTTCCAATGGGATTGAAGGCTCGACCTATGCAAGTTTGCTTCACTTGCAAGGTATGATATCTAATCGGGGTTGTAGAATTTTGGTTGATTCTGGAAGTTCAGAGAATTGCATGTCTATGCAAGTAGCAAAGGAATTGGGTATTCCTATCAAGCCAGTGATTGGAAGTAGTTTGATGATGGCGGATGGTAGAAAGGGTTCTGCATTCCGCACCTTGCATCCTATTACCTTCAAGATTGGGAAGGAGTATTTGGAGTGTATGAGGTTTGTAGTGGCACCTCTACACTATGATATCATTCTGGGTCTACCTTGGCTTGAATGTCATAAGGTTCAATTTGATTGGACCCGACACCAAATTCAAGTACAACACCAAGGTAGGAATTTCCGATTAGGTTGTCTAGCACCTCTGAGTAAGACACCTAAGAATAGTCAGTCCCAAGATGGGAAGTTTGTCGAGAAGGTAGCCATAGAGCAAATTTGGAAGGGAGATGAGTCCCAAGATAGGAAGTTTGCCAGGAAGGCAACCATGGAGCAAGCTCAAAAGAGAGATGAGTCCCTAGAAGGGAAGTTTGTTAATGAAGCAGCCATAGAGCAAGCTTTGGAGGAAGATAAGTCTGTATTCGCGGTGTGGATCAAGCCGATTGCACAAGAACAATCTGAGGAGGGCCAAGTGCCGCATCAAGCGACGGTTGATCGGATAGTTCAAGAGTTTGCAGATGTGTTTCCGGATGATCTGCCAAAGGGATTACCCTCTGATCGAGGTATGCCCTTCAAGATCGAGTTATTGTCAGGGAGTACTCCAGTGAGTAGACCAATCTATCGGCTCTCACCAAAGGACTTGGAGGAGTTGCGAACAACACTTACAAAGTTGTTGGAGAAGGATTTCATACGACATAGTAACTCTCCTTGGGGAGCACCGGTACTATTTGTTCCAAAGAAGGATGGAGGACTTCGTTTCTGTATTGATTACCGTGGGCGCAATAAGCAAACCATGAAGAATGCATATCCCTTGCCTCGGATCGATGACTTGCTTGATCAATTAAGTGGAGCACGATACTTTTCCAAGCTAGATCTTTGTAGCGGCTATTGACAAATTCCTATTGAAGGAGAGGACGTGAAAAAGACTGCCTTTCGTACAAGGTATGGATATTTTGAGTGGAGAGTTCTACCTTTCGGACTCACTAATGCTCCAGCAGTCTTCATGGATCAGATGCATCGGGTGTTGGAGGGGCTATTGGATCAGTCTGTGGTAGTGTTCGTAGATGATATCTTAATCTATAGTAGGACAGAGGCAGAACACATGAATCATGTGCGAGAAGTCCTAAGACGACTACGACAGTGGAAATTTTACTGCAAGAAGTCAAAGTGTGCTTTTTGGCAGAAGGAGGTTACCTTCTTGGGTCATAAGATCTCATCAGAGGGGATCAAGATGGAAGAAGAGAAGATCAAGGCCATTACTGATTGGCCTACCCTGAAGGATGCTACCGAAGTACGAGCGTTCAACGGATTGGCCAGTTTTTACCGACGGTTCATCCACTATTATGCTCACGTAGATGCACCATTGACTGACCTCTTGGGAAAGAACTTGAGCTTCCAATGGACCACCAAGCATGAAGAAGCATTCTAGAAGTTAAAGTATATGGTGTCTTCAAGACCCATTCTTCAACCATATGATCCTCACTACCTTGTGTGGTTGATTTTGATGCTTCTAACTTTGCAATTGGAGCTGTGTTGCAACAAGAATTTCCAGATGGACTACACCCTATTGCCTTTGTGTCTCGCCGATTAAATACAGCTGAAAGAAATTACTCTGCTTGAGATCGGGAACAACTTGCAATGGTATATGCCACCAAGGTATGGAGGCATTATCTCTTGGGGAAACAAGTGATCATGCGAATTGATCACAAGCCATTGTTGCAAACCTTACACCTAGAGCACATGAAGAGTCGACATCATCGATGGGAAGAGCAACTCCAATTGTTCGACATCAAACTTGAGTACAAACCAGGTCGGTTCCATGTCATCCTTGATGCTCTATCACGACGACCTGATTTGAAGTCTCTTCCTCTCATCGCGGCAGCAATTACGACGGTGTCAATTGATCCCAAGATTCATAACGAGTTTCGGTTAGCCCTACAGCAAGATCCCTTCTTCCAAATGGTACACGGTCGTCTAACAGCACGCAACAAGGAGTACAACACCTTCTCCTTCAAGGAAGGCCTTTTATTCCATGCAGACCAGATCTATGTTCCAACCAAAGGTGATCTTCGACTTGTGCGCCTTCAAGAAGCCCATGATTTACAAATAGCTGGTCACATGGGAGTGGACAAGACCTTGGGCACCCTCCAATGCCAATGGTGGTGGCCCAACATGATACAAGATGTTCGAGACTTTGTCCGATCATGTGAGAGTTGCCAACGGAACAAGGCCAGCAACCAGAAGCCGAGTGGACTCCTTCAACCACTCGCCATTCCATCCGCTCGTTAGGAGCATGTGAGCTTGGATCTCATCACATCCTTGCCAAAGACAAAACAAGGACACACCGCAATTGTGGTGTTTGTGGATAAGCTTAGTAAGCAAATCCACTTGGCACCAACCTGTGATACCGTGGATGCTCCAACCTTAGCGCAAATCTACTTCGACAATGTCTTCAAGCATCATGGGATGCCACGTGTACTCATCTCCGACCGTGATCCTCGATTTACCGGGAAGTTTTGGCAAGCACTCTTCCAAATACTCGGCACCAAGCTTGCTTTGTCCACGGCCTATCATCCTCAAACTGATGGACAAACCGAACGCGCCAATCATACATTGGAGGATATGTTGCGGGCCTTTGTCAATGTCCACCATACCAACTGGGATGAATGTCTTGCAGTTGTAGAATTTGCCTACAACAATTCCAAACAGGCAAGCACTGGATTTTCTCCCTTCTTTCTCAATTTTGGCCAAGATCCGCTTGTTCCAGATTCTCTTCTTGCTCCCCCTCCCTCTCAGGTTCCTCATACTTCTACATTCTTGACCACTATATCCCAATCTCTCCAACAAGCCAAATCTCACCTCCTTGTTGCCTAGAATCGCCAAAAACAATATGCAGACCATCATCGTCGTGATCTCACCTTTGAAGTTGGTGATAAAGTCATGCTATCCTCTAGTAACCTCCCTCTCCCACTTGATACCCAAGTTCGTAAACTTGCTCCTAATTGGATAGGACCCTTTGATATCACCCACATTATCTCTCCTGTTGCTTATCGTCTTGCCTTACCTTGTCACATGCGTATCCATCCTGTCTTTCATATTTCCAAGTTGAAACCCTTTGTTCCTAACCCTTCTTCCTTTTCCTCTTGAGTCCAACCTCCCCCTCTTCTTGTCCCTATCAATGATCATGAGGAGTACGAAGTTGATCGTATCCTTGCGCGTCGCCATATTCAACGAGGCCGTCACCAACATACGGAGTACAAGGTCCTTTGGAAAGGGTATCCCCTTCATGATGCTACATGGGAACCTCTTTCTCACCTCCAGAATGCACAGATGGCCATCAAGGAATTCGAAGCTTCACTGGCGACGAGGACGTCACCAACTAGCGGCGGGGGAATATGTAACAATATGGAGTTTAGTGACGAAGTTAGTCGGGCTTACGAAGTAGATAATAAGACAAAATAGCCTAGAATATTCTAGAATCATCTAAGAAGCTTCTTAGGAAGCTTCCCAACTAGTTAACTTGCACCCTAAGCAGGTAGCTTCTAGAAGCTTCTAACTAGCTTAGCTTGCACGCCAAGTAGGCGGCTTCTAGAAGGAAGCTTCTTGAGAAGCTTCCTAGTTAACTTGGCTTGCACTCCAAGAAAGCGGCTCAAGGAAACTTCTTGAGAAGCTTCAAGGGTCTTGTATGCTACCTATAAATACCAAGGCCGAAGCTCATGCTAGGCATTCAGAGTTTTCACTCATTCAAGTGTCCCAATGTGAGCTTCCATTCTCCTATTTCTCTCCTCGGTTTTGGTCTTTTACAATTGGAAATCTCTAGATGAGACAAACAAGTAGAGAAGACAATGCTTTTTTCCCTTTGGAGAGGGAAAAGGTGTTCATCCATTTAGGTCCCCAAAAGTAGGTTTAAGTTTTGAATTTTTGGCATGTGCCCTATTAGTGGAAGTACTCTTTGATGAAACCTCTATTTGATCTACTTAGACCATCATATATACCATCCTTCAAGACATTACTAAGTCAATTTCCATCTCTAGATAACATGTCTAGCTAATGGTTCTACAAATTGACTCCATTGTGAGTGAGAAGATATTCTTATTGCAAAGGAAGAGATGCATTTGACTTTGATAGTATGGAGATGGAGAGAGAGCAAAGGTTTGTTAACTTGAACTTGGATATCCTAGGTGCAATAGCTATAGTTGAGGGTTATCAGGTCCAATTATAATCATATAGCCAAGAGTTAGCATTTGCTATGGAGAAGTTAGAGAATGTGCATGTTCAAGTAAAAGAGAATGAGAGTTGTCTAGTTGATGTTAGGGCTTGTGCAACTCATTTCATGCCAAGACTCCATGTAATAGCTTGAAAATCCTACATTCTAGTGACTTAGGAGACCCAAATTGATGCTACTCACTCCTTACCCATAATGTTATGATTGAGAAGACCCAAATTGATGTCATCTATATTCTACCTCGTAGTGTTGTGATTGAGGAGACCCATACTTATGCCACCCATTCCTTACCCTATAGTATTGCGACTCAAGAAATCTAGACCAAGTTCAAGGAGACGCTCTATCTTTCAAGAGAGTATATTTTGTGTATTCTCTTCCTACAATTCTTGTAGAAGAAGATTATTGTTGTGGATTTTATTTGTTTAGCCTCAATATCACATCATACTATAATTATGGGGTGAGGGAGATCTTGACCATTAGGCACAAAAAGTGCACCCTCATATATAGTTTTGGTTTTGGTGGGTATCACATTTGAGTATTAGATTTTTTTACAATTTTGTTTGTTACACTTTGAGGTTATCTGTAGATAGACCTTGAGGTAGTTGATATTGAAATTATGCTATGGAGGATGTGGTAGTGGTCTAAGTTTCTTGAGGAGTTTCACACCAGGTCTTTACTTATGGCTTGTTGGTGTATTGTTGATGTGCCAAGAGATGAGTTAAGAGGACTTAGAGCTAGGTTTTATGAGCATCTCACTTCATTAGGTTTACTTCTTTGTGATTTTCTAATCAATGATAGCTATACACTCTCATATTATAGGAACCATCCACATGGTGCAATCTATCTTTATAAGGTAGATCGATCATCATGCGCTTGGTCATTTGACCAAGTCTTGATGACAACTGTGGATAGATTCCATGATGATCACCTTGCTATTACTTGGTTTGAGGAGGAGTGGACTACCAATCATTTAAGTTTTTATTTTAGCAATCCATATGACCTTCTAGTTGTCTCTATCAAGACCCAATCCTTGGATGAGAGAGTGGAGTGTATTGTGGTCATTGAGCCTATTTAGGATTCAATGCATGTATATTAAGAAGGACTTGAGGATGTAGTTGCATGCCAACTTTATGTTGTAGTTGCTTTAGCTCTCACTCCATCTCCAACTCTAGTTACACTTAGTGACTAGCTCTTCACAAGTATATATATTTGTACCATGATACCATACCATATGTACATATGTATGATTCAATATTTATATACATTTTCCCCTCACTTTATTATCACACCTAGTGTAGGGGAATCTTCTCATGCCTAGTGCTTATGTGAATGTAAATATTGTGCTCATGTTTATTCCAAGCATCATTGAGCACTAATTACAACCTCTGAGTGCAATCAAGTGCAATTGCACACCTTTTTGGGGTTTGGTTGGTGGCCATTGGTGCATCCAATTGACACTCTCTAGCCATTTATCACCAATGAGCACCACTAGTCATGCTAGACATTACCTAACAATCTTAAGAGACAAACATTAAGAAAGATTTTGTTATCTCAAACACTTAATAAACAATTATAAACAATCAAGTGCTTATAAAAAATCAATAAAGTACATGTATATGATAAATAAAGTACATTACACATGATACAATCAAGAAAGTACATATTAGGTGAACAAGAAAGTGCACTCAAAATTTATTTATGAACATTGAACATTACATGGAAGTGCCTTCATTGGTATAAATTTTTTTGTCATTTACTCTAGAGCAATATGAGTTGGGTACAAGGTATTTTGACTCATGACTAAAATACAAAACACATGGCTAGTTTCCTTATCAAATTGAGCAAGGACTTAAAAAACTAACTTATTTCCTCTATAATTTTTCCTCCTTGCAAGAGATGCATTTTGATTCCATGAGTGCGCTTGGGTCCTAAACTCATCTCCTATCATCACTTAATTTTTTTCCATTTCTATCTTCATTTTCTTAGTCTTTAATTGGGCACGCTCAACTTCTATTTTCATCAAAGTCTTATCTCTTTTCCTCATGTCAGTGGCTTCTAGTTTAGCAAGATGTAACCTTTCCTTAGATTATATATTGTAGCCTCCAACATAGTGATCTTTACTAAATCAGGAGACATAGACATGCTTGGTGACATTCTTGATATCTCCTTTGCAATAGTGCCTTTTCTTCTCTTTGTGTCACGTTCTCTATCCAACCCATCCCTTGTTGAGACTAGTGAAGGTGGTGCAACAAAAGGTGATTCCTCTATTGTAACAATATGGAGTTTAACGACGTAGTTAGTAAGACTAGCAAAGTAGAGAATAAACCAAATTAGCCTAGAATCTTCTAGAAAGCTTCTTAGGAAGCTTCCTAACTAGTTAACTTGCACCCCAAGCAATAGCTTTTAGAAGGAAGCTTCTAGAAGCTTCTAACTAGCTTAACTTGCATGCCAAGTAGGCAGTTTCTAGAAGGAAGCTTCTTGAGAAGCTTCTTAGTTAACTTGGCTTGCACTCTAAGAAAGCAGCTCAAGGAAGCTTTGTGAGAAGCTTCTCAAGAGCTTTGTATGCTACCTATAAATACCAAAGCCAAAACTCATGCTAAGCATTTGGAGTTTTCCTTCATTCAAGCGTCCCAATGTGAGCTTCCATTCTCCTATTTCTCTCCTCTATCTTGGTCTTTTACATCTATTAAGCCTTCTTGTATTCCATTTTCCAAGCCTTCCTTGTAAACATTAGCTAAACCTTACACCCCTTGGATGTTAAGGACAAATTAAGTGCATGAGTGAAGAAGCACCACCTTTGGAAGAGAGTGGAATTGAGTGCCATGCAATATGATTTCTTCAAACTTTGGAAACTCCTTCACTCCATGGCCTATGCCTTTGCGTGAATTCAAGTTCAAATTCCCTAAACTTACCATAGCAAACAGAGTAATGTTTGCCCAACCTTAAACATTGCCTCTATTCTAGCAAGATGAGTGCACATTCTATTCAACTTGTCATCTACGGTTCTCTATCCTTTGCTATATTCTTTCTCAATAAGCCTTTTTTCCAGCCAGCTTATTTCAAACTCCTAAGCTTCCTTATAAGATTTCATGTACCTCAACCTTTTCTTGTAAAGTGGATCACCTATCATAATAGCTAGAAATCCTTGCCACTCAACAAATCAAAATTGTGGCCATGAAACTAAAAGATTTGCTCTTCTAAATTTACTTTTCACAATATCAACATGAATATGTGTACAATGTTTGGGGTCTGCTAAATAATCAAGGATCTATCCGTAGTGGTGGTTTACCATCCAAAATGATTTGTCCTCTTTCACATTGCTAGGGATAGAATACACCATCCTCAATAATTCTCCAAACTTCCCCGAGAAGGATCTTGGTTCTAAGTCTGAACGTGAGTCTAAAACAGTGTCGTGACCTAGAGAAGGAACGTGAATTTCTCCAATTGCTAAATTTTCTTGGCCCTTTTATAGTGGAATTTCTTGATCCTCAATCAATTTTAGCATTATATAATTTTCAATAGCACTCAACCTCCCTTGCCACACACTAAATCTATTGACAAAATCACCACCAAAATTTGAAACAACTATTGCCTTGTGCTTAGTGACAAGAATATTAGAACACAAAGTGGTAGATCTAGTTTGAGTGGAAGACATGTTTAAAGTATTACCCGCCGTTTAAAATTTTTTGAAATATATTCCTGCAAGTCATCTTCCCTAGACGGGGCCATCCAATTTGTTATCCACCTTACCTATTTTTGTCCAACATTTATTTCATTGCGGTACACCTAAACATCCATAAGTGCATGTCCAATTTCTTTTAAATGAACACAAGTTGCACTAATTTTCATTTCTTGGATATTCAAGGGTTTAGTTACTAGCTCATCATGGAGTTACCAAGAGGACTAAAAACCGTTACAAGTTTGTTATTTATCATATTTGGAATTATTTATTAGACATGTATGGAATTTATTTTTTAAACCTGGAATTGTAGACTAGGAGACGAGTACTCTTTGGTAATCGATGGTGGTAGAGAATTCATGATATTGCTGCTTGAACAATGGAGAGATTAAAATGAAAAATTTATAATTTTTTTATTGGAACCGGATCACAACCTGTAAAATTTTGCCAGGTTATTGACAAAAAAGGTCTTCACAAAAATATATAATTTCTTAACAATTTTATGATACCCGGGTTATAACTTTCGATAATAGTTTAATATTATATCGAGTTAATGTTTTTTTTAAAATAATTTTAAATTATTTGAGATAAATATAAATAGTTAATAATCTGGTACATGAAAGAGTATAAGTAAAAAACCCATTCATTAATTATAATAAATATTTAGAGACCCATCTGTAAATCTCGACTTACGGTAAACTATAACGGGTCACCTTTTTCCTGACACGCGATATTTCCTACGGCCTGTGATCCGGGTCCTGTAAAACTTCAAATATACCCCCCCACACCCACGGTAAAAATACTTTCACAGGACCCCAAAACCCCTCCTTTGAATCCCCCAATGAGCCTGTCGAATTCAACTGGACCTACCGGGGTAATGTAATGTCGGGATTCAACTTTTCTTTCCCGGTATAATATGCACTTTGTACCCATCTGTTTCATCACCGGCGGATATTCTAGTGACGACGGTACATAAATATATCTGCCCGGTACTATTTGTACCAAAACCGAGTCTCTCCCAGCACTGCCAGAACTGTCGTCGCCAACGCGACTGTCCATGAATACTTGCAGGGTTCAAGCTTGGGGTTTTGTTAGGGTTTAAGGTGCGCTAGGTCCCAAACTGAAAGCGAAAGTCGTGCCAGGTTTCCGACACTCGCATTTCCCTCGAAGGTTTGCTTGAGGCCTGGGAATTGAAAGAGGTCAAAATCGAAGCTCTTAGTGAATTGTCTGCCTAGGAATTAAAAAAGTTTGTGGATAGACAGAACATTCCAAAATATCAATAAGTTTTTGGTTGACATCTCAAACAATGAGAAAGAAGGTCGATTCCCGCATTAGGACCCTTGTGGAGAATGGCGTGAAAGCCCGTCAGCGGTCTATCTTTGTTATCGTTGGTGACAAAGGTCGTGATCAGGTTCGTGATTCGGACAGTTGCCTTCGTAATTCTACGTCACAGCATATGCCGACTTCTCTGTTCCCCGGTAGTTTTTATCAGTTACTTTCTGGTTCAATGGTTGTCACTGAATTTTGATTAACTTACCTCAGGTCGTGAACCTGCATTACATGCTGTCTAAAGCCGTAGTAAAGGCTCGGCCGTCGGTCCTATGGTGCTACAAGAAGGAGCTGTTCTTAAGCAGGTTTGTGTTTCCAATTCATGAAATACCTCGGAGATAATTGTTACTGCGTGAACTAGTTTTCCAAAAGCACTCATTTCGTAGACAATTTGACTTTTGTTTCCAACTTTCTCGGGTGAACATTTGAATTAAACTCTACACTTCGATGTTTGTCAATTGGCAGTCATAAGAAGAAGCGAATGAAACAAATAAAGAAGATGATGCAGAGGGGTCTACTTGATCCAGAGAAGGATGATCCCTTCTCCCTGTTTGTTGCAAGCACCAACATACGCTACTGCTACTACGCAGAAACTCATAAAATTCTTGGAAACACTTTCGGCATGTGTGTACTCCAGGTCGGGGACATCAGACTGTTACACTGACCATACTTGCTCCAGCATGTGATTTCATTTCGAAAAATGGCAGAAGCTGTTTCAGTTTGCAAAGTCCTTCTTGGTTTAGCCGTTTTTTGAACGGATACGGATACGCGGGGGCATTGCGTGCACGCGTTTACACGCATTTTTTAAACGATTTGTGCCGGTACTTCAACTGGATAGAGACCTGTGTATACCTAACCGATGTATTATACCTCTTGGTGACTGAGAATAGTTTGTTTCCGTGCAGTGCAGGACTTCGAGGCATTGACACCAAATTTACTTGCTCGTACTATTGAGACCGTTGAAGGAGGTGGCATCATTCTATTGCTGCTTTCCTCTTTATCTTCTCTCAGCAGCCTCTACACTATGACCATGGTTCGCAGCATATTCTCTTGCAACAGTTTCATACCATCATTAGCGGTCCACACATTTCTTTGAGACTAGATTACATATTATTTCCTCCATGAGAATCCAGGAACAGCAGTAGGAGGTTATGTAGACGTGTGAAGCTGTGCACACGGCTCATATCGTATGTTGATTTGTATTCTGGTTGGAATCAACATAAAGTGAAGTAAGCGTGATCCAGTATAGTTGTTTCACTGGTTTCTAAAACTTCTGGGCGTAGATGTGCACACTTGACCCCTGTCTCTTCAGATTTATGTGACTGCAGGTGATCTCACACTGTTTACGCATTATGCCTTAGGATGTGCACGCGAGGTTTCGAACAGAAGCCCACTCGGACGTGACAGGTCGATTCAATGAGAGGTTCATCTTGTCTCTTGCATCATGTCAAGCGTGTGTAGTAATGGATGACGAGCTAAACATTCTTCCCATATCCACTCATATTCGGGGAATCACACCTACACCTATCCTCGAGGTAAGTCTTTATTTTCACAAGTAACATTCATCATTTATCTGTCTCAAGCTTCTTGGAAGTAGCTGACGTCATGCAGATTCAAAGATAAACAAGATCCTTTTTAGCTTGTTGCCTGAATCTTACATCTCTAAGTACCCCTTGACCTCAGCTGGAGGTCGCGGGGTACTTATAGGTGTAAGAGATACATACCCGAGATTGTTCGGGTCAGAGTTCTACCTGCCTATCATTAACTTTCAACTTACAGGGGGAGGATGGATTGACAGAGACCGAAAAAGACTTGAAGGAGCTCAAAGAGTCGTTGAAAGACACGCCACCCTTCGGCCCACTTGTAGCCAAATGTCGTACTCTTGATCAGGTAATCACGCGATGCTATAAATGCCATAAAATGTTCAAAAGTAGCCTTTCTGGAAATAGCGTGTGCTACGATATAAAGCACTGAATCCTGCTTTACGCCTAAAACTTTGCTTTGCTTTTGAATAGGCAAAAGCTGTGATAACATTTCTCGATGCGGCCTCAGAGAAGACACTGCGAAGCACAGTTGCCTTGACCGCCGCACGAGGTCGAGGGAAGTCGGCAGCTCTCGGAGTAGCAATTGCTGGAGCAATCGCGTTAGGGTCAGACCCTCTCCCCTTGGCTAACGGCTAGTCTTTTCTACAGTCTTTTGTAGAGGTTTGATGTGTCTCTGTTATCCGATTCCATTCATTTCAGGTACAAATCATTTTGCAGTTTCTTGTTTCTGAGATGGACCTTTGGTCACACAAGATTCATGACAGGAAGAAAGAAGTACCTTCTCTTGAACACATGTGTTTAGAGGTGTAAGATAGACAAGCGTTGGTTTTATCATCATATACACCGTCGGTGCTGTAATTCATGTAGTGTTATTCGTCTTGGGATTTTGTATCTGAACTTTATATTTGACGAATACAGGTATTCAAACATATTTGTCACCTCACCCAGCCCTGAGAATCTGAAGACTTTGTTTGAGTTTGTCTTCAAGGGTTTTGATGCATTGGATTACAAGGTACTATCCTTCAGGGAATTCGATGTAGGTGCATGTTTATTAGATGCATGCAGGTGTTGCTATTTCATTGCTTCCAGTTTACAGTTACTCATGCTTTAATTCGACCACATGTTCTTTATCTTGTTTGCATTACATATCGTGCATAGCATTTGCATTCAATGAGTTCTGGATCCCCCGTTTGATGAACGGCCTCTGTCCTCATTTCTCTATATCCTTCAGGGAATCACTGAAGTTATGACTATATGAGGTTACCACGATGCTCAAGTTTAAGCTGAAGATCTGGCAAGATATGCCTTAGTGATCACAGTTGGTACTCGGATTGACGTTTGCTAAACTATATTATGCGTAGTCAGTCTTGGCTCGACATTTGAACTGGAATCCCTTTGCCAGCAACCATCATCATTGCTATTTCAACTTAAAGATACTGTTCGTCACTGAATTAATGATGTACGCAAGTTGGTACCCTCTCATTCTCAAAGCAACTGATTATCTTGTCATCATGGGTCTGCTGGATCTGTTAATTGCTGGATTTGATAATCTAGGAGTTTTTTAAGAAGATTTTTAAAATGATGATTTGCCTTTTGAACAGGAACATATTGATTATACCCTTGTAGAGAGTACGAATCCTGCTTTTAACAAGGCTATTGTGAGAGTCAATATATTTCGTCAACATCGGCAGACTATACAGGTACAAAGCTCGACGTCTTGCTCAGTCAAGGCATCAAGTTTTGGTGACTTAATGCGTAGTTTAGTAGTTTGGTGGCTCGGGAAGTCAGTATGAGCCGTGGGATTGTACTTGTTGGAAGAACTCAAAGGTGTCTGTTTTTACGTAATGCAGTACATACAACCTCAGGATCACATGAAACTTGCTCAAGTGGAACTCCTTGTCATAGATGAGGCTGCTGCAATCCCTCTTCCGCTCGTGAAGGCCATGCTTGGCCCTTATCTTGTCTTTTTGTGCTCTACGGTCAACGGGTAAGTTACTACAAAGACCGAAGAACTTTTCCCCTCTTTTTTTCCCCTCCGAAGATAGAACAGTTGACACATTCGGTATCGGTCATGGACCTCTTTGTCCACGAGCAGTGCTCAGCCATCTCTAATATTGCAGATTAGATTTCCTAGTGGTTGGAAGGCTATAGTTCATAATTCTCGTTTGAGGAACTGGCTCAGGTATCAATAACTCCAGTTCTTCCAATATTATATAGGTACGAAGGGACAGGTCGGTCTTTATCCCTGAAACTCATACAACAGTTGCGTGAACAAGGTCAAAAGCTTTCGTCACAATCTCTCTCTGATGATGGAGGGAGTACTTCAGGTATCTTACAAAAGATGGAGATTGGAAATCAACACTAATTTCAACGCTTCAACACTGAAATAAACGCTTCTTTTCAGTAGTTGCAGGGTTGTTTGGATTACTTTGCGAGTAATTAAATCTATGGCCTTGATCTTTGAACAGGGAGGGTGTTCAAGGAGGTGGAATTGGCCGAACCCATTAGATATGCTGCAGGAGATCCGATTGAGATCTGGCTCAATGAGCTTCTGTGTCTAGATGCTGCCAATCACATCTCCTCTCTGGATGGCAGGTAGATCTTTTGTTGAATGCCTGGTGCTTGAGTTGCTATGTCCAGATGTTTGTTCCTTGTCAACACCTTTCTTTCTCCTGTTAGTTTCGGATAGTCATTGGGCAGGAAGTTCAATGCACATCGTGGTTGTTCTCGGATAGCCATGATAATCATGTCTGGCGATTAATTGATCTGCCTAGTTGGGTTACTGCCTATGTTTTGGTGAAGAGTCTAATCCAAGGATGAGGAGTAAGGAGTAGCTTCTTATCAGAAGGTATTGTTCTCACTGAACAGGATGCCACATCCTAGTGAATGCCAACTGTATTACGTGAATCGAGATACCCTCTTCTCCTATCACAAAGCCACTGAGGTGTTTCTTCAGGTAATGCATGCTGTCTTCTTCTAATTCTCCACCCTCATTTGGTTAGTCTTCTGCCAGAATCTGTTGCATTTTGTAGTGATGAATGCAAGTAACTCATGATTGATAATTTATGCTTTTGTAACAGCGAATGATGGCGTTGTATGTGGCCTCGCATTACAAGAACACCCCGAATGATCTTCAGCTTTTATCAGATGCACCTGCACACCACCTGTTTGTCCTGCTCGGTTAGTACCACATAACCAGATACTTGAAATTTGTAGGAACACATGATCTCGGGTCGTAAATCCGTGCTAGATCAGACAAGGTATTCAATGCACAGTTTTACAGAGCATGTTATCACATAGCAACGTAGTGAGGGGCCATCTTCTTGCATGTCGATACTGAAAGATTCAGGTTAGTAAAGGGCTGGTTTTTTTTATCGTTTGTCTCCATTTACAGGTCCGGTTGACGATACTCAGAATGGGCTCCCCGACATTTTATGTGTGTTACAGGTATGGCAAGTTTTGACTCATTTCCGCTTTTCAGCTCTCATCATAATTTGGAATTTCAGTCTATTCTTATATTGTGAAGCAATCGTGTTGGTTTCTGCTCTTTTTGAATGGCTGTTCATGACGTGAAGATGTAGTACTGATACCCTTTTCCTTTTGAAGGTTTGCTTGGAAGGGTTGATATCGAAGCAATCAGTCATGAAAAGCTTGAGCGATGGCAATCAACCAAATGGTGATCTTATTCCATGGACGATTTCACAGCAGTTTCAAGATAGCGAGTTTCCAAGCTTATCGGGTGCTCGTATCATCCGAATAGCAACACATCCCAACGTCATGAGAGTGAGTTTTGTGGGTGCAATTCTTTTCAACATAATTTTTTTATCAATATGAACGTCTGCAAAAGTCTGCCAAGTCTCCTGAGCTCAAAAGAGATCTTCTCCAGTCATCTCAACAATCCTGATCTGATAAACCATTTGCTTCAATATCAGGCTGGTTACGGTACTTGCGCAATCGAGCTCCTGTCCAGGTGAGCCTTTATTGTGCTTGCAAAGTTTGCTTAGGATGGGTTGATTAAATCTGTTTAAGGTTGGGAGCATTTCAAATCCCACACATCACATCTCTAGTTCATCGCGTAGAGAAGTGTGGGGAGCTCTTTCTTTCCGTGATGTTTAGTGTTCGGTCTCGGACGCAAGCAGGTCCCACCAAAGAAACAGCTTTTTACATGACTAGAGATGCTGATAAGAGGCACTTTTGCAGGTATTATGAGGGACAGATAGCAGACCTTAGGGAGAAGGACGGCTCTGACCCTTCTCCACAGAAGACAAGTGTAAAAGTGACCGAGGCTGCTGCCAAGGTAGCTTTTCGTTGTCAATTATGCTCTCTCTATTCCTACTGTGATGATCATTTCATGGTCATGAGCTGCCCCAGAGTCGGAGTGCAAATGTCGGAGTCAGTAGTATCTGAAGTTGGCAGTGTGGCTCTTACTGGTGACTGACATACATACTGTTTTTCAGTATCGTCTTGTCGTTTCTCTTTGATCTATTTGCTTCTGTTCGACTTCGTCCTTCATCACGCTCTAATATTCACGGCACCTACTTATATGATAGTCTTCTTTCTATTGTCTTCTTTCACAGATAGGTAGATATGTATTGACATCTATCGTGCTCTGCAGATTTCTCTTCTTGAGGAACAAATCAAGCCAAGAACAGATCTTCCACCACTTTTGGTAAAACTTCAGGAGAGGAAGCCAGAAAAGCTTCACTACCTTGGGGTCTCTTTTGGGCTCACTCAATCATTGTTCAACTTCTGGCAGAAACTGAACTTTCTACCAGTGTATCTGCGACAAACACCGGTATATGACTTTATGTGTTTATTGACTTTAAAATCTTCTGTGTTTAGCAGATAGGAAATGTGACTCATTAAAGGATAACTCGTTTAAGTTGACGTGATGAAATCTGATAATTCGTTTCAGGTTTTTCAACTTTAAAGTAATTTTCTTTTATATGATCACCGTTTTCGATTTCAAAGAGCTCTAACGGGTAATGTGTATCATAGTTTAAACTCGAGCAACTGTGTACTTGGTTTGGCAGAGTGATATTACTGGAGAACACACCTGTGTGATGCTGAAAACTTTGGACAATGAAGAAGTAGAGACGAGCATTTCTGCTTCAAACAATTGGCTCAATCCTTTCAATGAAGGTAGATACTCACTCGGGACTTGGACTCCATAGGATATTTGGCACATCTCCTGGCTCGAGATCCATTAATTCTTAATCCGATTCCTTTGGAAGTCTGTGGAGTCTGGTCATTGGAGTTTGGATCTTGTCAAGATGTTGCCGTGTTAGCCTCTGTGAGTTCCGTGTTCATGTCACATGTCAGAAGCGTGAGGTACTATAGTCCTTTGCTGCTCACGCAAGCCACTTAAGGCTCTCTGGGATGCATGAATCTGTATTTTCTTCTCATCAACTGATTAACCTGATATGCAGATTTCAGAAGGCGATACATGGCCCTTCTGGGTTTCAATTTTAGATCTTTCCCCCCTGCACTAGCTTTAAGGTAAGAGTTCAAAATTTTGCACTTTTACCAGCTGTTCTTGCTTTTAAGATTTATTGACGTATAATTATGCTTATGTCAACAGTGAAAGCAAAGCTTCCTAGGCCAATCTAGGTGTGGAGCAAATGTGGGTTATTGAAGAGTTGTTTTACTGGCCTGAATACTAGATTTTTTCGTTTAGGTATCTGATCCTAAACGTGCCTGGATGCCTTTCGTGATCAGTATCTTGAATCCAAAATTCAAGTTCGATGAGAATGAAGTTCTAGAGGGAGCGACTACAGAAGGAATTTTTGGTGGGAAAACACCTCTTTTGACACCGTATGATATGAAAAGATTGCAGTCTTACGCCAATAATCTTGTAGATTATCACATGGTACGTGGCCTATCTCCGACTCTCTCTCCACCGTCCGTCTAGCTCATGAAGGTTTGTTGGCTATGCCTGAACTATGCCTGAAATGTAAGTGGGCATTGTACAGGTTCTCGATCTGATTCCAACTCTGGCAAGACTATATTTTCTTGAGAGATTACCTGTATCGTTATCTTTAGCTCAAGCTGCCATACTAGTTGGTGTTGGTTTGCAGCATCAAAACTTGGACACTCTTGAGGTCAGTTCTTCCTTTTGCCTTCGAGCTTATGTATCAGCCCCGTCATCAATTGGCGAGAGCCTTCTCTGCATGCGATACTTTGACTTCTGATGTTGGGGATTGATTTGCATGATGCTTGCTTAGTGGGAGATTATATCTGACCATGTTTGTTTCCACATCTCGCAGGCTGAACTTAAATTGCCCACAAATCAAATTTTGGCCCTGTTCAATAAGAGCATCCGCAGGTTACACGCCGAGTTGCACAAGGCAGCTGCCAAGGAGATTGAAGCTGCCTTACCACGTGTTAAAGAGGTCTACCTCAAATCTACAAGCTTTCTACAATTCTGACCCTGTTTTCGGTGCTTTCTTGCCATCTCTTTCGGTGCTTTCTTGTCATCAACTAGGACCGGAGTCTAATATCACTATCTCAGAGCTAATATTGTTTAATTGGATTAACTTTCAGGTTACTATGAATCCACATGAGGATGCATTGGACGATGATCTTCATAATGCAGCACGAGAAGCACAGGTATTATAGAATGCTCTTTGTGCTTTCTACTAATTAGATCCATTTTGTGGCTGCTATTTTAGCATTCTGATCAGTTGAGGAATTTTGATTCATGGTATGTGGGCCCAGCAGGCAATTATGATGGAGAAGATGGGACCTCTACTTCAACCCGAGAACTTGCAGCAGTTCGCTATTACCGGACGAGACGCTGAGTTTGAAGAAGCATTGAAGAAGGGCGGTGGCAAATTACCCAAGAGTGGATTTTTGAGCATTAAGGGAACGGGCGAGGAGTCCAAAGAGCATAAAGGCGAAGGAAAAGGCAAAGGTGGTAAGAAGAATAAGAGAGGAGAGAAGCGAGAGGATAAGAAACTTCATAAGAAACCAAGGAAGTGGTAAGGTTGATGGACGATGTTACATGCTAGGGCAGTCTTCATTTCTTATGCTATGCAACCGGGAACAATTCTCTCAGTTCTTTAAGTTCTCATAAGGGATTTTTGCTTAGTGTAGTCATCCCATGAGATTTGAGTGTAATATGGGCAATGAGCATGATCAAGGCCGAATGAGTGAATGACTCTTGATGTTCCTACAATTTCCTGGATATATGTATCAAACTTCAGATGTGAAATCTGAAGCGTGTTTCCTCCTCATATACCTGGTAAAATTTGCGCATGGGCGAGATAAAAGCATATGCTAAGACAACCAAAAATTGAACAGGAAGTACTCGGTTGGTAAGAAGGCTCCACAGTGCTTTCAACCAAGCTGGTATCATATTACCTTTCACGAGATATGGTAGTCACAACTGGAGTTTAGAAACAGATTGTATATGGGTAGTTGAACACAACGCGAGGTTTCGGAGGTTAAGAGGAATTTAGTTTCGAATCCTCATTTGTTGACCAGTGCTCATCCAATGACACAATCTTCAAGGTGCTGGAAGGCCTAAATTACATCTTGTGTTACTTTGTCCATGGCTACCTCCAAAATTCCCTGGTTTGAGGGCCAAGATCTCCGAGAATTTGGCAACTTGGTTCTCTGGAAGGTCGACTTTGTCTTGAGAAGTACTCATTTGCTACATTAAGCAGTTAGCACTCGTGAAATAATGCAAACCTGTGACGAGGCAATCTCGGACTTTATCACCTGTCTATTTTCGCTTGGTCGCTTGTATTCAAAATCCACGAGTAGGTTTAGACGAGGTGCACCTTTACAGAATTTGGGTTGAAATTGTGCACCGCTCCTCACTCACAATGAGTCTCTTTTCATGCTTAAGCATCTCTTTGAACTGCAGCTAAACACCAATGTAATGTTGACCCGGTACCTCCATAACCTAGATGTGTTGGAATACGTGACAATAGTTGCTCTTATGAAGAGCTCTATCTCCTGAACCCTCAACTTCATAAACCATTTCAGTTCCACCACTCAAACAACCATGGACTCATTCCGAGAACAGACTTTATAAAGTTCAAGTTCAAATGTCCAATGCTTGTTCTCATCAAACAATGATAGTTTTGGTGTCATATGTTGGCACCATCCATGTCAGGACATTTGTAATGTATAAGTTAGTTTGCTCGGACTTCATAGTGATAGTCTTGGCGGCCAGAGTTATATTCATAACTATTCAAAGACTATTTAGCGACGGCCAGATATTGTGTTGGGGCTATTGATCACACACTAGGACCCACCGTCACTTGTATTGTTTGGATCCCATTAGGCTAGATATCTACATCTAGCAAGGGGGTATACTTTCGAAGTGCAATTCCAAAGAGTTCATTTTTCTTATGTTGAGCCTTCGTAGTTCTTGGTTATGGTGGATAGAGGCAGATGAACATCACCTAGAGTCTCTTAGCTAGAGTGTATGTGGCTTGACTATAATCAAGGGCCATCGTGTGCAGACCATCAAATTGAAAATTGATTTTTGATCTTAATTGAGTGTGTTTTGGGTTTCAAGTTTAGTGTGAACTGATCACATCAAAGAAGTGAGAGTCCAATGGAAATCGGGTGTAGAGACCGAGTGTGTTGGTGGTATCTTTGAGCCTAGTGGGATCATTTGTATCCATGATTTCTATTACTCAAAATTTGCATTCAATTGTGTGAATTGAGAATAGAAGCTATGCTTGAGTTGCTATCGATTTGACAGTGGGACAGATTGTTTGCGGAAGCGTTACATAGATTTTGGGAATTGAGTCAATTTGAGATAATGTGTTTGATTTGAACACACAAAGATGAAATCATGGTAGATTTGGTGCGAATTGAGTCCAAAGTGCAAATTAAAAATGGATTTGAGAACCCATCTCCTTGAATTAAGAATTTGGAGATCCTCATCCTCTCAATTCGGCCCAAAGTGATAATTAATGGAGGATTTGGTGATCAACTAACTATAGAAGAGGTGCATCAGATTGGTAGAGGTTGTCTAAAGTTGGAGGTTGCTCGAATCATCTTAGCTAGTGCTCAAGTTGGTGAAGGTTGGCCAGATTTGGAGAGAGTACAAATTGACCAAAATAGAAGGTCTCATTTGGCTGAATTTTAGCATTTAGAGGCATAGGGCTAGAGAGATTACAAAGACCTAGAAGTGCCAACAAGCAAACTTGTTGGCATAAGGCTAGGCAATTTGGTTGATTTTTTTGTAGATGTTCAACAAAATCTGTACACCCTTTAGGATTGTGCTCAGTAAGGATTGGATTGCAGAAAATTTGGTTCTTAGACTAATGCACTAGTCAATTGGTCCACCTTCATTTGTTATCTTAGTGCATGGTAGCCTAATACATATATTCATGTACCTTTGGCTAGGAGAGGTAATTTGATCATAGCCTTGGTGATCCTAGTAGTGTAGGAATAAACAAAAATTCATATTATATAAAATGCCAAATGGTGATATAATTAGTCTGGTTTTGATTTGTGAGATGGAGATTATCATTTTGATTTCTTGTGATTGGACCTCCTCTATTCTATGATTTTTATTTGTGCATCATGTTTGTGTGAGGTGCCTTAGTATTTTAGAGCATTGGTGTTCTAGTGTGCTCTCACTAGTAGAAGTTGGAGTGATGACTAGTCAAACTACTTGTGTTTCTCTCCAATGAGGTAGGATCTAATGGCATATAGACAATGAGAGTTATGATGGAAGGTTATAGGTTGCACTTTCTCCTAGGGTAGTTATCATAGTCAAAGTTACATTAGTAGGTGGTTCTTGGTGGTGGTACTTGGTGGTTACAATTGCAATTTGGGTTACATTGTCACAATAGAGTTTTATGATGATTCTAGAGGAGTTTTTGCTACAATATGTAATATATTTACGTGAAGTGGCACTTGATATCAGTTTATATCTCAAGTCCTAAAAAAGGAGGAGATTGATCTTGGTTTGGAATTTAATATTGGTGTTGATTCAATTTAGAGTGTACTTCATGTGTCCATACCATGGTTGTGGGACATGGACTAGATTTATAGAGCCCCAAGCAATAATCTAGTAAAATGAGTACCATTGAGTTGGATGACTTCATCCAAGAGTTTTATTATTGGTGCGATTTGCATTAGATGTAGAAGTTGACTTTGTTCACACACTTCATGGCGTGGAAGGAGTTGTCCAATCACTTAGAGGGTATGTTGATGGATGACTACCATGAGTTCAAGAGAGCTCACTTGGAGGAGATTTAGCTATGGAGAAAATATTGGTCTCCAAACTACATTTCCATCACTTCAAGCTCAATTTCTAGAGGTAAATTGGTAATACACACAAGTTCTAGCTCTAATAATGTTAGTGTATCTAATAGAGGTGCACTAGTTGGAGATGGTGCTACTACAAGTGGAGGTATTGCTAAAGAAAGTGGTGCAATAATAGGGTTTAACCCCATGGTGGATTTCTTCTAGTGTTTGAGGCAAAACTACCAAGGAGTGCAGATTAATAAGTTGAAGAGCTTGTAAGAGTTCCAACATAAGACTGGAGAGAGCTTATGCAAGGCATACACTTGCATGAGATGGCTGATTAGTTCTACTTAGGGAGTTATTAAGGCCCAAGCAATCTGTTTTTAGTATGAGATCTTGGATAAGAAGTTGCAATGTAGAGTACATGATGTTACGTTATTATAGGCTACCTTATCTACTTTAGCGGTGGTCTTTAGTTTGGCTAAGCGCATTGAGCTCAACATTGTGATGAGAGAGTGGTGACATCTAGATTTGGTAGGGAGATCTTATCCATAGTTGTTACCTCTTTTGCACCACATTGTGTTAGCTTTGAGGGTAGACTAGACAACTTAGATCTTATGGAGCGAGTGGAGGTCTAGTGCACCTAGACCCTTACTTTCATTTTTTGGTGAGCAAAAACCAATGAGTGGTGGTGTTGCTTGTTGGATTTATGGTGGATCTCACCATAAAAGAGAGTGCTATCAAGGTAATGGACATGATATCTTTGGTGCATCACAACCAACACATAGACAATGTGACCATTGCCACAAATTTGGTCACACTAGTGATCAATGCTTTGAACTCCATCTAGAGTTAAAGAGTGGTAGGGCTTCTATGGTAGGTGGTAGAGGAGTTCCAAATCATAGAGGATGAGGTGGTAGAGGTGGTGTTAGAAGATTTACACCTAGTAGGAGCCCAATATTTTCCCTTGTTTTTAATACAATCATGACTACTCGGATTGAGTAATTAGAGTAGAGATTGGCTAGCATGGCCATAACTTAGAAGAGATCAGATTCAGGTGTTAAGACTTCCACTTCTTCTATGGTGATAGAGGTATCCTAAATTTCATGTGCAAAGTAGTATAAATAGATGCATCTATTATAGTAACTAGGAGTGCAATATGTGCTCCAAAGCTTAGAGGAGCATCAAGGAATTGGACCCATAGAGAGGAGAAGTTGATGGACAAGTTAGATTTCCTTAATCTTTCATGCTATCTAAGGCACTATAGACAAGATCCATGGCTCCTAAACTTCCTAGTGCAAGTGTAGTAGGTGGTGATAGAGTGCATGATAGACTAGGTACTAGTCAGCCGCTTACTACTATACAAATTGAGTTGACTTGGTTGAGGAGCATAGGATCCAATGGTTTATGGAAAATAGTAGCAACTAGGTTGGAGGAATTACCAATTAGACCTACCTTTGAGCAAGCTCAATTCACATATGGAGTTGTCCTATTGGACAACCGGAGTCAGATTTTCTGTTTGGTGGGACCTTCAAAGAAGGTCTATGTACTATAGACTTTGGTGCATAATCCCTTATGCTGAGGAAGGCTATAGTTGTTGGTCTTGGGCTACAAAATATCAATATGGAGAGGTGTCCATTTCAAATCCGGACATCTCTAGGGGTGGTTCAACATTATACATCACATGTGGGGATCTTATTATTCAGATTCAGCCTTGTCATCCAACTATTAGCTCTACAGTGAGAGCCCAAGCCATTGCAAAAATACCAAAGTCATATGATATGCTGATTGGTGGAGTAGTGTTATATTCCATGGGTTTCAATATTGACTATTGGGAGGAAATAGCTACCTATAGGCCAGTTTGGCAATCAAGTGAGGGATGGGTATGTCACCTACCGGGGCATTTTAGTAGTGGCAGTTTGGCTCACTTTAGTCAAGGACCATGGCATCAATTTAAGTTTTCAATGGTTCTATTACTTAGTGTAGTGCCTTCTTTGAAGGGAATGCTCATGTAGAAGATAACCTAGTACCAAAAGAGATCACTTGACTTTGCATGAGAAGTGGGATTGTTGCGTCCACCTTGGATGTTTCCATTGTGGAGTTCTTAGAAAGAATTGCAATAACATGCGGATCAATTGGCACAATATGCTTGGAGTGGAGCCTTTGTACCACCAAGAGACCAATATGAGTATGAGGCACTAGATTTTACTACCTTACTACTTTTGGATACCATACTTATTGCTTGGCAATATCGAATAGAGGAAGTGTGCATATTGGAGTTGTTTGGTGGGATTAACATTGGACTAGATGCGGCACTACATGTAAGTTTACAGGTTTAAAGGTACTTGTCTATGGAGAGAGATGAGATTGCTAGGTGAGTCTCTCTATAGCATGTGGCACACTTGACCCATTGGTATCCTAAGTTATTACCAATGTCAGCAATAAGGGGTTACCAAAAGACCTTACTAGCAAACATTTTCTTATTGGGAGCATAAGATCTAAAGAGACATGGTCCCATTTCTTGGGTGATTTTTAGATGACCATGTTAGGGATACATTTGTGTTGGCCAAGATCAAGGTCTATAAGATCCCCATTTTGGTATGTTTGAGAAATGTCATGTTTACTCCAACATCTCTAAGTCATCACTCTGTTTCTCTAGCTTACATTTTGGAGAATGTCCCTTTGATAGGTGATTCTTGCACATGGGTGGTGGTGAGTACACATCAGGTCTATTCTTGGATGAGACCTATCATGTTGTTGGATGTAGCCAAAGTTGGATCACATGTCCATCTTCTGTCTTTGGTGGAAAAATCTCTTACCTAGAGAGGTTTTATAATGTGCCTATAATGAGATTTAATGGCTACTCCACCTTATTTTTGATGATATTTTGGATGTTAGTCGCCAATCTCAAACAAGGTAGTGGTTGATAGGTCACTTATGGTAGTGGTAAACCTTGTTGGGCAGCCCATAGCTACTTTACCGACACTCATGAGTTTCGCAATTTCACATGCTTTTGAGAGAGAGATCTTGGACTTATTTTGAGACTCACAATTACAATAGTTAGTGGAACCCAGAAACAATGAGAGAGAGAGAGAGTGCAATTGGTTTCTATATTGGTATTATTTCCATTTTAGTAGTATCAAAGGCATCCAAGCATCAAGTGTTAGGTCATGCTATGGACCTAAAATGTCTGACTTGGATTTTGAGCCTTGGCATGGCACAACAACATAGAATATGCTTGATAAGCATCACCACTTGGACACTTGTAGGCTCTTTGCCTATTTAGATAATTTAGGCATATGTTGGGGGTGATGGATTGAGTGGGTGTGGTATTCTTGGGATGCAATCAATGGTTACAAGTGAGAGTGGTCTACTTAGGGTTCATCCAAGTGAACGTCGTGTATTTGGGTTACACCCTTGGTCTACTTGGGATGCAATTAGAGGACGTGTGGAGCTTGTAGCCGGAGTGAGGAGAGTCTTTTGCTCTAAGGTTGGGACTCTAATGGTTGGATGTATGAAATTATTGCTCTCAAGGGTCTAGTGTAACAACAAGTTGGTGTGTTTTCCATTTCTACATCAATTATAAAGGATACTTGACCCAAGTTTACAAGAGGATAAAGATAGAGAATTTGGAGTTACTTGAGGATCTATACAATTTTTGATGCCTTCAATGTGAAGGATTTGGGTGTTCTCTAGTATCTAGATTGTGATGACTAGTGATACACCAAATTTTTTATATCCATACAAATATAGTGACATGGAGAGAGTATTGATTCAAGGCCAAAATAGAGACCTTTTGAGGCTAATTTGGTAGGGATTTCACATGGAAAGTATGCTTCAGCTACACTAATGCTAGCCAAGAAGGTTATGCATGGCAACTACAAAGATAAGCATATGTGTGGAGATTACCGTCCTATCAACCAACAAACTAAGGCTGATCTGTATACTATGCCTACACACAAGGAAATCTTTGTTGTGATTGGGCATGCCTAGTCTTTAGTACTTTGGACCTTCAAGCACAATATCATCAATTGCCAATCAAAGAGGAAGACAAGTCCAAGATAAAATTTTGGGTTATTGATCCTTATAGTAAGGATGTATTTTATCAATAGAGGTTCTTCCTATTTAGGTTAAAGAATGCTTTTGTCTAGTTCCAACAAATCATGGATAGGATCCTAGCAGGATTGGATTTTTCTTGGTATTATATTGATGACATTTTGGTCTATAGCACTATTATAGAAGAGCATGAGAGACATTTGTTGGAGGTGTTTGAGAGACTGATCTCTTGGATTCAAATCACATCTTGGTAAGTATAGATTCTTCCGTGACCAAGTTGAGCATTTGGGTCACATTATATTCTTTGGAGGACTTGGTGTTCAACAAACCAAGGTGGAAGCTATTGTATGTATTCCTTGGCCTTTGGATGTGAGTAGAATGTAAGCATTCCTTGGGTTGGAAAACTTCTATTGTCAATATGTTAGAGGATTTAGTGGAATTGGCAAGGCCTTGACAAAGCTGACCAAGCTTATACAAGAGTGGTGTTGGGAAGATGAGCAAGAGAGATCAATGAGAGGTTGATATCTACCCTTATTCTCAAGAGACTGATCAAAGGATGACCATTTCAGGTTCATGTGGATTGGAGTATGTTGGAGCTTGGAGCAATGCTTAGCCAATAGGATGATGAGGGGAAGGAATTTGAAGTGGCCTATGCAAGTCATTCCAATTCAATGGAGGCAAATTATAGTTCATATGATGGAGAGTGCTTAACAATAGTGTGGGCAATAGCACATTTTTTATGTTACCTATTTGGTAATCCCTTCACTCTCATCACTAATCATCAACCATTGAGTAATTGATGGAGTCTGAAAAGCTTTCAAGGAAGCTTGAATTATGTGCTTGGATTTTACAAGAGTATGATTTTACAATTGTTCACAAACCAAGAGTGATGAATTGTGATATAGATGAGTTGGCTAGAAACCTATGTCCTAGCCAATAGGATCAAACTGGAGCATGTTAGCATGATAAGATAGATAAAGAGGTAGTGCTATGTTGGCATGCATCTACCTTTATATGTATATTTTTTGAGGCTTCAATGGTATCTCTTAGCACATACAAGAAAAGTTGTTGAGATCATAGATCCAAAGGGTGGAGATATTGGTACAAGTCAACGTGATATTCATGATGATGTCTTTGGGATGGATTATCTTTGCACTAGTGTTGTGAGTGGTATAATAGGTGCCAAGGAGAGAGACCATGTCCTTCAACAAGCTAAGTAGTTTAGATTGGAAGGTAGACACCTTCTTCATGTATGGGAGGATGATGGAGTGTGAGTAGTACCACTTATATCTATACTACAAGCAACTAGACATATTATCTAAAAGTGGAAATTTTCTTGGTAACATCTAGAAGGATGTTGTGTACAATGGTCTAGGTACATCAGACAGGTGTCACCAAAAGAGTTCTTCTACTAATAGGGCAAAAGCCAAAAATAGCTTGAAAACTTTGAAGCTAATTTTGGAGGTCTAAACAAATGAATTATGCCTCAAAAATGGAAAGATTCCCCCTTCTAAGAAGCAAGGCTCACCTTCTCCCCCTTATGATTCATCTCATCTAAAGCTTTCCAATGGTACCTCATCCACATGATTTTGAGCTTAGTATAGGAAGATTCCCTAAAGATTCCATTTGGTCTAACTAGATAGGACAAGGATTGACATGTCACCCATCCAAAAAACCAATCCAAGGATGGAGCTCGATGATAGATCACCAATCCATGTATCTAAGGGTGGAGCTTCCTTTGAGGAGATCCTGTAATACCAAGAGCTAGCCATATGATCTAGATGTGAAATTTGGTTTGGTAACATTTGGAATGATGTTATGAAGGACAAAATAGATCAAATAGAACTATCACAAAAAGAGTACTTCTGCTAATAGGGCATAAACCAAAATAAGCTTGAAAACCTTAGAACCAATAGCTAGATGTATGATTGAAAGGTGAGAATTGGTTTGGTAACATATGGAAGGATGTTACACATGATGGACTCAATAGATCAGAAAGAGGTATCACCAAAAGGGGATTTCTACTTATAGAGTTGGAATCAAAATATGCCTGAAATCTTTGAAGGCAATTTTGGAGGCCTAATGGATGAAGTAGACCTAAAAAATGTGCAGATCCCCCCTCCCCAATAGAGGGAATTCCAGCCTTCCCCCCCTTGTTTTGTCTTGTCGAGAGCTTTCCAATGGTACCTCACCCATGTGATTTTGAGATTCCTACAAGAAGATTCCCTGAAAGATTCCCTTTGGTCAAAGCTTGTTTGACCAACAAGATAAGACTAGGACCAACATGTCATCCATCCAAGTAAGTCATCCAAGCGTGGAGCTTGCTGACATGTCACCTATCTATGTATCTTATCCTATGGTGGAGCTTCCTTGGAGGAGATACTCTTTGTCTATATAATAAAGAGAAGGTGCTCCTTTGGGGCATTGGAGTTTGAGTGTGAAACTTATGTTTGTGCGTCTGTGTTTCCTTGCTAACCTCACAACATTACATATCCTCTTTGGTATATAATAAAGAGAAGGTGCTCCTTTGGGGCATTGGATGATTGAGTGTGAAACTTGTGTCTTGGATCTCTTTTGGAGAGTTCTCTTGTCCTTGGAGTATTACAATGGTATTAGAGCGGTTGTTTTAATCCAAGAGAGTCGATCATCCTACTTGGAAGAGCATGAGCCACTGAAACTGAGTAATTTGAAGAGAGAACATAGTGCAATTGCTAGACTTGGGAATTGCTTTAGAGAGCGAATGGGATGGATGCACCAAGAGGACAATTTCCTACACCTAGCTTCCCATTCTTGACTCCATTCTACATCAAGATTATGTACATCTAGTGTGAGAAAATGAACGTATCTTTAGTTTATCACTTTGGAGCAAAATTCATGAATAGAGTGATGAATTCACCAAACCCGATAATTCTACCTATGGTTGTATACGACAAAGAGTGGATTTGAAAATCTACATTCTATTATGATATTATGGATCTGAATGTACCAAATCCTCATCCTTTTAACATGCAAGTAGAAATCTATTATGTAGTTAGACCAAAAGCAATGTTTAGAGATTTTGTAGTCCGCAATTTTGGTGAGGAATATTATCAACAAGTGATAGTCTCTGAGGTCCTAATGGTGGTCCCTATAGTTCATGCATCCTCATGAGTGATCATTCTAACCCTCTATTGAAGTAGGAAGTAGCAAGTGAAAATTGGTCGTGTGTAAGAATCATGGATCCATAGTTGCAAGAGTTGATGAAAGGAATGCAAGGGATGTTGAACGAGTTCTGAGATGACCATGGAGGAATTGCAAAATCAAATATGTATTGTCAAGAATGATCAAGTAATGCAAGAAGGGGAGCCAACCAACACCAACAATCAAAGTACCTGGAGAGTTATGTATGCCAATGACACCAATTCCAATCAACAACCAAGTCACATTGTTACTATGAATGAAAAAGACATGCAACACCAAGCCTTACAAGGGATAGCATTCGATGGGAGTAGTGGAAAATTGAATTTCAAGAATGATTTCATACCTTTGATTGTTCACATTGGAGATCACTGATCATTATGCATGTGTGTTTGCGTGTGGGTACTTGACCAATAAGGCCCTCACATGGTATGATGCTTGGGAACAATCATTGTTGGTAGAAGGAAGAGAGTTCACTTGGACAGCCAAGCATCAAGGATTGCTCAAGAATTTCTAATATGTGGATTCCATGCAAATGGCCCAAACCAGACTTTGGAGGTTGAACTAGAAGAATAACATACAAAAGTATGTGGAGGTATTTCTAGATCTATAGGTTGCAATAACCAATATGAGTCCAGCCAAAGCTCTTGATAGTTTCAAGAGAGGATTAAAAGAACAGATTCACCAAGAGACAATGGTGCAAAATGCTCATAGTATTTTTGAAGCCATTGCCTATGCCCAAAGAATAGTAGGGGCGCGTGGAAGAGGTGAAGTAATAACACCAATGCAAAACAATCGGGTCAATACATACCATTATGGTAGACTAGTTACTATTGAATTGGGCAACATTTGGTTCCAAGATAGAGGAGCAAGACCTCTCCAAGGAGAATGAGGACGGGCCAAAGAAAGGAGAGAAGGAGTCCCACGGGGAGAAGAGGCTTGAGCAAAACAACAATGATGTTACAATTGTGGCCAAATTGGGCACAAAGTCATCAATTATCATACTTGTCCTCTTAGAGGCCCTCAGCCTCCATACGAGCAACCTTTGAACCACATGGAGAGACAAATTGGAGAGGAAGATATGGAAACCGCATCAAAAAGCAAAGATCTCTAGTAAATGTACCTCATAGTCTTACTGGCTTAATAAAGAAGAGTAAAAGCATGGAGAGGAAGAGGACGAGTGTGCAAAGGAGGAAGATAAATGCATAATTAATTGTTGTAAATGGAGTGCTAGAAGGCGATCAGTGAGAGTATTGATAGACCCTAGTGCAATAGAGAATTTTTTACCTTGCTCTTTTGCAATAAGGTTGGGGATGGAACTAGAGAAGGATGAGAAAGACAAAGTAGAGTTACCTAATGGTCAAATAGAGAGGATTGAGTTGTTACCTAGAAAGGTAATACTCTCTATAGGAGCGTATTGAGAAGCACTCAAGTAGCAAGTGATACAACTAGCTCATTATGATGTGATCTTAGGTATGTTGTGGATAGAGCACTACAACCCCATGGTGGATTGGAGAAAGAAAGTAGTGAAAACTAGTCAATGGAAGATCTTTGATATTAAAGGAAGATCACAAAGGCAAGAGTTGCCTCTATATGTCATAAGGACCACATCTATTGGTAAGACAGATAGATGTTTCATGGGTTTAATAAGAGAAGTGCAGAGTGTCCAACACAATGGATAAATTCATAAGAAATTGAAAGATGTGGTTAATGAGTTCCAAAATTTCTTTCCGGATGAATTACCCATAGGTTTACTACCAAAAGGAGAGTAGATCATAAAATTGAGATACATCCTGGGAAGAGACCTCCTTATAAGGCCCTATATTAGTGTAAGGCTCAAATTGAGGATATGTTGCAGAAGGGGTTTATCCAACCTAATGTATCAGCATATGGGGCTGTTGTATTTTTTGTGAAGAAGAAGGACGGAACAATATGCATGTGCATTGACTATTGGGGACTAAATCAACAAATGATGAAGAAAAAATATCCATTAGCTCACATGGATGACTTGTTTGATCAACTCAATGAGGTAAGGCACTTCACCAAACTTGATTTGTGGAGCGGTTACAACCAAATCAGGATTGCGGAAGAAGACATACTTAGAATGGCCTTTTGAACAAGGTATGGTTACTTGGTGATGCCATTTGGCCTCACCAACTCTCCAACCACTTTCATGAGTTTGATGAATGACATATTTTTTCCATAGTTGGATAAATCTATTATCATTTTTCTTGATGACATCTTAGTCTATAGTAAGATGCTAACAAAGCACAAGCAACATCTGCAAGAAGTCATACAGATTCTATGATAGAATCAATTGTATGCCAAAATCTCAAAGTACAAGTTTGGAATATCTGAAGTAGACTACTTAGGGCATAGATTAAGTGCAAAGGGTATCCAAGTATTAATAGATAAAATAAAGGTCATTCAAAAATAGAGTGCTCCAGAAGATCAGACTCAACTCAAGAGTTTCTTGGGATTGACGGGGTTTATTATCAATTTATCAAGGACTTCTCCAAGATTGCATAACCTCTAACAACACTATTGGGCAAGGGGAAGAGATAGATATGGAGAACCGCATAAGAATTGGCCTTTCAAGAGTTGAAAGACGCATTACTACATGCACCAATCTTGAAATGGTTTGACCTAAAACGTCCAATCAAGATGGCTACAGATGGATCAAGGGTAGCAATAGGAGCAATCCTACAACAAGAATGGCAGGATGGATGACACTCAATTGCATATTTCTCTTGTAAGTTGTTACTGGTAGAATGCAACTATCACACCATTGAATGACAAGAGCTAGCCATTGTCCTTGCAACCAAGCATTGGAAGCACTATCTAAGGGAGAAGGCATTTGTGGTAGAGACGGACCACAAACCTCTAGTCTACCTCAAGATGCAAAAAGATCTTTCTTGTCGACAAATTTGGTGGGTAGAGTGGAGAAAACAATTCAACATGACAATCAAATATGTGGGAGGCAAGAAGAAACTTGCAAATGCATTCACCCAAGTGCCGATGGCAAACAATTTGGTGGTGAAAATTAAGATGAATCGTGAATTCTGGCTCAAGATTCATGCTACTACAAAAATTGATCCACAAATTGTAGGTGCTCAATCATCCAGAAGCATCATCAGCACCTAAGGACTCACCTTCCATGATGGCAGGTTGTGGATCCTAGATAGATGATACGGATCTAAGAACCACTATCCTAGTGGAATGTCATGATTCTGCCATTGTAGGTCACATTGGAATGTACAATACGTTGAATGTAATCAAACGCCATTACTATTGACCCAAGATGAGCAACAATGTGATGGAATATGTTCAGAGTTGTCTACTTTGTCAACAAAACAAGGCTTCTAATCAAGCTCCCACATGATTACTCCAGCCTCTCCATACTCCTACACAATGTTTGGAACAGGTAAGCATGGATTTGGTTTGTGAATTGCCCAATACCACCTTTGGGTTTCACTCTATCATAGTCTTTGTCGACCAACTCAGCAAAATGATTCATGTACCTCCTACCACCAAGGATGTGACTACAATGCAACTAGCTCAATTGTACTTAGATGCAATCTTTTCCCATCATGGCTTGTCTCGAGTACTCATCACAAATAGATGCACTCAATTCACTAGTTTGTTTTGGAGAACACTCTTTGGGTTCTTCAAAACCAAATTGGCTATGTCTACAACTTACCATCCATAGACCAATGGACAAAAAAAGAGGGAAATTTGCACTATTAAGGATATGCTTTGGGGCTTTACTTTGGAAGAGCAAGACAATTGGGATACCTTACTCCTATTGGTGGAATTTTCTTATAATAATTTAGTGAAAGCCTCCACACAAGTCACACCATTCTTCCTCATGTATGGAGAGCATCCTTTCACACCTTCAAGCTTGATGAAGGTTCGTCCGGTGGCTACCAATGTTGACGTTGTCAACACTTGTGTTTCTAGAATCCAATAGGGGTGGAGCATGCCAAGCACAAGTTGCAGATTGCCTAAAATTGGTAAAAGAAATATATAGATGCACAACACCAACACATGGAGTTAAATGTGAGAGATCAAGTCTGGCTGTCAACCACCAACCTCAAGTTGGTTGGTCCTCATAAGCTCTGACCTCATTTTATTGGACCTTTCTCCATCCTTCGTCACATCGGTACCATGGCCTATCACCTCGAGCTCTTGCCACATATGAAGATCCACCCGGTGTTTCATGTTTCCTTATTATGCCAATATGATCCCTGGCTGCTCCAATTCTCTTTCATCCAAGAAAGTTGACAGTATCCAACCCTTGTTGATGAGGCGGAGGAGTATGAGATCGAACGCATTCTCCAGAAATGCATCCATGGTACTTGCCATCCGCACATGGAATATCTAGTCCATTGGAAAGAGCACCCACTGTATGAGGCAACATGGGAGCTAGTAGCCAACTTGACCAATGCACCAATGTTAGTTCAATCTTTTGAGCAACAACTTCACAACGAGGACGTTGTCTTAAAAGGGGGGAGGTTTGTAATACAAGCAGCTAGATATATTATCTAGAGGTGAAAATTGGCTTGGTAACATCTAGAAGGATGTTGTGTACAATGAGCTTGGTAGATCAGACAAAGGTGTCACCAAAAGAGTACTTCTATTAATATGGTAGAAGCCAAAAATAGCCTAAAAACTTTAAAGCCAGTTTTGGAGGTCTAAAAAGATGAATTAGGCCTCGAAAATGGAAAGTTCACTATCCTTGAAGGGTAAAAGGCTTGCCTTCTCCCCTCATGATTTTTCTCCTTGAGAGCTTTCCAATGGTACCTCACTCACACAATTTTGAGCTCCTTATATGAATATTCCCTAAAGATTCCCTTTGGTCAAACCCCTTTGATCAACTAGATAGGACAAGGACTAACATGTCACCCATCCAAACAACTAATCCAAGGATGGAGCTCACTGATAGGTCACCAATCCATGTATCTGATCCAAGGGTGGAGCTTCCTTTGAGTGACCCTCTTTGCTATATAATAAAGAGAGGGTGCTCCTTTGGGGCATCAGAGGATTGAGTGTGAAACTTATGTTTTCTCTTTTGTATCTCTCTTGGAGAGTCCTCAGAGTATTACAATATCTCAAAGATCATATTTGGTACATCATGCTCATGAGGAGCTAGGACATTTTAGAGGAAAGTGTACATATATTCTACTCTAGAATCATTATTGTTGATGTAGTATACAAACCCATGAACAATAGTTTGTTGCCATATATGTGGTTTGTGAACAAGTTAAAACATCATTGAATGCTCCCACGCCCCAATTATACACATTACCTATCATGGGGTTAGGTTACTATTGGAATTTGGACTCTTTTGGACTCTTATTGTTAATTGTGAGACATCATTAGTATGTTTTTGTTATGGTAGAGCACTTCTCCAAGTGGATTAAGTTGGTGGCACTTCTTGACAAGTCCAATGAACAATCAGCTTATTCATTCTTGGATCGATTTCTTTGTCATTTGGTGCATCAGCTAAGGTTTTTTCTTGATCAGGGTATAGAGTTCTTGGAAGAGTTCCAAGTCTTGTGTGACAAGGTCTTAATTTATCACAGTACTACCTCTCGAGGTCACTCTGAGGTAGAAAGCTTAGCAAAGAGAGTGGCTCAAATGGTGAATAGAGGATTTCATAAGTATAGTTTGTAGAGAGGCAACTTGGGAGATTGGGATCTCCAATTACCTTGGTTGGCCATGGGTTATTGATTCAGTTGGCAAGCCTCCTTAGCATCATTCTCTCTTTACTTTGTACTCTATAGATGAGTTCCAGATTTACTTGTAGCAGTAATGATTCTACTATAATTTTGGATTTGGATGATCTAAACAAATGGATGAGTGTATATTTTCAATGGGCAAAGACCTTCCAAGAGTGATGTTGATGGCTTTTGAGAACTTAGTGATTGCTCAACAACACATCTTATGTTATGCTACTATATGAGGAGTAGATTATAGACCCTTGATCCATTGATTTCATCCAATTGATTATATATATCTATAGTAGACTGCACTGATGACACTTGATGTGACTACAGACCGCACTATCTACCTTTTGGAGTCCTTAGGTTGGAAGGACGTGATGGTGTTGTTTGAAAAGATCATGTGGACAATTGTGAGCCATGCCACCTCCCAAGAGTTGATGACATTATGGACCCAAGCTTGGCAATTGTAACAACATGCTTGTGGTATATATTATGGGGCTCTGCTAGTGTAGTTGTTATTATATTGGTGTGTGATAGTTGTTTGAGAGGATGACATATGGCATGTTTGACTCCTCCTCTCATAGTGGTTCCTCAAGGACAATGGTTATGTCCTAGATGTATTTGATCTATAGCTAGTTTACTCTTTTATGTGATATAGATTGTAGACATGAGACTAAAAATGGGAGCAATAGCACCCAATTTCACCTACTATAAGGTATATAACATATTTGGAATAGATGGTTATTTGGAGTTAGAGAGAACTAAACTTCATCTAGAAGAGATATTGTAGTATTTTAGAGGTTATATATGACTTTTGTATGAGTTGTGTTTCTACAATGTATGATGTTTACATCAATGTATGTTTTGTAATGATGTATATGCGCTTGACATCCAATCTTCTTGGGAGTTTTTCAGCTAAATACGCAGGAGATATGATGCTAACATACACATCCTTCATGACTTTTAGTTTGCTTACCGTCACTAATCTTTGGTTCACATTACCAAGTTTCTTTGCATAATATAAAAGATTTTGATAAGCAGAGGTCATCAATTTCAACTTCATACATGGCATAGGCGGAATGGACCAGAAGCTCTTTAGTAAACCCATCACACCCTCGGGAAGAAGCATTTTTCTCGTCCCGAAAGATCGATATACTGTCATTTGCACTCAAATCTGTCACAAGTTTGAATTTCGCCACCCACCTCAACTACAAGTAAAGCTATAACGGTCGATGAAGAAGCACAAACAATAGATACAGTACCGTCTGTAGTGAGTCAATCACGGACACGTGAATTTCGTCGTCAGATGTTCATGTACATATACCTGTCAAATATGCGTATTGCTATCTATTGGTTTCTCAATGACATTTACTTCGCCTTTCATTTGCTGATGTTTCTTCTCTATATATGCAGTTGTTCCAATAGGTTTGGTTCGATTAAGCCATTGCTGTCGGATACCTTCGATGCATTCTAACTTAGAGATTTCATACTACTCTAGCGTTGCGTACCATGTACATCTTGCTTAAACGATCGTTTGCAACTCATGAGTTCTGGATAACCCGTTCCCAGAACGGCATCTGTTCTCGTATACCTATATATATGCCTGTCATATAAAGTTGGGTGTGACCTTACGAAGCAAGTTGACCCAATGGCTTGTGTTGACTCAATTGGGAGAACTAAATACAGAAAAGGATGATTCACCTGGTTGATCGATTGGTTTCATGGTATATCTCTCCTGGGATAGACACAGAAAGATATTGAGATCCTACGGCTTCAGAGCACCAGGCAAAGGTAAAAAATTCGTCGCGGTGAGTTCGTCCATCATCATGGAGAGTGATGATCGTTCCCAGTCTTTGAACCGGAGCTCGCAATGCGCGCGCATGCCCAAGAATGAATGAACACATTGAGTCCAGTAGACCCGAGGACTCAAGAGACCATGGAAAGGAATAGCGACCAGAAACTAACAAGTTCATCCTTTCTCGGTTAAACTAGCATTCAAAGGCATGTCATTCAAGCGGCAGTAGAGTATGGGTTTCTCTCTCCAAGTGCAATCACTATTGCCAGTGCAAGTTAAATGGAAACTGTGAACTTCCCGCAAAGTAACGTACCACTCGAGGGATAGTCGAGTTACTGTTACAAAAACTTCGAGTTCAAAATCTGAGAAAAATTTGGGAGCAAATGCCAATATGACATCGGTAGGGAGAAAGGAAGTTAACTTCTTACTGATTGTATGATTGACGCTGCTGTTATTCTACCCACCTTGATTGAGGCAGTACGACAACACCTTGCACTTTTTGCATGTACTCTCTCTCCAAGCAGATTCATTATCAAAGGCTACTTCACTTCATGTATTCTCTCCAAGAGCAATCATCATCAAGGGCTTATTTATTTCATGTCCTCTCTCCAAGCATACGCGCTATCAATCGCTGAGTTATTTCATGTGCTATTATACTTTCCAGGAGCACCTACTACTATCAGGGGATTTTTAACGTTCATGTACTCTCGCTCCCAGGGCACTCACAATCAAGCATGTACCCTTATCCAGTCAAAACTGATAACTTCAATGGGGTGCTGTGAATTCTGAACGGAAATCTTTGTCAAAATGTAGGTACTCACGGAGGCCATTCTTTCAACAAGACATAGTTTCTGTGGATAGTCCTGAGGTAATGACTGGGAGCTCTAAGGCCCCAAGCAACAGGAGAAAATACCGGCTTGAAGGACAGAGAATCAAAAGCGTAATGGATAAGTCGACAGTTGTGATCCTAAGCATGGCGGTTCGAACTTTCGGCATACTGGATCAGATCAATAGTAGATGTTTTATCCGAGCTAACAATGACGCTTTCCACTTTGCACTTGGGAGTCAACGTGTAGACTATGATTGCTGCGACTATCCTCTCCTTGTGAAAAGTTGTGATTGACGTTAACTCTCAACTTGTCCATCCCCTGCGTATGTGACGACAAGACCCTCAATATCTGGATGGACGGGTCGATACGATAGACGAAGTTCAAAAATTGTCACCAATCTAGGCTTGTCCAGTTACTCCTGATTACTTTTAACGGCCCAGAAACTCCATCAGCTAACCTGTTATCATGTTATCATTCGGAATGAGAAGATTTTACGGTAGGTTCGTCATTAAAATTGAAGTGTCTGGCAAAGAAAGAGTCCATAATAAGCGGAAACTGCTCCCGAAACGAAAGTTATTTGAAATGCTTCTATTGTTGTCCACTTTACAAAGATTGCTGCGGAGCAAAAATAGATTTGAGTCCATGGCCAATGATGTTCCCTCCCACGTTTAGTTCGATCATCAAGTGACCGAACATGTCTTCCTGCTGAAACTATAATTAGTAACCAGGCACTGAAGTAAGGAGTTTAAAAAGCAAAGAGTACCAAACAATGCGGAGGCTCTGAACTCCAAGAGACAATGCGGATAGAACTCCACAGGAGATGCAAGAGACAACAGAGTCGCATTCCAGACGTAAGGAATTAAAGGGATCAAGTGTCTCATGAAAACAAGACACTGAATCCAGAGGAAATAATTGTCCTCGCATACCTCGCCCGTGTCCCCACATGGGGAGACACAAATTTCCCGGAACCATTAGATACCGTCCAGTCTTCCGAGACTAGAAACGGTTTGGTAGGAAACGAGAAGCCTTCTTCCATGACAGCAGAGTTGCAGAAAGCCAGCAAAATTCCCAGTGTAGTAATTAGGTGTTCATAAGAACCCCATGTGCGTACAATGTCGAGTAATCTCCGTTCCAGATACCACCCTCTCGAAGATTGCACCAGCAAATGAACGACGTTGCGAATATGTTGCCATGCTATAGTGATACAACTAATTCCAAAATTTGTAACCACAGTTCCTAAACTACATGTATCCTCGAGGATCTAGACCGTCGAATCAAGACTTCATGTTTCAGATTCATGATTTATGGAATCAACAAGCATTTTGCGGCTCTGTTAGACTCTACTTTCGGTGGAGCTGTATGTCATCCAAAGGTATATAACATAGCAAACTCAATTGCTTTGATACAATAGCATTAACCTACATGAACTTGTTCACCTTAGCAAAGAATTGTGCATGGATTCAGCCTTGCGAATTTCAAAAGGCGACTCGCTCAAAGTCACCTCTTGGCACCTCTACCTAGCTCGTAGTTTGTCAGTTAGAAGAGACTGATAATACACCAAAAGGGTTAACTGCAAGTATTTTCCAGCGAAAGACTTGCCATATGAAATGACTTGAGCATGCTTCTGTGCCCTCCCGTCCAAACCTTCTGCTCCAGCTCAAGTTACCGAGAGCATTGAGCTTCGTCCTTCAGACCGTAATATTGGCACGAGAGATAGGTCAACGACAGTTCCTGCGCAAGGGATCTGGTGGAAGTTGGAATGGGGACCTTGAAAGGTTCTGTGCATCCTGTGGCCAAGAAGTTTTGTGCGTACTGGCCTAGGCTTGAGCGTCAGCTTTCTCATCCCTGTCCATCTTCTGTTCCAGAAGACCAATCTCTTCGTCCTGCTCACCGGTCTTCTTTTGCGTTTCCTTCGCCTTTAACCCTTGCAGTTTGGCATGGTTATAGTAGCATACTCCCAAGAACGCAACTGCATATCCGATCAAATTGATGGTAGTAACTCGGTCCATAATAACCGACCATGAGAAGGCAATCAGAAGCCAATCTTTCACCACTCCAGCAACGTTCATGGTGAGAGCCGAAGTTTTCCCAACAAGCAGAAACACAGCCAAGTTCAGTGCGAAAGCACAAGCTGAATTCGTACCGAAGACAACAAAGTCGTACTGGAAACTGGAGGTTGCTTTCAGCACTGGGTACTCAACCAGGCACCAAGGAATGGAAAGGAAAAGGAAACAACATGGGGCAATGTAATAGAGAGAAGTAATTGGATTCAGAGAAATTCCCTTGGAGGTCAAGAGAATTTGGATAAGAACCAGTCGGGTTGCCTCAAATGCCACCGCTCCGAGCTGAAGCATGACACCCCAAGTATTAAACTTAGCCTCCCCGTATGCAGCAATCCCCACACCCACCGATATACCTATCATATTCGCCATGGTTTGCGACTTGAATGTCTCTTTCTTGAACATAACACCCGTTGAGTACACCGCCACTGGCATCAGTGCCTTCAACATCTGGATGAAAGAGACCGACAGATAGATGTACGCCGAATTCGACAGCCAGAGGCTGAGGGAGTACAGGGCCCCTATCGGAACTACAGATGACATGTAAATTTCTCGAGTCATTCCGATGGGCTCCACTAACTTGAAGACACGGACGAGAAGAAAAGCAAGAGAGGAGCAGAAGCCCATGTGAATCATTGTGAGGCTGATAGGGAATGGCCAGTTATACATTTTCCTGTCCAATATATACTTGTTGAACACAATCACAGTGAAGCTCAAAAAGATCCAGATTGCTACGTAAGTGTAGCTCATGATAACCTTCCTGGCCAGGGTAGTGCTGGCAGCAAGTCCCTTCCCCATGGCTACTGTTTTTGTCTTCACTTAACACTACGTAAGTGTGCGCAAGGGTATGAGACTAGAACACCCAGTTGATCAATCAATCTCCCGTCCTTCGTTCCCCGGCGAAGACGCTCGGCTCTCAAAGTGATGAAAAATGATGCCTCATCTCTGCCCCCGTCCACAAACTTCGTATCCAAATGATCAATCAATTCAACGGCGTGAGATCATCTTGGTGCAGAAATCACCACCTCGCGATCATGTAAATTGCAGTGAAGACCTGTCCTCCAGGCGGAATGGTCATGAACTGTCTAGCATATTTTGGAGAAAAACGTATCAGTTTCTTCTTCTTGACCGGGAAGAACGAGAAACATGCAAAAAGACACCCATGCGATACACCTGGGAACTGTATCAACACCAGAGCTGGAATACCTCACAATTCCTCCCCTGAGGTAAGATTACAAACCCTAGTAAATACAACTTCCAGAAACACACACACACGCAGTACACACATGTACCCAGTACCCAGTGACAGTTTAAAACCTCTGGAAACTGAAACTCCCAAGTTACACCACCAAAACTAAGCTCAATCAACAATTTGGCACAAACTGCTTACCTCTCACGTCGTGACGCCTTCGCAGCAGTCGGAGAAAGAAGTCAGAGCAGTCTGGTGCCGCAGAAATCAGGGAAGTAAGTCAACCATGGAGCTTGCTTGTTCCTCGTCCTCCCCGCACTAGAAGGACTTCTACTGTAGTTCGTTCGACACTTTTAAGTTAGATCGATAACCAAAGAGTTGCGAAGAGAGCAACGGATCGGTGATCAGAGGCAGTGGTAACAGGGTATGAACAGATTTTGAAGGAGTAGCAGAAGGTCCTACGAGGACCTCTCTCTCTATCTCTCTCTCTCTGTGCTCTATGCTGCAATTGTTCGTTACCTCCTGCCTTCAGTGCAACGGTTTAGGCCTAAGTAGCAGTTTGCAGCATACCGCTTCCGTCAACCTTCCTGCGGTTTGTCAACTCCATTCCGAGCTCGGGAAACTACTTTTCCCAACCCGGGAAAATCAGGATTTACCTGCGTCTACAGCCGTTCCAGATGACTTCTAGGGTTTTTTCCAATTGTTTTCGATTCTTTTTCGGGTTGTTTCCAGATGCAACATATATAGGATAATAAGAATGGGAATAAGATACCATCGAGTCGAACAAGCATAAAGTTTAATATCTAAAACGTGGTTAGACCCAAAACTATTGAAATGAAAATTTTATTCCATTACACATGAGAGATTATAACGTAAATGAAGCAATCTATTTGCCCTTGAATATCGTAAAAATCTCACCTAGTGAAACTACTACTCTGCTAGCACCAGTACTCTCTAACACCAGCCAATGTCCAATTCCCTTGGAGAATATGCCACCAGGACTATGATAACCTGCAGTGATTTCTCGACGCGCGCCAGACGAAAAGGCATACCGGAAGGCAAGACGCTGATTACCGGTTCTCCCCGCTCCCGTTCCTTCCTCCCTCCCTCCGTCTCCGTCCCTCCCTTCCCTCCTTCCTTCCTTCGCTCCTCCACTCCTTTCCTCTTTTGAAAAGAGGGCTTATTATATTCCCCATATCAACTTCAGCACCTACTCTGGTCTTTGGAAGACCTTTTAATGAAGTCCTCTAGAGCCAACGTCACTCGTGTTTGAAAAACTTGCACTAGTTGCTTGTCTTCATGCGCAACATGGGACCTTTGATTAGCTCATTTTGTTTTGAGGACATATACTAATACTTTGTTTATGACACCTACTGCATAACCTGCATGTCAGATCCATTCATTTGAAATATTCCCTTTTCATATTTCCATTTACGCTAGGGAAATGTATTAAACTGTTAAAAAGTAGAAATATTTTTCGTTGGAAGATACTCCCTTTCTATCGGACGTGTTTTTTTGTTAATTTTGAAGTCGTAGTGTAAATTCTGTAACAGATCTTTGTGAAATGTATGCTCGTATCTGAAAGCATTGTTTGAATTTCTATCTAACCAGAATCATTCCCTTTTCTCAATTACATGTAAGGTGATTTCTCAAGAATATAACATGGTGATCATTCTTTTATTCTTTTTCTTTATTTGATAATACTCTACATATCGTCTTGTGTGTTTTAAGGAACTGTTGTTAGAAGCATTGTTATGTTCAATATATGGATTCTCTATTTCTCTTAACTCATTCCTATCTGCTCATGGATCCTCTATTTCTCTTACCTGATTCCTATCTGCTCATGGGCCTCAAAAGAACAAGATATCTACGCGTCATAACAAGATGCCAAAAAAAATGAAGATTCTTTATTAACTTAGATCATCTTTCTTACCTTTGACAGGTGATTGTCGCCTTCTTTTAGGGTAAGTATCTAGGGGACGATGGATGGAAATGTTATGGGGACAAGGATAACGGATGGCACATTGGAGAGAACTATATTTAGAGATGAAGACAACATACGACACTACTTAAGGGGGTGGTGACAACGGATGAAATTGTTTTTGGAACAAGAGAAAAGATCAACTGCATAGAAAACACGAAGGATGGGAAGACCCCATCAAGTCATACAAGGGTGAGACAAAATAGGTAAAATGGTGCTAAGTCCCAATAGTGTAGATATGAGAAATCTGCCCTACAACACCTAAGATATCCAAGCTATGCAAGTCGTACTATCTACAAACAATTGGAGCATCTGAAGAAGCATCACCTAGGGTGGTTCCTCTCCTATGGATTGCACCAGCCATTGCCTCCTATAGAGCAATGGACACACTCTGTTTAAAATATGCTACAAAGTATGAGAGTGAGAGTGGTATCCCTTGTGCCTAACATGATAATCACTCACTCACTCCTTGACAAATGTGTCAAACGTAGTGTCAATCGTTCCATATAACTCCAATGCTAGAGGAACAAAGAGGTGACCTTGTTGCATACCCCTATACTTGGAGACCTTGCAAGCTACTAATGCACTCGCCGCCCATCCAAGAGGTTGGGTAATCACTCCCTCCAAAATTGTATCATACGTAGTGTCTATAACCACAACATTTGTTATTGTCACCTGATCATCTCGAACCAAGTATAAGTCCGCACTAACACGTGTCATATGCAAAGCATACAAATGCTCCCTCCAAGCCAAGTATTCACTCTCTCATGCCATAGTAAACATTATATCCCTAATAGCATCATGGGTAGCTATTCTCTGTCCTCACAAAGGACACCATGTCATATGGAACACTATTGCATCTAATGTTGAACCACACTCGCAAGTGAGTCATGAAGATGTAGATGGGTGGACCAAACCTAGGCAAAACCTCATTGCTATAGAGAAAGTATTTGGATCAAATTGGAATGCCCTAATGCACAATCAAGCTAGGTTCCAAGAGCTTGCATCCTTGCCAGATCAAGAGCAAATATGTGCTCTAGTAGCTTGGGGAATGGACTAGTCAACTAAGAGAGAATGTAGCATATGCTGACATTATCACTCCATCAAGGAAGATTGTAAACCTCTAGTCCAATCTGATGATCCTGAAGCAAAAGATAGAAGGTCTTCATGTACCCGTGAAGATAGACTATCTCTAGTCTACCGCAATAACATCTGAAGAGAAAAAGATCTCTCTTCCATCTTTATCACATAAGTCTCCAACCGGCTTATCAACAACTACAAAATGAGAGGAAAGTAGGGGTGCAAAGAGAGCACAACTACCCAAAAGTGTTATAGGTGTCATCTCCTCTATAGATAGCAATCCAACCCTCCACATGAGATTAGCAGAGATGTTTGTCTACATGCCAAATCCCATATCACACACTCAAATATCCTTGGTCCAATAATATCACCAAAGACTCCCATAATCCTCCTATCAAAGGCTCTCACACATGATAGGAAGGTCAAGGAGGAGGAATTGTGCAAAGGAGGTAACTTGATTGATGAGAAACACTAGAAGAGAGTATACCAAATGCCACATGCGGGTTTCTTAATAAAGAAAGGTCATCCACATGGAGAATATCCTCTACAAGGGCATTGTCTAAGAAGCATATGACAAAATCCTTGGATCTGATTAGCACTCCAAGAACATGTAGTCCATCTGTAGATTGGATACACCCCTTTAGGAGCTCAAGGTAGGGAGGGATACCTAAAGTGACCATGCCTTGCACTTTGACATCTTGACTCTCAATCCTACTAGATGTAGCTTGATAGTCAAGTGGTCAAAGGCCTACCTAATCTGATCTACAGGGCCCATGATGTGTGTATCATCTGCCAAGGAGGGAATACACAACTTGGTATGGCCAAAATAATAGATAAGAGAGCTATAAATTGAGCCATGGCAAATAATAGTCTCCCTTAAGGATCTCCGTGATATGTATCAACGGTTAACTCTAAGGTTGTGACTCCTTCTTTTGAACAACCATGCTAGTAGTAAAGGGAAGCATGAGAACTATAAAAAAACCACAAAAAAGGAATAAGACCTGTCAAGAATCCACCGGCCTCCCTAAGCTCTCTAAAGATGGATGCTCTTGAGATGTTATTAAAAGCATTCTTAACATCCGCCTATAGGATGACTCACTTAGGATGGATATCTAGAAGTGCCCTAATGCCTAGAGGTATAGACTCACATCCTCTAGGTGTAGCTACTCCAACTAATGTGGATTGAGTTGCTATCAAAAGTGAGAATGATGCTTAAGGACAATAGTATGGCTGACCAACACAAAAACATCTCTCTAGTAGCAATTGATCTAATGCCCCTCTGTATCCTTCTCCATTGCAAGAAGTTGACAAGCACCTAACACCCGACTAACAAACATAGGAATGTCTACTCTTTCTATTATTGCAACCACCTAAAACAACTTGGTAAAACCACTAGAAGGATCATCTAACTAAAAGCAATCTCTAAGATACTCATATACCATCCTTGATAAGCCTCCTAAGGAAAGGTGAGGTGCAGTGCACAATGCTTGTGAAAAAATCAATCTATCAAGACATAAAGGCTACTCAAGTTGATACTCTAAGACCTCTAATGGTAATCCCTCTCCTGCCACAGGATGTAGTGAGCATAGTAAAAAGATAGTCTCATCAATAGTACTAGCCATAGACAAAGTGTGTAGCGCTTGTTCTACTCTACTAAACTCTCCCACTTGGACTCAATGTTCTACATCATTGTAATTGAGTGGACTCTGTGGTATCCTATGGCAAAACCTATCTCCTAAAACATGCAACCCTAATAGACTCCTCTTGTAGGGCCGCCAATCCTCTATTCTAAATCAAAAAAATTCAAGCATCCATTTCTCTATGCCTTGCATGTCCCCCTCTAGCATAATAGAGACACCATCAAGGGAGTAAGAGGAATAGGAACCAAGCTAACTCATCCACGGAATCATGTGCCAAATAATCAAGTGGTAGGCAAAAAGCATGTCTAGCCTCATCATGGATTGTATGAGGTCTGAAAATCAAAGTAAAAGTAAACTAGTTGGGTGCCCATTCCAACGAGCGATCTAATGAATACTTATCTTTTTTTTACTATAAATGTATTGGGAAATGAGAATAGAAGCCGTTCCTAGAACTAGGAATCATATCCCATTCTTACTATAGATATAGTTGGGTCAAGGTTAGGAATTACGCTTTGAGAAAAATCAGGGAAGCTAAGACCGCAATCAAAGTGCTTCTACCGGTCAAAGCACAATGTCAAAATTGCCTACCTTAATCAGCCAGGAAGAACGGATGGTGTATCGCCGTCTTCTTAATTATGTACTCGTCAAATAAGCTTGACTATACAAGAAAAACTAAATATGATTTCATTCTCATCTTTTATTTGACATTGTTATAACTGAAATTGTAAGAAGTCTGGTGTACAAAGAAGCTTAGAAGTTGCACAATGATGCTTCCAAAATTCCCAATCGCCAGGTCATAAGCATTTTGTCCTTGAAAGAGAAAATCGTGTACCCGACAAGCGAGTATATCGGTTAGTTACAAGGAGTAGTTTCAATTTCAGAATTGTATGATCTTGGCAGGAAAGAAATGAACATCATAAAATTTAAGGGAACATTTTATAAAGACATTATTCAATCAAGATGATATAGGGGTTTTTTTAGCAATTCTGTAGAGCTTTTATGGTACTTCTATAAGAGTTTGTCAAGTGCATTATAGGATGACAAATAAAAAATTTATGTTCAATTCTTCATATTGATTTATAATTATCATTTCCTATCTTTTATAATAGTACTTTTAGTGTCATCTAGGAGTTGATCCATAAAATTTTAAAATTATTAATCCATGCATACATCCATAGTATTTTTGTAGCCAAAAGCAATTCTCGTTGATTCACATGGACTTATCGTTCAGAAGGATTTTGCCATGGGTTTCTCCATTATTTACTTGACTTAGTGATTTCTTCTCCTCAGTTTCTCTCAAACTATACCTCATTAATGCTTTTAAAGAGAAATCATGAAAATGACACAAAACATTTTTAATGAAAAAAAGACACAATTATAATGAAAACTAGCAATAGGAATGATTTGATTGAAAATGTAGGACATGAAGACAACAAAAATTATCCATTTCAGATTTCGGCTCTTTTGCTACATGATATTCTTTTAATTATATTAAACAAAATAAGGAAGATTAAAATTTAACTTTTCCATCCTAAAAATATACTAACAAACTATATGAGAGTTTATAGTTGATACTATCACCTTTTATTCAACAACTAAACATCATTTTTAGCAAATAAATCATATTACTATTTCTTAAAAATGATTTGATATGATCATTTTTATTCAAAATTAAAATTTGTTTTTAGCAAGAATATCATATCAAAATTTGTTGAAAGAAAAATGTTATATAAGAATTATATTGTTTTCTCATAGGATGTTCATATCATTGGTAAGATTAAGTTATAGTAAGTAATTGTTAATTCATTATAAGAGATATGACTATGTAGTAACAAATAAAATTCAAATTTTATATTTCAAGAATAATAAAGAAGTCTTCAACTTGCTCAATGAGATTTTTTGAATCTTTATGCTACTAATACTCTAAATTTTTTTAATTAGAATTAACTCCTTGTAGGTTTCTTAACATATTTCATCATGGAAGGTCTTAAATGAAAGATCTAAAGCTCTAGATGTGCAAACTAGTTTATACTTTTTGTTTTGAAATAATAACTCTTAATTGCTCCAAACACTTAAAATGTAAACCTTAAACTTATATTTTCTGTTCCTATACCCATAGCTATTGGGTTGGCCAAAGCCCCCAAGCCTAACATAACCTAGATGTGATTGCACCTCAACTCTAGCCTCCATTGTACAGGTGGATGTGGTTGCACCTCAACTTTGGTCCCCACTACATAGATGGATGTGGTTTCACCTCAAATTTAGCCTCCGCCATAGAGATGGATGTAATACAATACCAAGCTATCAAGGTTTAGTGGATTATCTATTTTGTATTTAGTGTTTTTATACCATTTTCATGGTTTTTTTTTGCCATTCATGCCATATTTTGGGTTTTGAGTGGGAAGCTTATAGGGCCATGGCTGCCAAGAGATCCATTAGCATCAATGAGGATTTATTGGTGAGATATTTAAAGTAAAGTTTCCCTAACACTATTCTATTTGGAAGTTCAAACTGATGTGTTGAAAGATAAAGGAGATAGGAAAATCAGAGGAATTTCATCCTTGAAGATATGTTCATCCAACCAACATTGCAAACAACAATGGTCAAAAATTTAATGCTTCCAAACTTCACAAAAAATCAATGCTTCAAAACAAACAATAATAGACATACACTAACAATTCTCCTTTCACAATCTTTACATATTGTTCATGCTGGTGTATATTTCCTAAAAAATGTTATCCCTAGTTGATTCTTGCTTAATTCATTTGGCAATCCTCATAGTATTTTCACTTTTAGTCTTTTCTTGGTATGAGTTGATATACTAGAAATGTCAATTAGCATAGGCAGATTCTTAACTTCCAAAATAGTCTCAAGGATTCTTAAATCATAGATCAGAAGCTCTAGATGTCAAAATTGGTTCTATTTGTTTAATTTTAATATCCTTGATGATTGAAGTAAGATTCATATTATTGTTGTGTTTGGAAGTTCAACCCAATTTGTTAAAAGATAAACGGCATGAGAAGATTATAGGCATTTCATCCTTGAAAATATGTTCATCCAATAAACATTGCAAATAAGGTGTGGTGAGTTCATTCTCAAAAGGCATTCACTAAATTTCAATGCTTTGAAACACACTACAATTTTCAAACATTGAATTGCTCCTTTCAAATTCTTTATAGATCATTCCTGCTTGTGTATATCTCCTTAAACATTTTCTTCTAGATTGATTCATGCTTAATTCTTTTGGCAATCTTCTTGGTATTTTCCTTTTCTTGTCTTTTCTCAACAAGAAGTGGTACAATGGTAGTGTCAATTAGTATAGTCAGATTATTTTGGGGTTTGAGGAAGAAGCTTGCAAGAACAAAGTTGTTGAGAGATTGGTTAATATCAATGAGGATTTCAATGGCATTATTTCAGCAATTACTAGACTTCTATTTTGTTTGGAAGTTCAAATTGGGGTTGTTCAGAGATTGGTTAGCATTAGTGAGGATTTATTAGCAAGATTATTAAAGTAGGATTTCATTACATTGTTATGTTTGGAAGTTAAAACCAAGGTTGTTGAGAGATTAGCTAGCACTAGTGAGGATTTATTTATTAGATGATTGAATTAAGGTTTTCTAACATTGTTCTATTTGGTAATTCAAACCGGTGTGTTAAAAGATAAATGAGATTAGAATTTTAGAGGCATTTCATCCTTAAAGATATGTTCATCCAATCAAAATTACAAAAATGAATGGTCAAAAATTGACATTACTCCTTTCAAAGTCCTTACATATCATTCATACCAATATACATCTCCTTAAATTCTTTCTCTCTTGTTGATCCTTGCCTAATTCTTTTGGCAATCTACTTGGTATTTTCCCTTTTTTCTCTTCTGTGTGAGGTAGTGTAGTGGTAGTTTCAATTATTATAGGCAGATTCTTAATTTCTAAAATAGTCAAAATAGTCTCAAGACTTCTCAAATCATAGATCTGAAGATGTAGATGTGCAGATTGGTTTTATTTGTTTGATTTTGATATCCTTGATTATTGAAGCAGGAGTTCTATCATTGTTTTGTTTTGAAGCTCAAACCAATGTGTTGAAAGATAAAGATCATATGTGTTGCATCCTTGAAGATGTGTTTGTTCAATCAATAGTGCAGATTGGGTTTGGTTAGTTCATTTCCAAAGGTCATTCACTAAACTTCAATGTTTCCGAACACATTATAATTAGGCACAATGATATTGCTCCTTTCAAAGGCCTTATAGATTTTTCATGTTGTTGCATATCTTCTTAAACTAGTTTTAATTTTTGGTTTCTACTATCTTGAAATGCATATTCTACACCATTCTTGACAAATTTTACAAAACCTTACCCGTGATGAGTACTTCATGCTTGATTGCTACATTTTTAGACTTCCATGCTACTTTTGAAAGATTTCACCTCCAACTTTCAGCAACATGAGTCATCAATGTCAACACAATGTGAATGAGATGTGTGCTCCAAAACTGAAATCCTTATTCTCAAATAACAACTCCAAAATGATCCACTATCACTTGCTCTCCAGAATGGTCCAATGGAGTACTTGTAATCTTCCAAGATTAGGGGATCTTAACAAAAACACAAGAGAAGATACACCAAGCTTCACACTCAATACTATGATGCCCCAAAGGAACACCTTTACTTTCTTATAAAGCAAAGAGGATTCTTTCAAAGGAAGCTCCACCCTTGGATCAGATACATGGATAGGTGACATATAAGCAAGCTCTACCTTAGATTAATTTATCCATGGGTGACATGTCAATTCTGAATCCTATCTAGTTGGTCAAAAAATATTTGACTCAAGAGAGTCTATAGAGAATTTTCTTGTAGGAACCTCAATGAGATAGATAAAGGAGGTAGAGTAAGCTACCCTTTTCTTGACTTGGGGAAATACTTGGCACATTTCAAGGTCCAATTCATCAGTTTAGGCCTTCAAAATTGGCTATAAAGGTTTGAGGCTATTTTTGACTCCAACCCTATTAGTAGAAGTATTCTTTTGGTGACACTTTTATTTGGTCTACCTAGCACATCATACATAACATCCTCACCAAGCTAATTTTCACCTCTAGATAATGTGATTAGCTATTGGTATTACAATACAACTTTGTTGGAATATTAGATACATCATGCACCTATTGTAGAGCTCTACATTTTTGATTTTGAGACCACATGAGTTAACCTTGGCTTTTGTTCTTGCTGCCAAATGAGCAAGGTTGTACTCCTTCACTACAAGATCACTACTATCTTAGAGACCATTTCAAGTTAATAGACTTTAAAGGACAAAATTGTCCAATTCAATTTGGCCCTTGCCATAGTCAACTCCAAGGCAAATGTCTAAGCTAAAGAAGAAATTGGCCAAGGACCATATTTTTTTCAATATTCATGGTCAAATCTACCAAAAAATTGGAACACTATAACCAAATTTTGGAATCATTCCTTCTTATGACCAAGTTTTGTTTTATGATATTAATTAGGCCAATGATATTAAAATAGGACAAGCTTAAAACTCCTCTTGTAAGATTGAATTCATGGTAGAGCTCATAGACTTCATCCTCATAGTAACCCTTATGTCAAGTCTTGTAAGCCCATGGTTGAGGAAATGCACTTGCTTCTTGCTTGTAAAAGTCCAAGACCAAGGAAAGAAAGAGGAGAATGGAAGCTGATATTGGGACACTTGAATGAGGGAAAACTTTGAATGCCTAGCATGAGCTTTGGCTTTGGTATTTATAGGTCGCATACAAGGCCCTTGAGAAGCTTCTCAAGAAGCTTCTTTGAGCTACTTTCTTAGAGTGCAAGCCAAGTTAACCAAGAAGCTTCCTTCTAAAAGTCGCCTACTTGGCATGCAAGCTAAGCTAGTTAGAAGCTTCTAGAAGCTATTTGCTTGGGGTGCAAGTTAAGCTAGTCTGGAAGCTTCCCAAGAAGTATGTTTGCTAGTTGAATCAATATCCTATAGCCAAATAAGGTGAATTAGAGGTCCAAATCTCTTAAGCGGCCTCTTTGCAAATCATACTTGTGCAATTTTCTCTTCACTATTTAAACAACTCTTGTTGCTAACCCTTTGCCTTAATGTTATTTAAGATGCAATATAGTGATTAATCAATGTTTTGTTACACAAAACTTGAAACTCTCCCAAGAGCTTTGTACTCTAATTTTCAAGACCTTGGTTGGTATATAAAAATAACTAAGAACTTGATCCAATAATAAATAACTTATCCCTTTATTGCACTTTTCAAGAAGTTTCACTAACTCAAACCCTTTGATAAGTGATATTGGAGTATGAAAAATGAGGGTATCCATTAAGTACACCAAAATGTGATAAACACATGAGAATGGTCAAAACTCTTGTATGACAAGTAATGGGTATTCTTCAAGTACATTGGAAAGGAGTGAGTGCTTGGGAATGCTCCAAAAATTGTTCCCTTGACAATCTAATAAGGACCATATGAGTGAGAAGGCATAATACTAATAAATTTGTTGTACTACTTGGGATATCTCTCAAAATGGCTTGTGGATGTATTTTTAATCAAGTTGTGACTTCAAACTCAATCTCTAATAAGTCAAGGACAATTCTCTTTAAGCAAATTGCTCGATATCCAACAAGAATGAATTGGCAAGGCTACAAAATTGCTACATGATAAGTGATTAGGATGTGGTTGATTATCCTACTACACCAAGTAGTGTATAGTAGCTTAGAAGATATTTTTATTGACTTGTTCCCTCCTTCCAATACTAGACCAAGGAGTGTTAGTAACTACTATATGAGGTTTATCCTTTGTGCACAACAAAGTATAAATTGGGAAGTTAAGTGTCCTTACTAGATTAAGTACATCTATAGGTTAATTGTGACAACTTGGTAATAGTCAAATTGAAAGAATCAAATGAGTAATAAGTCATTCTCGCAAAGATACAAGTCTAAAGAGGTTAGATATGAAGAGAAATATCACTTTGGGGTCCATTATTTTTTCTTTTTCAACCTCTTAGACAATGTCACAACAAAGGTGCATCACAAGAAAGAGAAATTAAATAAGTCATAATCACTCAAAATAAAAGATAGGAATACTTGATAATGATGACTTAGTCCAAAGATGTCAATCTATTCAAGTCAAACAAAGGCGCAATTAGGGTTTCCAAGTATAATGTTGCAAGGATAGCATGGAAACACAGACACAAAATCACAAGTTTCACACTCAAACTCCAATGCCCCAAATGAGCACCTTCTCTTTGTTATATAGACAAAGAGGATCTCCTCCAAGGAAGCTCCACCATAGGATTAGGCACATAGATAGGTGACATGTAAGCAAGCTCCACCCTTGGATTACTTACTTGGATGGGTGACATTTTGGTCCTCGTCCTATCTGGTTGGTCAAACAAGCTTTGATCGGGGGAATCTTTTAGTGAATCTTCTTGTAAGAATTTCAAAATCACATGGATGAGGTACCATTGGAAAGCTCTTGACAAGAAAAACTTGGAGGGAGGGAAGGCTAACCTTTCATCCAATTGGGAGGGGGGGATTGCACATTTTTGAAGCCTAATTCATCCATTTAGGCCTCCAAAATTGCCTTCAAAGATTTTAGGCATATTTTGGTTCCTATTTTATTAGTAAAAGTTCCCTTTTGGTGATATCTCTTTATGATCTATTTAGTCCATCATGTGTGAAATCATTCCAAATGTTACCAAACCAATTATCACCTTTAAATTATATGTCTAACTATTGGTTCTAAGGTTTTCAAGTCTATTTTACTTTCTGCCCTATTAGAAGAAGTACTCTTTTGGTGAAACTTCTATCTGATCTATTCTTTCCATCATGTAAGATATCATTCTAGATGTTAATAAACCAAATTTCACATCTAGATCATATGGCTAGCTCTTGGTATTACAAACCTCCATCCTTTTAAGACACAATGTCTTCATTGTGCAATTGTTGCTCAAATGCTTGCACCAACACCGGTGCATGTGTCAAATTGGCAGCGGGCTCCCAGGTTGCCTCATAGAGAGGGTAACTTTTCCACTATACCAAATAGTCCACCCGCAAATGGTGAGTACCACGGATGGATTTTTGGAGGATATGCTCCACTTCCTATTCCTCCATGCCATCAATGTGTGTCAGACAAGGTTGAATGTCTTGTGTGGAATGACAATGGCCTGATTGAGGAACATATTTGCATAGTAAGGACAAATGGAACACTGGATGGATCTTCATGTATGGTGGTAGCTCAAGGTGATCAGCCAAAGTGCCAACTCAACAAAGAATAGAAAAAGTCCCAATAAAACGAGGTCTAAGCTTATGAGGGCCAACTAACGTGAGGTTGGTTGTAGACAACCACATATGATCCCCAACATTGAACTCCATGTGCCTATGGTGTGCATCGGCATACTACTTCTGTCAATTTTGTGCGATCTGTGCTTTGTGCTCTCCATAGCTTATTGAATTCTAAAAACAAATATGTTGACTACATAGACCTTGGTAGCCATCGGATAGGTCTTCATCAAGCTAGAAGATGTGAAGGGATGCTTACCATACATGAGGAAGAATGGAGTGACACAAGTAGATGCATTCACCAAATTGTTGTATTTGTCCATCTGTTTGTAGGTGGTAAGCTATAGACATGGCAAACTTGGTTTTAAAGAAACCAAAGAGTGATCGCCAAAACAAACTAGTGAATTGAGTGCCTCTATCGGTGATGAGTACTTGAGACAAGCCATGGTAAGAGAAGATTGCATCTAAGTATAATTGAGCTAGTTGTGGAGTGGTCACATCCTTGGTGGTAGGGCATACATGAATCATTTTGCTGAGCCGGTCCACAAAGACCACGATGGAGTCAAACCCTAAGGTGGTTTTGGGTAATTCATAGACAAGATCCATACTCACCTCTTTGCAACATTGTGTAGGAGTGGGGAGAGGTTGAAGGAGCCCTATAGAAGCTTGATTAGAAGCTTTGTTCTATTGACAAACTAGGTAGTTATGTATGTAGTCCATCACATCTTTGCTTATCTTGGGCCAATAGTAATGGCATTGGATTGCATCCAAGGTCTTGTCTACTCCAACATGACTTGCAATGGCCAAATTGTGACATTTTGCTAGAATGGTGGTGCATAATTCTAGGAAATTTGGGATCCATAATCTGCCATCATGAAAGGTGAGTCTTTAGGTGTTGGTGACACCTTTGGATGATTGCGCTCCTACAATTTGTGGATCAATTTTTGTAATAGCCAAAATCTCTAGCCAGAATTTAGGGTTAATCTTTAACTCTACCACCAAATTTTTTGCCATCGGCATACAGGTGAATGCATATGCAAGTTGCTTTTTACCTTCCACGTAGGTAATTGTCATGTTGAAGCATTGTTGCCACTCTACCCACCAAAATCAAGCGCCAAGATAGATCTTTTTGCATCTCAAGGTATACTAGAGGTTTGTGGTCTATCTCTACTACAAATGCCTTCTTGCCCAAGTAAAGCTTCCAATGCTTGGTTGCAAGGAATGGCCTATAACATCCATTTGTGCATGTGTGTGGTATTGTGATATTTAACTTGGTTTTACAAATACTTGAGAGATATTATTTATATAGAGATAAAGGATGGTTTTACATTAGTCATGATTAGCTAAATTTAGTCATAACTAAGATAGAGGAGACCTTACTTTAGAGGAAGTGGAAAAGATGACCACCACCACTTTTTGGATTCTAGTGTGTTGACTTGGTATTATCCCTAGGTGTTTGGCTTGGAGGAAAAAGTTGAGAACTCTTGGGCCCGCAAGCCTTTTTGTTTTGGATTCTTCTTCAGTACAAGGATAGCCCATGTGAAGGAATCCTTGACTTGGTAGTTGGGTCAAGATAAGATTACATGCTTAGTGGAATATGCACGTATGGATGGATATTCCTTTATACTTTTTGACTTTACTTGACTTTTAGCCTAGTAACTTGAGTTACTATAGTAAATAGTAACTTTAGTACATAACTATTTCACAAGTATATAAGTAGGGGGTGATGAGGTACTCATCATCCTTTCATTTGCAACTATCTTTCTCTCATTGAGTTCTCTAGTGAGTAATGTCTTGGGTCTTGGAGTGTTAGCTTTGGAGGAGTATGATGGAGTTGAGGTTCCTTGCTTTCTTAGTCCATGGTGCACTACCATAATATCCATCAAAGGTTCATCTTGAGTGAGAGACAGACCGGTTCACATTTTTGGTCCCATTGTCAGGACCTCTCTAGAAGACAAGATAATGTTCCGCGTACAATTCTAAATTAGACAGAAGGAGGTTATGAGAGCTCACTTGGAGAGAAATTTAGGGGAGGAGAGGGCTGGAATTATCTTAGAGCACTTGGACCCACTTATATACCCTATAGTTCATTATGATATCTTTGAGGTGATTTTGTATATCTTGTACACATGAGAGGATTTGGAAAGATTGTGTGAGATGGATTGCATATTTTGGAGATTAAGGTGATTTTGGGCAAAATCTCAAGTTTGGACTTGAAATTTTCTACACACAATAGCTTGGGTTATCTTTCAGTTAGCACACTTGAAATTATTGTGAGACCTACTATGCGCATTGAACTAGAATTTTTGAAAGTTGATAAGGTAAAATGCTTCCGCAATTGCATGCTCTCTAGAAAATTGTACAAATTCTGCTAATTCTTCAATTTTCAGTGGACAAGAAAATTCAGTGCATTATATCCTACCTTTTGACACAAATATTAGAGAGAGATCATTCTTGCATAGGGAGTTATGAGGTTTTTAAAGTGAGGGGTTGTTTTCAGACCAAATATGAAATATGTGTGTTGAATAGAAAGATTCCTAGGCCAAATGGCTCAATGAAAAGCTCTGAAAGTTTTCAAGGAGAGAAGCCCTAGAGTTGTGATTAAGTGTGCAAAATTTTAGAGGACCATGACATACCAATTGAGAGATTTGAGTGACATTGTGAGGAAGGGAAATTTTGCAAAGTTTAGATCTCATGCATGAGGAGTGTGAGAGTAACAAAAAGTATGTTTGAGTGTTTAGACTCATCTTATGAACATGAAGAGTCACCAAGAGCAGAAATTGACTCTATGCAAGGTTCCTCAAGGGTTTGAGATGATTGAAGAGTTGGATTTGAAGAAAAGAGAGTTTACAATAGAATTTGAAGAGAGTGTTGAGAGGATCCAAAAACCTACACCACTTGGAGAGAAGGGACATAAGGCAAGTTCATGTCCATTGACTTTTGAGAGCAAGAGATTGAGGGAAAGGAGAGGCTTACTTGACTTGGGTTTGCATGTTGGACCTTCTTCACCAAGATAGGGAGGGAGAAGATCTAAGACCAAGGAGTTGTGTGAGGTTTGTGGAGTGGAAGGACTTCCAAAAAGATATGAGTGTAGTGGAGTAAAAGCACTTTTGGAGACTTTGGTGAAGGATCTTGGAGAGAGTCTTAGTAAAACTGTAGAAATAATACCACCATCATTAGTTAATTCTCAAGATTAGTGATGGAGATAATCTTTCAACTCATGGATAAACTATCCATGAGAGTTCAATTAATATGCACTCTAGGATTTGATGTTCCTATAGAAATCTTAGAGCAACTTGAAATTTTTGTGTTCCCTAAGGTGTATTAATCTCAAATAGTCATTTATATACTCTATTAGTTAGAGAGTGAGAGAAAAAAAAAGTAAAAATTTAAGAGAAAAGAAAGATAGTGAGGGGTTAAGATGGTGAAACTTTTGGTTTTCTTTATGGATGGAGAAGATGTGGAGGCCTTTGTGGGAGACTTCAAGAGAGCTTGCATAGGAAACAATGAGAGTAGGAAGAATGAGTGGGTCTCATTATTACCAGATTTCTTTGAGGATGGAGCACTTACATGGTATGAGTCAAAATACCAAGAGAGAGAGAGATGAGAGATGGGCAAGAAGAGTCTTAGGAGAGTTTGACTTCAACACTCATTGAAAACTTTCTTCCAGATGAGAGTTATGAGAGATTGATGAGTGAGGTTACCTTTCTCAAGCAAGGAAATGGAGAGAAAGTGAGAGTCTATGTGGAAAGAGTGGAAAAGTTAGAGTCCAAATTTTGCATAGTGTTGAGGAAAGGTGGAGATGATGTGGAGCCTACTATGATTGGCATAGGGTCCATGCTCACCAAGAATTTTTTGGGAGAGTTGAGACCACAAATTAGAAGCAAGGTGAGATATGAGAAACCTTCTTCTAGGGTTGAAGCTATCAAGATCGCAATTCGTATGGAGGAGAGTTTGGAAGAGGATGAGAGTGATTTGGTGGTGAATGAGGTTGTGCATCCTCCTGAAGGTTACAAGCATGGTAGAACTTCTGATATTTTGGTGGCAAAGGTTGCACCACAAGTAGTAGTTACTCCAGTTCTTGCACCTCTACCAAAGGATCCACTTCAAACCATCATAGAACAACTTGTAGATCTCAAGATCAATGTGGTACAATTATAGGAGAAGAGAAAGGTGGATCAGAATGTGGGAAGGAGACCTAGGAGTTATGGAAGTTATCCATATAGAGGAAGCCAACCAACCAACCAACAATTTGAATGAGAAAATTTTTTTTGGCTATGGAGGAAGAGTTCACATCCAAAGGAATTGCCTAAATTCCACTTACCATGGTATGAAGGAGCCAATAGAGAGAAAGAGAAAGGTAGTGAAACCCAAGTGGCTCCTAATCCAAACAAAGGTATGGGGATAAAATCTATAGATATATTTGAGAGAAAGTATGAGAAGGGAGAGTGCTCAAAGTCCAAGGGTCTTAATTTGGATCTTTTGGTACAAGAGAAGAAGAGAGCTCATTTTGCAGAGGATGTGCATTCTTCTCAAGGATTTACTCCTAGCCAATATACTCCTATGCCTATTAGGAGCACTTTCACAAGGACTTCAACACCATCAACAACAAAGACTTCAAGGAAGAAGTTAGGGATGGAGGACTTCTTGATCTCAAAGCAACAATGGAACTACAATGTCTTGGAGGATGTTGGTAGTCACAAGGCTAGCATCACAATGGGCCAATTGATTGCTTTGAATCCTACTTTGAGAAAGGAGCTTAGAGGTGGTTTGAATTCTACAAGGAGTAAGAGGAAGAAGAAGGCAAAAGCTCCATTATCAATGGGGATGGTGGATGTCAAACCGACACCATGGGAGGCTTGTGAATATACCTCCAAGATTGATATGAGAGTGAATGGTCATAACATCAAGGATGCATTGGTTGATGGAGGATCAGTGGTGAATGCCATATCAGAAAGGTTGATGAAGAAGTTGGATATGATACCCTCAAGACCTTCAACATTTATGGTAAGCATGGCAAACAAGCAACAAGTTTGACCAATAGAGGTGATGGATAAGGTGATAGTTTTAGTTATGGGAGTTCAAAATCTCATGACTTACCATGTCTTGAAGAATTTAAGCTATACCAATATGGAGTTTAGCGACAAAGTTAGTCGGGCTTACAAAGTAGCACATAAGACAAAGTAGCCTAGAATATTCCGGAAGTATCTAGGAAGCTTCTTGGGAAGCTTCCCGATTAGCTTAGCTTGCACCTTAAGTAAGTAGCTTCTAGAAGGAAGCTTCTAGAAGCTTCAAACTAGCTTAGCTTGCATGCCAAGTAGGCGGCTTCTAGAAGGAAGTTTCTTGAGAAGCTTCCTAGTTAACTTGGCTTGCACTCTAAGAAAGTGGCTTGAGGAAGTGAGAAGCTTCTCAAGGGCCTTGTATGCTACCTATAAATATCAAAGCCAAAGCTCATGCTAGGATTGAGATTTTTCCCTCATTCAAGTGTCCCAATGTGAGTTTCCATTCTCCTATTTCTCTCCTTGGATTTGGTCGTTTACATTGGTATCAGAGTAGGAATGGGATAGATGGAATTTATGGACCACCAAATCCACTTCCACCAAACCATTGGGATTTTTGCGTCCAAATACTACCCAAGCATCGTTTCACACAGTTCATCACCTTGCACTTTGGACAAGATTTTTTGCATATGATCACCATATCAAAGGAACCCTTGGTGCTTCCGGTTGTAACTTATGGAGAACGGTGGATGTGCTATTTCTATGTGTTAATAAATTAGATAGATTGGGAGTGGTGTGATAGAGGAGCAACCATGGCGGCAATACCTGATGTTATCCTTGCTATGCAACCACAAATTGAGTACCTTAGTCAATTGTGGATGAACGAGATCTTTGACGACAAGAGCACGTGGAGAGAGTACCAATTCGAGAAGGAGAAGATCGGATCAGATTCCCTAAACCTAAGGTATTTGAAGGCAAGAATCTCTCGGGTGCAGTGGAGAATTTTGTGTTTGATTGTGAACATTATTTTGAAGCTACCAATCTACAAGATGAGCAAAAACAGATTCTCTTGGCTTCTAGCCAATTGGATGGAGTAGCAAAGCTATGGTGGAGATTTTGAGTGGAGCGAGCTGAACGACAAATGGTTGCACCAATCTTGACATGGGCAGAATTCAAGAGTGCAATAATCAGTCGGTTCCAAGTTACAAATGCCACACGAGCTGCACGGGATAAATTGGCAGAGTTGAAATAGATTGGCTCTATAAGAAGTTACATCACACAGTTCCAAAACACCATCATGCAAATTCCAGATATTTTGGAAGGTGAAGCTCTGGATCGATTCGTGAGGGGCTTGAAGGCAAGAACCAAATTAGAAGTAACCATGCGAGAGCCACAACACCTAGAGGAAGCCATGCGGTTGGCCAAACGTTTTGATTCCTTGGTGGCAACAACTTGGTCTTGACCTTGACCCCCACAAAGCCTACCAATACACTACACACAAGTAGAGGAGCCAACACTAATGGAGATTGATGCAATTCAACGAAGACCACTGGGCATGGCAGACAGGGAGAAACTACGACAAAATGGTGGTTGTTTTTATTGTCACCAGTTGAGGCACCGCATTGCTGAATGTCCACTTAAGAATGGACCACCTTGACAAGTTGCCCAAGTGGAGGTTGTGGAGCAGAATGATCAGGGAAACGAGGAATCCCACTAGGAGATTTTGAGCCGCCTACTGGGAGCTTGATTAGTTCCAATGGGATTGAAGGCTAGACCTATGCAAGTGTAATACTCCGAGGACAAGAGAAGAGAGAAAACACAGATTGCATACTCAAACATTTGATGCCCCAAGGGAGCACCTTCTCTTTATTATATAAACAAAGAAGATCTCCTCCAAGGAAGCTCCACCATAAGATTGGGGACACAGATAGGTGACATGTCAGCAAGCTCCACCCTTGGATTACTAACTTGGATGTGTGACATGTCTGTTCTAGGTCCTATCTGGTTGGTCAAACAAGCTTTGACCGGAGGGAATCTTTTAGGGAATCTTCTTGTAGGAATCTCAAAATCACGTGAGTAAGGTACTATTGGAAAGCTCTCGACAAGACAAAGCAAGGGGGAAGGAAGGCTAGCCTTTACTCCATTGGGGGGGGGATCTGCACATTTTTGAGGCCTAATTCATCCGTTTAGGTCTCCAAAATTGCCTTCAAAGATTTCAGGCATATTTCGATTCCTACTCTATTAGTAGAAGTGCACTTTTGGTGATACCTCTTTCTGATCTGTTTAGTCCATCATGTGTAACATCCTTCTAGATGTTACCAAACCAATTCTCACCTTTAAATCATATGTCTAGCTATTGGTTCTAAGGTTCTCAAATCTATTTTGATTTCTGCCCTATTAGTAGAAGTACTCTTTTGGTGATACTTCTATCTGATCTATTTTGACCATCATGTATAACATCATTCTAGATGTTACCAAACCGAATTTCACATCTAGATCATATGGCCAGCTCTTGGTATTACAGACCTCCCTCCTTTTAAGACGCAACGTCCTCGTTGTGCAATTGTTGCTCAAATGCTTGCACCAACACAAGTGCATGTGCCAAATTGGCAGCGGGCTCCCATGTGGCTTCATAGAGGGAGTAACCTTTCCATTGTACTCGATAGTCCACCCGCGGGTGGCGAGTACCATGCATGCGTTTTTGGAGAATCCGCTCCACTTCATATTCCTCTATACCATCAATGAGTGTCAGACAAGGTCAAATGTCTGGTGTGGAATGACCTTGGCCTGATCGGGGAGCATATCTGCATAGTAGGGAAACATGGAACACTGGATGGATCTTCATGTGTGGTGGTAGCTCAAGGTGATAGGCCACAGCGCCGATGCGACGAAGAATTAAGAAAGGCCCAATAAAACGAGGTCTGAGCTTACGAGGTCTAACTAAGGTGAGTTTGGTTGTCAATAGCCACACTTGATCCCCAACATTGAACTCCATGTGCCGACGGTGTGCATCAGCATACTGCTTTTGTCGATTTTGTGCAATCTGTAATCTGTGCTTGGCGCTCTCCACACCTTGTTGGATTCTAGAAACAAAAGGTGTTGACTGCATTGACCTTGGTAGCCACTGGACGGATCTTCATCAAGCTAGAAGGTGTGAAGGGATGCTCACCATACATGAGGAAGAACAAAGTGACCTGAGTGGATGCATTCACTGAATTGTTGTAAGCGAATTCCACCAACAGGAGTAAGGTGTCCCACCTCTCTTGCTCTTCTAAGATGAAGCCGCGTAACATGTCTTCAATTGTGCAATTAGCCCGCCCTATTTAGCCATCATTTTGTGGGTGGTAAGCTGTCGACATGGCCAACTTGGTTTTGAAGAAACCAAAGAGTGTTTGCCAAAACAAGCTGGTGAATTGGGTGCCTCTATCGGTGATGAGTACTCTAGACAAGCCATGGTGAGCAAAGACTGCATCTAAGTATAATTGAGCTAGTTGTGGAGCGGTCACCTCCTTGGTGGTAGGGCGTACATGAATCATTTTGTTGTGCCAGTCCACAAAGACCACAATGGAATCAAACCTTGAGGTGGTCTTGGGTAATTCACAGACGAGATCCATACTCACTTGTTCCCAATGTTGGGTAGGAGTGGGGAGAGGTTGAAGGAGCCCTACAGGTGCTTGATTAGAAGCTTTGTTCTATTGGAAAAGTAGGTAGCTATGCACATAGTCCATCACATTGTTGCTCATCTTGGGTCAATAGTAATGGCGCTTGACTGCATCCAAGGTCTTGTCCACTCCGACATGAGAAGCAATGGCCGAATCATGACATTCCGCTAGAATGGTGGTGCATAATTCTGGGACATTTGGGATCCATAATCTGCCATCCTGAAAGGTGAGTCCTTGGGTATTGGTGATACCTTTGGATGATTGTGCTTCTACAATCTATGGGTCAGTTTTTGTAGCAGCCAAAATCTCTTGCCAGAATTCAAGGTTAATCTTAACCTTTGCCACCAAGTTGTTGGCCATTGGCATGCGGGTGAATGCATCTACAAGTTGCTTCTTACCTTCCACATAGGTGATTGTCATGTTGAAGTGTTGTTGCCACTCTGCCCACCAAATTTGGTGACGAGATAGATCCTTCTGCGTCTCAAGGTAGACCAAAGGTTTGTCGTCTATCTTTACTATAAATGCCTTCTCGCCCAAGTAGTGCTTCCAATGCTTGGTTGCTAGAATGAGGGCCAACTCTTCTTGTTCTGTGGTGTGGTAGTTGCACTCTGCTGGTAACAACTTTTGAGAGAAATATGCAATTGGTTGCCATCCGTCATGCCACTCTTGTTGTAGTACTGCTCCTATTGCTACGCCTGATGCATCTATAGCCAACTTGATTGGACGTTTTGGGTCATATCACTTCAAGATTGGTGCATGTAGCAAGGCGGCCTTCAATTCTTGAAAGGCCAACTCTTGTGCAGTTCTCCATATCCACTTCTTCCCCTTGCCAAGTACTGCCGTTAAAAGCTATGTAACCTCGGAGAAGTCCTTGACAAATCTACGATAGAATCTCGTCAACCCCAAGAAGCTCTTAAGTTGAACCTGATCTTCTGGGGCACTCCATTTTTGAATGACCTCTATTTTATTTGTCAATACTTGAATGCCCTCTGCACTTACTCTATGCCCCAAGTAGTCTACTCCGGACTTGCCAAACTCACACTTTGAGATTTTGGCATACAACTGATTCTGTCTTAGAATCTGGAGGACCTCTTGTAGATGTTGTTTGTGTTCTGTCATTGTGCTACTGTATACTAAGCTATCATCCAAGAAGACGATAACAGACTTATCCAAGTATGGACAAAATATGTCATTCATTAGACTCATGAAAGTGGCAGGTGCATTAGTGAGGCCAAAAGGCATCACAAGATACTCAAAGTGGCCATACCTTGTTCAAAAGGCAGTTTTGTGCACATCCTCCTCTACAATTTAGATTTGATTGTAACCACTCTGCAAGTCCAGTTTGGTGAAGTATCTCGCTCCATGGAGTTGATCAAACAGGTCATCCATGCGAGGTAAGGGGTATTTGTTCTTCACTGTTTGCTGATTGAGACCCCGATAGTCAATGCACATGCGCATTGTACCATCCTTCTTCTTCACAAACAAGATAGGGGCCCCATATGGTGATATGCTAGGTTGGATGAACTCTTTCTGCAGCATCTCCTTAATTTGAGTCTTACACTCCTCCAACTCATGAGGTGATAGGCAATATGGGGCCTTACAAGGAAGCGTCTTCCCCGGAAGTGTCTCAATTTTGTGATCTACTCGCCTTTTTGGTAGTAATCTCGAGGGTAGATCATTGGGAAAGACATCTTGAAACTCATCCACCACATCCTTCAATTTCTCAGGAATTTGTCCATTGAGTTGTGCACTTTGGACTTCTCTTATTAGACCCATAAAATATCTATTGGTCTTACAGACAGTTGCCGTCCCTACGACATATAGAGGCAGTTTCTGCCTGTGTGATTTTTCTTTAACCCCAATGATTGACCATTGGTAGGTTCTCACTACTCTCTTCCTCCAATCCACCATAGGGTTGTACTGCTCCATCCATGGCATGGCTAAAATTGCATCATAACGAGCTAATTGTATCACTCGCCACTCAATTGCTTCCTGATATTCTCCTACAGAGAGGGTTACCCATCTAGGTAATGATTCAATCCTCTCTGTTTGCCCATTTGGTAACTCTACTTCTTCACTTCCATCTCTCTCTAGATCCATTCCCAATCTTATTGCAACAGAGCAAGACAAGAAATTCTTTGTTGCTCCCGGATCTATTAATACTTTCACTTGATTACCTTCTAGGATTCCATTCACGACAATCAATTGTGAGGTTGCCTTTCGGGATCATTGCACATTATTCTTCTTCCTTCCCTCGCTTCTCTACTTCCTTATTGAGCCAATAAGGCCACGAGGTACATTTATTGGCGATCTTCATTTTCCAAAGTGATTTCCACCTCCTCCTCATCAATGTGCCTCTCCATGTTGTTCAAAGATTGCCTGAACGAGGGCCGAGGTCCTCTAGGGAAACAAGTGCGACAGTTGGTAGATATGTGCCCAATACGGCTACAATTATAACAACGGCGTTGTTCTCCTCAAGTCCCTTCTCCTCGTGGGACTCCATCTCTTCGTTCTTCTATCCGTCTCCCCTCCCCTTGAAGCGGTCGTGCTCCTCGATCCCGGAATCAAAGGTTGCCCAATTCCATTGGTATTGGTCCACCCATGTGTGGCATTTCTGCCCAATAATGTTGAGGTTGAGCTACTCCTTCACCTCCACCTATTGCTCCTGCTATTCTCTTTGCACAAGCAATGGCTTCAAATACCATACGAGGATTTTGCACCATGACTTCTTGGCAAATCCGCTCTTTCAACCCTTGTTTGAAATTGTCAAAAGCCTCTACTGGACTCATGTCGGTAATTGCGACTTATAGGTCTAGAAAAGCCTCCACATACTCTTGTACGCTATTCTTCTGTCTCAATCCCCATAGTCGGGTTCGAGCCATCTGCACAGAATCCACTGATTGGAAATTCTTCAACAGTCCTTCTTGCATTGTTGTCCATGTGACCTCCCTTCTCTCTGCCAACATAGATTGTTCCCAAGCATCATACCATGTGAGGGCTTTATCGGTCAAGTACCCACATGAAAACACGCATACAACATGCTCTATGATCTCTGTTGAGAACAATTGGAAATATTGATTCATTCTTGAGATCCAATTTTCCTTTACTCCCATCGAACGCTGCCCCTTGTAAGGCTCAATGTTGCAGGTCTTTTTCGTCCGGAGTAGCAACGTGGCTTCATCGTTGATAGGGTTTGCAGGCACGGGTGCCTCTCCAAGTACTTCAATCGCAAGTACTGGGTTTTGAGATGGCTTCTTCTTCTTGCATGGCTTGATTGTTCCTAAGGATCTACACTTGACTTTGTAATGTCTCCATGGTCATCTTAATCTCTCGAAATTCATTCAACATCCCTTGCATTCCTTGCACCAACTCTTGCAATTGTGGATCCATGGTTCCTGCAACACTCGATTGCTAATGTCTACTTCAATATAGAGTCAATATAATCACTCTGGAAGGCCACAAACTATCAGAACTACCAATGGGACCTCAGAAGCTATCACTCGTTGATAATACTCCTCACCAAAATTCCTAACCACAAAATCTCTAAACATCACTTTTGGCCTCACTACATAACGGATTTCTACTTGAGTGTTGAAAGGGAGAGGATTTGGGACATTCATATCCATTATATCATAACAGAATGTAGATTGTCAAATCCCACTCTCTATCATATATCACCATAGGTAGAATCATCGGGTTTGGTGAGTTCATCACTCTGTCCATGAATTCTGCACCAAAGTGATAAACTAGCGATATCCTCATCTGCTCATGCTGGATGTATATAACCTTGATGTGGAATGGAAAGCTAGGTGCGGGAAATTGGCCTCCCGGTGCATCCATCCCATCCGCTCTCTAAAGTCCTTCCTAAGTCTAGCAACTACTCTATGTTCTCCGCCTCAAATTACTCAGTTTCAGCAGTTCATGCTATTCCAAGAGGGGTAATCCACTCTCTTGGACTAAAACACTTGCTCTGATACCATTGTAATACTCCGAGGACAAGAGAAGAGAGAAAACACAGATTGTATACTCAAACATTCGATGCCCCAAGGGAGCACCTTCTTTTTATTATATAGACAAAGAAGATCTCCTCCAAGGAAGCTCCACCAGAGGATTAGGGACACAGATAGGTGACATGTCAGCAAGCTCCACCCTTGGATTAATTACTTGGATGGGTGACATGTCTGGTCTAGGTCCTATCTGGTTGGTCAAACAAGCTTTGACCGGAGGGAATCTTTTAGGGAATCTTCCTATAGGAATATCAGAATCACGTGAATAAGGTACCATTGGAAAGCTCTTGATGAGACAAAGCAGGGGGGAAGAAAGGCCAGCCTTTCCTTTGTTAGGGGGGGGGTATTGCACATTTTTGAGGCCTAATTCATCCGTTTAGGCCTCCAAAATTGCCTTCAAAGATTTTAGGCATATTTCGGTTCCTACTCTATTAGTAGAAGTCCCCTTTTGGTGATACCTCTTTCTGATTTGTTTAGTCCATCATGTGTAACATCCTTCTAGATGTTACCAAACCAATTCTCACCTTTAAATCATATGTCTAGCTATTGGTTCTAAGGTTCTCAAGTCTATTTTGGTTTCTGCCCTATTAGTAGAAGAACTCTTTTGGTGATACTTCTATCTGATCTATTTTGACAATCATGTATAACATCATTCTAGATGTTACCAAACCGAATTTCACATCTAGATCATATGGCTAGTTCTTGGTATTACAGCAAGTCTGCTTCACTTGCAAGGTATGATATCTAATAGGGGTTGTAGGATTTTGGTTGATTCTGGAAGTTCAAAGAATTGCATGTCTATGCAAGTAGCAAAGGAATTGGGTATTCCTATCAAGCCAGTGATTGGAAGTAGTTTGATGATGGCGGATGGTAGAAAGGGTTCTGCATTCCGCACCTCACATCCTATTACCTTCAAGATTGGGAAGGAGTATTTGGAGTGTATGAGGTTTGTAGTGGCACCTCTACACTATGATATCATTCTGGGTCTACCTTGGCTTGAATGTCATAAGGTTCAATTCAATTGGACCCGATGCCAAATTCAAGTACAACACCAAGGTAGGAATTTCCGATTAGGTTGTCTGGCACCTTTGAGTAAGACACCTAAGAATAGTTAGTCCCAAGATGGGAAGTTTGTCAAGAAGGTAGCCATAGAGCAAATCTGGAAGGGAGATGAGTCCCAGGATGGGAAGTTTACCAGGAAGGCAACCATGGAGCAAGCTTGGAAGAGAGATGAGTCCCTAGAAGGGAAGTTTGTTAAGGAAACAACCATAGAGCAAGCTTTGGAGGAAGATAAGTCTGTATTTGCGGTGTGGATCAAGCCGATTGCACAAGAACAATATGAGGAGGGCCAAGTGCCGCATCAAGCAATGGTTGATTGGATAGTTCAAGAGTTTGTAGATGTGTTTCCGGATGATCTACCAAAGGGATTACCCTCCAATCAAGGTATGCCCTTCAAGATTGAGTTATTGTCAAGGAGTACTCCAGTGAGTAGACCAATCTATTGGCTCTCATCAAAGGAGTTGAAGGAGTTGCAAACAACACTTACAGAGTTGTTGGAGAAGGATTTCATACAACATAGTACCTCTTCTTAGGGAGCACCGGTACTATTTCTTCCAGAGAAGGATGCCGGACTTTGTTTCTGTATTGATTACCGTGGGCTCAATAAGCAAACCGTGAAGATTGCATATCCCTTGCCTCGGATCAATGACTTACTTGATCAACTAAGTGGAGCATGTTACTTTTCCAAGTTGGATCTTTGTAGCGGCTATTGGCAAATTCCGATTGATAGAGAGGATGTGCAAAAGACTACCTTTCGCACAAGGTATGGACATTTTGAGTGGAGAGTTCTACCTTTTGGACTCACTAATGCTCCAGCCCCAAGAAGCTCTTGAGTTGAGCCTGATCTTTTGAGGCATTCTATTTTAGAATGACCACTTTTTTATTTTTCAATACTTGAATACCCTGTGCACTTACTCTATGCCCCTAGTAGTCTACTTCAGACTTGCCAAACTTGCACTTTGAGATTTTGGCGTACAATCTTTTTGTCTTAAAATCTAGAGGGCTTCTCATAGATGCTATTTGTGTTCTATCATTGTGCTACTATGTACTAAGATGTCATGTAGGAAGACGATAACTGACTTATCTAAATATAGATGAAATATGTCATTCATTAGACTTATGAAAGTGGTAGGTGCATTGGTGAGGCCAAAAGGCATCACACAATACTTGAAGTGGCCATACTTGGTTTGAAAGGCAATTTTGTACACATCCTCCTTTGCAAATCAGATTTGATTGTAACTGCTCCACAAGTCCATTTTGGTGAAGTGTCTTGCTCCATTGAGTTGATCAAATAGGTCATCCATGCAAGGTAAGGGGTATTTTTTCCTTAGTATTTGCTGATTGAGACCCCGATAGTCAATGCACATGCGCATTGTACCGTCCTTCTTCTTCACAAACAAGACAAGAGCCCCATATGGTGATATGCTAGGTTGGATGAACCCTTTTTGCAGCATATCCTCAATTTGAGTCTTACACTCCTCCAACTCATGAGGTGATAGGAAATATGGGGCCTTACAAGGAGGTGTCTTCCCCAAGGGTGTCTCAGTTTTATGATCTACTCTCCTTTTTTGTGGTAATCCCTAGGGTAGATCATCAAGAAAGACATTTTGAAACTCATTTACCACATCCTTCAATTTCTCAAGAATTTGTCCATTGAGTTGTGCACTCTGGACTTATCTTATTAGACCCATGAAACATTTATTGGTCTTATAGATAGCTACTATATGTATTACATAAAGAGGCAATTCTTGCCTGTGTGATTTTTCTTTAACCCCAATGATCAACCATTGGTAGGTTTTCACTACTTTCTTCCTCCAATCTACCATAGGGTTGTAATGCTCCATCCATGGCATGCCTAAGATTGCATCCTAATGAGCTAATTGTATCACTTGCCACTCAATTGCTTGATATTTCCTACAAAGAGTGTTACCCATCTAGGTAATGATTCAATCCTCTCTATTTACCTATTAGGTAACTCTACTTCTTTGCTCTTATCTTTTCTAGATCCATTCACAATCTTGTTGCAACAAAGCATGACAAGAAATTCTCTATTGCTCCAAGATCTATTAATACTCTCACTTGATTTCCTTCTAGGACTCCAATCACAACAATCAATTGTGAGGTTGCCTTTCGGGACCTTTGTGCACTTGTCTTCTTCCTTCCCTCACTTTTTTTCTTCCTCATTGAGCCAATAAGTCCAAGAGGTACATTTATTGGCAATCTTTGTTTCCCAAAGTGATTTCCACCTCCTCCTCTCCAATGCGTCTCTCCATGTTGTTCAAAGACTACTTGTATGAAGGCCAAGGGCCTTTAGGGAGATGAGCATGATAGTTGGTAGATATATGACCAATATGGCCACAATTATAATAATGGCATTGTTCTCCTTGAGTTCCTTCTCTTTGTGGGATTCCATCTCTCTGTTCTACTACCCGTCCTTGCTCTCCTTGAAGCGGTCATGTTGCTTGGTCTCAAAACCAAAGGTTGCCTAGTTCCATCAATACTGGTCCACCCATGTGTGGCATTTCTGCCTTGTAATGTTGAGGTGGAACTACTCCTTCACCTCCACCCAATGCCCTTGCTATTCTCTATGCACAAGCAATGGCTTCAAATACTGTGAGAGGAATTTATACCATGACTTTTTAGCAAATCTGCTCCTTCAACCCTCATTTGAAATTGTCAAGAGCCTTTGCTGGACTCATGTCGGTTATTGCAACTTGTAGATCCAGAAATGCCTCCACATACTCTTGTATGATGTTCTTTTGTTTCAATCTCCATAGTCGGATTTGGGCCATCTACACAAAATCCACCGATTGGAAATTCTTCAGCAATCCTTCTAGCATTGTTGTCTATGGGATATCCCTTCTCTCTACCAACATGGATTGTTCCCAAGCATCATACCATGTGAGGGCTTTATTGATCAAGTACCCACATGCAAACACAAGTGCAACATGCTTGGTGATCTCTATTGAGAATAATCAAAAATGTAGATTCATTCTCAAAATCCACTTCTCCATTATTCCCATCATATGTTGCCCCTTGTAAGGCTTGATGTTGTAGGTCTTCTTCATTGGGAGTAGCAATGTGGCTTCATTGTTGATCAAGTTTGTAGGCACGGGTGCCTCTCCAAAGGTTTTGAGACAACTCTTCTTCTTGCATTGCTTGATTATTTTTGAGGGTCTTCACTTGACTTTGTAACGTCTCCATGGTTATCTTAATTTCTCAAAATTCATTCAACATCCCTTGCATTCCTTGCAACTATGGATTCATGGTTCTTGCAACACTCAATTGCTATTGTCCACTTCAATAGAGAGTTAATATGATCACTCTAGAGGACGTACAAACTATTGGGACTACCATTGGGACCTCCACATCTATCACTCGTTGATAATATTCCTCACCAAAATTCATGACCAAAAAATCTCTAAATATCACTTTTAGTCTCACTACATAATGAATTTCTACTTGAGTGTTGAAGGGAAATTCAAATCCATCACAAAAAAATATAGATTTTCAAATCCCACTCTCTATCGTAAACCACTATAGGCAAAATTGTCGAGTTTGGTTATTCATCACTGTGTCCATGAACTCTATTCCAAAATGGTAAACAAGGTATACTCTCACTTGCTCTTGCTGAATGTACATGACCTTGATGTGAAGCAGATTCAGAAACAGAAAATGAGGTGTTGGTAATTGTTTACCAGGAGCTTCCATCCATCTTCTTGTTAAAACACTCCTATCCTATTAATTTCTTTGCAGGTTTTCACTCAAAATTACTCAATCTCAGTAGCCCATGTTCTTCCAAGAGGAGTGATCTACTCTCTTTGGATTGAAATACCTACTCTGATACCATTGTAATGTTGTGAGAATAGTTGGGAAACACAAATGCACAAACACAAGTTTCACACTCAAACTCTGATGCTCCAAAGGAGTACCTTCTCTTTATTATATAGGAAATGGGATCTCCTCCACGGAAGCTCCACCATAGGATTACCCAAATAGGTAGATGGCATGTAATCAAACTCTACCCTTGGATTACTTACTTGGATGGGTGATATATCGGTCTTGGTCCTATTTGATTGGTCTGTGAGCCGGCTTGTCTCTCACTTAGGATGAACCTTTGATAGCTATTATGGTAGTGCATCATGGACTAAGAAGGCAAAGAACCCCATCTCCATCATACTCCTCCAAGGCTAACACTCCAAGACTCAAGACATTGCTCATTAGAGAACTCAATGAGAGAGATAGTTGCAAATGAAAGGACAATGAGCACCTCATCACCCCTCCTTTATATACTTGTGAAAAAGTTATGCACCAAAGTTACTAATTACTAGAGTTACTAGGCTAAAATTCAAGTAAAGTCAAAGAGTTTAAAGGAATATCCATCCACATGGGCATATTCTACTAAGCATGTGATCTTATCTTGACCCAACTGCCAAGTCAAGGATTTCTTCACATAGGCTATCCTTGGACTAAAGAAGAATCCAAGACAAAAAGGCTTGCGGGCCCAAGAGTTCTCAACTCTTTCCTCAAAGCCAAACACCTAGGAATAATACCAAGTCAACACACTAGAATCCAAAATAGTGGTGCTCATCTTTTCCACTTCCTCTAAAGTAAGGTCTCCTCTATCTTAGCTATGACTAACTTAAGCTAATCATAACTAATGTAGAACCATCCTTAATCTCTATATAAATAATATCTCTCAAGTATTTGTAGTACTAAGCTTAATATCATAATACCACACACATGCATAAATGGGTATTATAGGTCAAACAAGCTTTGACTAGATGGAATCTTTTAGGGAATCTTCCTGTAAGAATCTCAAAATCATGTAGGTGAGCTCTCAATGAGACAAAATAATGGGGAGGAAAGGCCAACCTTTCTTCTATTGGGGAAAATTTTTCACATTTTTTAGGCCTAATTCATCCGTTTAGGCTTCCAAAATTGCTTTCTAAGATTTCATGCATATTTTGATTCCTACTCTATTAGTAGAAGTCCCCGTTTGGTGATACCTCTTTATGATCTATTTATTCTATCATGTGTAACATCCCTCCAAATGTTACCAAACCAATTCTCATCTTTAAATTATATGTCTAGCTATTGGTTCTAAAGTTTTCAAGTCTATTTTAGTTTCTACACTATTTGTAGAAGGACTCTTTTGGTGATAATTCTATCTGATCTTTTTTGTCCATCATGTAAAACATCATCCCAAATGTTACCAAACCAAATTTCACCTCTAGATCATATGGCTAGCTCTTGGTATTACACTAAGGTACCTCAATGATCAATAGACCTATGTGCATACATAGGTGATGACAAGCTATTTAGGTTGCAAAGATGGTTTGGGTTGAGTTTTGTCATGGTGTTGTTGCAACAATGTGCCTCAAGAAGGAACAAAAAACCACAAGAATAAATGTCTAATTAAACAACCATAGACTATGCATCAGATTTGTATCATAATGAATAAAATTACACTAACTCCAACATTGTCATACATCAATCACCCAAAATGCAACAATCATATGGAGTTACTCTTTTTATTGCCTTTCAATGGCTCAAGTCTTATTGCTTTTCAATGGCCCAATATAGTGTATGTTTAATGTTTGCTAGTCACTCTTGGAATTCCTAATTACTCTATGCTTTTAGGGAGAGGCTGACTTTCAAGACCAAATACTAACTCCCCTCTTCCTCACGCCTATGAAGATATGTCTCTCTGAAATATCTAGGTTAACCCTAAAAGGAGTTTTACTCAAGCCCTAATCACTTTGCTCACAAGAGGTGGCCACCGTCTCTCATGCTACTTCTATCCCCTTTTGTTAGATGTTTGCATGAATAATCCTAATCTAACCTAGTAAGGTACTAATGGTTCTTAATTACACTTCTAATTTAGGGCTTCTTGTAGATCGTTCCCAAATTTGTCTCCATGACACTTACCATGGTAATTCAAACTTGAACAACATGGTGTTGTTACAATAGGCCCTTAGATAAAGCAAGCTTGGTGCCAAGTAGCTTGAAAAATGCTTGCAAAACTTTACCAATGAATTGAGGATCATGGTTGGAGATGAGAGACCTGAGCATCCCATGGTGCTTGAAGACAATGTCAAAGTAAATCTTGGCTAGCATTGGAGCATCCATGGTGGGTGCCAAGTAAATATAATTGCTAATTTTATCAACAAACACCACAATGGCGGTATGGCCTTGATCTATTTTGGGCAAGGATGTGATGAGGTTGAGATGAATGGGTTTCTATTGGGCAGTTGGAATGGTGTAATATTCCAAGGATAGAGAACCTCTAAGAGAAACACAAGAGAAGAGACACAAGGCTTCAACCCTCACTACTCTAATGCCCCAAGAGAGCACCTTGTCTCTATTATATAGCAAAAAGGATCTCCTCAAAGGGAGCTCCACCCTTGGATCAAATAAATAGACTGGTGATATATCAGCAACCTCCACCCTTAGATTAATTGCATGGATCAATCCTTGTCCTATCTGGTAGGTCAAATAAGTTTGACCAAAGAGAATCTTTGGGAAATCTTCTTATAGGAAGCTCAAAATAGCATGAGTGAAGTGCCATTGGAAATCTCTTGATGAGATGAACATGGGGGAGAAGGAAACACCATTTTCCCTTAAAGGATAGGATGTTTTAAATTTAAAGGTCTAATTCATCCACTTAGGCCTCCAAAACTGGCTTTGAAGTTTTTAGGGTGTTTTTGGCTTATGCCATATATGACTCCAAAATTGGCTTTGAAGTTTTTAAGTGTTTTTGGCCTATGCACTATTAGTGGAAGTACTCTTTTCATGACACCTATATCTAATATACTTAGACCATCATATATAACATTTTCCAAATATTACCATGCCAATTCTCACCTCTAGATAATATGTCTAGTTAACTATATTACAAATATGAAGTGGTTGAAGTAGTCCACATGGTTTTTGGTTTTTGATCTTGTTGCGTTTGCACCTCTCACAAGATCAAAGGGAACTCTTAAACTTCTTGTGCCATATTCAACTACAACCACTAACATTGGAAGGTACTCAAGGTTTTATCCATACCTAAATGACCAACAATTGGTAAATCATAGGCTTCTTGATTCCTCATAAGTTGAAGGTCACACATAGTTGGAATATAGATTAGATTCTCACAAAATATAAGACCTTCCTTGAAGAGAAAGGTGTTTTACTCCTTGTCATGCACTATAAGGTGACTTTGCACTATTTGAAAGAAGGGGTCCTATTGTAAAGCAATCTTGAACTCTATGTGTACTTTTGAGTTGGTTGACAACATGGTGATTACTACTATCATGGGAGATTCAAGAAGAACCTTCAATTCAAGATGTTGTGATAGACCATTGAGAATGAGATAAAACTTATCAGGTTTGTACTAAAGTTTAATACTAAAAAATTGTAGTTGTTTCTCTCATGATGATCCCAACTTTTCATGTGTTCCAAATGTAGGATCTGTAATAAAGGTTTGTGATTGATTTTCATAATCACTTGTTTCTCCAAGAGATGATATCTTTATGGTATATACCATTGCCAATTATTCTTGATCTCAGGTAGCATAATTCCTTTCTATTGTCTTTAGTTGTTGAGACATAAAGGCAATGGGATGTAAACCATATGGAAATTCTTGTTGCAAAATTGCTCCAATGGTAAAGTTAGAAACTTCAAAATCAACCACACAAGGTAGTTGAGAATCATATGGTTAGAGGATGGGTTACAAGGACATCATATACTTTAATTTCTTGAATGCTTCTTTGTACTTTGTGGTCCATTCAAAGCTTGATGTCTTCCCCAAGAGATCAGTCAATAGTGCAACCATATGAGCATAATAATTGATGAACCATTGGTAAAAACTTGCCAACCCATTAAATTCCTTAATTTCTATGGCATCCTTAGGAATATGCCAATTAGTAATGGCCTTGATTTTCTCCTCTTCCATCTTAATCTCACTTTTTTAGACCTTATGACCCAAGAAAGTAACCTCCTTATGCAAAAAAGTACACTTTGACTTCTTATAGTAAATCTTCCACTAAAGTAGTTATTGAAAGATTTGTCATAAATGATTCATGTGTTCTACCTCCATCTTATTTTAAATTAAAATGTCATCCAAGAATACTACCATGTATCAATCTAAGCATTCCAATACCCCATGCATTTGATCTATGAAGATTGCTAGAGCATTTATGAGCCAAAAGGTAAAATTTTCCATTCAAAATATCTATACCTTGTGTGAAAGGTATTTCCAAGAGATCAGTCAAGATGTCTTCCCCAATAGATCAGTCAATAGTGCAAGAAAATGAGCATAATAACCAAAAATATGATTTTGAGAAGTATTGTGCTACACTTAATTGACTCAACAAGTCATCAATTCAAGGCAATGGATATGCATTCTTCATAAAAAAAATTATTAGGGCTACAATAGTCAATATAAAATGAAAGCACTTCATCCTTATTTGGTACAAAGAGTATTGGTGCTCTACATAGAGATGTATTATGTTGTGTGAAACTTTTTTCCAACAACTTGGTCAATGTTGTTCAAAGTTCCTTTAACTTCTTTGGTGAGAGCCAAATAGATTGGTTTGCTCATGAGAGTATTATCTAGCAATACCTCAATCTTGAAGGCATACCTCAATCAAAGGCTAATTTTAATGTTCTGAGGATAGCAGAGAAACAAAAAAGAGAAAACACAAGTTTCACACTCAAACTCTGGTGCCCCAAGGAAGCACCTTCTCTTTATTATATAGCCAAAGAGGATCTCCGCCAAGGATGCTCCACCATAGGATTTGGTACATGGATAGATGACTTGTCAATGAGCTCCAACCTTAGATTACTTGCTTGGATGGGTGACATGTAGATCTTGGTTCCATCTGGTTGGTCAAATAAGCTTTGATTGGAAGGAATCTTGTAGGGAATCTTCTTGTAGGAATCTCAAAATCACGTGGGTGGGGTACCGTTGTAAAGCTCTTGGTGAGCCAAACCAAGGGGAGGGAAGGCCAACCTTTCCTCTATTGGGGGGACAAGCTTTACATTTTTGAGGCCTAATTGGGAATTCATACACAAGATTGTAAGAGCTCTATCATCCAAAGGCATCACTAGTACCAAAGGACTTGTTTTTTGTGATGGCAAGTTATGGATCCCATAGGACATTGCCATAAGAACTACCATCCTAGTGGAATGTCATGATTCCACCATTGTAGGTCAAGTAGGAATGGACAATACCTTAGGTGCAACCAAATGCTATTATTATTGGCTCAAGATGAGCAATGATATGTTGGAGTATGTTTGAAGTTGCCTATTTTTTCAACAAAATAAGGCTTCAAATCAAGCTTCCATAAGACTCCTTCAACCCCTTCCTACTCCTACATAACATTGGGAACAAGTAAGCATGGATCTGGTTTATGAATTCCCAAGACCACCTAGGGTTTGACTCCATCATAGTCTTTGTTGACCACCTTAGCAAAATGATTCATGTGTGTCACACCACCAAGGATGTGATTGCTCCACAATTAGCTAAATTGTACTTAGATGCAATCTTTTCTCACCATGGCTTGTCTTGAGTGCTCATCATTGATATAGGAACTCAATTCACAAGTTTTTTTTGGAGATCACTCTTTGGTCTCTTCAAAACCAAACTGTTCATGTCAACGGCTTACCTAGACAAACACACAAATTGATGGACAAATAGAGTAGGCTAACCACACTATTGACGACATGCTCCGGGGCTTCACCCTAGAAGGACAAGAAAGGTGGGACACCTTACTCCCATTGGTGGAATTTGCAAACAACAATTAGTGAATGCATCCACACATGCCACACTATTCTTCCTCATGCATAGAGAGCACCCTTTCACACCTTCAAGCTTGATGAAGATCCACTCGGTGGATACCAAGGTAGAGGATATCAACACTTTTGTTTCCAAAATCCAACAAGGAGTAGAGAATGCAAAAAAAAAGGGTTGTAGATCGCCCACAATCAACAAAAAAAGTATGCAAATACACATTTTTGGCACAGGAAGTTCAATCTTATGTCACCTATCTGTGTTTCTAATCCTATGGTGGAGCTTCCTTGGAGGAGATCCTCTTTGTCTATACAATAAAGAGAAGGTGCTCCCTTGGACATCGATTGTTTGAGTGTGCAATCTATGTTTTCTCTCTTCTCTTGTCCTCGGAGTATTACAATGGTATCAGAGCATGTGTTTTAGTCCAAGAGAGTGGATCACCTCTCTTGGAATAGCACAAACTATTGAAACTGAGTAATTTGAGGTGGAGAACATAGAGTAGTTGCTAGACTTAGGAAGGACTTTAGAGAGCGGATGAGATGGATGCATCGGGAGGCCAATTTTCCATACCTAGCTTTCCATTCTCAAACCCATTCCATATCAAGGTTATGTACATCTAGTGTGAGCAGATGAGGGTATTGCTAGTTTATCACTTTGGTGCAAAATTTATGGCCAAAGTGATGAACTCACCAAACCCGGTGATTCTACCTGTGGTGATATATGATAGAGAGTGGGATGTGACAATCTACATTCTATTATGATAATATGGATATGAATGTCCCAAATCCTCTTCCTTTCAACACTCAAGTAGAAATCCGTTATGTAGTGAGGCCGAAAGTGATGTTTAGAGATTTTGTGGTTAGGAATTTTGGTGAGGAGTATTATCAACGAGTGATAGCTTCTGAGGTCCCAATGGTAGTTCTGATAGTTTGTGCACCTTCCAGAGTGATTATATTGACTCTATATTGGAGTAGACATTAGCAATTGAGTGTTGCAGGAACCATGGATCCGCAATTGCAAGAGTTGGTGCAAGGAATGCAAGGGATGTTGAATGAATTTTGAGAGATTAAGATGACCATGGAGACATTACAAAGTCAAGTGCAAATCCTTAGGAACGATCAAGCCATGCAAGAAGAAGAGTCGTCTCAAAACCCAGTACCTGCAACTAAAGTACTTGGAGAGGCACCCGTGCCTACGAACCCTATCAACAATGAAGCCACATTGCTACTCCGGATGAAGAAGACCGGCAACATTGAGCCTTACAAGGGGCAGCGTTCGATGGGAGTAGTGGGAAATTGGATCTTGAGAATGAATTGATATTTTTGATTATTCTCAACAGAGATCACAGAGCATGTTGCATGCGTGTTTGCATGTGGGTACTTGACCAATAAAGCCCTCACATGGTATGATGCTTGGGAATGATCCATGCTGGCAAAGAGAAAGGAGGTCACATAGACAGCAATGCAAGAAGGACTACTGAAGAATTTCCAATTGGTGGATTCTGTGCAAATGGCTCAAACCCGACTATGGGGATTGAGACAAAAGAATAGCGTACAAGAGTATGTGGAGGCATTTTTGGATCTACAAGTTGCAATTACCGACATGAGTCTAGCAGAAGCTTTCGACAATTTCAAACGAGGGTTGAAAGAGCGGATTCGCCAAGAAGTCATGGTGCAAAATCCTCGCACAGTATTTGAAGCCATTGCTTGTGCGTAGAGAATAGCAAGAGCATTAGGTGGAGGTGAAGGAGTGGCTCTACCTCAACATTATTGGGCAAAAATACCTCACATGGGTGGACCAGTACCGATGGAATTGGACAACCTTCAATTCCGGGATCGAGGAGCACGACCGCTTCAAGGGGAGCGGGGATGGGTAGAAGAACAAAGAGATGGAGTCCCACAAGGAGAAGGGACTTGAGGAGAACAACGCCATTGTTACAATTGTGGCCATATTGGGCACATATCTACCAACTGTCGCACTCGTTTCCCTAGAGGCCGGAGGCCTTCATTCAGGTAATCTTTGAACAACATGGAGAGGCACATTGACAAGGAGGAGGTGGAAATCACTTTGGAAAACAAAGATTGCCAATAAATGTACCTTGCGGCCTTATTGGCTCAATAAGGAAGTAGAGAAGCAAGGGAAAGAAGAAGAATAATATGCAAAGATCCCGAAAGGCAACCTTACAATTGATTGTTGTGAATGGAATCCTAGAAGGTAATCAAGTGTGAGTATTAATAGATCCCGAAGCAAAAAAGAATTTCTTGTCTCGCTCTATTGCAATAAGATTGGGAATGGATCTAGAGAGAAATGGAAGTGAAGAAGTAGAGTTACCAAATGGGCAAACAGAGAGGATTGAATCATTACCTAGACGGGTAACCCTCTCTATAGGAGAATATCAGGAAGCAATTGAGTGGCGAGTGATATAGTTAGCCCGTTATGATGCAATTTTAGGCATACCATGGATGGAGCAGTACAACCCTATGGTGGATTGGAGGAAGAAAGTAGTGAGAACCCACCAATGGTCAATCATTGGGATTAAAGAGAAATCACACAGGTAGAAACTGCCTCTATATGTCGTAGGGACTGCAATTGTTTGTAAGACCGATAGATGTTTTATTGATCGAATAAGAGAAGTCCAGAGTGCACAACTTGATGGACAAATTCCTGAGAAATTGAAGGATGTGGTGGATGAGTTTCAAGATGTCTTTCCCGATGATCTACCCTCAGGATTACCACCAAAAAGGCGAGTAGATCACAAAATTGAGACACTTCCAAGGAAGATGCCTCTTTGTAAGGCCCCATATTGCCTATCACCTCATGAGTTGGAGGAGTGTAAGACTCAAATTGAGGAGATGCTGCAGAAAGGGTTCATCCAACCTAGCGTATCACCATATGGGGCCCCTATCTTGTTTGTGAAGAAGAAGGATGGTACAATGCGCATGCGCATTGACTATCGGGGTCTCAATCAGCAAACAGTGAAGAACAAATACCCCTTACCTCGCATGGATGACCTGTTTGATCAACTCCATGGAGCGTGATACTTCACCAAATTGGACTTGCGGAGTGGTTACAATCAAATCTGAATTGCAGAGGAGGATGTGCACAAAACTGCCTTTCAAACCAAGTATGGCCACTTTGAGTATCTTGTGATGCCTTTTGGCCTCACCAATGTACCTGCCACTTTCATGAGTCTAATGAATGACATATTTTGTCCATACATGGATAAGTTTGTTATCGTCTTCTTGGATGATATCTTAGTATACAGTAGCACGATAACAAAACACAAACAACATCTACGAGAGGTCCTCTAGATTCTAAGACAAAATCAGTTGTACGCCAAAATCTCAAAGTGAGAGTTTGGCAAGTCTCAAGTAGACTACTTGGGGCATAGAGTAAGTGCAAAGGGCATTCAAGTATTGACATATAAAATAGAGGTCATTCAAAAATGGAGTGCCCCAGAAGATCAGACTCAACTTAAGAGCTTCTTGGGGTTGACGGGATTCTATTGTAGATTTGTCAAGGACTTCTCCAAGGTTGCACACCCTTTAACAGCACTACTTGGCAAGGGGAAGAAGTGGACATGGGGAACTGCACAAGAGTTGACCTTTCAAGAGTTGAAGGCCGCCTTGCTACATGCACCAATCTTGAAGTGGTATGACCCAAAAATGTCCAATCAAGTTGGCTATAGATGCATCAGGCATAGCAATAGGAGCAGTCCTACAACAAGAGTGGCATGACGGATGGCATCCAATTGCATATTTCTCTTGAAAGTTGTTACCGGCAAAGCGCAACTACCACACCATAGAACAAGAAGAGTTGGCCATCGTTCTAGCAACCAAGCATTCAAAGCACTACCTGGGCGACAAGGCATTTGTAGTAGAGACAGACCACAAACGTCTAGTCTACCTCAAGACGCAGAAGGATCTATCTCGTCGCCAAATTTGGTGGGTAGAGTGGTGACTACGCTTCAACATGACAATCACCTACGTGGAAGGTAAGAAGCAACTTGCAGATGCATTCATCCACATGCCAATGGCCAACAACTTGGTGGTAGAGGTTAAGATTAACCCTGAATTCTGGCAAGAGATTTGGGTGGCTACAAAAACTGACCCATAGATTGTAGAAGCAAAATCATCCAAAGGTGTCACCAGTACCCAAGGACTCACCTTTTGGGATGGCAGATTATGGATCCCAAATGTCCTAGAATTACGCACCACCATTCTAGCAGAATGTCATGATTCGGCCATTGCAGCTCATGTCGGAGTGGACAAGACCTTGGATACAGTCAAGCGCCATTAGTTTTGGCCCAAGATGAGCAACAACATGATGGACTATGTGTGTAGCTGTCTACTTTGTCAACATAACAAAGCTTCTAATCAAGCTCATGCAAGGCTCCTTCAACCTCTCCCCACTCCTACCCAACGTTAGGTACAAGTGAGTATGGATCTCGTCTGTGAATTACCCAAGACCACCTCAAGGTTTGACTCCATTGTGGTCTTTGTGGACCGGCTCAGCAAAATGATTCATGTATGCCCTACCACCAAGGAGGTGATCGCTCCACAACTAGCTCAATTATACTTAGATGCAGTCTTTGCTCACCATGGCTTGTCTAGAGTACTCATCACCGATAGAGGTACCCAATTCACTAGTTTTTTTTGGCAAACACTCTTTGGTTTCTTCAAAACCAAGTTGGCCATGTCCACAGCTTACCACCCACAAAAAAATGGCCAAACAGAGCGGGCTAATGGCACGATTGAAGACATGTTATGCGGATTTACCTTAGAAGAGCAAGAGAGGTGGGACACCCTCCTCCCGTTGGTGGAATTTGCTTACAATAATTCAGTGAATGCATCCACCGAGGTCACTCCGTTCTTCCTCATGTATGGTGAGCATTCCTTCACACCTTCTAGCTTGATGAAGATCCATCCAATGGCTACCAAGGTCAATGCAGTCAACACATTTGTTTCTAGAATCCAACAAGGTGTGGAGAGTGCCAAGCACAGATTACTGATTGCACAAAATCGACAAAAGCAGTATGCTGATGCACACCGTCGGCACATGGAGTTCAATGTTGGGGATCAAGTGTGGCTATCGACAACCAACCTCACATTAGTTGGACCTCGTAAGCTTAGACCTCGTTTTATTGGGCCTTTCTTGATTCTTTGTCGCATCAGCGCTGTGGCCTATCACCTTGAGCTACCACCACACATGAAGATCCACCCCGTGTTCCATGTCTCCCTACTACGCAGATTTGCTCCCCGATCAGGCCAGGGTCATTCCACACCAAACATTTGACCTTGTTCAACACTCATTGATGACATAGAGGAATATGAAGTGGAGCGGATTCTCCAAAATGCATGCGTGGTACTCGCCACCTGTGGGTGGACTATCTAGTACAATGGAAAGGTTACCCCCTCTATGAAGCAACCTGGGAGCCCGCTGCCAATTTGGCACATGCACCGGTGTTGGTGCAAGCATTTGAGCAACAATTGCACAACGAGGACGTTGCATCTTAAAAGGAGGGAGGTTTGTAATTCCAAGAGCTAGCCATATGATCTAGATGTGAAATTTGGTTTGGTAACATCTAGAATGACATAATACATGATGGTCAAAATAGATCAGATAGAAGTATCACCAAAAGATTACTTCTACTTATAGGGCAGAAACCAAAATAGACTTGAGAACCTTAGAAACAATAGCTAAACATATGATTTAATGGTGAGAATTGGTTTGGTAACATCTGGAAGGATGTTACACATGATGGATTAAACAGATCAGAAAGAGGTATCACCAAAAGGGGACTTCTACTAATAGAGTAGGAACCAAAATATGCTTGAAATCTTTGAAGGCAATTTTGGAGGCCTAAACGGATGAATTAGGCCTCAAGAATGTGCAAGTTCTCTCTCCAAAGGAGGAAAGGCTGGGCTTCCCTCCTCCCTGCTTTGTCTTGTCAAGAGCTTTCCAATTGTACCTTACTCACGTGATTCGGAGATTCCTATAGGAAGATTCCCTAAAAGATTCCCTCCGGTCAAAGCTTGTTTGACCAACCAGATAGGACCTAGACCAGACATGTCACCCATCCAAGTAATTAATCCAAGGGTGGAGCTTGCTGAGATATCACCTATCTGTGTTCCTAATCCTATGGTGGAGCTTCCTTGGAGGAGATCCTCTTTGTCTATATAATAAAGAGAAGGTGCTCCCTTGGACATCGATTGTTTGAGTGTGTAATCTGTGTTTTCTCTCTTCTCTTGTCCTTTGAGTATTACAGCCTTTTCCATCCTTTATTGCATCAACCTATTACCTTGAGCTACCACCACATATGAAGATCCACCCAATGTTCAATGTTTCCTTACTATGCCAATATGTTTCCCAATTGCCTCACTTCTCTTCCATACTAGAAAGTCAACCTTGTCCAACACTTGTGGATAAAGTAGAGGAATATGAGGTCAAAGGCATTCTCAAGAAATGCATCCAAGGCACTCGCCAACCACATGTAGAATATCTAGTATATTGGAAAGGGTATCCCCTATATAAGCAACATAGGAACATAGGAACCAGTAGCCAAAATTGACCAATGCATTAGTGATAGTGAAATCTTTTGAGCAATAGCTTTGCAAAGAGGATGTTGTGTCTTTAAAGAAGAGGGGTTTGTAATACCAATAGCTGTACATATTAGCTAAAGGTGAAGATTGGCTTGGTAACATCTAGAAGGATGTTATGTATGATGGGCTAGGTAGATCAGATAGAGGTGTCACCAAAAGAGGACTTCTACTGATATGATAGGAGCCAAAAATAGTCTAGAAACTTTAGAGCCAATTTTGGAAGCCCAAATGGATGAATTAGGCCTCAAATATTTGCAATTTCCCCTCCCCAACAAAGGATAGGCTGGCCTTGCCTCCTCCCCAAATTTTCTCATCAAGAGCTTTCCAATGGTACCTCATCCATGCAATTTGGAGATTCCTATAGGAAGATTCCCTAAAGATTCCCTTTGATCAAAGGTGGTTTCACCAACCAGATAGGATAAGGACCGACACCCATGCATGCAGCTAATCTAAGGGTAGAGATCATTGATATGTCACCCATCCATGTATTTGATCCAAGGGTGGAGTTCCTTTGGGGTAGTCTCCTTTGCTATATAATATAGTCAAGGTGCTCTTTTGGGGCATTGGAGATTTGAGTGTGAAACGGTGTGTTTCTTATTCTACGTTGCTTGTCAAGTCTCCTATTCTTGGAGTATTACATATAAATATCAAATGAGTAACATATACTATAGATAGCTCTTCCTTAGTCATGGGTAAAAGCTATCTCATATAGCAAGATGTTATTGCACCTACATAATATTCAAGAGCATAGGCATTAGTGGCTCTTTTATTATGAGATAGGTTCTTACACCATGGTTGGCTATCTCATATTCCAACATGTTATTATGTTTACATAATATTTAAGAGAGTGTGCACTAGTGGTTCCTTTTGTGTTGGATAGGTTCTTACATGATGGTTGTCCTTTTTTGTTGAGACCTATCATAACAGAAAATTCAAGCCCTTATCATCTCCAATCATACTTTTTTTTGGCTTGTAACATACTATTAGGTATTGCATGCACAACGCTTCCTACATTTATGGCTTTGTATTATTAGGCTTTAGAAAGATTTGAGTGGATCTATGTGAATATATGCACATTGATACACTTGCAAGCATACTCATTGATTTGCCTTTACTTTATTGAGATAAGATTGTGTCTTGTGGAGGTAAGGGCTCTAGAGCTTGGTTCCATGCTTCTTCTTTGATGATGACATTTGGTTCATATCTAAGGAGTTAACTGCGGCATTCCACTTACATTTAGGTTTACCTCATCGAACACTACTATGGCTACTTGACTAGTGCAAATATGGCTCTACATATGACACATATGGAATAGACATGTTATGATGTGTAATAGGTGGAGAGCAAACTAAAGTTCATGATGTCATTTACGACATAATAGTATAGATCTTACAATCTACTTGGTCTCATGATTGAGTAGTGGTTGGATTTGCTTGGACCACCACCTTACCGAGTGAATGCAAATATAGTCTCATTCATAGGCAAAAAACATACCTTATTGTAGTGATTTCAAACCTTATACAAGAAAACTTAATGACACAAGCTTGCATTCAAATGGGAGCTATAGCAACCACCACCATTAAAGGAAGGAAGACCATTATGTACCATGGTTTTCTTCCTACAACTTTGTACCTTGGGCTATTGAGATTCTTGGATATTTAAATAATCAGTTTAATTATCACTTTTGATATGTTTAGGAGGTTTCCTACAAAGAAGAGGTGCTTTGGCCATCTGGCTAACCATGCTTACCTCTTATTTCCAATAGAGTATCTTTGTCACCTTTGGCGCTCATGAGCATTTGATCTTCATGCAATTGCAATAGGAGCTTCCATCATGACTAAGATACTCCCTATTTACTAGATATATCTTTGAAGGACCTATATCATACTATTCAAGAGTAGTATACTTTGTTTATTTGTAAGTAACTGAAGTTTAAGCTCATTTTTAGCCTTCTCCTTTTGGGCATTGTATTCATGTTCCCCTTTTTCACCTCTTGATGCATCTTTATTCCTTATTCTTTGTCTTGTTGAGTAAACTAGGGATTTTTATATTCCAAATTTGAAAATTGTATGTATAGAGCAAAGATCCATGAAAGTTTATACAAGTATTCATAAAATTTTATTTCCAAAAAATAAATTCTCTTGTAAAATTGGCTATTGGTGCCAAAAAGCCCTTTTCATGCAAGAAAGGTTTCAATTTCATTCTTATGAGACTTCATTAGTAACCACTTACTAGCCAATTAGATTAGATAAGATGTTAGGGCCGACTAAAGATATCATGCCAAGCGGATCTAAAAGATATATGCTAATGAATTATCACATGTTTAGTGTTTTGAAAATTTTCCCACCCATTTTTCCCATGATAGGATGTTTATATGGTGCTCTTTTCTTGAAATGAATGAATAAACACACCACCTATCTTGATAATACCTAACACTAGTTAGTAATACATACATGCAAAATGAAATCAGAGTGTCTTGAGTCTCAAGTGAAATTAAAAGTATGGATAACTTTCAAGCTCATACTCCATATCTCTACCTCTACCATGAGTGTTTAAGACAAAAAACCTCAATCTACATTTGCTCTTGATCTACCTCTTGGATTTCAAGAGATCCTCAAGAAAATGGTTGCTTTTGTTCCTACTTACATTGTCATTAGCAAAGAAGCAATAGTGTTTCCATTCACACTTTTGCAAGCAAAGGAGAATTGAGTGCTTTTATGCCCACTTGCACATCACTAGCAAAGAAGGAAAGGGTGATAGAGATAGGTTCAAGAAGATGAAGAAGGTCACATGCAAAATGATGAGGCTCCTCACCATTTTGCGTAGATATTTGATTATTTGGATGATCTTGAACATTTTAGTCAAATTCATGGTGAGAATAGTAAGAAACCTATGCATAAGAGTATTAGGTTTAGCTATACTGCCACTTACCTTATGTGGCATGGGAGAGGATTTCCCACTTCTATAAATGATGACAAGCAAGACAAAAATTGGGCTTGTTACATGATATCATATAAGGATGCAAGTAATTGGAAATCATTTGCGTAAGAGAGGATCTTACCACAACAAAGGAGTTACAAAAGGATGTAAACTAAAAAACTAAATAATCTCTATCCACATTTTAATAGAATAGATTCAATGTTTGATAGTTGAGCAAATATATCTCCTCTTGCTTTGGTAATTATTGGTAATAGTATTGAAGAGGAGATTCAAATCTTGGATGGAACATGCATTTTTCACAAGGAAGATGAATTGGGAGAGAATTCTCCACTAGATTGAATTCCCATTACCTTTACCATCCAAAATTCCATGGGTAGTTTAATATGTTTGACAAAGAAGGTCAAACTTGTGATTCAAGAGGACTTGAACATGAGGATGAGAGTCCATGCTTGATGAGAGAAAATGATAAGCACAGATCTCTTTGAGAGGAGCAAAGGAGTATCACTCTAAAAGAACCAAAGAGTAGGAGAGTCAAGAAGTACTAATAGAAGAGAAGATTAGAGAAGCATCCAAAGAGAGCAAGGAGACTAAAGAAGCATCAAAAGAGAAGGAAAGTAAATCTTGGAAGAGGAGGAGGATTTCTTAAGTGACTAAGATCACACATAGCCTTGCTTGTTTATTGTAGGATTTGGCTAACCATATCAACTTGAAGAGCAAGTTGCTAGAAGCTAGAGAAATGTGTAAAATAGCAAAGATTGAAGCATTGAATGTTGCAAAGGTGGAAAAGCACAAGAGAAAACTTAAGGCCAATAATAGATTATAAACTAAGAAAATTAAGTCCAAAATAGAGAAACTTAAAATCAAAGAGAAAAGTAAAGTCAAAAAGATTTTACTTGATTACACTTGAATTAATGAGAATTAGAAAGACACATGGAGAAATCAAAAGTTTTATTATAACACTACTAGGTATGGATTCCGAACCATATGGTTATTGTAGTAGTTATAGTGTGGATCCTAAGTTTCAAGTTCATGATTAAACCTTAGATTACACTCCTATGCTAGTGGGAATGACAATGAAAATGATGAGTGAGAGGAACTTTGAAATTTGTATTCATGATAGTTACTATTGAGATTTGTGTTACTATCATGTGTAAATTTATTCTGTATGTAAAGTGTACATATTTATTCTATGGTTTATTATCTATGATTCATTGATTGATGTTATGGCATAGTCCTTAAAAACCCTCTTTTAAGTCTCTTGTTTGTCTTCAAGTTGTTTGAATTTAAGACGGTATTGATGTGGTTGTCCAGATTTCAAACAAGAACACCCCTAAGAAAACTCTACCATTGAGTCATAAAACTAAAGTGCTTATTATTTGGTCAAAAAAGAGTTAGAGTCAATACTTTGAACATCCTAGATATAGCATCTAAAGTCCATAGAACATGACATTGAAATGAAACAAGAACCATGACATATTGAGAGACAAATTGTTGGCCAGAGGCTTAAATGCTATAGCAAAAAATACCATGCAATCCGGATTGCATAGCTTGTGTGGTATGTGCAGCTAGCTGGTAAACCAAATGGGAGTAGGGCAATATAGAGTAGAAAAGTAAAAGACATTTAGATGCAAATATGATTGTTGAGTTCAAAGTTTGTGGTATGTATAACATCATATTTTTTTAAAGTAAATAAATAGAAGAAGAAGATAAAAGAAGAGGAAGTTTGAAGTTTATGACTCCTAAATGCTCTTAAGCTCTGCATGATATATACTAAATGATCTTAGCCATGAACAATTCATTATTAAAACACCAATGATCTTAGCTATGAAGAATTTATTATTTAAAACAATGATAACAAATGATGAGAGTGAATATGAGCACTAGAAATGAAGTATAAAATATACAAAAATGAATATAAATTGTACAATGTGAGAATACCCAAATTGGGAGAGTGTAAAGTACACAAGATCTAGACTACATAGCATGTCACTCTAGTGCATCATGAATGAACCAACATATGATGGTACATATAAAGAAAAGACTATAGCACCACATCCATCTCCTCTCACAAGGATGCATTTCAAGCTCACAAAAGCATCATCCTAAAAGCTCATAAAGGTCAAAAATATAATCCATAAAACCACATGGGGTCCATTCCTCTAAAATATTAATAATAAGATGTGTGGATGCTCTCAATTGGCCTAGAGGGGCTACAATAATCTCTAATAATAAGGTGTATTAAATACTAGGGCTATCAGGAGGAGAAATTCTAAAAGGATGCATAACACCATGTAGATGGTTCTACAATAAGTTAAAGCATCATTATACATAATCAATATATCTTTAATATATAAACCAAATGATATAAATGTATTGTAAGGCCTAACCATGAAACCTCTATACTCATCAATATATCCATCCGTCTCAACAAGGCATGACATGAGATGTGAGCATATGTGTACTACACTTGGTAGAAAACCATGATCCCACATAGAACATAATAATATCTCCACTTCCTTTGGACCATTAGTCCAAATGCTAACCTCAAAGTGTGTGACAAAATACTCCATAAAACTCATTAATGCCATATTATGAGATATACCATAAATTACTACTCATGGTATAATAACACTATTCTTTCCTCATGTCATGGTCTCTACAAACCAATCCAAGAACAAAGGACTGCTAGGAACTCTCATGTCAGCTAAACAACTCACTTCCAATAGTAGAATCATCTTTCTCAAATCAATGTGGAAAATGATTTGTGGTATGAATGCTTTAGATAAGCTCATCCTCTCTCTAAATTAAGTGAGTCTAAAAACCTCATCTTCCAATGATATATTTGTCTCTTAAAGCTACAAAATCTCTTGGATAGTAACTATGAAACATGGTGGGGGTCCAAGATCATTTGAAGAGTGAGGTCTCAAAGATATAATATCTTCCTCTATAGGTAAATAAGGCTCCTCCTTGGGCCTTATGATAAGAGTCAACAAAGTTTAATTGACGTTAGTGGCTTGCCAACTAAATAATTTTCTACTCTTGTCTAATGTAGCTCATTAGAGTGATTCTCATAAAGAGAAGAAGAAGTTTGTGTAGCTATAGTCTCACAAGGATGATGCATAAGTATCTTAGTGGTTTAAGACCCAAGTTACTCTCTTGGACTCCAACTTTGAATCCTCATATGCAATGCTAATTTTAAGTTTATTTGAGACCTTATCTATCATCCTCTACATGCTCCATCTAAATCCTTGCATCAATAGGTAAAAGGTCCCAAGGGTATCATAACATCTTAACTCCAAGCCATTTTGTAGCCTCCTTATGAGCCTTCTCATATGCATCTTTGAGATTATCTAGATGAGTCCTTGCCTCATATAAAGTCCTCTAGGTCCTCTCCAAAATCTCCATAGTAAAAAGTAAACTCTCTCATATAATATATCTTTTGAATCTTATGTACAACCACCCTCAACTCTCCATCTCTCATAATTCCTTCTAGCTCATCCAATCTTTCAACTCTATCTCAAACTCTGTGAAAGATTGGCAAAGTTATACAACTTTGCCAATGTTCAACTTGTGCTCTCTCCTTTGCCTCCCTCTACATGATAGTTGTAACTAACTTTGCTAACCTCTCATCTAAACTACTCTCCCTACACTATGATGCATCTCTTGCTCTATTAGTCTACTCTCCCTCTCAAATATACTATGCTCTTCTAGCTGAAATTGCTCCACCCTCTCAATTTTTCTACTCTCATGAATTCTTACCATCAATTCCTCCTCAACTAATTTACTCTCCAAACTCTCTCTCCACCGCTCCTAAAGAGGTTGTGATCATCTTTAAATGCACTAATATCAATATTGGAAGGGTGTCTATCTCAACATCATCTCTCTCTCTCTCTCTTTATGTAATAGATCATCATGTACCTTGTGGTACTCATGGGGACTATGGGCTCTAACATCATCAACTATAGGGTAAGCATGGGGTGACCTATACATAAATACTAAACAATATCAAGTCAAATAAATCAACAATATCAAACAAAAGAACTAAACCACTCGACCAATATCTAACAAAGATTCATCCATAGCAAATATAGTGGCATCCATTATCCATAAAGGTTTATCCATGAGTTTTAATTTTTAACTTTGTCCAAGCAAAACCCATCATAAAATGCTCAATCTATAAATAGAAATATAAACATAGAAAGATATAAATAGGTACATGTCTAGAGCAAACATAAACTCAAAAGGTGTTTGCAAAAAAACTCTTACTCACCTTAGTCATCATAATGTGAGGAGGAGGGAGCAAAGGCACATTATGATGACTAGACATGCGCCTCCTCTTTTGTCATGGACAAACAAATCCTCCTCTCTATGGCTAGGGCCATATAAAACCTCATCATCACTTACAAATCCTCTCTCCATGAACAAGTGTGTGAGAAATTGCCCTATACGTGTCATACAAAAATGCTTACAATTTGGATGTTGAAACTAACTATGGACTACAACCAACTCTATCTCCATAGCAAGTAGCATAATTTTTTCCAATCATAGTCCACCAAAGTAGATCTCACCATCTTACTCTTTGCAATAAGAATGATATTCATATGTACCACCTAGGGACACCTAGTTAGAATAAGAAGGGAACATAACATCTAGAAAAATGGCCTGAAGGCAAGATTATACATTGTGTAATACCAAAAAGCTAGACATATGATCTAGAGGTGAAATTTGGTTTGTTAACATTTGGAATGATGTTACACATGATGGACTAAATAGATCATATAGAGGTATCACCAAAAGAGTACCTCTACTAATAGGGTAGAAACCAAAATAGACTTAAAAACCTTAGAACCATTACATAGACATATGATCTTGAGGTGAAATTTGGTTTGGTAACATCTAGAAGGATGTTATACATGATGGACCAAATAGACAGGATGATATATCATCAAAAAGGTACTTCTATTGATAGGGTAGAAACCAACATATGCTTGAAATCTTTAGAGGCAATTTCAAGAGCCTTAACAAATAAATTAGGCCTAAAAAATGTGTACTTTTTGGGCCCAAGGGGAAAAAGGCTAGCCTTTCCTCCTTCTTTTTTGTCTCATCAAGAGCTTTCTTATGGTACCTCACTCATACAATGTGGGGATTCCTACAAGAAGATCCTCTAATATTTCCCTTTGGTCAACACTAGTTTGACTAACCAGATGGGACCAGATCCAACATGTCACCCATGCATGCATCTTGTAAAAGACCGTGACCGAGGAGAGAAATAGGAGAATGGAAGCTCACATTGGGATACTTGAATGAAGGAAAACTCCAAATGCCTAGTATGAGCTTTGGCTCTTGTATTTATAGGGATCATACAAGGCTCTTGAGAAGCTTCTCAAGAAGCTTCCTTGAACCACTTTCTTGAAGTGCAAGCCAATTTAATTGTGAAGCTTCTCAAGAAGCTTCCTTATAGAAGTAGATTACTTGGCATGCAAGCTACGCTACTTGGAACCTTCTAGAAGCTACTTACTTGAGGTGCAAGCTAAGCTAACTAGGAAGATTCCTAAGATGTAGATACTTATGGAATATTCTGGGCTAATTTATCTTATTTGCTACTTTGTTAGCCCTACTAAATTTGTTGCTAAACTCCATTGTTACATATTCACTCACCACTAGTTGGTGATGTCCTTGTTACCATTGAAGCTTCAAACTCCTGGATGGCCATCCGTGCATTCTAGAGGTGAGAAAGAGGTTCCCATGTGGCATCATGAAGGGGATACACTTTCCAAAGGACATTGTACTCTGTATGTTATTGGCATCCTTGTTGAATGTGGTGATGTGCAAGGATATGATCAACTTTGTACTCCTCATGATCATTGATAGGGATGAGAGGAGGAGGAGGTTGGACCCAAGAGGAAAAAGAAGATGTGTTAGGAACAAAGGGTTTCAACTTAGAAATGTGAAAGACAAGGTGGGTGTGCATATAACAAGGTAAGGCAAGTTGATAAGCAACAAGAGAGATGATTTGGGTGACCTCAAAGGGTCCTATCCAATTAGGGGCAAGTTTATGAACTTGGGTATCAAGTGGGAAGGGTAGGTTACTAGAGGATAGCATGACTTTATCACCAACTTCAAAGGTGAGATCACAATGATGGTGGTCTGCATATTGTTTTTGACAATTATGAGCAACAAGGAGGTGAGATTTGGCTTGTTGGAGAGATTGGGATATGGTGGTTAAGAAGGTTGAAGTATGAAGGACCTAAGATGGAGAAGTAAGAACAAGATTTTGGAACAAGCGGATCCTGGCCAAAATTGAGAAAGAAGGGAGAAAATTTAGTGCTTGCATGTTTGGAATTATTGTAGGCAAATTCTGCAGCTGCAAAACATTCATCCCATTTGATATGGTGAACATTGACAAAGGCACACAACATATCCTCCAAGGTACAATTTGTACATTTGGTTTGTCCATCAGTTTGAGGATGATAGGCCGTGGACAAAGCAAGCTTGGTGTCAAGTATTTGGAAGAGTGCTTGCCAAAACTTCTTGGTGAATCAAGGATCACAATCAAAGATGAGTACATGTGGCATCTCATGATGCTTGAAGACATTGTCAAAGTAGATTTGCACTAAGGTTGGAGCATCCACGGTATCAACGGTTGGTGCCAAGTGGATTTGCTTACTGATCTTATCCACAAACACCACAATTGTTGTGTGTCCTTGCTTTGTCTTGGGCAAGGATGTGATGAGATCCAAACTCACTTGTTCCATTCAAGTGGATGGAATGGGGAGTGGTTGAAGGAGTCCACTTGGCTTCTAGTTGTTGGCCTTGTTACATTGGTAGCTCTCACACAATTAGAAAAAATCTTGAACATCTTGTGTCATGTTGGGCCACCATCATTGGCATTGGAAGGTACCCAGGTCTTGTCTCCACCCATGTGCCCAACTATTGGTAAATCATGGGCTTCTTGAAGGCGTACAAGTCAAAGATCACCTTTTTTGGATGGAACATAGATCTGGTCCTAGTGGAATAGAAGGCCTTCCTTGAAGGAGAAGGTGTTGTACTCCTTGTCTCATGTTGTAAGATGACCATATACCATTTGGAAGAAGGGATCTTGTTGTAGAGCTGACCAAAACTCATTTTGGACCTTGGAGTCAATTGACACCGTCATAATTGCTGCCGTGATGAGAGGAAGAGACTTCAAATCAGGTAAGTGTGATAGAGCATTAGGGATGACATGGAACCAACATGGTTTGTACTCAAGTTTGATGTCAACAAATTGGAATTGTTCCTCCTATCAATGATGTTGACTCTTCATGTGTTCCAAGTGTAAGGTCTGTAACAATGGTTTGTGATCAGTTTGCATGATCACTTGTTTTCCCAAGAGATAATGCTTCCATACCTTGGTGGAATATACCATTGCAAGTTGTCCTTGATCTCAAGTAGAGTAATTTATTTCAGTCGTATTTAGTCAGCGAGACATAAAGACAGTGGGATGTAGTCCATTTGGGAATTCTTGTTGCAACAATTGCAAAGTTAGAAGTATCAAAATCAACCATACAAGGTAGTTGAGGATCATATGGTTGAAGAATGGGCATTGAAGACACCATATGTTTCAAATTCTAGAATGCTTCTTTGTGGTTGGTGATCCATTGGAAGCTTGAGTTCTTACCCAAGAGGTTAGTCAATGGTGCAACCACATGAGCATAATAATGGATGAACCGTCAGTAAAAATTGGCCAATCCATTAAATGCATGTACTTCTATAGCATCCTTTGGAGTAGGCCAATCAATAATGGTCTTGATTTTCTCCTCTTCCATCTTGATCCCCTCCAATGAGATCTTGTGACCCAAGAAGGTAACTTCCTTTTGCCAAAAGGCACACTTTGACTTCTTATAGTAAAATTTCCATTGTCATAGTCGTCTTAGTACTTCTTGCACATGATTCATGTGTTTTGCTTCTATCTTGCTATAGATTAAGATATCATCCAAGAACAATACCACGTACCAATCCAACAATCCATCCAACACTCGATGCATCTGATCCATGAAGATTACTGGAGCATTAGTGAGCCCAAAAGGTAGAACTCTCCACTCAAAATACCCATACCTTGTGTAAAAGGCAATCTTTTGCACATCCTCCCTATCAATGGGGATTGCCAATAGCTGCTACAAAGATCCAACTTGGAAAAGTATTGTGCTCCACTCCAAGCAAGTCATCAATCTGAGGCAAGGGATATGCATTCTTAACTGTTTGCTTATTGAGCCCACAGTAATCAATATAGAAACTAAGTCCTCCATGCTTCTTTGGAATGAATAGTACCGATGGTCCCCAAGGAGAGGTGTTATGTCATATGAAGTCCTTCTCCAACAACTCCTTTGGTGAGAGTCGATAGATTGGTCTACTCAATGGAGTGCTTCTTGGCAATAACTCAATCTTGATGGGCATACCATGATCGGAGGGTAATCCCTTTGACAAATCATCCGGAAACACATCCGCAAACTCTTGAATTATCTAATCAACCATTACTTGATGAGGCTCTTGGCCCTCCTTAGATTGTCCTTGTGCAATCGGCTTGATCCACACTGCAAAAATAGATTTATCTTCCTCTAAAGCTTGCTCTATGGTTGCTTAAAAAAAAGGGGGGTTACAAAAAAATATCTTGCTTAACTCATTTTTTATAAGTTGTACTATTTTATCACTTATAATGTGGAGTAGAGCAGTCTGGTAGCCTGCAAGGCTCATAACCTTGAGGTCATAGGTTTGAATCCTATCTCCGCCAAACAAAAGTAAACGATATAATTTTGTTGTTTTTTTTAAAGTTGGCGAGTAGTAAGAATTGCACCCGCATATTCTCCTTGGCAAGGAGGGATTTTACCATTAAACTATACCCACATATATATATGCTATATATTTGTATTATATATATGTTTATGTAATTTTTTATATAATTTTAAAGATGTTTTTTAATTTAACCTCCTTGGAAACTTTTTTTTACTAAAGCACTTGTTTCAAGTGCATTTATAAACTTCCCATCTAGGGACTCATCTTTCTTCAAAGCTTGCTCCATGGCTGATTTCTTGGTAAACTTCCCATCTTGGGACTCATTCCTCTTCAAGGCTTGCTCTATCACTACCTTCTTGACCAACTTTCCATCTTGGGACTAACTATTTTTAGGTGTCTTACTCAGAGGTGCCAAACAACCTAATCCAAAATTCCTACCTTGGTTTTGTACTTGAATTTTTCATCGGGTCCAATCAAATTGAACCTTATGACGTTCAAGCCAAGGTAGTCCTAGAATAACATTGTAGTGTAGAGGTGCCACTACAAACCTCATACACTCCAAATACTCATTCCCAATCTTGAAGGTAAGAGGATTTGAGGTATGGAATGCAGAACCCTTTCTACCATCTGCCATCATCTATCTACTTCCAATTACTAGCTTGATAGGAATACCCAATTCCTTTACTACTTGCATAGACATGCAATTTTTTGAACTTCCAAACCAACCAAAATCCTACAACCCCGGTTAGATATTGTACCTGGCAAGTGAAACAAACTTGCATAAGTCAAGCCTTCAATCCCATTGGAACTAATCAAGCTCCCAGTAGGTGGCTCAAAATCTCCTCAAACTCCATTTGGGCAACTTGTTGAGGTCGCCCATTCTTGAGTGGACATTCAGCGATGCGATGTCCCAATTGGCAACAAACCACCATTTTATCTCAATTTCTCTCTATCTACAAATGCCAAGTAGTCTTTGTTGAATGACATCAATCTCCATTGGTATTGGTTCCTCCACCCATGTGTAGTGTATCGGTAGGTTTTGTGGAGATTGAGGTCTAGACTAAGTTGTTGCAACCAAAGAATCAAAACTTTTGGCCAATTGCATGGCTTCCTCCAAGTGTTATGGCTCTTGCATGGTTACCTCTAATTTGGTTCTTGACTTCAAGCTCCTCACAAATTGATCTAGAGCATCACCTTCCAATATATATGGAATTTACATGATGTAACTTCTTATAGAGCCAATTTGTTTCAACTCTGCTAACCTATCTTGTGCAACTTGTGTGACATTTATAGCTTAGAACCAACTAATTATTGCAATCTTGAATTTTTCCAACGTCAAGATTGGTGCAACAATTTGTCATTTAGCTCACTCCACTCAAAAACTCCACCATAGCTTTGCTACTCCATCCAATTGGCTAGAAGCCAGGAGAATTTATTTTTGCTTATCTTGTAGATTTGTAGCTTCAAAATAACATTCATAGTCAAACACAAAATTCTCCACTGTACCCAAGAGATTCTTTCCTTCAAATACCTTGGGTTTAGAGAATTGGATTTGATCTTCTCCTTCTTGAACTAGTACTCTCTCTATGTGCTCTTGTCGTCAAAGATCTCGTTCATCCAACAATTGAGTAAGGTGCTCAATTTGTTGTTGCATAGCAAAAATAACATCAGGCATTGCTGCCATGGTTGCTACTCTATCACAACACCCCTAATCTATCTAATTTATTAACACATAAAAGTAGCATGTCCACCATTCTCCATAAGTTACAATTGGAAGCACCAAGGGTTCCTTAGATACGGTGATCATATGCAAAAAATCTTGTCCAAAGTATGAGGTGATGAATTGTGTAAAATGATGCTTGGGTAGTACTTGGACACAAAAATCCCAATGATTTGGCGGAAGTGGATTTGGTGGTCCATAAATTCCATCCATCCCATTCCTACTCTGATACCAATGTAAAAGACCAAGACCGAGGAGAGAAATAGGAGAATTGAAACTCACATTGGGACACTTGATGTGGGAAAACTTCGCAAGCCTAGCATGAGCTTCGGCTTTGATATTTATAGGTAGCATACAAGGCCCTTGAGAAGCTTCTCAAGAAGCTTCTTTTAGCCACTTTCTTAGAATGCAAGCCAAGTTAAAAAAGAAGCTTCTCAAGAAGCTTCTTTCTAGAAGCCGTATACTTGGCGTGCAAGCTAAGCTAGTTAGAAGCTTCTAAAAGCTTCCTTCTAGAAGCTAACTACTTGGGGTGCAAGTTAAGATAGTCGGGAAACTTCTTAGATGCTTCTAGAATATTTTGGACTAATTTGGCTTATTCTCTATTTCGTGAGCCTTACTAACTATGTCACTAACTCCATATTGTTACACCTATAATCCTTCTATCAAAGGCTCTCGGACAACGTGATAGGAAGGATGAGGAGGGAGGAATTGTGCAAATGAGGTAGTTCGGTATACGAGCAATACTAGAGGAGAGTACACCAAACTGGACATGCAAAATTTCCTTGCATGTGCTTTTCATAGTCAATCCGCTGGCCTTGAAAAACCCTTAAGCTGAGGTCAAAGGTAATGCTTACGTTTCTAGATTTTATAAACGTTCCATCGGTCAGTTTCTATTGCAGATTCAACCCCACCATCTAAATATTCTCATAATATGTTCGTTTCTCAATAGAAAAGGTAAAAGAATTAGAAAACCAAGATAACCAAATCCATCAAACCATCCTAAAGTATCCATGTTGCAAGCCAAGCACCTTGTTCATTCATTTGACATGGCATGCTAGCAGATAAATATCCCGAGCTTTGAAGGGAACATGGTACTATTTGGAGCCTTTGTCCACTAATGCCCATTTTCAATCATTCGGTATTGGTTGGACCTAATATGAGTAACTTTAGAGGTACAAGTTTCTCTAAAAATTGGTAGCTTTTCCCTTTCTAGTCTACTGTTTACCAAAAGTTAGTGACATGCTAATTATTATCATTATAATTACACAAATAACAAATTGGCTGAAGTGGTGTTATCCCGATAATGCCACCTAAACAAGTACTCCTAAAGCATCAAGGAACTCTCTTCACCCGATGCCTTGAGAAATTAAAATTGTTTTATATTATATTTAGAATCCATGTCAAAATATTTCTCCTTCTTAAGTTTATGAATTCCTTATGTGATTGAAGATATACTTAACCGAGAAATAGAACATTTGTGGACATAGGCCCACAAACTACTCCCTCCGTGCTAAGTGTGGACCTTCTAGAGAAAAATAAATAAGTGGCTCTTCCTCTTTTAGATAATTACGCTTGTACTCATATATACTCCTGTTTAATTAGCTATATATATAAAATTCATTCATGAGATGAAAACAAATACAACAATCCGCGAGAACCACAATACTTGGAGAATATTCGTGATGCATATAAATTACTCTACCGAGGCAGTTTGCTTGTTTTAATTCTTACCAACTAATATCATCCAGCGTCTTAAGTACCGTAACGCCGCAACATCGTCCCCAACTTTAAATTTTAGTGTGTTTATGGTCTGAGATTAATACCAAGTTTTTGGTTCTCGCATGATGAAGGAGAAGAAATATGTAAGTTGCTCGCTAGATAAAATAATAAAAAGGGGTTATGAATCAGAACTCCGCTATTTTCAATGTTGCCACCATATTCGTTTGAAAATGCTACCGTAGAACTGAGGAACTATCACAAGTGTTGTGGTTGAGGTTTGGATTGACTACGTTGCGTACTGTACAGTAACGGAACCGTAGCTATGCTCCGTCCATGTCCCGATTGTGAAGCAATGGAAGACGGAGCTAGGCCGTGATGGTGCTTTCTGTCGGGGCCAGTTCAGCAGAAGAGTTCACCGTTCTTCAGAGCAGATCTCAATTGATCTGCAGATTTCACGTCCAAATCTCCGATACAAGACAGGGGAGGAGCTTAGTTACGAAATCTCAGTGCAATTCTTTAAGCATTCTGATGTTACACAATGCCCGCTCTCCTTAAAGGTGCGTTTCGTGAAGTTCATCGCTGTTCAGTCAGAATGAGCGAGACGTAGCGTTTGGAAGAATGCGGTATTTTTTGTCGGTCAATTTTACAGCATTGAGCTCCGCAATGTCGCAAAGTGTCATGGGGTGGAAAGCGATGCGTGCTCGGGAGTTCAGTTGTTCTCAATGAATAGTCTGGCGCAATTTTGTGATCAGTGTAATTTATCATCGTCTAGTTAGATTTTGGACGAGTATTAGTGGCTGCGATAAGTGTACTCTAAGTTTTGCTTGTGTGTTTGGTTAAGATATCAGCTGCTACGTCTCGGCTTCTCGTCATTCCACGAGATCTGGTATTTCCATAATTATTTAGGAGTGGACAAGGTCGCGTAAAGCAATGGCTACATTAGGGGGACCGCAGGGTGGAAATGCAGGCGGTGGGAGGGAGAGCACATCCCTAATGGATCTTATATCTGCCGATCCTGTTATGCCACCGAGTGATGGATCTGCGAAGAAGCCCCCGGGTGTAATGAATCTTCAGCTTCCTACCGATACAATGTCACCAGCTAGAGTTTTATCTCCTCCGGTCGCCAGGACTGGGCTTGGGCAAAGAAGGAAGAAGGTAAGCTAGAGTGGCCAAAAGACTCATTTTACGATTTTAGTAAGTCAATAAGCGTTAGCACGTTATGTCCTGCGGTTTTTAGATGGCTGTTGGATGCTTACATTTTCATCCTACACCTTTTGTTAGTAAATGTTCTGCTTCGCGTGTAGAGTTGCATGTGTTATTTTGCTTGAGTTTCCTGTGGTTGAATCCTCTCGGAGTTCTATAATCTACCTTTGGTTGTACGAGCTGGTTGGACTGTTCTTTTATTGCATTCTTTATCGTTACATTTTTTTTCATCTCGTACTAACTTTGAGTTCTCTTTCACTGTGACAGCCACTAACCTACTCCCAACTCGCGAGGTTACTTAGTGATTTAGCTGCGTCTCCCGATCAGGTATGCTCAGGAGACATCTGTAGTACTTATTTCAACTCATAACTGATACTTAACCTTACGTTTTGAATTCGGAGGTTTTTATATGTTTCTTTTCTAATTACAAGTTTAAGGGAGTGTAGAATGTATTCCAAAGTTGGCTGGCTGGCTGGCTATTCTGCAGAAAAATGCACAAAAGCAATTGCTGGTCCAAGTTTTCCCCAAGTTGGCAGTATACAGTTCTGTCGACCCGTCCTTAGTTCCTCCTCTGCTCCAGGTACGACTAAAGCTATGCAAGCTGATATTTCTCTTACTGAGATTGGTGATGAACGTTTACTCTTTCGTAAAGCATATTGTATGTGCTACTTGGTGGCTATCAAACTCCTGCAGCATTTTTTCCTCTCCGCAAGTTTATTACGGTGCTTGCTATCAGGAATAATTGATTTGTTTTATGGGGTGCAGTTGCATGAGCAGGCAGACGACAGGCATGTTGTGAGATACGTGTACTACTACCTGGCTAGAGTGTTGGCTGAAAGTGGCAGTCATGGTATCACTCCTGGGGGTGGTGTTCCTACCCCCAATTGGGATGCTCTTGCTACTCTGAACGTTGCTGGAGCTGTTACCAGAGCTGACGTTGTACCTCAGATAGTTGAGCGACTAACAGCTGAAGCCGCCAATATTGATCCTGCAGGTGAGGCACCCTGATTTCTTTGTATGTGCTTACTGCTACTGTCTTATTGAGTAGAAGATTCACAACCGTTTCCTGGTGCAGCTCATCCGCGGAGAATCGCAGCTTTGAAAGCACTCAGCTTTGCTCCTATTACCAGCCAGGACATTCTGGGCCAGCTCTACATGATCGTTTTCAAGATTTTGGACAAGGTGTTAGTCCAACTTATATCAATTCTGCTAAGTTGTAGGTTTGGTCGTAGGATGCTGCAGTTTCTACTCTCTCCGGATTTAAAAGTATCTTCCATATTTTCTTATGAATGAAAGTATGATATAGATCTATAACAACACTTATTTGTCTTTCCTGTGAAACGCAATTGAGGTCAGTGGTCTTGCAGGTTGCAGATGCCGGTAAGCTGAGGAGAAAGAGAGGCATATTTGGGCGACAAAGTGTTGATAAAGAGGTATCACTTTTGAATTTTATCTCTGTTCACGAAGATTGGGAGTCGTGTAAGTTTGTGGATTCTGCTTTTTGTATGTGACATGCAGTTTAAGGATGTAAGCATGTGGTGGAGACCTACCTAAGCAATTATCGTTCTCTGTAGTATCTTTGTTAAACCTCGACTTTCTGCGGTCTCTGAGGATTTGGAATGCAACAATGGGTTTTGGGCTGATAGTTTGGTTTTCAAGCTTGTCCTTACTCCATGTAGTAAGTGAATTTTTAATAGAGTAGATTGTAATTTATACTCCTTCCATGGCTGAGAAGCTTTGCTGTTTTTGCACGAATTGACTAGCTGTGGTTCTCTCTGCAGTCAGCCACTCGAAGTAACTTGCAGTATGGTGCTCTCAGCACTTTGAGAAGGCTGCCGCTTGACCCGGATAATCCAGCGTATCTTCATCGAGCAGTGCAAGGGTACGTCAGCTCTTGACTCCTTGGTATTGGACTTGACTCAGAAGTACGTCCTTTCCCGTCCGGACTTCATATTTCGTCGGAGATCTTTTATCTGCTAGGAAGGGTCCTCACTTAAACTAGACCTTTATGTTGTCTGATTAATCTGCTCTTTGGGACAGTATAGCATGTGCAGATCCCGTTGGTGTAAGACACGCACTGGCCATGGTTTCTGAGCTTGCTCCTCGAGACCCATTCAGTGTAGCTATGGCCGTTGGTAGGTAACTTTCTTGGTTACCATGATTCGCACATGAATAATTACCAGCAGCAATGTGCTAGCATTTGGATTGTGCTTTGTGTTTCTTCTGATATAAACCTTAAACCCACATCTGATAAATTGCCTTTGTTTCTGTGACCTTTCCTCCCACGCAGCCAAGCTCTCACTTGCTGGAGGTAAGTTCTATATTCTGCCGCTTACTTATATAGGATTGTAATCAGATGTGCTCTAATGACCTGGTGGGTCCAACTCTGAAGTCTGTTTCGCTCCTTGTTGAGTTTTGATATCTATTATTTCATTCCACAACTTAAATTCCTATTGTATGGGTTGCTTTTCATTTTCTCTTCGAGATGTAGTTACAATTGATGTGAACTTTGCTCGTAACTGTATGTAGGATCTCTACAGGAGGTATTGCAAATCCAGGATGTCCTGGCCCGAGTATACCTTGCGCGTCTCTGCTATATCTTGTCGAGCGCAGATGCGCTTGATGGTAAGAGACTGCCGTTTGTTCTGCCATATCTTACTTGTTGCGGGCCTGCTTTCTGCAGCTCTTTCCGATGCAAAAATTCCTTATTTGGTTAAATGAAGCACATGTTTTTAACTTCTCCTTCCATACTTGTATCAGAGAAACCTGATTTGAAATCGCACTTTCGGACCATATTGTATCAATTGCTCTTGGACCAAAGCGAACGGGTCTGCTTTGAAGCAATAAATTGCATTCTTGGAAAGGTCGATGGAAGTGAAGGGTATGCCCACATTTCTACAACTTACAACAGATATAAGCTTCTGCGCCCAGAAATTGGTAGATTGAAGATTGCACGGGAGGCGTGAGATGCTAAAATAGTGATTCATCCAAGTGTGCAGTTCAGTACTTGTCTCATGTTCCCCAGTACATTCAGGATTACTCCTTTTTATTCGCCTTATACAAGTCTACTGCTGTTTCTTTTGTCTGCGACCTTTCATCGTAAGTTATCTGCCTGAGGTAAGTTCTTGCTCTCTGATTGTCCTTGCAGAACCGAGCTACGTGCAAGAGGTTGGGCTCATCTTATTACAGCAATACTGAGATTTCCAGAGCCTGCTCCGGTTCCCAACAAGGATGGGGCACCTCCTTCAAAAGATGGAGTTGCTGCCGCAGTCAAAGACGGTATTCCACCTAAAGTTCCGAAAGACCGCCAAGCTCCAAGACCACGCCGTCCTCAGCCTCTCATCAAGTTGGTCATGAGGAGGTAATTCATTGTTCGTGCTTACAGATATACCTACACTTGGTCACTGTGAATGAGCTCCGAGTAATTCTCATGGAGTTGCACCAGTAGTTGAAAATGGTCCTGAAGTATTGTCAGTTGATGTCTTTCGTATTTCCGAAGTGAGCTTGCCGGTAGCTTCGGTAGTCTTATCAAAGGGTCATTTCCTTTCTCTGAAACCAGACTGGAGTCAGCCTTAAGACACCATTCAAGACCAGTGCTACATGGAGCTGTTAGAGTGGTTCAAGAAATGGGAAAAAGTCGGGCTGCCGCCTTTGCTGTGGGTGGCCTTGGTATTGATGAAGATGCCCATGCAGATAGTACAGTTGATACTGGCACCGGAGAATCGGCAGATATGGGTGACACGGAAGGTACATCTACCTCTCTCTAAGTTGTAAAATTTGGACGACTTGTCCCTGAAATATGTTCCGCTACTTCCACACCTTGTGCACTTACGTCACGTCACTGGAGTTTTACAGGTTCTCGTTCAAAAGTATCTCCACTTCCATCCTCAATTTCTACAAGTGGGAAGGAATCGGTTTCAAGCATGCTGTCATCGCTCATGGAGGCTGTGCGTATCACAGTCGCTTGTGAGTGCGTGTATGTGCGAGCTGCAGTCATCAAAGCAATGATTTGGATGCTCTCACCATATGAGTCGGTCGACGAGTTGAAGTCTATTATAGCAGGAGAACTGGCAGATCCTGCATGGCCTGCGTCACTTCTGAACGACATCGTGTTGACCTTACATGCTCGGTTCAAGGTATACTCGTTGTCCTCGTTCTTCACAAAGTATTGTCAAATAACAACGTGAAGTTTGTGTATGAGTTCTGGAACTCATGCTACCTGGTTTGTCTCAATTGTGATGACTACATGAACCAAAATTTACTTATTTACTCACAAATTATGGGTCAGCAACCCTCGAAAAGCTCATACAAATTAGTTTTGCAAGGACTAGTGCGTTAGAGGATTGTAGAATTACGTTGACACATTTTCTCATCTTGGACAGGCCACGCCAGAGATGGCTGTTATTTTGCTGGACATATCACGGCTTTTTGCCACAAAAGTACCTGGAAAGATAGATTCTGACGTTCTCCAGCTCCTTTGGAAGGTACCAAAAACGTCTCCTCGCTTGACTAACTAAATCCTTATTTTCGTCACAACTCAACATCTTGGTAGTGCGTTTTACATTTCAAAGTCAGTACAGTGAAGAAGATGCTTTCTCCTTAATTTGGTTGTTTAGTAGAATTTTTGCTGTTTGTACGTTTCAATACCCGACGGCATGCATGGATCATTGGAGGTTCTTCTATGAAAGGAATTTTGACTTTATTTTTGAAGTGTTGTTACACATTAATCAGACATATGTCACTTGAACTGTTGTTGATTAGGATATAGTGATATTTCGTTTGTGCTTAACCTTGAATTTAATCTATTAGTTGCATTAGATCTATTTATCCACACTCCATTTGCACGTAATGACTTCTGGATTGCCCATTCTTCGAACGGCTTCTGCTCTCATGTCCGAATATGTCATGTGAACTGGAAGACCGCTTATGGGGTAAGTGAGCTAGACCTCCACACGGTGTCATTCCAGTTTGTAAAGGAGCAACCTCTGACGTGTCTTTACTGTCTTTGGTGTCTATTTATCTGCAGACTTGTCTGCTGGGGTGTGGGCCGGAAGGGAAACACACTGCACTGGAAGCAGTTACAGTGGTTCTAGATCTTCCTCCACCTCCTCCTCTGTCCATGAATGGATATACGAGAGTCTCTGCAACAGATCCAAAATCAGCTCTTGCACTACAACGTTTGATTCAAGCCGCTGTAAGTTGCGATGTTATAGCCACTTGCCTTGATAAGATCACTGCCCCTGTGGACCTTTCCTTTCACAGTTTCTGCTTTGCTTAGGATAATATATCTTGAAGCGGTATAGTCACTAATGGTAACTCCTATTCAGAGTAATCATAAACTACAAGTGGCTAAATTCACCAAGGAGTAACGTTGCTGACAGAGCCAATCATTCAGGTATGGTTTTTAGGTGAGAATGCAAATTATGCAGCAGCAGAGTATGCTTGGGAGTCGAACACTCCTCCTGGGGCTGGCCTTTTAATGTTGGACACAGACAAGATGGTGGCTGCTGCAAATTCAAGAAATCCAACGCTCGCGGGAGCCCTGACGCGTCTTCAACGTTGTGCTTTCAGCGGGAGCTGGGAGGTCAGTTATCTATCCATGCCTTGGCTCTTTGCCTGCTTCATGGTTCATACCTGACTTTCGATCTCCAGAATTCAGTTTATTTTCTTTGTTCATGCGGTGCTTATTGATGTTCAATTGCACAATGTTTTATATTTCTTGAATTCTGTTGTATGGGTGTGATCAAATACGCAACGTTTACTAGTTCTTTAGATATAGTTGTTCCTATAGGCTTGCATACCATACAGTTTTACGGGAGTTCTGCTTGACTTCTGAGCTTGTATATATACTGTTGAGAACCTTTCTTCCTAGTCTTTGAAGTAGATGGTCTATCCTCAATCATTCTGACTTCTGATGTATCAGACATCCTAGCACGCAGCTTTCCCAGTCTCACCAGTGGAGACACTCCTGATTGCACACAGCAATACTCAACTCACTCTCTCTTGGTGCCTTCAAAGATAGTACACAGCAGTCACTCACGCAGCATGAAAGGCACCCCAGAGATAAGCAGCATAGAACACACCTGAAACAAGGTACAAGGTGCTGGGAATGACCCTTGTAAGAGAATTTAGCAAAACAAGAGCAGAAAACACTCTTATATACACATAAGCAAACCCTAGAAGGTTGTTTTGCAGGACCCTAATTAGGGACACCCCCCCCCCCCCCCCCCAAAAAGTAGATATTTAGCAGAGCTTCTAGAGGAATCTAACAAAACCTTAAAACTAGAGAAGTCTCTAAACTAGAGATTAACTAAACTAACATATACTGTCTACCACTATTTTCATTCACATACGGTTTTCAGCCATGTGGTCTTCGAAGGTTTGCTTATGGACACGCGGGCCCACCTTGTCCATCACGTCATCCAAGGCAGATTTTGCCTCTTTTCTTTGCCCTTTCCCGTGATGCTCAAGGTCGTTTAGGCTTTTCCTTGCTTCTCTGTTCCTTCCTTCTTACACTTCACCTGTGCTTTTCCTGTTTGAGCAGACTCGTCCCTCCCCGTGCAGTGCTGATGTTTCTTGCTCCCCTCTCATATTACTAAGGCACCTCTGCTTGACAATCCCTCATTGCTGTGTCTTGGATTTTCTCTCTACTAATGAATGTTTGTGCTTTCAGGGATCCATCAGGTATGTCTCGATTCCTTCCTTCCCTCCTCTTACTCATGTGTATTCTGTTCTTTCTTGCATGATCCTCATTATGCGGCTGAAACTCCTGCGTGTATTTATGTGCCTGCACTTCTGCTTGCCCTTTCTTTCCACACTTCCATTTCTGTTCTTCTGTTTCTTCAACATTCCCACTACTTATGAGCGGCGCTTTAGGGGAGCAACCGAGTTTGCCTTGGCACTCATGAGTTTTCGAGCAGAAACTCAGTACAAGGGGTACTGACACTTGCTCAGCTACTTCGGCAATGCGTGAGGCACTGATGAAGTCACATGTATTTTCGTGAAGGTTTACTGTGGCCACCTTCTGCTCCCTTTGCTGTTTTGTGTCTCAGGACTCAAGCATCCATAGCGCTTGTTGTGATATACTGTATATCCTGTCCTCTTTCGCTTTGCTCTCGTTACCCTGTTACACTTCGACATGTCTCTGCAGCCACACCATCCATGAGCTCTCGCATTGTTCCACTCTGCCATTCCCCACCTAATTCCCTCCCTCCCTATTTTTCCTTCGGTCTTTGCCTGATTCATTGTTCGACCTCTTGCATCTACAGAGTTCCTACCCAACTCCAGCCCACGTTTTCCATTTTCATCGTTCATGCACTGCTTCCTGGTGGTCTATTACATAACGTTTACTATTTCTTACAGTCGTTTGCATAGATGTTCTCGATTACACGTTGTGTACTAGTCTGTTAGATATATGTTATTCTCAATTTGTTTCAGTTATGCCTTTGCTTTAGGTTACATTCAATGCATTCTACCTTATGGATTTATCACTATTCTAGCATTGTGAATCATGTACATCTTGCTTACCGACCATTTGCATTTCATGAGTTCTGGATAACCCGTTCCCAGAACGGCTTCTGCTCCCATATACCTATATATGTTGTTCTCGATATGTTGCAAATTTGCCTTTGCTTCAAGTTACATTCGATGCATTCTACTTCAGGGATTCATCACTATTCTTGCATTGGGCATTGAGCATATCTTGGTTACCGTTCATATGCACTTAATGAGTTCTGGATCACCCGTTCTAGGAACGGCTTCTGCTCTAGTCTACCAATATCCATGCCTTGGCACTCACGAGCTTTCAAACAGAAACTCGGTACGAGGGGTACAGGCATTGGCCCAGCTACTTCGGCACTGCGGTTGGCACTGATGAAGTCGTCTGTCCTTTCGTGGAGGTTTACTATGACTGCCTTTCTGCTTCCCTCTGTGTGTTTGGTGTTTCAGGACTCATGTGTTCATAGCACATGCTGCGATATAATCTATATCCAGTCTTCTAATGCTTCACTCTACTTCCCTTTGTTCTCTGAGCAATGTCATACTCTCGGTCTGCTGACTCATGGATCTTCCACGACTTTCGATTTCCAGACTTCTACATGATTCTCGACTTCAGTTTATCTTAATCTTTCTCGTTTGGCTCGTTAAGTCGCCTCTCCTGTTGATTTTATTTCTCTACATGTTCTGCTTCCGTTTTGTAGATGTATGCTACTTTTATATAGGTGTTACTCTTGAGATATTTTCCAGGTTATGTTTATTTATGCTATGATTCGATCAGATGTTCGTTATCTTGTATACATTACATATCTTGCATCTCATTTGCATTCAATGAGCTCCGGATCTCCCATTCATCGAATGGCTTCTGTCCTCATTTCTTTATATCCATGACTAGGCCGTATCAGCAGTTTCATGCACGTAAATGCATCCACTAATTCGCTTATGGAACGTCACATGTCATTTGCATTTCTCATGAGCACTGTTAAACATAATAATCTCCAAACATAGCTATCAAACACCAGCAGTGTGCTGGAAAAGCACTTCCTCTTAGGGTGTATGCTGTACTTGCTCTCATTGACTATGTACTTGAATATTATATATTCAGTGTATGGAACTGGGTTGTTTACAACGGGCTCTATATTCCATTACACTATATTAGTCCAAGAACCCCCGATGTCGCATATACGTATTATATATTTTGTAATTTGTATAATACGGAGGGTTGCTGTTTTCCTGCACGGGACCCACTCGTTAGTTGCCCCTCTCCCTCAGACGACCTTGCACAGACGATGTCTCTCATTCTCTCGAACTCCTTTAATGCTATCTCTCGACTCTTCGTACTCTTCTCAATGTTTTTGCTCTGCTTACCTCCCTTCGCTCTTGCTATTCTTATAATTCGCAGAATTTGCCTTGGCACTCATGACCCTCTGAAACAGAAACTCGGTACGAGGGTTACTGGCCCAGCCACTTCGGCATTTGCGTTGTGCACTGATGAAGTTGTTAGTGCTTTCGTGCAGGCGTACTAAGACAGTCTGACTCCTTGTTCTAGTGTTCAGTGTTTTAAGACACATGCGCTCATAGAGCATGCTTTGTATATACTATGATAAGAACCGAGCTTCCTACTCTTTGAAGTGGAAGGTCTATCACTCCCTCTTATCTCTTATGTATCAGACATCACTACTGCAATACTAGATCTCTCTCTTTGTATCACAGCTCACAAGCATCAAGTAGGTTCTCTCACGCAGCACTAGTAACCTCTAATACTGAGATATCCAAAGACAATCCTGAGATGATGTTAGGCAACTCAGGACTTCACGAAATGCAAGGAAGAGGTGTTGGGAATCATCCTTGTTGAAGAACTAACTGAAACAGGAGTAGAAAACACTCTTATATACACTTAAGCAAACCCTAGGGGGTTGGTTTGCTTAACCCTAATTAGGGCTGCGCCCACTCTTTACCCTAAGTAGAGGACATTTGGCAGGGCTTCTAGAGGATTCTAACAAAACCTTCAAGTCAAGGGAAGTCTCTAAACTAGAGATTAACTAAACTAACATACTATCCAGTCCTGTCCAGTATGCTTCTGTCCTCATTTCTCTATATCCAGTCCTTTCAAGACTCTGGACTCCTATTTATCCCAATCTTTCTAGTCTGGCTCGTTAAGTCGGCATTCTTCCTGTTGATTTTATTTCTCTACTTATGTGGGTGTTCTGTTACCGCTTCCTCGATGCATGCAACTCGGATATAGGTGTTGCTATCAAATTGTTTCCAAGTTACAGTTACTCAGGCTTCCATTCGAGGATGTTTTTTTCTCTATATTAGGGTGTTCTGTTTCCATTTTTCCGATGCATGCAACTCGGATATAGGTGTTGCTATTAGATTGATTCCAGGTTACATTTATTTATGCTTTAATTAGATCAGATGTCCGTTATCTTGTATATATTACATATCTTGCATCGCATTTGCATTCAGTGAGTTCTGGATCTCCCGTTCATGGAGGACAGAAGCCAGACGATGAACGGCTTCTGTCCTCATTTCTCTATATCCAGTCCTGTCACGCATCATTCCAACCCAGCCAAGATACCATCCACTCCTCTCACACTTCGGTCCACCCCAGCCATCCTCCATTAAAGCTTTATTTTCCTACTCGCTCAATGTTTTCCATATACTTCCGAATGGATCTCCCTACTTGCTCGATGATTTTCCTCTGCTTCTAATTTTAGATACTTCCTCTGTTTCTGTTCCAGAAGGCTGTCTTTTATCTCTTACATGATGTGTACTAATAGTTCACTGCAGGTGCTACTTATGAATGTATCAATTTCTGTTTCTGCTTTCTATCAATTCCGCTTATCTTCCGTTGTGTATTTCCTTCCTTAGATTACCTTTTATTCAATTTGCATACGTTCATGCTTGCATTTCATTACTTCCATATGCATGTTCTCGGTTCGTATCGGTTCCCCACTAAGTGGATCTGGATCCCCCGTTCTTCTAACGGCTTCTGCTCCCATTTCTCAAATGTACTTGAATATAGAATAGATTCTTTCTGGAGCCGGCCTTCCGACCTCAACGTTAGGGAATCAGTTTGTGCTTGACAAACATAATTTTGCTGCAGGTGCGTCTAGTGGCTGCTCAAGCCTTGATGACTCTGGCCATCAGATCCGGTGAGCCCTACAGAGTGCAGATTTATGACTTTATGCATGCCTTAGCTAAAGGAGGTGCTCAGGAAAGAGTTTCTGACCTTGCTGCCAGTAACGGTGAAAACCAAGGTGCAAGTGGTACAGGGCTTAGCTCTGTCATCTCTCCTATGCTGAAGGTTCTTGATGAACTTTACAAAGGTCAAGACCAGCTGATTAAGTAAGTAGTAAAGCTCAACTTAGTATTTCGTCCTTTGAAAGAAGCAGTCCTGTACGCTTGGAAATTACATGTCTTATATATGTAAGTCGTTATGGAAGATTTGTCTATTAAAGATTTCGAGTAGAAGTCTTTGCTATTACGGAGGAGTCCATTAAGCTGAAAGTCCTCGTTGTAGAGCATAAGTGTCGGAACTCTCGTGCTGGGTCGCAGAAATACTTAACAATTTACTGCCTTTGGAGGAGCCATGTTACAGTTAGTGACATGCTGTTCCCCTTTTCTCAGAGATATAAGACAACACGACAACAGGAAGGAGGAGTGGACTGACGATGAACTGAAGAAGCTTTTCGAAACTCATGAGAGGCTCCTTGACCTTGTCTCTCTCTTCTGCTTTGTTCCAAGATCGAAGTATCTGCCATTGGGCCCAACAAGGTGTGTACTACTCGTGGGACCCCGAAGCTACCCTTGTATTGATATTATGCTCGACATTTGTTTCTAGCGTCGTGATATGTTGTGTTCGGGGAACCGTTGAATGCCACGCAATCCACATTCGTCCTCCTTAAGGGAGCAGAGCGGTCTTTCTGAGGGCTAAATCTTTCTCCCTCTCCCGCCTCCCCCCCATTTCCCCCTCCCTGGCCCCTTAAGGTAAATATTTTCACTCCCTTGAAAGAATTCTCGTGTATTGAACATAGTAATAAGTTTTGTGTAGTGGCAATTTTTAGGTTACGTCTTGGGAACTGGGTCAGCATTTCACGTAGAATTTTCTCTTGGGTTTGGTGCAGTCTTTACCTTCTGAACATATACCGCAATCGACATCGCATCGATGTAGTCATGGGATCAAATGATCCAGCCGTGGCAACTGGAATATCTGATCTCTTGGATCCTTCGACCACAACTGGACCGTTAGCTGACCTTCAGCCCCTTTATGCTGAACCAGCAGCTGCAGCTGCATCGCCAGACGAGCATGATGAAGAGTACAACGAGTATCACGACATTGTTTGGAACATTCCTGCTCAAGAAACTGTAAGCGTCAGTTACCTTAGATCTGCTTTACTGGCCTTATCGCGATGTGCTCTCCTGTCATTTCGCCTATCACATCAGTATTCTAGACCCTTAATTGGTTTATTTCTTGTGTAGGTGAACGAGTTCCTTGGAGGAGGTGGTACAGATGCCCCTGAAGCAGATAGCAGTGAGGATGAGGTGGTTGCTGCTCGACCATCAGTTAGTTATGACGAGATATTTAGCAAGGGTCTCATCGAGACATCAGATGCCGAGGTATTTCTGTTACTCCTTACAAAATCGTATCGGTGGTGGGGATCCGTACCGTCTCTTTCTAAATATAGACGATTGGTGTGACGCAGACACGAACTTCAACTGTACATAATCTACATTTGTGGTTACATGCTAATTGCGAGTACCAGCAGAACTCTAGATATCAGGTGCTCATCCATTTTGACTGTAGCAGGATGGGGATCGTTCATCTGGAGGATCTTCGCCAGAATCTGCTGCATCATATGGTGGATTCTCAGGGAGGAATTTTGGGAGCAACCGTTATGCATCAATGTTTGCTCCTTCATCATCAACTACAGGGAAAAGTACTACCTGGGTATGTTTTAATGTGGCTCATACCATCCCAATCATTATATATCTTCTTGACTCAAGTGTCCATAGCGCTTGTTGTGATATACTTTATATCCTGGCCTCTTACACTTCGCTCTCGTTACCCTGTTACACTTCGACCCGTTTCTGCAGCGACACCATCCAAATAACTCTTGTATTTTTTCACTCCTCCATTCCCCAGCTAATTCTCTCTCTAGTATTTTTCCTTCGCTCTTTGACTGATTCCTGATTTCTGGTTTGACCTCTCCCGTCTACAGCGGCTCCTACATGACTCCAGCCCACGTTCTTAATCTTTATCATTAACGCACTGCTTACTGGCAGGCTCTTACATAACGTGTCCTATTTCTCACAGTCGTTTGCATAGATGCTCTCGATTTCGAGTTGCTTACTAGTCTGTTGGCTATCTGTTATTCTCAATTTGTTTCAATTATGCCTTTGCTGCAGGTTACATTCGATGCATTCTACCTTAGGGCTTTAACACTTCTCTAGCATTGTGAATCATGTACATATTACTTATCGAATCATTTGCATTTCATGAGTTCTGGATAACCCGTTCCCAGAACGGCTTCTGTTCTCGTTTACCTATATATCTTATTGACAGGGATAAAATCATCATTCACTGGTGATTTATTTTTTAGCGCAAGTATGAACCTGTCCTTACCATATTTTACATGCAGGACGACAAGATTGGTAGCGGTGCTTCCAGACCAGTTTCATCATTCAGAGAAACCAAGACGGACTCGCCCACAGAGGTGATACGTTGTTGACTTGACTGAAGTTTTCGGGGGCATAACAAGTTCTGTTCACTCTTTCGTTGATTAGTAGCACATATATTAGTAATAGTGGTCTCTGGTGACTTGGGGTCGTCAGTGGCTTACTTCGTAGTGCTCATCATTGTTCTTGTGATCTTTACCATCGGACAACAGACCAAGCATGGCCAGCCTGTGCCTTGTCCTGTCTGCTTGATCGCTCGTTAATTTTTTCCTTTCTTGCCGGCCCGGTTGTTTGTTGGCTCATTTTTCTTGGGCTTGGGTACTAAATGGGCTCATTTATCTCCTGTTTTATTAGCAAGCTACCGTAAGTTACTGAAGTGGGGCCCTTACTTCAGTAGTTCTGATGTAGACTATGTCTTGTCTAAGATCCTATGTGGTTTCAAATTGTCTGTACATCATGAAACCTTGACTCGGCAAGTTGCTAAGTTATATCAGCCATATCCTATCTACCAGACAAATTCGGTGCAATGGGGACAGGAAGAGCCGAGCATGAACCGGGCTGCTTCTTTTAACGAGGAATCTGCTCAAAATGTGGACGATGAAGATATTCCGGAGAGTGATACTCAGCCTGGAACTGCTCTGTACGACTTCTTTGCTGGTGGTGATGATGAGGTAAGATGTCACTCTTGAATGGGCATCAAGCTCGAAGCTTACTTTTTACGGATAATACATGACTAACATGCATCTCTTGTTGAACTTCTCACAGATCAACGTTACCGGTGGAGAAGAACTTGAGATAGAATACGAAGTTGGCGGATGGTATTTTGTAAGTTACCTGACATTATTGTTTGTGATCTTGAGCGGATTTCGACTGCCGTTGCAGTTTCCATTAGTTGTATCACAATGGTGTGGTAGTCACACCTGAACACTTGCTTAGACTATTCACGTCATTAGCGGGCAGTTTCGACCTGGATGTTGGGACCTCAAAGAAAGTCATTTTTTCTCAAAGTAAAGTTGTGAATGTGCAGGTCAAGAAGAAAGTGGCTGGGTCAGATGGCAAACTTACAGGGCTTGTACCGGTTTCGTATGTTAGTGCATTTTAGGTTATGTAGCAGTAAATATTAGCTTTATCACCCTTCCCTTTGAAAGTGCAATTCAATTTCTCACAATCCCTCTTCTAAAGAAGTTTCCACAAGGAATTTTACCACTTGCAGGAGTTCAGTGTAGCTTCAGCCCATCACTTTTGTAGCTTTGCTGGTTATCCACCTAAACAAACATTTGGTAGGATTCTCCTCTCCAAGTCATTGCTCAAATATGAAGACATAAGTCCCATTTCATACTTCCATAGTATATGGGGTCAATACTTCATCTGACAAACATGGGAAGCAGTACTCGTGAACAGTGCATACTTCAACCGATGCACTTCCACCTGACCATTTTTACGGTTTCAACGATGCAATTTCCCATGCCATCGACCAGTCATTGTGCCCATAGGCCTCTCTTTTAATTGAAACATTCTACACATGAAGCCTTGCAGCGTTACCTGATTTTGGTGGACTGTAATTCATAGTAACAATAGTGTTAAATAATGCCTCCGTTGAGGCCATTCAAACTACCTGGCAGGGTTGAGCGTCACTTCTGGATGAATGTTTGTTCTTTCACGTTAAATGAGTAGACGCTAGCTGCTTCCTTGTCGCTTATAATCACAATCTACAGAAGACTTCATCGGCTCACGGACTTGGAAACTTAGAGTAAAACATGTTTGTTGCTTCAAAGTGAGTGGAATGAGTGGAATGAGTCCATTAACGTCAGATAACCCCCGAGTCGGGATTATATAGATACATAGCACAATTCGAGAAGACCGAGAACTGTGCCTAAAGGCTAAGTCGTTACATCCAGGATTACTTACATAACTGATGCAGTATTTGACACTAACTTGTGCCTATGTCACTGACGCTATATAACAGTTCTTGTCATGACTGTTACAAGATTCTGTGAAAGTCAAATGGGTATGGATGATTGATACTCTCTTTACAAGTGGGTTATTATCATGCTAGTCTAACACCTTACCTTAATGAACATTTTGTACAGATCTACTACCCATAACTCCTAATGCATGACTAAACTTTTCACGCAAATCCCTAGTTAAACCCTTCGTGAACATATCAGCAATATTGTCATTACTGTCAACACGAGAAACAGACGTTTGTTTTTCCTCAATTCTTTCTATGATAAAATGAAATCTAATATCTACATGTTTAGTCCGCTCATGTTTCTTTGCTGGTGTGTGACAATGCAATGCCTTTGTTGTTGCATTAGAGCTTCATTGTTTCTTCAGGAAAACCCAAGTCACTTAGTAACCCCTAAGTCACACTGCTTCAGTTGCTGCTTTTGACAGGGCCATGTATTCAACTCCAGTGTTGGATAAAGAAACATAAGCTTGTCTTTTGCTCGACCAACTTACAATTGCGTTAGATGAAATAAAGCAATATCCTCCTATTTATCTTCTTGTATCTTCTCCTCCCCAATCTGAGTCAAGAGTATCCATGACTTGGAATGCTTCATCTAATATAGATGAGACCCTTGGAAAGTGTCCCTTGAATGCAATGAAAAATTCTTTTGATAGTTTTCCCGTGATTAAAGCTAAGATTTGCCATGTACTTTGCAACTGAACTAACAACGGAAGCAAGCTTAGTAGGGCTGGTGCTAACCATAGCCCACACCAAACTACCTACTGCAGATTGGTTTGGTATCATTTTCAATATATTCTCTCTTTGCATATTTTTAGGATAATCTTGAAGATTGTAAGTAGGCTTTACTCTAGAAATTTGTAAGATTGTAAATAGGTCCTTGACTCTAGAAGATTGTAAATAGGCTTATAATCTTGCATATAAAAATGAGTAAGAATCTCTCTGAATTATCACTCTCTAGAAAGACTGATCCGTCCTTGGCTTCTATCTCTTATAACTCGTAGTTGAAGACAATGACTAATTTCTCTGAGATCAATCATCTCAAAGCTTTTCTTGAGAGACTTTTTAAACAGAGAAGAGAATTGAAAGATTGTTATTGGTGAGGATGCAATCATCTATATAGAGGGGTAATATGATATAATGAGAGCAAGAATGGAAAATATATAGATTAGAATCAACCCTTGTAATAGTATGGATTTAACAAAGGCAAATATAAATAAATTTTCTAAAATATTCTAAAAGCATTTTGGAAGCTTATTAGTGTGAAGCTTCTAGATACCTTCCAAGCATTATATAACTTGCACATGAAGTTAATGGCTAGTTTAGCATTTACACCATATAGGCGGTTTCTTGGAGGAAGCTTCCTTGGCAACTTCTCAAGTAACTTAACTTGCATTCCAGGAAGGTGGCTTTGAGAAGAGAGCTTCCTTGGAAGCTTCTCAAGAACCTTAAATACCAAAACCCAAGCTTAGGCTAGACATTTGGAGTTTCCTCACTTGAGTTTTTAAAGTGTGACTTTCCATTCCAATCTTCCATTCTCCTATTTCTCTTCTTGGTCTTTTACAACCTTAGATTGCTAAAAACCCAAATTCAATAAACAATGATCAATTTTTTGGTACCACTTGGGCAGATTGTTTGAGGCTGTAGAGAGCCTTGAAGAGTTGCAAACCATCTATCCTTGTATTTTGGGTTGTTGTTGCTTGTGCTATTCAAGCGTTAAAAGTCCAAGAGGAATGTGCATGTAGATGCTTTCTCTCAATGTTTCATTGAGGAATGTTGTTTTGAAATCAAAAGCATGTACTTCCAAATCATTTTGAGCTAAGAAAGCAAGCAATACTCAAATGGTTGTCATCTTGATAACACGGGAGTAGATCTTTATGTAATCAACCCCTTAAACTTGAGAAAGCCTAGAGCAACAATTCTAGCCTTATATCGTTGGATCATGTCAAGACCATCATATTTCTTCTTGAAAGTCCACTTAAAAGTTATTACCTTGTGATGTGGTGGTAATTCAATGATGATCCACTTTTGATTGTTCTTCATAAATTGGAGTTCATTGATGATGGATTCAAGCTATTTGGAAGAATCAAGGCTTGATATTGTAGCTTCATAAGTTTAGGGTTAGGGTCTTATGCAAAAGAATACACTTTGAATGCATCAGTAGCTCCTAATATCACATCATATTTTTGAACTTTAGTACAAACTCTAGTACCACAAAGTAGAGAAGGCTCTTAGACTACATATGGATAAGTGTAAGGTTTGGGCCTCCTAGTATAGACAATGGGAGAAGATCATGTGGAACTATTTGGATAACAAGAAGTAGGAAACAATGATGGTAGTAGAGAAGGCAGTGGAGGAAGAATTGCTAGAATTATAGAGGTGTTGGGGGAAATTGACTAAGAATTGTGAGAGAAGAGTTGATTTGAGAGGAGTTGATTGAGATAAACAAGGAGAAGGACTAGTGAACTACTTTGGATCATAGATGAGATCCAATTGATCACTTTGATTGTCAACACACTCTTGAACTGTAATGGTATGTTCTAGAAATTGTATATCTTTAGATAGAAATATGTAGTTATCAAAAATGCATTGTAGGCTTTACTTTCTTGGTCATAACCTAGAAAAATACATTTGTAAGATTTGGAATCAAGTTTAGATCTGAAAGATGGAACATGGGCATAGGCACTACAACCAAAACCTCAAAGTAGAGATAGGTTAGGTTAATGACCAAACCAAAGTTGGATTGGTGTATCATCAAAGGAGATGGCCTTAGTGGGACTTTGGTTCTATAGACAGTTTACAATTTGTAATAACTCTCCCTAGTTGTAATGTTCCAAGGATAGGAGAACCCCCAAGAGAAAAATAAAGCTTCATACCTCAATACTCCAATGTCCCAAAGGAACACCTTATCTTTATTACATAGAAAAGAAGATCTACTCAAAGGGAGCTCCATCCTTAGATCAAATACATGGATTGGTGATATGTTGATCCTTGTCCTATTTGGTTGGTCAACACATTGATCAAAGTGAATCTTTGGAGAATCTTCTTGTAGGAAGCTAAAAACTATATAGGTGAGGTATAGTTAGAAAGCTGTCATTGAGACAAAAAGAAGAGAGTATGCAATGGTTTTATCCCAAGAGGTGGGAGGAATCATTCATTTTTCAAGGTCTAATTCATCTAATAGGCCTCCAAAATTGGCTTTGAAGTTTTCAAGGTGTTTTTGGTGTTTGCCCTTTTAGTGGAAGTACTATGATAGTGACACTTCTAATTGATCTAGTTAGACCATCATATATAGCATCTCTCAATATATTACCAAGACAATTTCTACCTCTAGATATTATGTCTAGCTAATGGTATTACAAACTTCCTATCTTTTAAGACACAATGTCATCATTGCAAAGTTGTTGCTCAAAAGATTGCACTAACACCGGTGCATGGGTCAAGTTACTATTGGCTCTCATTTTGCGTCATACAATGGGTACCCTTTCCAATGGACAGAATATTCCACATGGGGATGGCAAGTACCACATATATATTTATGGAGAATGCGTTCAACTTTGCATTCCTCCATACCATCAATGAGTGTTGGAAAAGGTCAAAATTCTTGTATGGAAGGATAGTGGAGCGGGAAATATAGTAAGGAAACATGGAACACCAGATGGATCTTCATGTGTGGTGGCAGCTTGAGGTGATAAGCCATTGTGTTGATTTGAAAGATGATGGGAAAAAGGCCAATAAAATGAGGTTTGAGCTTACGAGGGCCAAGTAACATGAAGTTGCTTGTGGAAAACAACACTTGAGCCCCAACGCTAAACTCCATGTGCCTATGATGTGCATATGCATAATTTTCTATCAATTTTGGGTAATATGCAACCTATGCTCTCTTCACCTTGTTCAATTCTAGAAACAAAAATGTTGACAACATTAACTTTTGCAGCCATTAGATGGATCTTTACCAAGATTGAAAGTATGAAAGGGTGTTCTTTATACATGAGAAAAATGGTGTAGATGTTCTCACTAAATTGTTTTAGGCAAAATTCCACCAATAGAAGTAAGGTGTCCCACTTTTCATGCTCTTCTAAGATGAAGCACCGGAGCACATCCTCAATAGTGCAATTGGCCCACTTTGTTTGTCCACCAATTTGTGGATGATATGCCATGGACATGGCAAGTTTGGTTTTGAAGATGCCAAAGAGTGTTCTCCAAAACAAACTAGTGAATTAAATGATGAGCACTCAAGATAGGCCATGATGAGAAAAGATAGCAACTAAATATAATTGAGCTAAATGTGGAGTAGTAACTTCTTAAGTAGTAATGTCATAAGACACATATGAATCATTTTGCTAATGTGTTCTACAAAGACTCCAATAGAGTCAAACCCTGAGGTGGTCTTGGGCAATTTACAAACCAGATCTATTTTGACCTACTCCCAATGTTGTGTAGGAGTAGGGAAGGGTTGAAGGAGTACTATAAGAGCTTGATTAGAGGCTTTATATTATTAACAAAGTAGGCAACTTCAAACATACTCCATCACATCATTACTCATCTTGGGCCAATAATAATGATGTTTGATTGCATCTAAGATCTTGTCCACTCCAATGTGACCTACAATAGAAAAATCATGACATTTTGTTAGGATGGTGGTTCTTAGTTCTAAGACATCTAGGATTCATAACTTGCCATCATGAAAGGTGAGTCCTTAGGTATTGGTTATGCCTTTGGATGATTGAGCTCCTACAATCTTTGGGTTAGTCTTCATAGCAATTAAAAATCCTTGGCCAAAATTTTGGGTTCATCTTGACCTCTACCACAAGATTTTTCACCATAGGCATTTAGGTGAATACATCTACAAGTTGATTCTTGCCTTCCTCATAAGTGATGGTCATCATGTTGAACCATTGTCTCTACTTTGCCCAACAAATCTATTGATGGGAGAGATCTTCTATATCTTGAGGTAGACTAGAGGTTTGTGGTTTGTCTCCACTGCAAATGCCTTCTTGCCAAGATAGTGCTTCCAATGCTTGGTTGCAAGGACAATATCCAACTCTTCACATTAGTGGTGTGATGGTTGCATTATAATGGTAATAAATTTTGAAAGAATATGCAATTGGGTACCATTTGTCATTCCATTCTTATTATAGTATTGCTCATATTACAATGCTTGATGCATTTGTAGCTAGCTTGATTGGATGTTTTTGGTCATACCATTTCAAGATTAATGAATTTAGTAATGCATCTTTCAATTCCTAAAAGGCCAATTCTTGTGTGGTCCTTACATTTGCTTCTTCTCCTTGCCAAGTAGTGTCATTAGAGGTTGTGTGACCTTTGAGAAGTCCTTGATAAATTGATGATAGAACCTCATCAATCCCAAGAAACTCTTGAGAGTTTAGTCTAATCTCTTGAAGCACTCCATTTTTGAATGATGTATATTCTATTTATTAATACTTGGATACCTTCTACACTTACTCTATGCTCCAAGTAATCTACTTTAGACTTGCCAAACTTCCACTTTGAGATTTTGGTATACAATTGGTTCTATCATAGACTTTGGAGGATTTCTCATAGATGTTGCTTTTGCTCTTTCATTGTCATGCTATAGATTAAGATGTCATTAAGGAAAATGACAACAAACTTATTCAAGTATGGATGAAATATATCATTCATCAAACTCATGAAAGTGTTTGGTGTGTTGGTGAAGCCAAATGTATGTGACTAGGTACTCAAAGTAACCATACCTTGTTTCAAAGGCAATTTTTTGTATGCCTTCTTTTGTGATCTTGATTTGGTTACAAGCGCTCCATAGAACCTAATTTGGTGAAGTGTTATGACTCGTTAAGTTGATCAAAGAGGTCATCCATGTGAGGCAATGGGTATTTTTTCTTCACCATTTATTGATTTAGGACTCATTAGTCAATGCACATGCGTATTGTATTGTCTTTCTTCTTCACTGTAACAATATGGAGTTTAGCAACAAAGTTAGACGGGCTTACAAAATAACACATAAGACAAATTAGCCTAGAATATTCCGGAAGTATCTAGGAAGCTTCTTGGGAAGCTTCCCGGTTAGCTTAGCTTGCACCTCAAGTAAGTAGCTTCTAGAAGCTTCCAACTAACTTAGCTTGCACGCCAAGTAGGCCGCTTTTAGAAGGAAGCTTCTTGAGAAGCTTCCTAGTTAACTTGGCTTGCACTCTAAGAAAGCGGCTTGAGAAAGCTTCTTGAGAAGCTTCTCAAGTGCCTTGTATGCTACCTATAAATACCAAAGCCAAGGCTCATGCTAGGCATTTGGAGTTTCTCTCATTCAAGTGCCCCAATATGAGTTTCCATTCTCCTATTTCTCTCCTCGGATTCAGTCTTTTACATTGGTATTAGAGCAGGAATGGGAAGGATGGAATTTATGGACCACCAAATCCACTTCCACCAAACCATTGGGATTTTTTTGTCCAAATACTACCAAAGCATCGTTTCACACAATTCATGACCTCGCACTTTGGACAAAATTTTATTCATATGATCACCATATCTAAGGAACCCTTGGTGCTTCCGGTTGTAACTTATGGAGAACGGTGGACGTACTATTTCTATGTGTTAATAAATTAGATAGATTGGGAGTGGTGTGATAGAGGAGCAACCATGGCGGCAAAACCTGATGTTATCCTTGCTATGCAACAACAAATCGAGCACCTTACTTGATTTTTGGATGAACGAGATCTTTGATAACAAGGGCAGGTGGAAAGAGTACCAATTCGATAAGGAAAAGATCAGATCAGATCAGATTCCTTAAACCCAAGGTATTGGAAGGCAAGAATCTCCCAAGTGTAGTGGAGAATTTTGTGTTTGATTATGAAAGTTATTTTGAAGCTACCAATCTACAAGATGAGCAAAAATAGATTCTCTTGGCTTCTAGCCAATTGGATGGAGTAGCAAAGCTATGGTGGAGATTCCAAGTGGAGCGAGCTGAATGAAAAATGGTTACACCAGTCTTGACATGGGTAGAATTCAAGAGTACAATAATTAGTCAATTCCAAGTTATAAATGCTACATGAGCTGCAATAGATAAGTTGGTAGAGTTGAAATAGATTGGCTCTTTAAGAAGTTACATCACGTAGTTCCAAAACACCATCATGCAAATTCTACATATATTGGAAGGTGAAGCTCTGGATCAATTTGTGAGAGGCTTGAAGGCAAGAACCAAATTAGAGGTAACCATGCGAGAGCCACAACACTTGGAGGAAGCCATGCGGTTGGCCAAATGTTTTGATTCTTTGGTGGCAACAACTTGGGCTCGACCTAGACCTCCACAAAGCCTACCAATACACTACACACAAGTGGAGGAGCCTGCACCAATGGAGATTGATGCAATTCAACAAAGATCGCTTGGCATTGCAGATAGGGAGAAACTGTGACAAAATGGTGGTTGTTTTTATTGTCGCCAGTTGGGGCATCACATTGCTGAATGTCCATTCAAGAATGGATGACCTTGACAAGTTGCCCAAGTGGAGGTTGTGGAGCAAAATGATCAGGGAAACAAGGAATCCTAATAGGAGATTTTGAGCTGCTTATTGGGAGCTTGATTAGTTCCAATGGGATTGAAGGCTCAATCTATGCAAGTTTGCTTCACTTGCAAGGTATGATATCTAATCGGGGTTGTAGGATTTTGGTTGATTCTGGAAGTTCAGAGAATTACATGTCTATTCAAGTAGCAAAGGAATAGGGTATTCCTATCAAGCCAGTGATTAGAAGTAGTTTGATGATGGCGGATGGTAGAAAGGGTTCTGCATTCCGCACCTCGCATCTTGTTACCTTCAAGATTGGGAAGGAGTATTTAGAGTGTATGAGGGTTGTAGTGGCACCTTTACACTATGATATCATTCGGGGTCTATCTTGGCTTGAACGTCATAAGGTTCAATTTGATTAGACCCGACGCCAAATTCAAGTACAACACCAAGATATGAATTTCTGATTAGGTTGTCTGGCACTTCTGAGTAAGACACCTAAGAATAGTCAGTCCCAAGATGGGAAGTTTATCGAGAAGGTAACCATAGAGCCAACCTTGAAGGAAGTGGAGTCCCAAGATGGGAAGTTTGCCAAGAAGGCAACCATGGAGCAAGCTTGGAAGAGAGATGAGTCCCTAGAAGGGAAGTTTGTTAGTAAAGCAGCCATAGAGCAAGCTTTGGAGGAAGATAAGTCTATATTTGCGGTGTGGATCAAGCCAATTGCACAAGACCAATTTGTGGAGGACCAAGAGCCTCATCAAGCAATGGTTGATTGGATAGTTAAGCAGTTTGCGGACGTGTTTCCGGATGATTTGCCAAAGGATTACCCTCCAATTGAGGTATGCCCTTCAAGATCGAGTTATTGCCAGGGAGTACTCTAGTGAGTAGACCAATCTATCGGCTCTCACCAAAGGAGTTAGAGGAGTTGCGAAAAACACTTACAGATTGTTGGAGAAGGACTTCATACAACATAGTACCTCTCCTTGGGAAGCACTGGTACTATTTGTTCCAAAGAAGGATGGAAGACTTCATTTCTGTATTGTTTATCGTGAGCTCAATAAGCAAATCGTGAAGAATGCATATCCCTTGCCTCGGATTGATGACTTGCTTGATCAACTAAGTGGAACATGCTAATTTTCCAAGTTGGATCTTTGCAGCGGCTATTGGAAAATTTCTATTGAGAGAGAGGATGTGCAAAAGACTGCCTTTTGTACAAGGTATGGGCATTTTGAGTGGAGAGTTCTACCTTTCGGACTCACTAATGCTCCTACAGTCTTCATGGATCAGATGCATCGGGTGTTGGATGGACTATGGGATTGGTCCGTGGTGGTATTCTTGGATGCTATCTTAATTTATAGTAAGACAAAGGTAGAACACGGGAATCATGTGTGAGAAGTCCTAAGATGACTACGACAATGGAAATTGTACTACAAGAAGTCAAAGTGTGCCTTTTGGCAGAAGGAGGTTACCTTCTTGGGTCATAAGATCTAATCAAAGGAGATCAAGATGGAAGAAGAGAAGATCAAGGCCATTACTGATTGGCCTACCCCAAAGGATGCTACAGAAGTACGAGCATTTGATGGATTGGCCAGTTTTTACCGACGGTTCATCCATTATTATGCTCATGTGGCTGCACCATTGACTGACCTCTTGGGAAATAACTTGGAGCTTCCAATGGACCACCAAGCATGAAGAAGCATTCTAGAAGTTAAAGCATATGGTGTCTTCAAGACCCATTCTTCAACCATATGATCCTCAACTAACCTATGTAGTTGATTTTGATGCTTCTAACTTTGCAATTGGAGCCGTGCTGCAACAAGTATTCCCAGATGGACTCCATCCCATTGCCTTTGTGTCTCACCGACTTAATATGGCTGAATGAAACTACTCTGCTTGAGATCAAGAAAAACTTGCAATGGTATATGCCACCAAGGTATGGAGGCATTACCTCTTGGGGAAACAAGTGATCATGCGAACTGATCACAAACCATTGTTGCAGACCTTACACTTGGAACACATGAAGAGTTGACATCATCGATGGGAGGAACAACTCCAATTGTATGCCATCAAACTTGAGTACAAACCAGGTCGGTTCTATGTCATCCCTGATGCTTTATCACGATGACCTGATTTGAAGTCTCTTCCTCTCATCACAGGGGCAATTTCAACTGTGTTAGTTGATTCCAAGGTCCAAAATGAGTTTCAGTCAACTCTTCACCAAGATCTTTTCTTCCAAACGGTATAGGGTTGCCTTACGGCATGCAATAAGGAGTACAACACCTTCTCCATCAAGGAGGGCCTTTTATTCCATGAAGATTGGATCTATGTTCCAGCTAAAGGTGATCTTTGACTTGTGCGCCTTCAAGAAGCCCATGATTTACCCATCGCGTGTCACATGGGTGTGAACAAGACCTTGAGTACCCTCCAATGTCAATGGTGGTGGCCCAACATGACACGAGATGTTCAAGAATTTGTCCAATCATGTGAGAGCTACCAACATAACAAGGCCAACAACCCAAAGCCAAGTGGACTCCTTCAACCACTCGCCATTCCATCCGCTTGTTGGGATCATGTGAGCTTGGATCTCATCACATCCTTGCCAAAGATAAAACAAGGACACACTGCAATTGTGGTGTTTGTGGATAAGCTTAGTAAGCAAATCCACCTGGCACCAACTTGTGATATTGTGGATGCTCCAACCTTAGTGCAAATCTACTTCAGCAATGTCTTCAAGCATAATGGGATGCTACGTGTACTCATCTCAGACCGTGATCCTTGATTTACCGGGAAGTTTTGGCAAGCACTCTTCTAGATACTTGGCACCAAGCTTGCTTTGTCCACGGCCTATCATCCGCAAACTGATGGACAAACCAAACGTGAAAATTGTACATTGGAGGATATGTTGTGTGCATTTGTCAATGTCCACCATACCAATTGGGACAAATGTCTTACAGCTGCAGAATTTGCCTACAACAATTCCAAACAAGCAAGCACCGGATTTTCTCCTTTCTTTCTCAATTTTGGCCAAGATCCGCTTGTTCCAGATTCTCTTCTTGCTCCACCTCCATCTTAGGTTCCTCATACTTCCCACATTCTTGACCACTATATCCCAATCTCTCCAACAAGCCAAGTCTCACCTCCTTGTTGCTCAGAATCGCCAAAAACAATATGCGGACCACCATCGTCGTGATCTCACCTTTGAAGTTGGTGATAAAGTCACGCTATCCTCTAGTAACCTTCCTCTCCCACTTGATACCCAAGTTTGTAAACTTGCCTCTTAATTGGATAGGAACCTTTGATCTCACCCAAATTGTCTCTCTTATTGCTTATCAACTTGCCTTGCCTTGTCACATACGTATCCTTCTTGTCTTTCATATTTCCAAATTGAAACCCTTTGTTCCTAACCCCTCTTCTTATTCCCCTCAAGTCCAACCTCTCCCTCTTCCTGTCCCTATCAATGATCATGAGGAGTACGAAGTTGATTATATCCTTGCGCATCACTATATTCAACGAGGTCATCGCCAACATATGGAGTATAAGGTCCTTTGGAAAAGGTGTCCCCTTCATGATGCCACATGGGAACCTCTTTCTCACCTCCAAAATGCACAGATAGCCATCCAAGACTTTGAAACTTCATTGGCAATGAGGACGTCACCAACTAGTGGCGGGGGAATATGTAACAATATGGAGTTTAGCGACAAAGTTAGTCGGGCTTACGAAGTAGCACATAAGACAAATTAGCCTAGAATATTCTGGAAGTATCTAGGAAGCTTCTTGGGAAGCTTCCTGGTTAGCTTAGCTTGCACCTCAAGTAAGTAGCTTCTAGAAGGAAGCTTCTAGAAGCTTCCAACTAACTTAGCTTGCACGCCAAGTAGGCCGCTTCTAGAAGGAAAATTCTTGAGAAGCACCCTAGTTAACTTGGCTTGCACTCTAAGAAAGCGGCTTGAGGAAGCTTCTTGAGAAGCTTCTCAAGGGCCTTGTATGCTACCTATAAATACCAAAGCCAAGGCTCATGCTAGGCATTCAAAGTTTTCTCTCATTCAAGTGTCCCAGTGTGAGTTTCCATTCTCCTATTTCTCTCCTCGGATTCGGTCTTTTACATTCACAAACAAGACAAGAGCTCCATATGGTGATATGCTAGGTTGGATAAACTCTTGTTATAGTATATCCTGAACTAGAGCCTTGTACTTCTCTAAATCATGAGGTGATAGTTAATATGGGGCCTTAGAAGGAGGTGTCTTCCCAAGAAGTAGCTCAATTTTATGATCTACTCTCCTTTTTGGTGGTAATTTTGAGGGTTAATCATCAAGAAATACATCTTGAAACTCATTGACCACATCCTTTGAATTCTCAAGAATTTTTCCATTGAGTTTTGCACTCTAAACTTCTCTTATTAGACCCATGAAATATTTATCTATCTTATCAATAGTTGTTGTCACTATGATATAGAGAGGCATTTCTTGTCTTTTAATCATTCTCTATCTCCAATGATTTTCCTTGGCTAGTTCTCACTATTTTCTCTCCAATCTACCATAGGGTTTAGTGCTCCATCCATGGCATGCCTAAGATCACATCATAACAAGCTCTTTGTATCACTTGCCGCTTGATTCTTTTTGATATTCTCTTACAAGGAGTGTTACTTTTCTAGGTAATCATTCAATCTTCTCTATTTGACCATTAGATAACTCTACTTCTTCATTCTCATCCTTCTTTAGTTCCATCTCCAACCTTATTATAATAGAGCAAGACAAGAAATTCTTTGTTGATCAAAGGTCTATCAATACTCTCACCTGATTGCTTTCTAGGATTCCATTTATGATATTTAATTATGTATTTGTCTTCCTCAACCTTTTTGCACTTGTTCTCTTCATCCCCTTGCTTTTTTGCTTCTTCATTGGTCCAATAAGGCCACAAAATACATTTTTGGTCATATCCATTTTTTAATGTGATTTTAACATCCTCTCCTTCAAATTTTCTCTCCAAGTTGTTCAAATGTTGTTTATATAAACATCAAGGGCTTCTAAGAAGGTGAGTACAACAAGTGATGGCTATATGGTCAACTTGGCCACAATTATAACAACATTGTTGTTTTGCTTTAGCTCCTTTCCCTTGAGTGAATCCATCAATCCTTTCTTTGACTTGTCTCCATTCTCCTTGGACCAATCAGGTTCCTTGGTCTCAAAACAAAGATTTCCCATTTCCATAGGAAATAGCACACCAAAATGTGGTGTTTCAACTTGATAGTGTTCAATTAGGACTACACATTCACCTCCTCCAAGTGCTCTTGATATTGTTTGAGGACACGCAATGGCTTCAAAAACAATGCAAGGATTTTGTACCATTACCTCTTGGTGAATTATCTCTTTTAACCCCCATTTGAAATTGTCAAGAGCTTTTTCTGGACTCATATTGGTTATTGTGACCTATAGATCAAGAAATGACTCTACATACTCTTGTATGCTATTCTACTACTTCAACTCCTATAGTCAAGTTCAAGCAATCTACACAGAATTCAAAAAATGAAAGCTTCTTGCATTGCCATCCAAGTGATCTTTCTTCCTTTTGCCAACACTAATTGTTCCCAAGCATTGTTCTATATGAGGGCTTTATCAGTCAAGTACCCACATGCAAACACACATGTAGAATGATCATTGATCTCAATTGTGAACAATCAAAAGTATTGATTCATTCTTAATCTCATTAGCTTGTGGTCTTCCAAGAGGCATGATCCACTCTCTTGGATTAAAACACATATTTTTATACCATTCTAATGTTCCAAGGACATGAGAATCCCAAAGAGAAATGCAAGAGAAACACAAAATTTCATCCCTCAATACTCTCATGACCCAAGGAAACACCTTGTCTTTATATTATAGCAAAGAGGATCCACACAACATTAATCCATTGCTTCCAATCAGATAGATCAGCTTCTAAAGTGAGATTGACTTCAATGCCATCAATGATACAGAAAATTGAAGTTATTATTGACTTGAGAGAGAGATAATGCTTCTAGGAATGGAAGAAATCTCCATTGAATGTCACAAAAGTAGAATCAAATCAAATGAAGGGAGTAGTAGCAACAATAGGAGCAAACATGATGAACCATGTGTATGTAGAAAGTGAAACCAAGGTTTCAAGAGAATCAAAAGACTTTGATTCATAGAAGATAGTGGAGAAACTCTCTTCCAAAATCCAGAGAAGAAAGAACAATCACTCTTTGGAAGAAAAAAAAGAAGTTCTTGTTACTTGGATACATTGATGTGTAAGAAGATCAAATCCCTTAGAATCTAAAAATGGTATACTAAGGCATCTCCTAAAAACTAATGAAGAATCATAAGATGCATTCTCTAATACCATGAAAGGAAATGAGTGGAATGAACTGATGAACATTAGATAACCCTCAAGTCAAGATTATATGTATATAGCACAATTTAAGAAGATCAAGAACTATGCCTAAGAGCTTAGGCATGACATCCAAGATTACTTACATAACGGATGCAAGACTTGCACTAACTTGTTCCTATGTTAGTGATATTATATAACTATTCTTGTTATGATTCTTACAAGTTTCTATGAGAGCCAAGTGGATGTGCATGATTGACACACTCTTTGCACAAGTAAATAAATATGTAAAAGGTAAGAAGAAAGGAATACAAGGCACACACAAGTGAAAAAGGAATAAAGAGTGCAAGGTCCAACAATCCTAAGTGGCCAAAAAAGACACACCAAAGTAGGGCCCAAAGGTACCAAAGGAAAAAAAGCATGCCAACAACCAACATCAAAGAAACTAAGGAGAGTGTAGTCTACTAATGAACTGTGTGGTAGAGATCTTCCAATGGTATGTTTGGTAAGTGGGGAGGGAGGATCCAAGTGTACAAGTGGTTCATTATCATGCTAGCCTAATATCCTTTTGAAGTTTGCTATTCTATGCCCATAGATTTCTAGATCTCAGACTCATGTACGTACCATCAAGACTTAATAAATAGACTTCTACGGAGAGAATAGATGGATGAAGTTGTATCATCAAGAATTAACAAATAGATTGCTATGTAGAGACTCAATGCATCAAATAAAAAACACATGTTTTTGAAATAGGAGAGAGAAGGTGCAAATCTATTTGAGGTATGTTCATTCTTGATCATTACAGTTATTCACAATCATTGAGAACTGTTGGCTTTATAGCACAAAGTATTCAATCAACCCAAGAGATGGTCACTGTTGGACAAAACAAGAGTTCCTTTGTAACTTTCAAATGAGTTGTCTTACTTTAAAAGATATTGTGATGAGATACACTACTCAAGGACCTATGTTTCACAAGCTTCAATACCATTCCTCAAAAAAATGAAGGAGGAAGGAGAATAAGGAGGAGATGATATGCATAAGATAGCAAGAAGGATACAAATGATACCAAAAATTTGGAGAAAGCCTTTAAAGGTTAGTAGAATGGAAGACTCATCAAGCCATTGAGGCTGAGCTCTAGTAACATTGAAATGAGAGAATTGTTATAGTTTATTTAAGATATCAAAGTTCTATAAGTCATATAGTATATATTGAGAAGATTTTTGTTGTCTTTTAATAAAGTTGAAGGTCTATCCTCAATCAATCATTCTGATTTCTGATGTATTAGACATCCTAGCACTCAACTTTCCATAGTCTCACCAAAGTAGACACTCTTTATTACACACAACAATACTCCACTCTATCTTGTAACACCCATTTGTGCATATATGTGCTATTGTGATATTTAGTTTTGTATTATAAGTACTTGAGAGATATTATTTATATAGAGATAAAGGATGGTTCTACATCAGTCATGATTAGCTAAATTTAGTCAAAGCTAAAATAGTGGACCTTAGTTTAGAGGAAGTAAAAAAGATGAGCATTACTATTTTGGATTTTAGTGTATTGATTGTAGGAAAGAATTGAGAACTTTTGGACCCACGGGACTTTTTGCTTTGGATTATTTTATAGTCAATAGATAGCCCATGTGAAGGAATCCTTGACTTAGTGGTTGGATCAAGATAAGATCATACGCTTAGGGGAATATTCCCATGAGTTTTAGATTTTAGACTTTATTATTTTAGCCTAGTAACTTAAGTTACTAGGCTAAATAAAGTAAACATACATACGCTTAGGGGAATATTCCTATGAGTTTTAGAAAATTTAGACATTTTTGGTTCTGTTGTTGTGACCTCTCGAGAAGGCAAGGTAATATTCAGTGTACAATTCTATATTAGACAAAATGAGGCTATGAGAATTTGGACCAATTATGTTAGAGAATTTGGACCCATATGTATACCCTATAGTTCATTATGATGTTTTTGAGGTGATATTGTATATACTTTATACATGAGAGGATCTAGAGAGATTGTGTGAGGTGGAGTGCAGATTTTGGGGATTTTGGGGTTTTTGGGTAAAGCCTCAAGTTTGAGATCTAGAATTAAAATTTTCACAGAGGATAGCTTGGATTATATATTAGTTGGGACAATTTAAATTATTGTAAGGGCTGCTACATGCATTGAGCTAGATGTTTTGGAAGGTGGTAGTGTAAACTGCATGCTCTCTAGAATTTTATACAGAGTTTGCCATTTCTTCAATTTTTACTTGATTCTTTTGAAACTTTCCAAGAAAACTAAGTGCCTTGTGTTGTATCTTTTTGTCCAAGAATTAGGGACATATCAATTTTTTGCAGGAAATTATGATTTTTTTAAGTAAGGAGGATGATTTTTAGACCAAATCTAAAATATGTGTGCTCAATAGAAAGGTGCATAGGCCAAATGGCTCAATAAAAAGATTTGAAATTTTGCAAGGGAAGATGCCCTGGGATCTTTATCAGGTGGGCACAATTTCAAAGTATTGTGACTTACCAATTGAGTGAATTTAGTGCTATTGTGAGGAGGGGTCAATTTTGAAGAGTTGAGATCTCATGCATGAGGAATGTAGAGCAACCAAAAGCATGTTTGAATGTTTAGACTCATCTTAGGAATATGGAGGGTCACCAAGAGTGGAAGTTGAGGATATGTAAAGTTCCAAAGGGTTTGAGATGATTTTGGGGGTTGATTTGAGAAAAAGAGAGTTTAGAATAGAATTTGAAGAGAGTGCTGAGAGGATCCAAAAACATACACCTACTTGGAGGAAAGAGTGATTCTAAGTTTTTGTTATGTGGAGAGAAGAGACATAAGGCAAGCTCATGTACATTGACCTTTGAGAGCAAGAGATTGAGGGAAATGAGAGGCTTGCTAACCTTGGGATTGCATGTTGTACATTCTTCACCAAGATTGAGAGGGAGGAGATCTAAGACCAAGGAATTGTGTGAGGTTTGTGGAGTGGAAAAACTTCCAAAATAACATGAATGTAGTAGAATAATATCACTTTTAGAGACTTTGGTAAAAGATCTTGGAAGAATCTTAGTATAGATACATAGAAACTATCATCTTCATCAACTAGTTCTCAAGATTAGTGATGGATATAATCTTTCAACTTATGGATAAACTATCCATGAAGAATTGATTAATATGCACTATAGGATTTGAGATTGCTATAGAAATCTTGGAGCAACCCAAACCTTTGTGTTCCCTTGGTGGATTACTCTCAAATGGTATTAGTAATGTATATAAGATACTAGTTATAAAATGAGAGAAAAGAAAAACAAAAGTTGAGAGGAAAGAGAAAGATAGTGAGGGGCTAATTGGGGAAAATTCAGGTTTCCTATAATACTCCGAGGATAGGAGACCTAAAGAGAAACACACCATGAGAAACACACACTTTCACACTCAAACTCTGATGCCCCAAAGGAGCACCTTCTCTTTATTATATAGACAAAGCGTATCTCCTCCAATGAAGCACCACCATAGGATTAGATACATAGATAGATGACATGTCAGCAAGCTCCACCCTTGGATTACTTACTTGGATGGGTGACATGTCGGTCCTAGTCCTATCTAGTTGGTCAAACAAGCTTTGACCAGAGGGAATCTTTTAGGGAATATTCTTGTAGGGAGGCCACTTCAAGGGGAGCGGGGACGGGTAGAAGAACAAAGAGATGGAGTCTCACGAGGAGAATGGACTCGAGGAGAACAATGCCGTTGTTATAATTGTGGCCGTATTGGGCACATATCTACCAACTATTGCACTCGTTTCCCTAGAGGCCCTTGGTTATAATCAAATCCGAATTGCAGAGGAGGATGTGTACAAAATTGCCTTTCGAACTAGGTATGGCCACTTTGAGTATCTTGTGATGCCTTTTGGCCTCACCAATGCGCTTGCCAGTTTCATGAGCCTAATGAATGACATATTTTGTCCATACTTGGATAAGTTTGTTATTGTCTTCTTGGATGATATCTTAGTATATAGTAGCACGATGACAGAACACAAACAACATCTACGAGAGGTCCTTCAGATTCTAAGACTGAATCAGTTGTACGCCAAAATCTCAAAGTGTGAGTTTGGCAAGTCTGAAGTAGACTACTTAGGGCATAGAGTAAGTGCAGAGGGCATTCAAGTATTGACAAATAAAATAGAGGTCATTCAAAAATGGAGTGCCCCAGAAGATCAGACTCAACTTAAGAGCTTCTTGGGGTTGACAGGATTCTATCATAGATTTATCAAGGACTTCTCCAAGGTTGCACAGCCTTTAACGGCACTACTTGGCAAGGGGAAGAAGTGGACATGGGGAACCGCACAAGAGTTGGCCTTTCAAGAATTGAAGGCCGCCTTGCTACATGCACCAATCTTGAAGTGGTATGACCCAAATCGTCCAATCAAGTTGGCTACAGATGCATCAGGTGTAGCAATAGGAGCAGTCCTACAACAAGAGTGGCATGACGGATGGCATCCAATTGCATATTTCTCTCGAAAGTTGTTACCGGCAGAGCGCAACTACCACACCACAGAACAAGAAGAGCTGACCATCGTTCTAGCAACTAAGCATTGGAAGCACTACTTGGGCAAGAAGGCATTGTAGTAGAGACAGACCACAAACCTCTAGTCTACCTCAAGATGCAGAAGGATCTATCTCATCACCAAATTTGGTGGGCAGAGTGGCAACAACGCTTCAACATGACAATCACCTACGTGGAAGGTAAGAAAAAACTGGTAGATGCATTCACCCGTATGCCAATGGCCAACAACTTGGTGGCAGAGGTTAAATTAACCCTGAATTCTGGCAAGAGATTCTAGCTGCTACAAAAACTGATCCACAGATTGTAGAAGCGCAATCGTCCAAAGGTGTCACTAGCACCTAAGGACTCACCTTTTGGGATGGCAGATTATGGATCCCAAATGTCCCAAACTGACGCACCACCATTCTAGCGGAATGTCATGATTTGGCCATTGCAGCTCATGTCGGAGTAGACAAGACCTTGGATGCAGTCAAGCGCCATTACTATTGGCCCAAGATGAGCAACGACGAGATGGACTATGTGCGTAGCTGCCTACTTTGTCAACAGAACAAAGCTTCTAATCAAGCTCTTGCAGGGCTTCTTCAACCTCTCTCCACTCCTACCCAACGTTAGGAACAAGTGAGTATGGATCTCGTCTACGAATTACCCAAGACCACCTCAGGGTTTGACTCCATTGTGGTCTTTGTGGACCGGCTCAACAAAATGATTCATGTACGCCCTACCACCAAGGAGGTGACCGCTCCACAACTAGCTCAACTATACTTAGTTGAAGTCTTTGCTCACCATGGCTTGTCTAGAGTACTCATCACCGATAGAGGCACCCAATTCAACAGTTTGTTTTGGCGAACACTCTTTGGTTTCTTCAAAACCAAGTTGGCCATGTCTATAGCTTACTACCCACAAAGAGATGGCCAAACAGAGCGGGCTAATCACACAATTGAAGACATGTTACGCGGCTTCACCTTAGAAGAGCAAGAGAGGTGGGACACCCTACTACCGTTGGTGGAATTTGCTTACAACAATTCAGTGAATGCCTCCACCCAAGTCACTCCGTTCTTCCTCATGTATGGTGAGCATCCCTTCACACCTTCTAGCTTGATGAAGATCCGTCCAGTGACTACCAAGGTTGATGCAATCAACACATTTGTTTCTAGAATCCAACAAGGAGTGGAGAGCGCCAAGCACTGGTTACAGATTGCACAAAATCGACAAAAGCAGTATGCTAATGCACACCGTAGGCACATGGAGTTCAATGTTGGAGATCAAGTGTGGCTCTCAACAACCAACCTCACATTAGTTGGATCTCGTAAGCTTAGACCTCCTTTTTTTGGGCCTTTCTCGATTCTTTGTTGCATCGGCGCTGTGGCCTATCACCTTGAGCTACCACCACACATGAAGATCCATCCAGTGTTCCATGTCTCCCTACTACGCAGATATGCTCCTCAATTAGGCCAAGGTCCTTCCACACAGGACATTCGACCTTGTCCGACACTCATTGATGACATAGAGGAATATGAAGTGGAGCGGATTCTCCAAAAGCGCATGGGTGGTACTCGCCATCCGTGGGTGGAATATCTAGTACAATGGAAAGGTTACCCCCTCTATGAAGCAAACCTGGGTACCCGCTGCCAATTTGGCACATGCATCGGTGTTGGTGCAAGCATTTGAGCAACAATTGCGCAACGAGGACGTTGCGTCTTAAAAGGAGGGAGGTCTATAATACCAAGGGTTAGCCATATGATCTAGATGTGAAATTCAATTTGGTACTTTCTAGAATGATGTTATACATGATGGTCAAAATAGATCAGATAGAAGTATCACCAAAAGAGTACTTCTACTAATAGGGCAAAAACCAAAATAAACTTGAGAACCTTAGAACCAATAGTTAGACATATGATTTAAAGGTGAGAATTGGTTTGGTAACATCTAGAAGGATGTTACACATGATGGACTAAACAGATCAGAAAGAGGTATCACCAAAAGGAGACTTCTACTAATAGAGTAGGAACCGAAATATGCCTGAAATCTTTGAAGGCAATTTCGGAGGCCTAAACGGATGAATTAGGCCTTGAAAATGTGCAGATCCCCCCCTCCAAACAAAGGAAAGTTTGGCCTTCCCTCCCCTTGCTTTGTCTCATCGAGAGCTTTCCAACGGTACCTTACGTGATTCTGAGGTTCCTACAAGAAGATTCCCTAAAAGATTCCCTCCGGTCAAAGCTTGTTTGACCAACCAAATAGGACCTAGACTAGATAGGTCACCCATCGAAGTAAGTAATCCAAGGGTGGAGCTTGCTGACAGGTCACCTATCTGTGTCCCTAATCCTATGGTGGAGCTTCCTTGGAGGAGATCCTCTTTGTCTATATAATAAAGAGAAGGTGCTCCCTTGGGGCATCGAATGTTTGAGTGTGCAATCTGTGTTTTCTCTCTTCTCTTGTCCTCGGAGTATTACATACCCATTGCCATTCATTGATGGGATCTTGGAGGAGGTTGCAAGTCATGAGAGGTACATTTTTGGAGATGGTTATAGTGGATATAACCAAACCAAGATTGCACCAGAGCATCAACAACTCACCACGTTCACCACACCTTGGGGAACTTACGCTTTCAAGGTCATGCCTTTTTGGCTTTGCAATGCTCCAGCCACATTCCAACGGTTCATGAACAAGGTATTTGAACCTTTCATTGGGAAATTTGTGAGAGACTTCATTGATGACTTTTGTGTCTATGGGAGCAAGGAGGAGCACTTTGAAATCCTAATCAAAGTCTTGCAACGCTTGGATGAGGCAAATGCATCACTCAACCCAGAGAAGTGCATTTTTGGATGTGAAGAAGATCTACTTTTGTGGCACATCATCTCCAAGGATAGAATAGTAGTTGATCTTGAGAAGGTGAGGAAAATCTCAGACCTTCCATTCCTTTCAAGCTTGACAAAGTTACGCCAATTCTTGGGGATGGTTGGGTACTATAGGAGGTTCATCTTCTCATTTTCCAACAAGGCTTATGCATTGATCATCTACATGAAGAAGGATGTAGATTACATGGTGATTTTGGAAGACAAGGAGGCTCTCAAAGCTTTTGAGGAGCTCAAGAAATCCCTTGTTGTAGCTCCAATTCTTGCTAAACCTGATTGGAGTAAGCCTTTCATCCTCTACACTGATGCTTCTAATATAGCTAAAGGATGCACTCTTAGTCAATTAGACCAAGATGGGCATGATCATCCAATAGCTTATGCTAGTAGGCAGATGGTTTCAGCAGAGAAGAACTACTCTGTCACTAAGAGAGAAGGGTTGGCAGTGATCTTTGGTCTCAAGAAGTTTAAACACTACTTTATTGGAGGGAAAGCCACCATTGTCATAGATCACAAGGCTTTGAAGTACATCTTCAACAAGCCTAATGTTGAAGGGAGACTAGCAAGGTGGATGATACTCTTGTTTGAGTATGACTACACCATTGAGGATAGGCCAGGAAAGAACATGCAAATGCTGATTTGTTATCTAGGGCCTATGATCATGATGGAGATGAGCAAATGGATGATTCCTTCCCGGATGAGGAGCTCATGCCAATCTCAGTCACTCAAGAGGTTCCAATGGAGTACAAGGAGATTGTGGATTCTGTGACAAGAGGTAACTATCCAGAAGGGATGCATGCTAGGGAGAAGAAGGCCCTAACAGCAAGATCTAGACTTTACACAATGGTGGAGGATATTCTTTTTCACCAAGGAGCAGATGGTCTACTTTGAAGAGCAATGGGTAAGGAAGAGTCTATCTTACTCATAAAGGAGTTTCATGAAGGTTTAGTGTGTGGAGGACACTTTGTAGGAAAGGTGACTGCTTTCAAGATTCTAGATGCAGGTTACCATTGGAGAGGGATTTTCAAGGATTGTCTTGATTATTGCAAAACTTGTCATGTTTGTCAAGATTTTGCTAGAAAATCTACTTCTACTCCACCACTTAGATCAATTCCATTACTAGGACCTTTTGAGAAGTGGGGAATTGATTTTGTAGGTCCTCTCAATAGAACCCCAAGGAACAATCGGTACATTGTGGTAGTTACTAATAACCTTACTAAGTGGGTTGAGGCTAGACCATTGAGGGACAAGAATGAAGATGAAATTGGGAGATTTCTTTATGAACGCATTATCACTAGGTTTGGGTGCCCTTTGGAGTTGGTTTCTAATAGAGGAGGAGAGTTTACAGGAAGCATCACTACAGCTATGCTACGACATTTCTCTATCACACATAGAGTAACTACATCCTATAATCCAAATTCCAATGGCTTGGCAGAGAGAACCAATCAGACCTTGTGCATGATGTTGGCCAAAGATGCAGAAATGGAGGGGGCCAAACATCATTGGGACAAGAAGATTCATGCAGTTTTGTGGGAGTATAGGAGAACCATGAAGACTTCCACTAGATATTTTCCATTTCAATTGGTATATGGTATTGAGTCTACCTTAGCTATTCACTTTGATCTTCCTACCTTCTAAATCATTCATAGGAGATTGAAGAAAGCACAAAGGGGTGATGTAGAGAAGTCAAGGAAGGATCAACTCATAGAGTTGGAAGAGGCAAGAGCAGTTGCTATGGTTTGAGTGGAGCAAGCCCAAAGGAAGCAAAAGGAGAGCTATGACAAGAGGCAAGGCAAGAAGAAGGTGGAGCTTTTCAAAGAAGGTGATTGGGTAATGTTGTTTGATTCCATTTGATTCAAGAGAGTGCAAAAGAAGTTTTTGCCTAAGTACTTTGGACCTTTCATAGTGGAGAAGGTGTGGGGCAATTACACCTATGATCTCAAGGAGTTGGGAGGAAGACACTTTGATAGGATTAACCATGATAAGTTGAAGATGTATCATAGAAGGTAAAGAGACCTTCACTTTGAGGACAAAGTGAAAACTTAGTCCGAGGGTAAATGTAACACCCATTTATGCATGTGTGTGGTATTGTGATATTTAGCTTGGTATTACAAGTACTTGAGAGATATTATTTATATAGAGATAAAGGATGATTCTACAATAGTCATGATTAGCTAAAGTTAGCCATAGCTAAGATAGAGAGGACCTTACTTTAGAGGAAGTAGAAAAGATGAGCACCATTATTTTGGATTTTAGTGTGTTGACTTGGTATTATTCTTAGGTGTTTGGCTTTGAGGAAAGAGTTGAGAACTCTTGGGCCCGCAAGCCTTTTTGTTTTGGATTCTTCCTTAGTCCAAGGGTAGCCCATGTGAAGGAATCCTTGACTTAGTGGTTGGGTCAAGATAAGACCACATGCTTAGGGGAATATGCCCATGTGAATGGATATTCCTTTCTACTTTTTGACTTTACTTGACTTTTAGCCTAGTAACTTGAGTTACTCCAATAATTAGTAACTTTGGTGCGTAACTATTTCACAAGTATATAAACAAGGGATGAGGAGGTACTCAACATCCTTTCATTTGCAACTATCTCTCTCTCATTGAGTTCTCTAGTGAGCAATGTCTTGAGTCTTGGAGTGTTAGCCTTGAAGGAGTATGATGGAGTTGGTTTCCTTGCCTTTTTAGTCCATGGTGCGCTACCATAATAGCCATCAAAGATTCATCTTCAGTGAGAGACAGACCGGCTCACAGCCCATCAAATCTGGCGACAAGATAGATCCTTTTGCATCTCCAGGTAGACTAGAGGTTTGTGGTCTGTCTCTACCACAAATGGCTTCTCACCCAGATAGTGCTTTCAATGCTTGGTTGTCAAGACAATGGCCAACTCTTCTTGTTGTTGGTATGGTAGTTGCGCTCTACCGGTAACAAATTTTGAGAGAAATATGCAATGGGATGCCATCCGTCATGCCACTCTTGTTGTAGGATTGCTCTAATTGCTACGCTTGATGCATCTATAGGCAACTTGATTGGACATTTTAGGTCATACTACTTCAAGATTGGTGCATGTAGCAAGGCGGTTTTCAATTCTTGAAAGGCCAACTCTTGTGTGGTTCTCCATGTCCACTTCTTCCCCTTGCCAAGCAATGCTGTTAAAGGATGTGCAACCTTGACAAATCAACAATAGAATCCCGTCAAACCCAAGAAGCTCTTGAGTTGAGTCTGATCTTCTAGGGCACTCCATTTTTGAATGACCGCTATTTTATCTATAAATACTTGAATACCCTCTACACTTACTCTATGCCCCAAGTAGTCTACTTCAGACTTGCCAAACTCACACTTTGAGATTTTGGCATACAATAGATTCTGTCTTGGAATCTAGAACACTTCTCGTAGATGTTGTTTGTGTTCCATCATTGTGCTACTGTATACTAAGATGTCATCCAGGAAGATGATGAAAGACTTATCCAAATATGGACAAAATATGTCATTCATTAGACTCATGAAAGTGGCAGGTGCTTTAGTGAGACCAAAAGGCATCACGAGATACTCAAAGTGGCCATACCTGGTTCGAAAGGCAATCTTGTACACATCCTCCTTTGCAATTTGGATTTGATTGCAACCACTCCGCAAATCTAGTTTGGTGAAGTGTCTTGCTCCGCTGAGTTGATCGAATAGATCATCCATGCGAGGTAAGGGGTATTTGTTCTTCATTGTTTGCTGATTGAGACCCTGGTAGTCAATGCACATGCGCATTGTATCATCTTTTTTCTTCACAAACAAGACCAGAGCCCCATATGGTGATACGTTGGGTTGGATGAACCCTTTTTGCAGCATATCCTCAATTTGATTCTTACATTCCTCCAACTCATGAGGTGATAGGCGATATGGGGCCTTACAGGGAGGTGTCGTCCTCGAGAGTGTTTCAATATTATGATCTACTCTCCTTTTTGGTGGTAATCATGAGGGTAGATCATCAAGAAAGACATATTGAAACTCATTTAAGACATCCTTCAATTTCTCAGGAATTTTTCCCCTTGAGTTGTGCACTCTGGACTTCTCTTATTAGACCCATGAAACACCTATCAGTCTTATAGATAGTTGTTGTCCCTATGACATAGAGAGGCAATTCTTGCCTATGTGATTTTTCTTTAACCCCAATGATCAACCATTGGTGGGTTCTCACACTTTCTTCCTCCAATCTACCATAGGGTTGTAATGCTCCATCCATGGCATACCTAAGATTACGTCATAACAAGCTAATTGTATCACTTGCCACTCAATTGCTTCTTGATATTTTCCTTCATAGAGTGTTACCTGCTTGGGTAATGATTCAATCCTCTTTGTTTGTCCGTTAGGTCACTCTACTTCTTCACTCTCATCTCTCTCTAGATCCATTCCTAATCTTATTGCAATAGAGTGAGACAAGAAATTCTCTATGGCTCTTGGATCTATTAACACTCTCACTTGATTGCCTTCTAGGACCCCATTCATTACAATCAATTGTGAGGTTACCTTTTGGTACCTTTGTGCTCTTGTCTTCCTCCTTCCCTTGCTTTTTTGCTTCCTTATTGAGTTAGTAAGGCCACGAGGTACATTTATTGGTGATCTTTGTTTTCCAAAGTGATTTCCACCTTCTTCTCTTCAATGCGTCTCTCCATGTTGTTCAAAGATCGCATGTATGAAGGTCAAGGGCCTTTGGGAAGTCGAGCACGATAGTTGGTAGATATATGCCCAATATGACCACAATTGTAACAACGGCGTTGTTCTCCTTGAGTTCCTTCTCCTTGTGGGACTCCATCTCTCTGTTCTTCTACCCATCCCCGTTCTCCATGAAGCAGTCATGCTCCTTGATCTCAAAACCAAAGGTTGCCCAGTTCCATTGGTACTGGTCCACCCATGGGTGGCATTTCTGCCCAATAATGTTGAGTTGGAACTAATCCTTCACCTCCACCTAATGCTCCTACTATTCTTTGTGCACAAGCAATGGCTTCAAATATAGTGCGAGGATTTTGTACCATGACTTCTTGGTGAATCTGCTCCTTCAACCCTCGTTTGAAATTGTCGAGAGCCTCTGCTAGACTCATGTTGGTTATTGCAACTTGTAGATCCAAAAATGCCTCCACATACTCTTGTATGTTGTTCTTCTGTTTCAATCCCCATAGTCGGATCCGGACCATCTGCATAGAATCCACCAATTGGAAATTTTTCAACAATCCTTCTTGCATTGTTGTCCATGTGACCTCCCTTCTCTTGGCCAACATGGATTGTTCCCAAGTGTCGTACCATGTGAGGGCTTTATCGGTCAAGCACCCACATGCAAACACGCTTGCAGCATGCTCGGTGATCTCTATTGAGAACAACCAAAAATATTGATTCATTCTCAAGATCTAGTTCTCCACTACTCCCATTGTACGCTGCTCTTTGTAAGGCTCAATGTTGCAGGTCTTCTTCATCCAGAGTAGTAATGTGGCTTCATCATTGATAGGGTTTGTAGGCACGTGTGCCTCTCCAAGTACTTCAGTCGCAAGTATTGGATTTTGAGACGGCTCTTCTTCTTGCATTGCTTGATCATTCCTAAGGGTCTGCACTTGACTTTGTAACGCCTCCATGGTCACCTTAATCTCTTGAAATTCATTCAACATCCCTTGCATTCCTTGCACCAACTCCTGCAACTGTGGATCCATGGTTCTTGTAACACTCAATTGCTAAACCCTAAACTTCAATAGAGAGTTAATATGATCACTTTGGAGGGTGCATGAACTATTGGAACTACCATTGGGACCTCAGAAGCTACCACTTGTTGGTAATATTCCTCACCAAATTCCTGACCACAAAATCCATAAACATCACTTTCGGTCTCACTACATAACAAATTTCTACTTGAGTGTTAAAAGGGAAAGGATTTGGGACATTCAAATCCATCACAACAAAATGTAAATTGTCAAATCCCACTCTTTATCATAAATCACTACAGGCAAAATCATTGGGTTTGGCAAATTCATTACTGTATCCATGAACTCTGCTCCGAAGTGAAAAACCAAATACACTCTCACTTGCTCGTGCTCAATGTACATAATCTTGATGTTGAATGGATTCAAGAATGGAAATCAAGGCATTGGATATTGTACTCTCGGAGCATCCATTCTATCCTCCTAATCTACCAATTACACCAGAATGTCTCTCCTCAAAATTACTCAGTCTCAGTAGCACATGTTCTTCCAAGAGGGGTGATCCGCTCTCTTGGACAACACCTGCTCTAATACCATTGTAATACTTCAAGGATAGGAGACTTGAAGAGAAACACACCATTAGAAACACATACTTTCACACTCAAACTCTGATGCCCCAAAGGAGCACCTTCTCTTTATTATATAGGCAAAGTGGATCTCCTCCAATGAAGCACCACCATAGGATTAGGTACATAGATAGATGACATGTTAGCAAGATCCACCCTTGGATTACTTACTTGGATGGGTGATATGTCGGTCCTGGTCCTATCTGGTTGGTCAAACAAGCTTTGACCGGAGGGAATCTTTTAGAGAATCTTCTTGTAGGAATCTCAAAATCACGTGGGTGAGGTACCATTAGAAAGCTCTTGATGAGACAAAGCAGGGCAGAGGGAAGGCCAACCCCCTTAATGTATGGAGGGATCTGCACATTTTTTAGGCCTAATTCATCCGTTTAGGCCTCCAAAATTGCCTTCAAAGATTTTAGGCATATTTTGGTTCCAACTCTATTAGTAGAAGTCCACTTTTGGTGATACCTCTTTCTGATATATTCAGTCCATCCTGTGTAACATCCTTCCAGATGTTACCAACCCAATTCTCACCTTCAAATCATATGTCTAGCTATTGGTTCTAAGGTTTTCAAATCTATTTCAGTTTTTTGCCCTATTAGTAGAAGTACCCTTTTGGTGATAATTCTATCTGATCTATTTTGACCATCATGTATAACATCATTCCAGATATTACCAAACCAAATTTCACATCTAGATCATATGGTTAGCTCTTGGTATTACATTTTCTTTGGCAAGGATAGAGAAGATACAAAGGCCTTTGGGAGAGACTTCAAGAGAGCTTAAATAGGAAAAAAAGGGAAGAGAAAGAATGAGTGTGCCTCATTAGTACCAGATTTCTTTGAAGATGTAACCCTTACATGGTATGAGTCAGAATACTAAAAGAGAGAGAGAGGAGAGAAGGGCAAGAAGAGACTTGGGAGCGTTTGACTATAACACTCATTGAGAACTTTCTTCTATATAAGAGTTAGGAGAATTTTATTAGTGAAGTTACCTTCCTTAAGCAAGGAGTTGGAGAGAAAAAGAGAATTTGTGTATAAAGAGTAGAGAAGTTAGATTCCAAGTTTTGCATACTATTAAGACGAGTGGAGATGATATGGAGACTATTATGATTGGCATAGGAGCTATGCTCACCAAGAATTTTGTAGGAATCAAGGTGAGATATGAAATCATTTCTTCCAAGGTTGAAGCTATCAAGATTGCAATTTGTATGGAGGAGAGTTTGGAAGGAAATGAGAGTAATTTGGTGATAAAGGAGGTTGTGCATCATTCTCAAAGCTACAAGTATGGTGGAACTTCTGATAATTTTGTTGCAAGGGTGCACCACAAGTAGTAGTTGCTCCGGTTCTTGTACCTCTACCAAAAGATCCACTTCAAACCATCATAAAACAACTTGCAGATCTCAAGATCAATGTAGTGTAACTATGGGAGAAAAGAGAGATGGATCAAAATGTAGGGAGAGGGACTAAGAGTTATAGAAACTATCCATATAGAGGAAGCCAATCAACCAAAAATTTCAATTATAGAGATTGTTTTGGTTGTGGAAGAAGAGGCCACATCCAAAGGAATTCCCAAATTCCATATACCATAAAAGAAACGTTTATGAGGGAGCCAATAGAGGGAAAGAGTAGTGAAACCCAAGTGGCTCCTAATCCAAAAAGAGGTAAGGGATTAATATCCATAGATGTGGTTGATAGAAAGCATGAGAAGGGGGAGTGCTCAAACTCCAAAGGCCCTAATTTGGAGCTTTTGGCACAAGAGAAGAAGAGAGCTTGCTTTGTAGAGGATGTACACTCCTCTCAAGGATCTACTCGTAGCGAGGATACTCTTGTATTAGCACCTCAACACCATCAATGACTCCAAGGAAAAAGTTAAGAATGGAAGACTTCTTGATCTCAAAGCAACAAGAGAACTACAATGTGTTGGAAGATTTTGGTAGTCACAAGGCTAACATCATAGTGGACCAATTGATCACTTTGAATAATACCTTGACAAAGGAGCTTAGAGGTGGTTTGAGTTTTACAAGGAGCAATAGGAAGAAGGAAAAAAAAGCTCCAATATCAATGGGAGTGGTGGATGCCAAACTAGCACCATGGAAGGCTTGTGAATATGACTCCAAGATTGATGTGAGAGTGAATGGTCACAACATCAAGGATGCATTGGTTGATGGAGGATCTACCATGAATGCCATGTTAGAGAGGTCAATGAAGAAGTTGGGTATGATGCCCTTCAACATTTGTGGTGAGTATGGCAAACAAGCAACAAGTTCAACCAATAGGGATGATGAATAAGGTGGTAGTTTTAGTGAGAGTTCAAAATCTCATGACTTTCCAAGTCTTGAAGGATTCAAGCTATGATTTGCTTCTTGGGAGGCCATGGTTGAGAGCAACACACACAACTGATTGATGGCACAAAGGGTACTTTAGGATTGGGTAATCAAACCATAGAGTTATAGTTCCTATGACTAACACTACCAACACTTCACATTTAGATACACCATCTTCTGATTATAAGGAATCAAATTCAAAAGGAGTTTTAACTGTAGAAACAAGCATGGAGGAGGATGAATATGAATCTGATTCAAATATATATCTCTTGTGTGCTATGGATTTTTCACCTAAGCCAGAGGTTTTGAAGGACCTAAATAAATCACCATTGACACTTGAGGAGATAGAGAGGAGGTTGTCTATGCTCAAGTATAGTCCAAATGTTACCAAGGAGGGGAAGGTGAGATTTGTGAGATTTCATTGATGACTTTTGTGTCCATGGGAGCAAGGAAGAGCACTTTGAGCACCTAATCAAGGTCTTGCAATGCTTGGATGAAGCAAATACATCACTCAACCCAGAGAAGTGAATTTTTGGTTATGAAGAAGGTATGCTTTTGGGGCACATCATCTCAAGGATAGAATAACAATTGATCCTAAGAAGGTGAGGAAAATCTTAGACCTTCCGTTCCCTTGAAGCTTGACAAAGTTACACCAATTCTTGGGGATGGTTGGGTACTATAGGAGGTTCAATTTCCAACAAGGCTTATGCATTGACCATCTACATGAAGAAAGGTGTAGAATACATGGTGATTGGAGGACAAGGAGTCTCTCAAAGCTTTTGAGGAACTCAAGCAATCCCTTTTGGTGACTCCCAATTCTTACTAAACTTGATTGGAGTAAGCTTTTCATCCTCTACACTGATTTTTCCAATGTAACTGTAGGATGCTCTCTTAGTCAATTAGACCAAGATGGGCATGATCTTCCTATAGCTTATGCTAATAGACAAATGGTTTCAACAGAAAATAATTATTCATTCATGGAGAGGGAAGGATTTTTATAATCTTTGGTCTCAAGAAGTTTAGACACTATTTGATTAGAGGGAAAGCCACCATTATCACGGATCACAAGGCTTTGAAGTACATCTTCAACAAACATAATGTGGAAGGGAGGTTAGCAATGTGGATGTCACTCTTGTTTGAGTATAATTACACCATTGAGGATAGGCCAAAGAAGAAACATGCAAATGTTGATTTGTTTCTAGGGCCTATGATCATGATGGAGTTGAACCATTAGATGATTCCTTCTTGGATGAGGAGCTCATGACAATCTCAATCACTCAGGAGGTTCTAATAGAATACAAGGAGATTGTGGACTTTGTTACAAGAAATAACTATCCAAAAGGGATACATGCTAGGGAGAGGAAGACTATTGCAGTAAGATCTAGACCTTACACAATGGTGGAGGATTTTCTTTTTCACCAAGGAGCAGATGGTCTACTCATAAGAGTAGTGGGTAAGGAAGAGTCTATCCTACTCATAAAGGAGATTCATGAAGGTTTAGTGTGTGGAGGATACTTTGCAAGAAAAGTGATTATTTTCAAGATTCTAGATGCAAGTTACCATTAGAGAGGGATTTTCAAGGATTGTCTTGATTATTACAAAACTTGTCCTATTTGTCAAGCTTTTGCTAGAAAGTCTACTTCCACTCCCTCTCTTAGATCAATTCCATTGCTAGGACCTTTTGAGAAGTGTGGAATTCACTTTGTAGGTCCACTCAATAGAACCCCAAGGAACAATTGGTACATTGTGGTAGTTATTGATTACTTACCAAGTGGGTTGAGGCTAGACCATTGAGGGACAAGAATGAAGTTAAAGTTAGTATATTTTTTTATGACTACTTTATCATTAGGTTTGGATGCCCTTTGGAGTTGGTTTTTGATAGAGGAGGAGAGTTTATAAGGAGCATCCCGATAGCCATTCTACAACATTTCTCTACCACACGTAGAGTAACTACATCTTAGAAGCCAAATTCTAATGGCTTGGCAAAGAGAACCAATCAAAACTTGTGCATGATGTTGGCCAAAGATACAAAAATGGAGGAGGCTAAACATCATTAGGACAAGAGGATTCATGTAGTTTTGTGAGAGTATATGACAACCATGAAGACCTCTACCAGATATTCTCCATTTCATGTGATATCTGGTATTGAGTCTATCTTACCTATTCACTTTTATCTTCCTACCTTCCAAAGCATTCATAAGAGATTGAAGAAAGCACAAGGAGGAAAGAAGTGAAGGAAGAGATCAACTCATGGAATTGGAGAAGGCAAGAGCAATTGCTATGGTTTGAGTGGAGCAAGCTCAAAGGAAAAAAAAAAGAGCTATGACAAGAGGCAAGACAATAAGAAGGTGGAGCTCTTCAAAGAAGGTGATTGTGTATGTTGTTTGATTCCATTCAATTCAAGAGAAGTTTTTGCTTAAGTACTTTTGACCTTTCATAATGGATAAGGTGTGGGGAAATTACATCTAAGATCTCAAGGAGTTGGGAGGAAGACACTTTGATAAGATTAACCATGATAAGTTGAAGATGTATCATAGAAGGTAAAGAGACCTTCACTTCGAGGACAAAGTGAAATCTTAGTGTGGGGGTAAATGTAACACTCATTTGTGCATGTATGTGCTATTGTGATATTTACTTTAGTTTATAAGTACTTGAGAGACATTAGAGATAAAGGATGGTTCTACATTATTGATGATTAGCTAGATTTAATCATAGCTAAAATAGAAGAGATCTTATTTTAGCAAAAGTAAAAAAGATGAGCACCACTATTTTGGATTTTAGTGTATTGACTTGGTATTATTCTTAGGTGTTTGGCTTTGAGGAAAGAATTAAGAACTCTTGGACCCACAACTTCTTCTTTTTTTGGATTCTTTTATAGTTCAAGAATAGCGCATGTGAAGAAATCCTTGACTTAATGGTTGGGTCAAGATAAGAACCTATGCTTAGGGGAATATTCCCATAAGTATGGATATTACTTTAGACTTTATTTGACTTTTAGCCTAGTAACTTGAGTTATTCTAGTAATTAGTAACTTTGGTGTGTAATTATTTCACAAGTATATAAACAAGGGGTGAGGAGATACTTATCATCCTTTTGTTTGCAACTATCTCTCTCATTGAGTTCTCTAGTGAGCAATGGTTTGCATCTTGGATTTTTAGCCTTGGAGGAGTATGATGGAGTTGGGGTTCCTTGCCTTCTTAATCCATGGTGCGTTACCATAATACCCATCAAAGGTTCATCTTAAGTGAGAGACAGGCTGGCTCACAATCTCTCTCTCTAAGACTTCAAAGATAGTACACAATAGTTTACTCAAGCAACATGAAAGACGCACCATATTAAGCAACACAAAGAACACCTAAAACCATGTACAGGTGCTAGGAATGATCCTTAGAAGAGAACTGAACATTTTAAGCGTAGAGAACATGCATATATACATAGAAGCAGAAGCTAGGAGTATGCTTTGCTAAGCATACTCCGAGCTTCTACTTCTATGTATATATCTACTTAGGGCTTTGCTAAGCCTTAATTGTGGCTGCACACCAATTTATTCTAATCCTACTATACCCCAATAAGAACTAAAACTAGGGATTTCTCTAAACTAGAGATTAACTAAATCTAACATGTATGCTCTAAAGAAGTATCATTTAGTGTGATTGCTCTTCTTTGTAGAGCTATGAACATGCTATCTAAAGTAAGTTCCAAAATTTTGTAAAATAATGAAGCATGTTGTCTAAAGTACAATATAAAATAAAAAAGTTCAAAAAGTAACAATTATATTTTGTAAGTTTAGTATGGAAAGCGCACTCCCTAACAAGAAATTTGTGTTCCAAATGGATATAATGGTCTAAATAAGTTACAAATAGAAAAGTGACAATGGTATTTTGGTGTCCCTAATGGATATACACAGCCTAAAGTAAATTTAAAAAAAATGGTGGTCTAAATGAAGCTACAGTATAAATAAAGTAATAACAATATTGTAATTGTCTAGTAGATACACACTCCCTAACAAAAAATAAAGTGTTGCAAATAAGCATATACCTTGGTTATATATATTTGAAGATGATTCGGCCTCAAGATCAGAATCCACTATGGTAGTGCATCTCTCTACAAGAGTTAGTTAAGTTAGTTAAGTTAAGAGAATTCATTAAAAAATTGAGTATTGGGTTTTTGTAATTTTTTTATTAAAAGTCTGTAAACGTTTTATGGATAAGGTGGTAGGAGTACATGTAGATTCTACAAGCCATATAAAATTTATATGTCACCAAAATCCCGTTAAATTTTATAGGGTTGATCGGTGATCATAAAACGTAATGAAATATATAAATGAAAATACAAATCGAGATAATGATATCAAGGCAAGTCAATTTTCTTGTGATATGTGGTGTTTTGTGAATCTTTTTAACCTTTGGCAAGCATGGCACAAAGTACTATTTAAAACAATAACCCTCCGCTTCATAAACCCAGAATTGAAAAATAAATTTATAAACCGTTAAAAAATGAGATCTTCTTTTTTATAGGCTTGGTGACGGGCATAACAATTGATCATTTCTTGCATGGTCGAAAGTTAGACACATGTGAATGTGATCCGACCTCAACGATTACGCATCTCCAATGTATCTCTTTGCTAAATTGAGAACAGGAGTTTATAAAATAAAATATAGAGATTTGTTAAGGTTTACTTGGCACACAATCGGAGTATATATGATATCGAATCTCTTGACGATGGAATCTACTGTGATGCGCAAGAGATGCTGAATCTGAAATAGAAACTTGCAATGTTCTTTTCTAGCGGGTAGGTTCCGTGAGCAATCGACTTGCGGGTGAACCTGCACAAAATTTAAACTTCGGATCATGTAAAATTAAGCATTGAGTTTAAGCATATAACTAAGCAAAACAAAGCGTATAACATTATCCAAAGCATAGTCATAAAAAAATTGCTCTTCATATAACATTATCCACGGAGTTGAAACATATCACTAAACAAAAGAAAATACACTAACAAAACTTTCACTAGTAGAGACCAGCAAAACCACAATCAAGGTTAGGATCAAGCTTATAAAACGAGGAATCACGGTTATATAAGAAAAGCTGGGGGATTATGGAACGGAACTTCGTAACTTCCACATCCAGTAGGGGGGTTCATTTTGGCGATTTTGGTATTTATAAAACCAAAATACGGAAGATCTATAGGATGTCCCATGGATTATTACGGGGGTGTGAGAGAGGGATACTTGTCTTTTAGGGAACCCTAAAATATTTCCATAATCCTATAAAGATTAACGGGCCAGAAACTTTTACGATCTCGGGTCCTCGTAGACTAAAACTCGAAAACTCATACCGAAGTTTACATTGGAAAAAAGATTAATCCAAACCCTAAATGCTATAATCTGTTCATAAATAAATTTGATTTTTTGTACAAGACGTCGTCAAAACGAATTAACCCAGAAACTTTTACGACCTCGGGTACCTCCTAGACTACAACTCGAAAACTCATACCGAAATTTACATTAAAAATAATTTAATCCAGACCCTGAATTTTTATAATTATTTCATAAATAAATTTGATTTGTTATACAAGATCTCGTCAAAATAGATTTACGAGAGGCACACAGGACTAGCCTATCTCCCTCCCGTGATTCCCCGAATTGAAATCCCCTAAGACGGTTCATAGCGTTACCTCTCGGTAGGAAGCCGGCAAAAGGGCTACCTCTTCATAGTCGTTTATCACACTGCTTACTGACCAGGCCAATATTTCAAGAGGATCTTTCTCTCAAGTAATGTTTTAGTAAGGACAAAATGAAGGATGGGAAGAAAAATAAAAAAATAAAAGAGGGGGAGACTCCATCAAGCTGTACATGGGAGAGGTGAAATGGGGCTAAACCTCAATAGAGTGATTCTATATGAGAAATTTGCCTCATTGCATCTGAGATATCCGAGCTGCAAGTTGTGTGGTCTACAAATAACATCCGAAAAAAGCGTCACCTAGTGTTATTGTTCTCCTATGGATTACACAAACCATTGTACTCTGCTGCAGTGCAATAGACAAAATATGCTACAAAGTATAAGAGTGAGAATGATACAAATAATATTTTAGGTGTGCTTATCTCCTCAATGGAGCACAGTGTGTAATAATCAGAAGCTCTACTTAAATGGTTATTACATGATGGGAAGGTGTAAGACACCAGGAATTTCTACTAAATCTCTACAAGGGGATGGTTGGTCCGTTGGAATAAAGAGGACATAATCAAAGACTAGCTTTGATTTTCGTATTCAGTTTCGCTTTGGCGAAAGATTTTCAGAAACTTCAAAGGGAATAAATACCCCACAGTGGATGAAGAACGCGACCGCGTGTGAAAACATGTAGGATGGGACGACCCCATGCCTATAACCTATAAGGAACAAACAGCTAAAATGGAGCTAAGTTCGAACAGTTTCGCTAGGAAGAATCTATCTTACCACACTTAAGATATTTGAGTCACGCAAATCATATGATCTATAATCAACAACGTGAATATAATATCGAAGAAATATCACTCAATGTGATTATTCTGTTATAGATTACATTAACCAATGTTCTTAATGGAGTAATGAATATTTATAATCTAAAATATAGAGTGAAATATAAAAGTGAGAGTGTGATTATTCTCTTATAAATTACATCAGCCAGTGTTCTCGGCAGAACAATGGATACCTATGGTCTAAAATATGCAGCGAAAGTGAGAGGGATACCCTTACGTCTAGAATAAAATAGTAATGGCGATACCCTCACAATCGGAAGGTTTCAAATAGCAGGTTTTGGCTTCTTGCAAAAATCAATAAATTATTTGACGGAAAACTCATAAATCTTTTAAGAATAGCATGGAGAAGGGTACGTCACACCCCGTACGAAGAAATCAGTAGCCATACACAATTTAAGGATTCCGACGAATGTGACTCGTAAAAATCATGGATAATTTATAAACTAAATTAGTAAAAATTTTACCCATAAGCATGCAAAACGGTATCGTTCATTTCTTACGTGAGTTTTTATATAGGTACGATGATTCCTTTAAAAGTTCTACAAAGTTTTACAAATTTTTACGGGAATCACTATTTTGCACGTAAAAATTCCGTCATTTCTCTAGTTGAAACCCCCTAATGCATACGCCCGAGCTCATATAAGAGCAGCCATATTCCTCCCGTATCACCGCGAATTTATCCGAGACCAAACTGTCTTCACTAACAGAATTGCAATTGTCGTGGAGCGGTTGAACTCTTCGGGTTCATTTCGCGCGACAGAGAAAAGTAGCAGATGTCGAAATCTGGAAGAGAGGGGACGCTCGACGGAGGAAGACAGGCGCTTGTTTCACGGTCTCCATCCCGCGTGTCATTCGCGATATTACGAAGTTGTTCACCGGAGAGCAGTGGACTTTCGTGTTGGCTTTCGCGATATGCAGAGCTGTTTCTCGTTATAGTGGTTAAAGAATGGGTAGGCAAATATTTGGTTTCGCCCGGGACTAGTACTTTCAGCCCCGCCGTTGGGAGGTGGCTTTCTGAGGACGCCACCCTTAGACTTGTGAAAGTGGCGGTATCCGCCGTGGCCCTGATCTTCCAGGTCTCATGCCTTGCGATTGATCTCCACCTACATTAGGCTTCATTCCCGAATCTCGGAACGACCGGCCAATTACTGTCGCTGAAGTCATACAATTGGAATAGAGCATCTCCCGTTGCGCAGTCACGGCGAACCCAGTAGCAATTTAAGCCGCTACTCTGTCGCGTCAGTGACACGACCATGGGGAGTAAGAAGCTCCAGACGATTGATAACCGAACTTTACTTGGACGAATGATTTGATGCTACTCGTGATTTAACCGAATGAGTACAGATTGATACGAGGAGAGAGCAGAGAACGTTTGGAGACGAGGGACTGGAGAAGACAGCGAGACAGGGAACGGAGCGAGCTATGGAGGAAGAGGGCTTTAATTGCTGTGCATGACTCGTGGAAGGACGGGAAATATTTTGTTATCAGAGCGGGAAAGTCACCGAATAAGTGGGAAGCGGAGCTCGTTGTGGCGTCGGAGGCGACAGGGCCATGGAGGCCGAATTCGATTAGCATTGTCGTCTCTTCCCTAATTGCAGTGTCATCTGCCACATCTGCAATGACTTCGAGCGTTCGGAGACCAGCCAAAGTTGTTGCTGCGGACTCGGGGTGGGGGGCATATAGAGAGGTGCCCTAAGGCTTACGGCCGGAATTGGGAATGTAGATTAGTTTAGCAATCGGAGATAAACGGAATTTATCAGGTCTTGTTCGAGAGCGTGGTATGTGACAGAAGTAGTTCCAGATGGATCCCGGGCTTCTCAAGCTGCTGGATGATGACGAGGTTTGTGCTAAACCTCTCTTATTTTTTTTCCAGTCTTTTCCGTGAGCCGGGCCGGTGGAACACCAATTCCTCGTGATCCTCGACGTTTTTCCTGCGATGCACGATGGTGTGCTACTTTTCAGCAGCTGCAGTTAGGTTTGGGATGAGAGTTCGTCCATCTTTCAATTCCAATTTTCCCCTCTGAGGAGAAAAATTCTGAAAGCAGCATCGGTTTCGGGAAGGGGATTCTTGTGAGGTGGAGTTTTCGACTTCGACAAATTTCGACGCTGAGTTTGTTGATCTTCCTTAGACGCATGGTATATAATCTAGCAATGCCATTCTCCTCTCTGCTACAACTCGCGCACTGCCACATTTCAATTTAGTCGGTGTTAGCATAGTGAAGTATTGCAGTTGGAGCTACACGTTTAGAGATATTTTTTAGCATTCGTGAGTAAGCCCCTTTTCAGCTTTAGCATTCTTCGCCTGAAAGCACGATTGTCTTGGATAGACTTAGATAGTAGCCACTAATTAGGGTGGACATGCGTTCGGAGCCGGAGTTCGTGGTATCTGCCAAAGCTTTCATGCTACCTTTAGTCCGTCCTTGGGACAAACTAATCTCATCTCTCGAGAAAGAACGTATCGCAATTTGCAGTTATGACTAAGATTTACTCTTTATGACCTGATATGCACGTAGCGAAGTCTAGTTCCACAATAGGAAAAGAAATGGATAATCTGGAAGCTTATCATGTAGTTGCTCACCACTTCTACTTCTCGTTTTCTCCTACCTTTACACGTACCTTATGCAGCCTCTTCATTAACACAGCGTGAAGTTAGAAGGCTTTGGTGTATCCCAGGTCTCTTACACCTCTTAGTGTGGACTGTCACAGTCCAGAACGCGTGGAAACTTGTTACCGTTCTCCAGATAGACACAATACTTCTTACATTAATGGCCACCCTAAGAATCATGGCGGGGGGGAGCCGGCTGGCTGGAATCCGCTCATCCCTAAATATCTCATTTAGATACCTCAAAAGCTTACCAGCCATATACGCCATACAGTGGGCACAAAATTTTGACTGGCTGATTGCCTGTGTCAGGATGATAATGCACCACCAGCAGCGGACGTGGATGCTTTTGCTGCGGTTTTGAAAGGCGATATCGGTGGTGCTGCAGGAGCGGCAGCAGCGGCTGCCTATGGCATGTCGCGTTCTGGCAATGGAACACTACAACCTTTACCACCCCAATCACCACCGGCGACTGGCACTACAGGTTTTAGTCTCTTTTTTGAGCCAAATTGGTGTTGTATAGTTACTACGAAGGATTAGTACTTGTGTCTTGCTAGAAGAGCACTTCCCTACCCAAATTATCAACCTGCAGTAAAATTCTACATCTGAATATCATATTCCAACATGGAAGTATCCGTTTAAATGGTTTAATCTTATGAGGAAAATAACGTATAAGAAATGGCAGAACTCGGAACTCAGCCAGTTTGAGCTTGAGCAGGAAGTGCGTGGAGTCATGGGCAAACTATTTTCCGGCTTAGTTGTACCTGAGCAAGTTCAGAATCTACTTTTGGAACTTGGAGTTTGCTCAAGGCCTTGCGCGCTAGATCTCAATTTTTGTTACAGCGATAAACACAAATGCAATTAAAGTAAAGAATGTAATCTAACAGTTTAAATTGAATGAAGAAACAGTCATTCAGTTGCCCCGCTCGTGCATTTGTTCTCTACAAGTTGGTCTGTCTCCATCTCCGTTTTATAGTGGACAATTTTTCAGTGGTGGTATTGATTCCTTCATCAGGGAATTCTGGAAGCAAACCACTCCCGGTTGTGCCAAGCACCGGAACTCCTAGCCAGGCACAGGCTGGTTTACAGTGGGCGCAGTTCACCCCTCAGCAGCAAGAGATGCTTCAAAGGCGGACTTTGCAACAGAGGATACAGCAGCAGCAGCAACAACAACAACAACAGCAGCAGCAGCAACAACAACAACAGCAGCAGCAACAGCAACAACAACAACAACATCAGCAGCAGCATCAACAACAGCAACAGCCGCAGCAACATGTGGAACCTGGGGCTTCTTCAAACACTTCTGCGAATAGAAAAGGAAATATAAGAGAAGGCATCTCGTTTACAGCACTTATGCCCCTGCTGCAGCCTCACCTGCCGCCAGAGCAGGGTCAACAACTGTCTGCTCTTTACCTAAAATTTAAGGTGCAGTAGAAAGGTCATCCATCTTGGTTATCGTCAGCTCTCTTCTTTCCATACCATGACGATATGTTTCTCATAGGGCAAGTGGAGTAACTCGCTAAAGTTAGGACCAGACAGTCCCTCTGTCTTGAGAATTGAGAATTCCTTTTTCTTTTTCCGGTTTTAACTAAATTTGATTGTTCCTTCATTTTGTGCGCATCCACTCTTTTAGAGAAATGAGATTACAAGAGAAGATTTCATTCGAGGTGCCAGGGTTATTGCTGGGGACCAGGTTTTGGTTCAAACAATTCGACAGATGCATATGAAGGCATGTCCTGTGAACTCTCCTTGATGTTATCTTTTTTCCCAGACTGTTATCTTTTTTGCCTTAAGGTGCACGTTTTGGTGATTTGGCTGCTAAATATGTCCTGAATCTGCCCTTGTTGAGCATGCAGCAACAGCAACAACAACAAATCCAGCAACAGCAGGTGTTACTGCGCACACAGCAGCACCAACATCAACAGCAACTACCCCCGACACCATCAGCTCAATCTTTAAATGCGCAGCCGCAGTCCCAAGTCCAAACCCAGGCTCAGGCTCAGGCTCAGGCTCAGGCTCAGGTCCAAGCACAATCACAACCCCAAGTTCAAGTACACGCACAGCCACAACCTCATGCTCAAACCCAACCACAAGGGCAAGGTCAATCGCAAGGTCCAGGCCAAGCTCAATCTTCATCCCTCTCCATTTCTCAAACGCCGACACAGTCTGGCCAGCCTACCCAAGTAAAGATACAACAGGAACAGCTTTCTCAAGCAACCTCCTCTACTTCTTCTGCACCACCTCCATCTCCGCAAGAGTCTTCCAAGCAGGCAAAGGAGCTGACATCGCAGCAGACACCGCATTTACAGACAAAACAGTCAGTCAGTCAAATATCGGAGACATCTGAAGCTAATGGTGCTCAAAAGGGTACCACACATGGACTTCCTCAGCAGGCTGTATCTTCTCAGCCAACACAGGGGGGCTCAGTTGCGGATGTCAGATCTTTACCTCAGCCTCCACCTTTTCAACCTCTCCCTCAAGTATCATCTACTCTACCACAAGTGCAAGGATCTTCAAGCAAGCAGGTGGAACTACAGGAGGCGACAGTAGTTGGCCAGCAGAGCAATCTCAAGTCCACTGCTCCGATGTTACTACAACAAGTAAAGCTTGAGGTAGATAAATCTTTAGCTTCATTGCAGCTAGCTAGACAGCAGCAAATACCTCCCACATTTTCAGCTGGTCAGCAGCGGCCTTCTACTACAGGTATACATCAGATGCCCATTGTGCCTGGAGCTGGTCAGATTCAGCAACCCTATACGCAGAAAGCACCTTTACAGCAACCCTCTCCTGGCCAAGCTCCGGGACAACCACAACTGCAACAATCGCAAACAGTAGTACAAGGATTAGCTACTAGTAATATACCACAATCCCAACCCCAGTCACTTCCACAACCTGCTCCACAGCCACCACCGGCAGAGAAGCCATTAACGAAGTACGCAAAACAAAAACTTAGAAAAGAGCAGAAGAAGCGAGAAGAAGAGGAGAGAGCGAGGAAGCTTCTCGAGGAAGAGCGACTGAGAAAGCAAAATCAGTCGACGGGATCTCTTCCGAATGTTCAGCAAGGTTTGCAATCACAGCACCCGCAACTTTCCGCATTGCAACTATCTTCTCCTTCAGTGGACCTTAACAAGCAGACTTACAGTCATCATCCAGGCTCACTATCACAACAAGCACAGATACATACATCTTTATCCCAACCTGATAAACAGCAGGGTGCATCTTTAGCACAGAGTGGTCTTGGGGTTCCAGGACATTCGTCTATGGCTGTCAAGCAAGAATCGTCCGACTTGCAGGAAAACCTGCAGAAGAGGCAGTCTATGCAACTTAGTAAAGGGACAGATACGCGTGTGGGGCAGACAGCTCAGAAGCCTGCGGAGGCTTCTCTCCTGTCTACATCAATTGCAAATCACTTGCAGATTCAAGGTTCTAATGCTGAATCTGGGCAAGTGCTTTCCCCTCAAGGAAGTGCTCCAGGCCCGTTTTCTAACACCGGCTTAAATCTGGTCCAACCTGGTGTCATGGCATCTGTGCCTGCCACCGGTGTCTTGCCGAGTCAGGTCACCGTGGGGGGTACAACTCTTCATCCTATGAAGCAGGTATGCGCAGAGATATGGTTATGCCTCTCTTTCTCTCTTCTTTCATAAAGATACTATGGAGGTGTGGTAGTATCATGCTGTGCTTTTTCAAGATTCATCTTATTTAATTTCCAGTAGTTTAGTTTGTATAAGGTGATGGTTAAAATAGCTGAAGTTGAAGTTGCGGATGAACCTCCGCCACGTTGCATTGTCAAGTCATTTTACTCATTACGTGGGGGTCAAAACTAGTGCTCGTAACGGTTTTTAGCATACCATTACTCAATGAGTTGCATCTCTAATTCGTAGGTCTTTTTTAGTAGTGCATTCAATAGTGCTCGAATGGCACTTCCTTTTGGTGAATGCCTCTGATATTTGTACGGAAGGATGCTTTCGCATACAGCGCTGATGATGGTTGGAGCTCGTAGGGTAACTTTGCGATTTCCCATGGTCATTGGGTTTGAACAGGTTCGGGCGGACGTAGAACATGACTATACTGTACGATGCAATACTTGTATTATGCGTGCTGGTTGTTGTTTCAGACTTCTTCTTATGCATTCTGCAACGTTTATGAATTGTGCTCGCGCAGGTGGGTGGACAACGCATACTAGGCTCTGTTTCTTCAGCTGTTCCTGCAGTTCCTGGATATAATGCTACTTCTATGCATCCGGTACCCTCTAATCTGGGTGCTGCTTCGTCTCTACCGGTTGGTGCTGCGCCTGGTCAAATTCCTCAGGCACCTGGTGCAATTGCCACTGGGGCAACACCGGTTCAATCTGGAGCACTAAAGACTCCGTCGAAGAAGCCCACTGTTGGCCAAAAGAAACCGGCTGAAAACTCTCCTGCACAACAACCTGCTAGGTGATCATCAAGTACTGCGTTGGTTCGCCTCTAGTTTTGAACAAGTAGAAATTTACTTCATAAATGAAATAGTATCGTTTTAGACGACGATATTAGAGGCCTTTGTTTATAGATCATAACATCTCATTCCAAGCATAGGCCTCAGGTACCCTAGTACCATTTCGCCTGTGAATAAAACACACGAGGGTTATTTGTTGATAAATGGTTTTGATCTATCGAGCTTCTCTAGACCGTAGGATCAAGTAAGAAGATCCCGTAAATCTATGACTTTGTGTGTTTTTCATGGTTATTGATACATCGCTGAGTATTCCTTGCATTTTGCAGCAAGAAGCAGAAGGTTTCGACAGGAGAACCCGATCAAAGCATTGACCAACTAAATGATGTGACTGCAGTCAGTGGTGTCAATCTGAAGGTGATGCTCATAGGACACTCATGACATTTGCCTCCTCGACGATTTCACCAGTGATAAAATCAATGTGTTGCTAACATGTTCCATCCTCTTCGCAAGTGTTATTATACAGTTTAGTGCTCCCCAATGACATCAATGTTCTCAAAATTTCTCAGGAGGAGGAGGAACAGCTTTTGGTTGGACCCAAAGAGGAGAGTCGGACAACGGAAGCTATGCGCAAGATTGTTCAAGAAGAAGAAGAAAGACTTTTCCTCGATAGAAGTGCATTACGTTCAAAACTCTCTGCAATCGGTGAGTGACAAATGCAACTGTACAGGTGTTTTGTTCTTTGGGTGGACATTGTATTATAGATGCCGCACGGCCTCTGCAACTTCTTATATCATGAATTGAAGTAAAACTTATCTCTCCCTTGTACCAACCTGGCTGAACTGATTTGTACAAACAAACCAACTTCCACAACCACAAACATGATAGCTCTTTCACTTGGGTCACGAACACACATAATTTAGTTGTGGATACAAATCAACTTTCATGCAGAGAAGTATCGTATAAGTCGCATATAGCTGGCACTTGAAGTCAAGAGCACAAAAAACTGTCACTGTTTATTCCCTCTTGAGTCCCTCGAGATTCGTCTCTGAATAGATTGTTAGCACTTGTTTATGAGGAAATAGTATGTGAAGCCAGGGAACTCGGTATCCCTGTATTACAGGAATGTGTATGTTCAGCTTCCATCTGTGTTCTAGAGCACCCACTCCCTTGTTGGATGCATAGAGAATTCATTTTCGTTCAACTGTCAAACTGCAGCTGCCAAATGTACCATCAAGAATGTCAGCGAAGATGTGGAGCGGTGCATATCTATGGTGGAGTACTCAATCTTCCTGTTCAATAACCATATGTTAGCTAAAATTGTGTGATATGAATATCATTGGTCTGTCAATAGTATCACTCCATTTGCTGTGTGCTCCTGGTGGAAATTAGTATCGAACAACAACGCTGAAATGACATAGTTGTTTGCAGGCAGTCGAAGAGAGACTACGGAGCATGTTGTACAAACTAAGCAAATTGTCTAAGCAGGTGTGTACTTTCAAGGCTCTCATTGCATCTTGATCTCCGTTACCTTTCTTACAACAAGCAAATTACGGTTCAGTTGTAGGGGAATGAAATCATACACTACTGACGCCTGGCACCGTTGCTCAACAGCGCTGTGATGTAGAGAAGGATAGGCACAAAATTGTAATTACCTCGGATGTAAGAAGGCAACTGCTTTTGATGAAGAAGAGGGCGAAAGAGTTACAAGATAAAAAACAAGCAGAAGAGAGCGAGAGACTGCGCAGGTTGAATGAGGTAAGCGGTGCAGATTGCTTTCATTTGAATCATGAGCTTTTTCTTGATATGAGTGATTGATGAGTTCTGATAAGGCACTTGTCTATGCGGTTCTTTCTACGCAGAAGAAAGACAAAGGATCGCTGCCTGATGTAGAGAGGGAGGAACTTAGAGCCAAAGCGCAAAAGGTAAGTGACATTAATGCTGGTTCGAATACGTACATGCTTTTGAAGTAAATCATGTGTCCATGCCAGGCTTGTAAAGCTTATGCTTATTGGCTATTGATGACTGAAACAGGCTCAACAGGAGGAAGAAGACAGGCTGAAAGCAAATGCAGCAAATGTAGCGGCTCGTGCAGCTGTTGGAGCGGATGATATGCTTTTGAAGTGGCAAATGATGGCTGAGCAAGGACGTCAGAAGCGCCAAGGAGGAGAGCCTGGTATGTGCATCTGTATTTATGTTTTCTCGATACTTTTCCAAGTCATTGAGAATCATCACATGACGGCTTTACTTTTTACTACGCACTAATGCAGGGTCTGTTGAAGAAAATGCCGCGAGTCGAGCTGGAACGTCGGATGGTACCGTTGGAAGGTCATCAGATAAAAAATCAGAGAATGGTGATGGAGCAGCTGGTGGTTCCGGCAATGCTGAGACAGATTCGCAAGCACCTCTTGCCGCATCGGCTATGGGAAGGCCCCCAGGTACGATATGGCGATCTGTAATAATTTCATAGATTGTCTCGGGCTTCCTTCAGCTAAGCACATTGAAATCAGTGGCTTCTTAGATTTGACTTCTTCATATAGCAGTAGCTTCCTTTATCCAGAATGATAAATACGTCTCATTTGATTTGCATCAGGGCCTGGACCTGGAGCATCTCGGATGCTTAGTGCTAACGGACGTCGGCAGATTACACAGTCAGGGAGAGGCCAACGAACAATCACGTTGAAAGATGTAATTGCCTTCCTTGAAACAGAGCCTCAAATGTCCAAATCGGATCTTCTGTATCGGCTTTACGAAAGGGAGAGGAAGCATTCTGATACAGATAAAACCGCTGCTGGAAATCGGAAGTAGGTCTATACATGAAAACTTAGAGGCGGGAGGTAACGAAGCTTAAATAGCCCTATAAAGCTGTGTGAGCTACAAGTGTGTAATTTAACCACGGCTCACAGGGTTCGGGCTTCCTAATCTCAAGGAAACAGGGTTTGCTTAGGCAATGCAAAAAGCTGTAAGCTCCTCCAGAGTATCCTTGTCTGAGACTGAGGGTGGTTTACAAACCCAGTGATGTCACACAGCAAAATGTCATACAATCTGCTAGGATTATCTGAGGCAGTGGAGGTGGGCTAAACCTCAGGCGTTGCCCTTGCTCATCATAATGAATCAATTGTTCGAAGCAGTCAAAAATGTGTCGCCACGATTTCTTGTGGTTTGAATCTATTTGATTACCTCTCATGAACAGTCTGTGATTGTCTGACTAATTCAACAGGGTAATAGTATCAACTTTATAATCAGCAACATGGAGAAAATTTTACCAACGAATTTTTGCTGTGAGCGTGAAATGGACAATTTTACCAACGCTGCTGAGCAGCTGCTTTTACGGCGTTTATCTTCTGCCTCTTTCCGTACCCTTTTTTGCTGTGAGCGCTGGTAAAATTGTCCATTTTTGCTGTGAGCGTTCAATGGACAGTTTTTCCAGTACACTTGTGTAAATCGGTCTCATCACTCCCTTTTCAATCGTCTTAGCCTGGAGAGCTTCATCTAAACTTTCACTACCCATGAACGCCCTCTCGCCAGTACTGTAGTACCAGCGCGGAACAGCAAAATTTGTCCTGCATTGTTGTTCTGGAATTGGCTTCTGAGAATATCTTGTCAGGGTTGTTTTGCTTCCTCCGCATTACTGGTTTTGTAGTACCCGGATGAGCTATTTCTCATACTGATACTATTGAAGCTTAGCCCCATTTTACCTTTCGTGCCGATACTATTGGTACTTAGCACCATTTTACTTCTTGTTGGGCTTTCGTGCCTGACACTATTGGGACTTAACACCATTTTAACTCTTGATGGGTCTTCCCATCCTTCTTGTTATCCTACGCGGTGCCTTTTTGGACAAGCCATTGGTTTTATCCAGTTCTACATTAATGCTAGAGATGCTCTTTGTCCCCGGGAAAATTCTACCTCCGGCACGAGATCTTCCTGATTAGTTATACCGCATCAGACATATTCCAGCTTTTAGTATACAGTACGCAGCTATTTTAGTATACAGTAAACAGCGCACCTTCGGTTACCTGACCTGAAAAGCTCCAACATAGTTCACGGAATTGACAAACATGTTCAATAGGCATTTTCAATCTTTATAAGGTCAACTCTCTTATCAGGCCGTCTCTATGTGTGATTACACGTAGAGACTGCCCTCTTCCACCTTTTAGGTTCTGTGCTACAGAGTAACACCTCCTAATAGTGCCACCTCATATGAGTAACATCCTCTCATTAGTGACCAAGAACCCTAGAACAATTAGTCTAGAACCAGTAAATATGTACAATAATAACAGTTTTGCACAATTGGGCAATAGTGACATGATGTTGCCAACAATGACAGTTCTATAGTGTGAATATGGAGGTAACATCCTATCTGTATTGCAAGAGCGCTATTATGGGTTGTGTGAAAGGGGAATGTGGCATACTTGTATTAAACTCAAATCCAAATAGTTCTCTCCATTTACTAAGGTTACTCTTTTGGACCAAGGTAAAATACATTGATAACATCTATTGTTTGAGCAACCTATTTTTCTCAACCTTTGATTGATGAATTAACAGACGACAAGCTTTTTGAAGGTTGGAAAGCAGGTTGCTTTGAAGTTCCTTCAAAGCAACCTGCTTGGAACGATAATGATGATTCAAGAGAGAGAAAGCTGATTAAATCTGTGATGGCCCAATTTGCTTGCTCAATGCTTACCAAAAGTGTGATCTCTTCAATGTCATCATCATCAATATTTCTGGAATTTTGCATTAGATTATGCTGTTCAAGAACTAACTGACAATGTTATGTCGTCAACCTCATCGTCACTAGTAGCATCAAGCACATCAAGCACATCCATTCCACTTTAGCAACTTGTTCAAAATTTTTGTCATCAAGATCCAATGATGCCAAGAAAGATTCCTCCAGGCAAATTTCTCTCAACATTATCACTAATTCATTGACAACTTGATCAGAGCTAGGAGCAAGGCAATCAATATGTTGATTGGCTATGAAGTTTGGAACGACAAGGATACAATTTGCTTTAACAAAACATTGTCAAATAGTATTCTCTTTGATATCGTTTGATGCTAATTTGACCTGTAACACCCATTTGTGCATGTGTGTGGTATTGTGATATTTAGCTTGGTATTACAAGTACTTAAGAGATATTATTTATATAGAGATAAAGGATGGTTCTATATTAGTCATGGTTAGCTAAAGTTAGTCATAGCTAAGATAGATGGGACCTTACTTTAGAGGAAGTAGAAAAGATGAGCACCACTATTTTGGATTTTAGTGTGTTGACTTGGTATTATTCCTAGGTGTTTGGCTTTGGGGAAAGAGTTGAGAACTCTTGGGCCCGCAAGCCTTTTTGTTTTGGATTCTTCTTTAGTCCAAGGATAGCCCATGTGAAGGAATCCTTGCTTTAATGGTTGGGTCAAGATAAGGAGAATATGCCCATGTGAATGGATATTCCTTTCTACTTTTTGACTTTACTTGACTTTTAGTCTAGTAACTTGAGTTACTACGGTAATTAGTAACTTTGGTACGTAACTATTTCACAAGTATATAAACAAGGAGTGAGGAGGTACTCATCATCCTTTCATTTGCAACTATCTCTCTCTCATTGAGTTCTCTAGTGAGCAATGTCTTGAGTCTTGGAGTGTTAGCCTTGGAGGAGTATGATGGAGTTGGGGTTCCTTGCCTTCTTAGTCCATGGTGCGCTACCATAATAGCCATCAGAGGTTCATCCTGAGTGAGAGACAGGCCGGCTCACATTTTTGGTTCCGTTGCCGGGACCTCTCTAGAAGGCAAGATAATGTTCCGCGTCCAATTCTACATTAGGCAGAAGGAGGCTATGAGAGCTCACTTGGAGAGAACATTAGGAGAGGAGAGGGCTGAACTTATGTTAGAGAACCAAGATCCATTTGTATACCCTGTAGTTCATTATGATGTCTTTGAGGTGATTTTGTACATCTTGTACACATGAGAGGAATTGGAGAGATTGTGTGAGGTGGATTGCAGATTTTGGGGATTAAGGTGATTTTGGGCAAAATCTCAAGTTTGAGATCTGGACTTGAGATTTCTACACATGATAGCTTGGGTTATCTTTCAGTTAGCACACTTGAAATTATTGAGAGAGCTTCTATGCGCACTGGGCTAGAATTTTTGAAAGTTGATAGGGTAAAGTGCTCCCGCAACTGCATGCTCTCTGGAAAATTGTACAGAGTCTGCCATTTCTTCAATTTTTAGTGAATTGTCCTGAAAATTTCCAAGAAAATTCAGTGCATTTTATCCTACCTGGTGCCACAAAAATTAGAGAGAGATCATTTTTGCGCAGTGCGTTATGAGTTTTTGAAGTGAGGGGGGTGGTTTTCAGACCAAATCTGAAATATGGGTGCTGAATAGAAAGGTGTCTAGGCCAAATGGCTCGATGAAAAGATCTAAAATTTTGCAGGGAGGGACGCCCTAGAGTTGTGATCAAGTGTGGAAAATTTCAGAGGACTGTGACATATTCGTTGGGAGATTTGAGTGACATTGTGAGGAAGGGTCAATTCTGCAGAGTGGAGATCTCATGCATGAGAAGTTTGAGATCAACAAAAAGCATGTTTGAGTGTTTAGATTCATCTTGGGGAACATGGAGGGTCATCAAGAGTGGAAATTGAGATTATGCAAGGTTCCCCAAGGGTTTGAGGTGATTGTAGGGGTGGATTTGAGGAAAAGAGAGTTTACAATAGAATTTGAAGAGAGTGTTGAGAGGATCCAAAAACCTACACCACTTGGAGGAAAGAGTGAGTCTAAGTGCTTTCTATGTGGAGAGAAGGGACATAAGGCAAGTTCATGTCCATTGACCTTTGAGAGCAAGAGATTGAGGGAAAGGAGAGGCTTACTTGACTTGGGTTTGCATGTTGGACCTTCTTCACCAAGATTGGGAGGGAGAAGATCTAAGACCAAGGAGTTGTGTGAGGTTTGTGGAGTTGAAGGACTTCCAAAAGGACATGAGTGTAGTGGAGTAAAAGCACTTTTGGAAACTTTGGTGAAGGATCTTGGAGAGAGTCTTAGTACAGCTACAGAAATACTACCACCTTCATCAGCTAGTTCTCAAGATTAGTGATGGAGATAATCTTTCAACTTATGGATAAACTATCCATGAGAGTTAGATTAATATGCACTCTAGGATTTGATGTTGCTATAGAAATCTTGGAGCAACCTGAACCTTTTGTGTTCCCTAGAGTGGATTATTCTCAGATGGTGTTAGTCATGTATATACTCTATTAGTAATAGAGTGAGAGAAAAGAAAAGAGGAAAAAAAAAAAAAAATTTGAGAGAAAAGAAAGATAGTGAGGGGTTAAGATGGGGAAACTTCCGGTTTTCTTTGGCAAGGATGGAGAAGATGTGGAGGCCTTTGTGAGAGACTTCAAGAGAGCTTGCATAGGAAACAATGAGAGGAGGAAGAATGAGTGGGCCTCATTATTACCAGATTTCTTTGAGGATGCAGCACTTACATGGTATGAGTCAGAATACCAAAAGAGAGAGAGGAGAGAGGGGGAAGAGGAGTCTTGGGAGACTTTGACTTCAGCACTCATTGAGAACTTTCTTCCTGATGAGAGTTATGAGAGATTGATGAGTGAGGTTACATTTCTCAAGCAAGGAGATGGAGAGAAAGTGAGGGTCTATGTGGAAAGAGTGGAAAAGTTGGAGTCCAGATTTCGCATAGTGTTGAGGAAGGGTGGGGATGATGTGGAGACTACAATGATTGGCATAGGGGCCATGCTCACCAAGAATTTTGTGGGAGGATTGAGACCACAAATTAGAAGCAAGGTGAGATATGAGAAACCTTCTTCCAAGGTTGAAGCTATCAAGATTGCAATTCGTATGGAGGAGAGTTTGGAAGGGGATGAGAGTGATTTGGTGGTGAAGGAGGTTGTGCATCCTCCTCAAGGCTACAAGTATGGTGGAACTTCTGATACTTTGGTGACAAGGGTTGCACCACAAGTAGTAGTTGCTCCAGTTCTTGCACCTCCACCAAAAGATCCACTCCAAACCATCACAGAACAACTTGCGGATCTCAAGATCAATGTGGTGCAACTATGGGAGAAGAGAGAGGTGGATCAGAATGTAGGGAGAGGACCTAGGAGTTATGGAAACAATCCATATAGAGGAGGCCAACCAGCCAACAATTTCAATGATAGAAATTGTTTTGGTTGTGGAGGAAGAGGCCATATCCAAAGGAATTGCCCAAATTCCACTTACCATGGAGGAAGGGGTTATGAGGGAGCCAATAGAGGGAAAGAGGGAGGTAGTGAAACCCAAGTGGCTCCTAATCCCAACAAAGGTAAGGGGATAGCATCCATAGATGTGGTTGAGAGCAAGTATGAGAAGGGAGAGTGCTCAAACTCCAAGGGTCCTAATTTGGAGCTTTTGGCACAAGAGAAGAAGAGAGCTCGTTTTGCAGAGGATGTTCACTCTTCTCAAGGATTTACTTCAAGCAAGGATACTCCTATGTCTACTAGGAGCACTCGCACCTCAACACCATCAACAACAAAGACTCCAAGGAAGAAGTTGGGGATGGAGGACTTCTTGATCTCAAAGCAACAATGGAACTACAATGTGTTGGAGGATGTTGGTAGTCACAAGGCTAACATCACAGTGGGCCAATTAATTGCTTTGAACCCTACCTTGAGAAAGGAGCTTAGAGGTGGTTTGAGTTCTACAAGGAGCAAAAAGAAGAAGAAGGCAAAAGTTCCAGTATCAATGGGGGTGGTGGATGCCAAGCCAGCACCATGGGAGGCTTGTGAATATGCCTCCAAGATTGATGTGAGAATGAATGGTCACAACATCAAGGATGCATTGGTTGATGGAGGATCAGCAATGAATGCCATGTCAGAAAGGTTGATGAAGAAGTTGGGTATGATACCCTCAAGACCTTCAACATTTGTGGTGAGCATGGCAAACAAGCAACAAGTTCGACCAGTAGGGGTGATGGATAAGGTGGTAGTTTCAGTTATGGGAGTTCAAAATCTCATGACTTTCCAAGTCTTGAAGGATTCAAGCTATGACTTACTTCTTGGGAGGCCATGGTTGAGAGCAGCACGCACAACTGATCGATGGCACAAAGGGTACTTGAGGATTGGGCCATCAAACCATAGAGTCACTGTTCCTGTGACTAACACCACCAACACTTCACATTCAGATACCCCATCTTCTAATTATTGGGAATCAGATTCTGAAGAAGGAGCTTCAGGTGTGGACACAAGCATGGAAGAGGAGACTTCCACGGAGGAAGATGAATCTGAATCTGATTCAGATGTGTATCCCTTGTGTGCTATGGATTTTGCACCTAAGCCAGAGGTTTTGAAGGACCCAGATAAATCACCATTGACACTTGAGGAGGTAGAGAGAAGGTTATCTACCCTCAAGTATGGCCCAAATGTTACCAAGGAGGAGAAGGTGAGATTTGAGGAGATTTTCCGCAAGTTCATCCATGTGTTTGCTTTTAGTTACAAGGATTTGAAGGAAGTCACCTTGGAGGAGCACAAGATAGAGGTGGAGTCACATGCAAGACCAATCCGCCAAAAGCAACGTCGCATTAGCCCACCAATATCTTTGGTTGTGAAGGAGGAGATTGATAAGCTCAAGGAGGCTGGATTTATCTTTGAGGTGGAGAATTCAGAATGGGTGTCTCCAATTGTCATTGTGAAGAAAAAGAATGGCAAGCTTCGGGTATGTGTGGATTACAAGAAGCTTAATGCTGTTACCAAGAAGGACTACTACCCATTGCCATTCATTGATGAGATCTTGGAGGAGGTTGCAGGTCATGAGAGGTACAGTTTTGGAGATGGTTATAGTGGATATAACCAAATAAAGATTGCACCAGAGCATCAACAACTCACCACATTCACCACACCTTGGGGAACTTACGCTTTCAAGGTCATGCCTTTTGGGCTTTGCAATGCTCCAGCCACATTCCAACGGTTCATGAACAAGGTATTTGAACCTTTCATTGGGAAATTTGTGAGAGATTTTATTGATGACTTTTGTGTCTATGGGAGCAAGGAGGAGCACTTTGAGCACCTAATCAAAGTCTTGCAACGCTTGGATGAGGCAAATGCATCACTCAACCCAGAGAAGTGCATTTTTGGATGTGAAGAAGGTCTACTTTTGGGGCACATCATCTCCAAGGATGGAATAGCAGTTGATCCTGAGAAGGTGAGGAAAATCTCAGACCTTCCATTCCCTTCAAGCTTGACAAAGTTACGCCAATTCTTGGGAATGGTTGGGTACTATAGGAGGTTCATCTTCTCATTTTCCAACAAGGCTTATGCATTGACCATCTACATGAAGAAGGGTGTAGATTACATGGTGATTTTGGAAGACAAGGAGGCTCTCAAAGCTTTTGAGGAGCTCAAGCAATCCCTTGTTGTAGCTCCAATTCTTGCTAAACCTGATTGGAGTAAGCCTTTCATCCTCTACACTGATGCTTCTAATGTAGCTATAGGATGCACTCTTAGTCAATTAGACCAAGATGGGCATGATCATCCAATAGCTTATGCTAGTAGGCAGATGGTTTCAACAGAGAAGAACTAATCTGTCACAGAGAGAGAAGGGTTGGCAGTGATCTTTGGTCTCAAGAAGTTTAGACACTACTTGATTGGAGGGAAAGCCACAATTGTCACGGATCACAAGGCTTTGAAGTACATCTTCAACAAGCCTAATGTTGAAGGGAGACTAGCAAGGTGGATGATACTCTTGTCTGAGTATGACTACACAATTGAGGATAGGCCAGGAAAGAAACATGCAAATGCTGATTTGTTATCTAGAGCCTATGATCATGATGGAGATGAGCCAGTAGATGATTCCTTCTCGGATGAGGAGCTCATGACAATCTCAGTCACTCAAGAGATTCCAATGGAGTACAAGGAGATTGTGGATTTTGTGACAAGAGGTAACTATCCAGAAGGGATGCATGCTAGGGAGAGGAAGGCCCTTGCAGCAAGATCTAGACCTTACACAATGGTGGAGGATATTCTTTTTCACCAAGGAGCAGATGGTCTACTTCGAAGAGCAATGGGTAAGGAAGAGTCTATCCTACTCATAAAGGAGTTTCATGAAGGTTTAGTATGTGGAGGACACTTTGCAGGAAAGGTGACTGCTTTCAAGATTCTAGATGCAGGTTACCATTGGAGAGGGATTTTCAAGGATTGTCTTGATTATTGCAAAACTTGTCATGTTTGTCAAGCTTTTGCTAGAAAGTCTACATCCACTCCACCACTTAGATCAATTCCATTGCTAGGACCTTTTGAGAAGTGGGGAATTGATTTTGTAGGACCTCTCAATAGAACCCCAAGGAACAATCGGTACATTGTGGTAGTTACTGATTACCTTACCAAGTGGGTTGAGGCTAGACCATTGAGGGACAAGAATGAAGATGAAGTGGGTAGATTTCTTTATGAACGCATTATCACTAGGTTTGGATGCCCTTTGGAGTTGGTTTCTGATAGAGGAGGAGAGTTTACAGGAAGCATTACTACAGCCATGCTACGACATTTCTCTATCACACATAGAGTAACTACATCCTATAAGCCAAATTCCAATGGCTTGGCAGAGAGAACCAATCAGACCTTGTGCATGATGTTGGCCAAAGATGCAGAAATGGAGGGGGCTAAACATCATTGGGACAAGAGGATTCATGCAGTTTTGTGGGAGTATAGGACAACCATGAAGACTTCCACTGGATATTCTCCATTCCAATTGGTGTATGGTATTGAGTCTACCTTACCTATTCACTTTGATCTTCCTACCTTCCAAAGCATTCATAGGAGATTGAAGAAAGCACAAGGAAGTGATGCAGAGAAGTCAAGGAAGGATCAACTCATGGAGTTGGAAGAGGCAAGAGCAGTTGCTATGGTTCGAGTGGAGCAAGCCCAAAGGAAACAAAAGGAGAGCTATGACAAGAGGCAAGGCAAGAAGAAGGTGGAGCCTTTCAAAGAAGGTGATTGGGTAATGTTGTTTGATTCCATTCGATTCAAGAGAGTGCAAAAGAAGTTTTTGCCTAAGTACTTTGGACCTTTCATAGTAGAGAAGGTGTGGGGAAATTACACTTATGATCTCAAGGAGTTGGGAGGAAGACACTTTGATAGGATTAACCATGATAAGTTGAAGATGTACCATAGAAGGTAGAGAGACCTTCACTTTGAGGACAAAGTGAAAACTTAGTCCGGGGGTAAATGTAACACCCATTTGTGCATGTGTGTGGTATTGTGATATTTAGCTTGGTATTACAAGTACTTAAGAGATATTATTTATATAGAGATAAAGGATGGTTCTATATTAGTCATGGTTAGCTAAAGTTAGTCATAGCTAAGATAGATGGGACCTTACTTTAGAGGAAGTAGAAAAGATGAGCACCACTATTTTGGATTTTAGTGTGTTGACTTGGTATTATTCCTAGGTGTTTGGCTTTGGGGAAAGAGTTGAGAACTCTTGGGCCCGCAAGCCTTTTTGTTTTGGATTCTTCTTTAGTCCAAGGATAGCCCATGTGAAGGAATCCTTGCTTTAGTGGTTGGGTCAAGATAAGGGGAATATGCCCATGTGAATGGATATTCCTTTCTACTTTTTGACTTTACTTGACTTTTAGTCTAGTAACTTGAGTTACTACGGTAATTAGTAACTTTGGTACGTAACTATTTCACAAGTATATAAACAAGGAGTGAGGAGGTACTCATCATCCTTTCATTTGCAACTATCTCTCTCTCATTGAGTTCTCTAGTGAGCAATGTCTTGAGTCTTGGAGTGTTAGCCTTGGAGGAGTATGATGGAGTTGGGGTTCCTTGCCTTCTTAGTCCATGGTGCGCTACCATAATAGCCATCAGAGGTTCATCCTGAGTGAGAGACAGGCCGGCTCACAGACCCAACCAAGCACATTGTGCAAGTGCATATGGTTGTTGATTGGAAATTGAGAAGCAGGTGCATGTTCACTAGTTTGCCAAATTCCATACTCAAAAAGAAGACGGTGTAGTTGGGCACGGCAAAAGCGTGCTTTGAAAGAGTGAATGTGTAATACCAAGAGCTAGCCATATGATCTAGATGTGAAATTCGGTTTGGTAACATCTAGAATGATGTTATACATGATGGTCAAAATAGATAAGATAGAAGTGTCACCAAAAGAGTACTTCTACTAATAGGGTAGAAACCAAAATAGACTTGAGAACCTTAGAACCAATAGCTAGACATATGATTTAAAGGTGAGAATTGGTTTGGTAACATCAAGAAGGATGTTATACATGATGGACTAAACAGATCAGAAAGAGGTATCACCAAAAGGGGACTTCTACTAATAGAGTAGGAACCGAAATATGCCTGAAATCTTTGAAGGCAATTTTGGAGGCGTAAACGGATGAATTAGGCCTCAAAAATGTGTAGATTCCTCCTTCCTAGTGGAGGAAAGGTTGGCCTTCCCTCCCCCTTTGCTTTGTCTCATCGAGAGCTTTCCAATGGTACCTTACTCACATGATTTTGAGATTCCTACAGGAAGATTCCCTAAAAGATTCCCTCCGGTCAAAGCTTGTTTGACCAACCAGATAGGACCTAAACCAGACATGTCACCCATCCAAGTAGGTAATCCAAGGGTGGAGCTTGCTGACATGTCACCTATCTGTGTCCCTAATCCTATGGTGGAGCTTCCATGGAGGAGATCCTCTTTGTCTATATAATAAAGAGAAGGTGCTCTTTTGGGGCATCAAATGTTTGAGTGTGCAATATGTGTTTTCTCTCTTCTCTTGTCCTCGGAGTATTACAATGATATCAGAGGGAGTTTTTTAGTCCAAGAGAGTGGATCACTCCTCTTGGAATAGCATGAACTATTGAAACTGAGTAATTTGAGGTGGAGAACATAGAGTAATTGCTAGACTTAGGAAGGACTTTAGAGAACGGATGGGATGGATGCGCCAAGAGGAAAATTTCCCATACCTAGCTTTCCATTCTCAAACCCATTCCACATCAAGGTTATGTACATCCAGCGTGAGCAGATGAGGGTATCGCTAGTTTATCACTTTGGTGCAGAATTCATGGACAGAGTGATGAACTCACCAAACCTGGTGATTCTACCTATGGTGATCTATGATAGAGAGTGGGATTTGACAATCTACATTCTATTATGATAATATGGATATGAATGTCCCAAATCCTCTCCCTTTCAACACTCAAGTAGAAATCCATTATGTAGTGAGACCGAAAGTGATGTTTAGAGATTTTGTGTTTAGGAATTTTGGTGAGGAGTATTATCAACGAGTGATAGCTTTTGAAATCCCAATGGTAGTTTCGATAGTTTGTGCATCTTCCATAGTGATTATATTGACTCTGTATTGAAGTAGACATTAGCAATTGAGTGTTGCAGGAACCATGGATCCGCAATTGCAAGAGCTGGTGCAAGGAATGCAAGGGATGTTGAATGAATTTAGAGAGATTAAGATGACTATGAAGACATTACAAAGTCAAGTGCAGATCCTCAGGAACGATCAAGCCATGCAAGAAGAAGAGATGTCTCAAAACCCAATACCTACGACTGAAGTACTTGGAGAGGCACCCGTGCCTAGAACCCTATCAATGATGGAGCCACATTGCTACTCCGGATGAAGAAGACCTGCAACATTGAGCCTTACAAGGAGCAACGTACAATGGGAGTAGTGGAAAATTGGATCTTGAGAATGAATTGATATTCTCGATTGTTCTCAACAGAGATCACAGAGCATGCTGCATGTATATTTGCATGTGGGTACTTGACCGATACGGCCCTCACATGGTATGATGCTTGGGAACAATCCATGTTGGCAGAGAGAAGGGAGGTCACATGGACAGCAATGCAAGAAGGACTACTAAAGAATTTCCAATCGGTGGATTCTGTGCAGATGGCTTAAACCCGACTATGGAGATGGAGATAGAAGAATCACGTACAAGAGTATGTGGAGGCATTTTTGGATCTACAAGTCACAATTACTAACATGAGTCCAGTAGAGGCTCTTGACAATTTCAAACGAGGGTTGAAAGAGCGGATTCGCCAAGAACTCATGGTGCAAAATCCTCGTACGGTATTTGAAGCCATTGCTTGTACGCAGAGAATAGCAAGAGCACTAGGTGGAGGTGAAGGAGTAGTTCTACCTCAACATTATTGGGCAGAAATGCCACACATGGGTGAATCAGTACCGATGGAATTGGGCAACCTTTAATTTTGGGATCGAGGAGCACGACCGCTTCAAGGAGAGCGAGGACGGGTAGAAGAACAAAGAGATGGAGTCCCATGAGGAGAAGGGACTCAAGGAGAACAATGCCGTTGTTACAATTGTGGCCGTATTGGGCACATATCTATGAACTAACACACTCGTTTCCCTGGAGGCCCTCGGCCTTCATACAGGCAATCTTTGAATAACATGGAGAGGCACATTGAAGAAGAGGAGGTGAAAATCACTTTGGAAAATGAAGATCACCAATAAATGTACCTCACGGCCTTATTGGCTCAATAAGGAAGCAGAGAAGTGAGGGAAGGAAGAAGAATAATGTGCAAAGATACTGAAAGGCAACCTCACAATTGATTGTCGTGAATGGAATCCTAGAAGGTAATCAAGTGAGAGTATTAATAGATCTGGGAGCAACAGAGAATTTCTTGTCTCGCTCTGTTACAATAAGATTGGGAATGGATCTAGAGAGAGATGGGAGTGAAGAAGTAGAGTTACCTAATGGGCAAACAAAGAGGATTAAATCCTTACCTAGACAGGTAACCCTCTATGTAGGAGAATATCAAGAAGCAATTGAGTGGCGAGTGATACAATTAGCTCGTTATGATGCAATTTTAGGTATGCCATGGATGGAGTAGTACAACTCTATGGTGGATTGGAGGAAGAAAGTAGTGAGAACCCACCAATGGTCAATCATTGGGGTTAAAGAAAAATCACACAGGCAAAAACTGCCTCTATATGTCATGAGGATGGCAATTGTCTATAAGACCGATAGATGTTTTATGGATCTAATAAGAGAAGTCCAGAGTGCACAACTTGATGGAAAAATTCTTGAGAAATTGAAGGATGTGGTGGATGAGTTTCAAGATGCCTTTCCCGATGATCTACCCTCAGGATTACCACCAAAACGGCAAGTAGATCACAAAATTGAGACACTCCCGGGGAAGACACCTCCTTGTAAGGCCCCATATTGCCTATCACCTCATGAGTTGGAGGAGTGTAAGACTCAAATTGAAGAGATGCTGCAAAAAGGGTTCATCCAACCTAGCGTATCACCATATGAGGCCCTTGTCTTGTTTGTGAAGAAGAAGGATGGTACAATGCACATGTGCATTGACTATCAGGGTTTCAATCAGCAAACAATGAAGAACAAATAACCCTTACCTCGCATGGATGACCTGTTTGATCAACTCCATGGAGCGAGATACTTCACCAAACTAGACTTGCAGAGCGATTACAATCAAATCTGAATTGCAGAGGAGGATGTGTACAAAACTACCTTTCGACCAAGTATGGCCACTGTGAGTATCTTGTGATGCCTTTTGGCCTCACCAATGCACCTGCCACTTTCATGAGTCTAATGAATGACATATTTTGTCCATACTTGGATAAGTCTGTTATCATCTTCTTGGATGATATTTTAGTATATAGTAGCACAATGACAAAACAAAAACAACATCTACGAGAGGTCCTCCAGATTCTAAGACAAAATCAATTGTACGCCAAAATCTCAAAGTGTGAGTTTGACAAGTCTGAAGTAGACTACTTGGGGCATAGAGTAAGTGCAAAGGGCATTCAAGTATTGACAGATTAAATAGAGGTCATTCAAAAATGGAGTGCCCCAGAAGATCAGACTCAAATTAAGAGCTTCTTTGGGTTGACGGGATTCTATCGTAGATTTGTTAAGGACTTCTCCAAGGTTGCACAGCCTTTAACGGCACTACTTGGCAAGGGAAAGAAGTGGACATGGGGAACTGCACAAGAGTTGGCCTTTCAAGAATTGAAGGCCGCCTTGCTACATGCACCAATCTTGAAGTAGTATGACCCAAAATGTCCAATCAAGTTGGCTACAGATGCATCAGGCGTAGCAATAGGAGTAGTCTTACAACAAGAGTGGCATGACAGATGGCATCCAATTGCATATTTCTCTCGAAAGTTGTTATCGGCAGAGCGCAACTACCATACCACAGAACGAGAAGAGTTGGCCATCGTTCTAGCAACCAAGCATTGGAAGCACTATCTGGGCGAGAAGGTATTTGTAGTAGAGACAGATTTAATACTCCGAGGACAAGAGAAGAGAGAAAACACAGATTGCACACTCAAACAATCGATGCCCCAAGGGAGCACCTTCTCTTTATTATATAGACAAAGAGGATCTCCGCCAAGGAAGCTCCACCATAGGATTAGTGACATAGATAGGTGACATGTCAGCAAGCTCCACCCTTGGATTACCTACTTGGATGGATGACATGTCTGGTCTAGGTCCTATCTGGTTGGTCAAACAAGCTTTGACCAGAGGGAATCTTTTAGGGAATCTTCCTGTAGGAATCTCAAAATCACGTGAGTAAGGTACCATTGGAAAGCTCTTGATGAGACAAAGCAGGGGGGGAGGGAAGGCCAACTTTTCCTCCATTGGGGGGGGGGGGTTTGTACATTTTTGAGGCCTAATTCATCCGTTTAGGCCTCCGAAATTGCCTTCAAAGATTTCAGGCATATTTTAGTTCCTACTCTATTAGTAGAAGTCCACTTTTGGTGATACCTCTTTCTGATCTGTTTAGTCCATCATGTGTAACATCCTTCCAAATGTAACCAAACCAGTTCTCACCTTTCTAACCAATTCTTTAAATCATATTTCTAGCTATTGGTTCTAAGGTTCTCAAGTCTATTTCGGTTTCTGCCCTATTAGTAGAAGTACTCTTTTGGTGATACTTCTATCTTATCTATTTTGACCATCATGTATAACATCATCCTAGATGTTACCAAACCAAATTTCACATCTAGATCATATGGCTAGCTCTTGGTATTACAGACGTCCCTCCTTTTAAGACGCAACGTCCTCGTTGTGCAATTGTTGCTCAAATGCTTGCACCAACACAGGTGCATGTGCCAAATTGGCAGCGGGCTCCCAAGTGGTTTCATAGAGGGGGTAACCTTTCCATTGTACTAGATAGTCCACCCACGGGTGGCAAGTACCACGCATGTGTTTTTGGAGAATCCGCTCCACTTCATATTCCTCTGTGCCATCAATGAGTGTCGGACAAGGTCAAATGTCTGGTGTGGAATGACCTTGGCCTGATCGGGGAGCATATCTGCGTAGTAGGGAGACATGGAAGATTGGATGGATCTTCATGTGTGGTGGTAGCTCAAGGTGATAGGCCACAGCGCCGATGCGACGAAGAATCAAGAAAGGCCCAATAAAATGAGGTTTGAGCTTACAAGGTCCAACTAATGTGAGGTTGGTTGTCAATAGCCACACTTGATCCCCAACATTGAACTCCATGTGCCGACGGTGTGCATCAGCATACTACTTTTGTTGATTTTGTGCAATCTGTAATCTATGCTTGGCGCTCTCCACACCTTGTTGGATTCTAGAAACAAATGTGTTGACTGCATCGACCTTGGTAGCCACTGGACGGATCTTCATCAAGCTAGAAGGTGTGAAGGGATGCTCACCATACATGAGGAAGAACGGAGTGACCTGGGTGGATGCATTCACTGAATTGTTGTAAGCGAATTCCACCTACAAGAGTAGGGTGTCCCACCTCTCTTGCTCTTCTAAGGTGAAGCCACGTAACATGTCTTCAATTGTGCGATTAGCCCACTCTGTTTGGTCATCTATTTGGGGGTGGTAAGCTGTGGACATAGCCAACTTGGTTTTGAAGAACCCAAAGAGTGTTCACCAAAACAAGCTGGTGAATTGGGTGCATCTATCAATGATGAGTACTCTAGACAAGCCATGGTGAGCAAAGATTGCATCTAAGTATAATTGAGCTAGTTGTGGAGCGGTCACCTCCTTGGTGGTAGGGCATACATGAATCATTTTGCTGAGCCAGTCCACAGAGACCACAATGGAGTCAAACCCTGAGGTGGTCTTGGGTAATTCATAGACGAGATCCATACTCACTTGTTCCCAACGTTGGGTAGGAGTGGGGAGAGGTTGAAGGAGCCCTTCAGGAGCTTGATTAGAAGCTTTGTTCTGTTGGCAAAGTAGGCAGCTACGCACATAGTCCATCACGTTGTTGCTCATCTTGGGCCAATAGTAATGGTGCTTGACTGCATCCAAGGTCTTGTCCACTCCGACATGAGCTGCAATGACCAAATCATGACATTCCGCTAGAATGGTGGTGCGTAATTTTGGGACATTTGGGATCCATAATCTGCCATCCTAAAAGGTGAGTCCTTGGGTACTAGTGACACCTTTGGATGATTGTGCTTCTACAATCTGTGGGTCAGTTTTTGTAGCCGCCAGAATCTCTTGCTAGAATTCAAGGTTAATCTTAACCTCTGCCACCAACTTGTTGGCCATTGGCATGCGGGTGAATGCATCTGAAAGTTGCTTCTTACTTTCTACGTAGGTGATTGTCATGTTGAAGCATTATTGCCACTCTGCCCACCAAATTTGGCAACGAGATAGATCCTTCTGCGTCTCGAGGTAGACTAGAGGTTTGTGGTCTGTCTCTACTACAAATGCCTTCTTGCCCAAGTAGTGCTTCCAATGCTTGGTTGCTAGAACAATCACCAGCTCTTCTTGTTTTGTGGTGTGGTAGTTGCGCTCTACTGGTAACAACTTTCAAGAGAAATATGCAATTAGATGCCATCCGTCATGCCACTCTTGTTGTAGGACTGCTCCTATTGCTATGCCTGATGCATCTGTAGCCAACTTGATTGGATGTTTTGGGTCATACCACTTCAAGATTGGTGCATGTAGCAAGGCGGCCTTCAATTCTTGAAAGGCCAACTCTTGTGCAATTCTCCATGTCCACTTCTTCCCCTTGCCAAGTAGTGCCGTTAAAGGCTGTGCAACCTTGGAGAAGTCCTTGACAAATCTACGATAGAATCCCGTCAAGCCCAAGAAGCTCTTAAGTCGAGTTTGATCTTTTGGGGCACTCCATTTTTGAATGACCTCTATTTTATCTATCAATACTTGAATGCCCTCTGCACTTACCCTATGCCCCAAGTAGTCTACTTCAGACTTGCCAAACTCACACTTTGAGATTTTGGCGTACAATTGATTTTGTCTTAGAATTTGGAGGACCTCTTGTAGATGTCGTTTGTGTTCTATCATCATGCTACTGTATACTAAGATATCATCCAAGAAGACGATAACAGACTTATCCAAGTATGGATGAAATATGTCATTCATTAGACTCATGAAAGTGGCAGGTGCATTGGTGAGGCCAAAAGGCATCACAAGATACTCAAAGTGGCCATACTTGGTTCAAAAGGCAGTTTTGTGCACATCCTCCTCTGCAATTTGGATTTGATTGTAACCACTTTGCAAGTCCAGTTTGGTGAAGTATCTTGCTCCATGGAGTTGATCAAACAGGTCATCCATGCGAGGTAAGGGGTATTTGTTCTTCATTATTTGCTGACTGAGACCTCGATAGTCAATGCACATGTGCATTGTACCATCCTTCTTCTTCACAAACAAGACAGGGGCCCCATATGGTGATACGCTAGGTTGGATGAACCCTTTCTATAGCATCTCCTCAATTTGAGTCTTACACTCCTCCAACTCATGAGGTGATAGGCGATATGGGCCCTTACAAGGAGGCGTCTTCCTCGAAAGTGTCTCAATTTTGTGATCTACTCGCCTTTTTGGTGGTAATCCTGAGGGTAGATCATCGAGAAAGACATCTTGGAACTCATCCACCACATCCTTCAATTTCTCAGGAATTTGTCCATTGAGTTATGCACTCTGGACTTCTCTTATTAGACCCATAAAACATCTATCGGTCTTACAAACAGTTGCCGTCCCTACAACATATAGAGGCAGTTTATGCCTGTGTGATTTTTCTTTAACCCCAATGATTGACCATTGGTGTGTTCTCGCTACTTTCTTCCTCCAATCCACCATAGGGTTGTACTGCTCCATCCATGGCATGCCTAAAATTGCATCATAACAAGCTAATTGTATCACTCGCCACTCAATTGCTTCCTGATATTCTCCTACATAGAGGGTTACCTGTCTAGGTAATGATTCAATCCTCTTTGTTTGCCCATTTGGTAACTCTACTTCTTCACTTCCATCTCTCTCTAGATCCATTCCCAATCTTATTGCAACAAAGCGAGACAAGAAATTCTTTGTTGCTCTCGGATCTATTAATACTCTCACTTGATTACCCTCTAGGATTCCATTCACGACAATCAATTGTGAGGTTGCCTTTTGGGATTGTTGTGCATTATTCTTCTTCCTTCCCTTGCTTCTCTACTTCCTTACTGAGCCAGTAAGGCCGGGAGGTACCTTTACTAGCGATCTTCGTTTTCCGAAGTGATTTCCACCTCCTCCTCGTCAATGTGCCTCTCCATGTTATTCAAAGATCGCCTGAACAAAGGCCAAGGACCTCTAGGGAAACAAGTGCGACACTTGGTAGATATGTGCCCAATACAGCCACAATTGTAACAACGACATTGTTCTCCTCGAGTCTCTTCTCCTCGTGGGATTCCATCTCTTTGTTCTTCTACCCGTCCCCGCCTCCCTTGAAGTGGTCGTGCTCCTTGATCCCGGAATCGAAAGTTGCCCAATTCCATCGGTACTGGTCCACCCATGTGTGGCATTTCTGCCCAATAATGTTGAGGTGGAGTTACTCCTTCACCTCCACCTAATGCTCCTACTATTCTATGCGCACAAGCAATGGCTTCAAATACCATGCGAGGATTTTGCACCATGACTTCTTGGTGAATCCGCTCTTTCAACCCTCGTTTGAAATTGTTGAGAGCCTCTGCTAGACTCATGTCGGTAATTGTGACTTGTAGATCCAAAAAAGCCTCCATATACTCTTGTACGCTATTCTTCTATCTCAATCCCCATAGTCGGGTTCGAGCCATCTACATAGAATCCACTGATTGGAAATTCTTCAGTAGTCCTTCTTGCATTACTGTCCATGTGACCTCCATTCTCTCTGCTAGCATGGATTGTTCTCAAGCATCATACCATGTGAGGGCTTTATCGGTCAAGTACCCACATGCAAACACGCCTGCATCATGCTCTGTGATCTCTGTTGAGAACAATTGGAAATATTGATTCATTCTCGAGATCCAATTTTCCACTACTCCCATCGAACACTACCCCTTGTAAGGTCTGATGTTGCAGGTCTTCTTCATCCGGAGTAGCAATGTGGCTTCATCTTTGATAGGGTTCGTAGGCACGGATGGCTCTCCAAGTACTTCAGTTGCAAGTATTGGGTTTTGAGACGGCTCTTCTTCTTGCATGGCTTGATCATTCTTGAGGATGTACACTTGACTTTGTAATGTCTCCATGGTCATCTTAATCTCTCAAAATTCATTCAACATCCCTTGCATTCCTTGCACCAACTTTTGCAATTGTGGATCCATGGTTCCTGCAACACTCAATTGCTAATATCTTCTTCAATACAGAGTCAATATAATCACTATGGAAGGCGCATGAACTATCGGAACTACCATTGGGACCTCAGAAGCTATCACTCGTTGATAATACTCCTCACCAAAATTCATAACCAAAAAATCTCTAAACATCAATTTTGGCCTCACTATAACGGATTTCTACTTGAGTGTTGAAAGGGAGAGGATTTGGGACATTCATATCCATATTATCATAATAGAATGTAGATCGTCAAATCCCACTCTCTGTCATATATCACCACAGGTAGAATCACCGGGTTTGGTGAGTTCATCACTCTATCCGTGAATTCTCCGCCAAAGTGATAAACTAGCGATACCCTCATCTGCTCATGCTGGATATACATAACCTTGATGTGGAATGGGTTTGAGAATGGAAGGCTAGCTATGGGAAATTGGCCTCCTGGCGCATCCATCCCATCCGCTCTCTAAAGTCCTTCCTAAGTCTAGCAACTACTCTATGTTCTCCACCTCAAATTACTCAGTTTCAATAGTTTGTGTTATTCCAAGAGAAGAGAGAAAACACAGATTGCACACTCAAACAATCGATGCCCCAAGGGAGCACCTTCTCTTTATTATATAGACAAAGAGGATCTTTGCCAAGGAAGCTCCACCATAGGATTAGGGACACAGATAGGTAACATGTCAGCAAGCTCCACCCTTGGATTACTTACTTGGATGGGTGACATGTCTGGTCTAGGTCCTATCTGGTTGGTCAAACAAGCTTTGACCGGAGGGAATCTTTTAGGGAATCTTCCTATAGGAATCTCAAAATCACATGAGTAAGGTATTGTTGGAAAGCTCTCGACGAGACAAAGCAGGGGGGAAGGGAAGACCAGCCTTCCCTCTATTGGGGGGGGGGGGGGGGGGGGATTCTGCACATTTTTTAGGCCTAATTCATCCATTTAGGCCTCTGAAATTGCCTTCTGTAATACTCCGAGGACAAGAGAAGAGAGAAAACACAGATTGCACACTCAAACATTCGATGCCCCAAGGGAGCACCTTCTCTTTATTATATAGACAAAGAGGATCTCCTCCAAGGAAGCTCCACCATAGGATTAGGGACACAGATAGGTGACATGTCAGCAAGCTCCACCCTTGGATTACTGACTTGGATGGGTGACCTGTCTGGTCTAGGTCCTATCTGGTTGGTCAAATGAGCTTTGACCGGAGGGAATCTTTTAGGGAATCTTCCTATAGGAATCTCATAATCACATGAGTAAGGTACCGTTGGAAAGCTCTCGACAAGACAAACCAGGGGGGAGGGAAGGCCAGCCTTTCCTCCGTTGGGGGGGGGATCTACACATTTTTGAGGCCTAATTCATTCGTTTAGGCCTCCGAAATTGCCTCCAAAGATTTCAGGCATATTTCGGTTCCTACTCTATTAGTAGAAGTCCCCTTTTGGTGATACCTCTTTCTGATCTGTTTAGTCCATCATGTGTAACATCCTTCCAAATGTTACCAAACCAATTCTCACCTTTAAATCATATGTCTAGCTATTGGTTCTAAGGTTCTCAAGTCTATTTTGGTTTCTGCCCTATTAGTAGAAGTACTCTTTTGGTAATACTTCTATCTGATCTATTTTGACCATCATGTATAATATCATTCTAGATGTTACCAAACTAAATTTCACATCTAGATCATATGGCTAACCCTTGGTATTACAGACCTCCCTCCTTGTAAGACGTAACGTCCTCGTTGTGCAATTGTTGCTCAAATGCTTGCACCAACACCGGTGCATGGGCCAAATTGGCAGCGGGTTCCCAAGTTGCTTCATAGAGAGGGTAACCTTTCCATTGTACTAGATATTCCACCCGTAGATGGCGAGTACCACGCATGCGCTTTTGGAGAATCCGCTCTACTTCATATTCCTCTGTGCCATCAATGACTGTCGGACAAGGTCGAATGTCCTGTGTGGAAGTACCTTGGTATGATCGGGGAGCATATCTGCGTAATAGGGAGACATGGAACACTGGATGGATCTTCATGTGTGGTGGTAGCTCAAGGTGATAGGCCACAGCGCCAATGCGACGAAGAATCGAGAAAGGCCCAATAAAACGAGGTCTGAGCTTACGAGATCCAACTAATGTGAGGTTGGTTGTCGATAGCCACACTTGATCCCCAACATTGAACTCCATGTGCCTACGGTGTGCATCAGCATATTGCTTTTGTTGATTTTGCGCAATCTGTAACCTGTGCTTGGCGCTCTCCACACCTTGTTGGATTCTAGAAACAAATGTGTTGACTTGCATCAACCTTGGTAGTCACTGGACGGATCTTCATCAAGCTAGAAGGTGTGAAGGGATGCTCACCATACATGAGGAAGAATGGAGTGACCTGGGTGGAGGCATTCACTGAATTGTTGTAAGTGAATTCCACCAACGGTAGTAGGGTGTCCCACCTCTCTTGCTCTTCTAAGGTGAAGCCGCGTAACATGTCTTCAATCGTGCGATTAGCCCGCTCTATTTGGCCATCTGTTTGTGGGTGGTAAGCTGTAGACATGGCCAACTTGGTTTTGAAGAAACCAAAGAGTGTTCGCCAAAACAAACTGGTGAATTGGGTGCCTCTATCGGTGATGAGTACTCTAGACAAGCCATGGTGAGCAAAGACTGCATCTAAGTATAGTTGAGCTAGTTGTGGAGTGGTCACCTCCTTGGTGGTAGGGCGTACATGAATCATTTTGCTGAGCCGGTCCACAAAGACCACAATGGAGTCAAACCCTGAGGTGGTCTTGGGTAATTCACAGACGAGATCCATACTCACTTGTTCCCAACGTTGGGTAGGAGTGGGAAGAGGTTGAAGGAGCCCTGCAGGAGCTTGATTAGAAGCTTTGTTCTGTTGACAAAGTAGGTAGCTACGCACATAGTCCATCACGTCGTTGCTCATCTTGGGCCAATAGTAATGGCGCTTGACTGCCTCCAAGGTCTTGTCCACTCCGACATGAGCTGCAATGGCCGAATCATGACATTCCGCTAGAATGGTGGTGCGTATTCTGGGACATTTGGGATCCACAATTGGCCCTCTCGAAAGGTGAGTCCTTGGGTGCTAGTGACACCTTTAGACGCTTGCGCTTCTACAATCTGTGGGTCAATTTTTGTAGCAGCTAGAATCTCTTGCCAGAATGCAGGGTTAATCTTAACCTCTGCCGCCAAGTTGTTGGCCATTGGCATGCAGGTGAACGCATCTACAAGTTGCTTCTTACCTTCCACGGAGGTGATTGTCATGTTGAAGCGTTGTCGCCACTCTGCCCACCGAATTTGGCAACGAGATAGATCCTTTTGCGTCTCGAGGTAGACTAGAGGTTTGTGGTCTGTCTCTACTACAAATGCCTTCTCGCCCAGGTAGTGCTTCCAATGCTTGGTTGCTAGAACAATGGCCAGCTCTTCTCGTTCTGTGGTGTGGTAGTTGCGCTCTGCCGGTAACAACTTTCAAGAGAAATATGCAATTGGAAGCCATCCGTCATGCCACTCTTGTTGTAGGACTGCTCTTATTGCTACGCCTGATGCATCCATAGCCAACTTGATTGGACATTTTGGGTCATACCACTTCAAGATTGGTGCATGTAGCAAGGCGGCCTTCAATTCTTGAAAGGCCAACTCTTGTGCAATTCTCCATGTCCACTTCTTCCCCTTGCCAAGTAGTGCCATTAAAGGCTGTGCAACCTTGGAGAAGTCCTTGACAAATCTACGATAGAATCCCGTCAAGCCCAAGAAGCTCTTAAGTTGAGTCTGATCTTCTGGGGCACTCCATTTTTGAATGACCTCTATTTTATCTGTCAATACTTGAATGCCCTCTGCACTTACTCTATGTCCTAAGTAGTCTACTTCAGACTTGCCAAACTCACACTTTGAGATTTTGGCGTACAACTGATTCTGTCTTAGAATTTGGAGGACCTCTTGTAGATGTTGTTTGTGTTCTGTCATTGTGCTACTATATACTAAGATATCATCCAAGAAGACGATAACAGACTTATCCAAGTATGGACGAAATATGTCATTCATTAGACTCATGAAAGTGGCAGGCACATTGGTGAGGCCAAAAGGCATCACAAGATACTCAAAGTGGCCATACCTGGTTCGAAAGGCAGTTTTGTACACATCCTCCTCTGCAATTCGGATTTGATTGTACCGCTCCGCAAGTCCAGTTTGGTGAAGTATCTCGCTCCATGGAGTTGATCAAACAGGTCATCCATGCGAAGTAAGGGGTATTTGTTCTTCACTGTTTGCTGATTGAGACCCCGATAGTCAATGCACATGCGCATTGTACCATCCTTCTTCTTCACAAACAAGACAGGGGCCCCATATGGTGATACGCTAGGTTGGATGAACCCTTTCTATAGCATCTCCTCAATTTGAGTCTTACACTCCTCCAACTCTTGAGGTGATAGGCGATATGGGGCCTTACAAGGAGGTGTCTTCCCCGGGAGTGTCTCTATTTTGTGATCTACTCGCCTTTTTGGTGGTAATCCTGAGGGTAGATCATCGAGAAAGACATCTTGAAACTCATCCACCACATCCTTCAATTTCTCAGGAATTTGTCCAGCGAGTTGTGCACTCTGGACTTCTCTTTTTAGACCCAGAAAACATCTATTGGTCTTATAGACAGTTGTCGTCACTACAACATATAGAGGCAGTTTCTGCCTGTGTGATTTTTCTTTAACCCCAATGATTGACCATTGGTGGGTTCTCACTACTTTCTTCCTCCAATCCACCATTGGTTTGTACTGCTCCATCCATGGCATGCCTAAAATTGCATCATAACGGGCTAACTGTATCACTTGCCACTCAATTGCTTCTTGATATTCTCCTACAGAGAGGGTTACCCGTCTAGGTAATGATTCAATCCTCTCTGTTTGCCTATTTGGTAACTCTACTTCTTCACTTCCATCTCTCTCTAGATCCATTCCCAATCTGATTGCAACAGAGCGAGACAAGAAATTCTCTGTTGCTCCCGGATCTATTAATACTCTCACTTGATTACCTTCTAGTATTCCATTCACAACAATCAATTGTGAGGTTGCCTTTCGGGATCTTTGCGCATTATTCTTCTTCCTTCCCTCGCTTCTCTACTTCCTTATTGAGCCAGTAAGGTTGCAAGGTACATTTACTGGCGATCTTCGTTTTCCGAAGTGGTTTCCACCTCCTCCTCTTCAATGTGCCTCTCCATGTTGTTCAAAGATCGCCTGTACGAAGGCCAAGGGCCTCTAGGGAAACGAGTGCGACAATTGGTAGATATGTGCCCAATACAGCCACAATTGTAACAACAGCGTTGTTCTCCTCGAGTCCCTTCTCCTTGTGGGACTCCATCTCTTCGTTCTTTTACCCGTCCTCGCTCTCCTTGAAGCGGTCGTGCTCCTCGATCCCGGAATCGAAGGTTGCCCAATTCCATTGGTACTGGTCCACCCATGTGTGGCATTTCTGCCCGATAATGTTGAGGTGGAACTACTCCTTCACCTCCACCTAATGCTCCGGCTATTCTCTGCGCACAAGCAATGGCTTCAAATACCGTGCGAGGGTTTTGCACCATGACTTCTTGGCGAATCCGCTCTTTCAACCCTCGTTTGAAATTGTCAAGAGCCTCTGCTGGACTCATGTCGGTAATTGCGACTTGTAGATCCAGAAATGCCTCCACATACTCTTGTACGCTATTCTTCTGTCTCAATCCCCATAGTCGGGTTCGAGCCATCTGCACAGAATCCACCGATTGGAAATTCTTGAGCAGTCCTTCTTGCATTGCTGTCCATGTGACCTCCCTTCTCTCTGCCAACATGGATCGTTCCCAAGCATCATACCATGTGAGGGCTTTATCGGTCAAGTACCCACATGCAAACACGCCTATAGCATGCTCTGTGATCTCTGTTGAGAACAATCAAAAATATCGATTCATTCTCAAGATCCAATTCTCCACTACTCCCATCGTACGCTGCCCCTTGTAAGGCTCGATGTTGCAGGTCTTCTTCATCCGGAGTAGCAATGTGGCTTCATCGTTGATAGGGTTCGTAGGCACGGGTGCCTCTCCAAGTACTTCAGTCGCAGGTACTGGGTTTTGAGACGGCTCTTCTTCTTGCATGGCTTGATCGTTCCTGAGGATCTGCACTTGACTTTGCAATGTCTCCATGGTCATCTTAATCTCTCAAAATTCATTCAACATCCCTTGCATTCCTTGCACCAGCTCTTGCAACTGCGGATCCATGGTGCCTGCAACACCCAATTGCTAACGTCTACTTCAATACAAAGTCAATATAATCACTCTGGAAGGCGCACGAACTATCGGAACTACCATTGGGACCTCAAAAGCTATAACTCGTTGATAATACTCCTCACCAAAATTCCTAACCACAAAATCTCTAAACATCAATTTTGGCCTCACTACATAACGGATTTCTACTTGAGTGTTGAAAGGGAGAGGATTTGGGACATTCATATCCATATTATCATAATAGAATGTAGATCGTCAAATCCCACTCTCTGTCATATATCACCACAGGTAGAATCACCGGGTTTGGTGAGTTCATCACTCTGTCCATGAATTCCGCACCGAAGTGATAAACTAGCGATACTCTCATCTGCTCACGCTGGATGTACATAACCTTGATGTGGAATGGGTTTGAGAATGGAAAGCTAGGTGCGGGAAATTGTCCCCCCGGCGCATCCATCCCATCCGCTCTCTAAAGTCCTTCCTAAGTCTAGCGATTACTCTATGTTCTCCACCTCAAATTACTCAGTTTCAGTAGTTCGTGCTATTCCAAGAGGGGTGATCCACTCTCTTGGACTAGAACACTTGCTCTGATACCATTGTAATACTCCGAGGACAAGAGAAGAGAGAAAACACAGATTGCACACTCAAACATTCGATGCCCCAAGGGAGCACCTTCTCTTTATTATATAGACAAAGAGGATCTCCTCCAAGGAAGCTCCACCATAGGATTAGGGACACAGATAGGTGACATGTCAGCAAGCTCCACCCTTGGATTACTGACTTGGATGGGTGACCTGTCTGGTCTAGATCCTATCTGGTTGGTCAAACGAGCTTTGACCGGAGGGAATCTTTAGGGAATCTTCATGTAGGAATCTCAGAATCACATGAGTAAGGTACCGTTGGAAAGCTCTCGATGAGACAAACCAGGGGGGAGGGAAGGCCAGCCTTTCTTCCATTGGGGAGGGGATCTGCACATTTTTGAGGCCTAATTCATCCGTTTAGGCCTCCGAAATTGCCTCCAAAGATTTCAGGCATATTTCGGTTCCTACTCTATTAGTAGAAGTCCCCTTTTGGTGATATCTCTTTCTGATCTGTTTAGTCCATCATGTGTAACATCCTTCCAGATGTTACCAAACCAATTCTCACCTTTAAATCATATGTCTAGCTATGTTCTAAGGTTCTCAAGTCTATTTCGGTTTCTGCCCTATTAGTAGAAGTACTCTTTTGGTGATACTTCTATCTGATCTATTTTGACCATCATGTATAACATCATTCTAGATGTTACCAAACTAAATTTCACATCTAGATCATATGGCTAACCCTTGGTATTACACCTTCAAAGATTTTAGGCATATTTAGGTTCATACTCTATTAGTAGAAGTCCCCTTTTGGTGATACCTCTTTCTAATCTATTTAGTCCATCATGTGTAACATCCTTCCAAATGTTACCAAACCAATTCTCACCTTTAAATCATATTTCTAGCTATTGGTTCTAAGGTTCTCAAGTCTATTTTGGTTTCTTCCCTATTAGTAGAAGTACTCTTTTGGTGATACTTCTATCTGATCTATTTTTACCATCATGTATAACATCATTCTAGATGTTACCAAACCAAATTTCACATCTAGATCATATGGCTAGCTCTTGGTATTACAACAGACCACAAACCTCTAGTCTACCTCGAGATGCAAAATTTGGATCTATCTCGTCGCCAAATTTGGTGGGCAGAGTGGTGACAACGCTACAACATGAAAATCACCTACATGGAAGGTAAGACACAACTTGAAGATGCATTCACCCGCATGCCAATGGCAAACAACTTGGTGGTAGAGGTTAAGATTAACCCTGAATTCTGGCCAAAGATTTTGGCTACTACAAAAACTGATCCACAGATTGTAGAAGCACAATCATCCAAAAGGGTCACCAACACCCAAGGACTCACCTTTTGGGATGGCAGATTATGGATCCTAAATGTCCCAAAATTACACACCACCATTCTAGCGGAATGTCATGATTCGGCCATTGCAGCTCATGTCGGAGTGGACAAGACCTTGGATGCAGTCAAGCGCCATTACTATTGGCCCAAGATGAGCAACGATGTGATGGACTATGTGCGTAGCTGCCTACTCTTTCAAGAGAAAAAAGCTTCTAATCAAGCTCTTGTAGGGCTCCTTCAACCTCTCCCCACTCCTACCCAATGTTGGGAACAAGTGAGTATGGATCTCGTCTGTGAATTACCCAAGACCACCTCAGGGTTTGACTCCATTGTGGTCTTTGTGGACCGGCTCAGCAAAATGATTCATGTACGCCCTCCCACCAAGGAGGTGACCGCTCTACAACTAGCTCAATTATACTTAGATGCAGTCTTTGCTCACCATGGCTTGTCTAGAGTACTCATCACCGATAGAGGCACCCAATTCACCAGCTTGTTTTGGCAAACACTCTTTGGTTTCTTCAAAACTAAGTTGGCCATGTCCACAGCTTACCACCCACAAACAGATGGCCAAACAGAGCGGGCTAATTGCACGATTGAAGACATGTTACGCGGCTTCACCTTAGAAGAGCAAGAGAGGTGGTACACCCTACTTCCATTGGTGGAATTCGCTTACAACAATTGAGTGAATGCATCCACTTAAGCCATTTTGTTCTTCCTCATGTATGGTGAGCATCCCTTCACACCTTCTAGCTTGATGAAGATCCATCCAATGGCTACCAAGGTCGATGCAGTCAACACCTTTGTTTCTAGAATCCAACAAGGTGTGGAGAGCGCCAAGCATAGATTATAGATTGCACAAAATTGACAAAAGCAATATGCTTATGCACACCATAGGCACATGGAGTTCAATGTTGGGGATCAAGTGTGGCTATCAACAACCAACCTCACATTAGTTGGACCTCGTAAGCTCAGACCTCGTTTTATTGGGTCTTTCTTGATTCTTCGTCGCATTGGCGCTATGGCCTATCACCTTGAGCTACCACCACACATGAAGATCCATCCAGTGTTCCATGTCTCCCTACTATGCAGATATGCTCCCCAATCAGGCCAGGGTCATTCCACACAAGATATTTGACCTTGTCCGACACTCATTGATGGCATAGAGGAATATGAAGTGGAGCGGATTCTCCAAAAATGCATGTGTGGTACTCGCCATCCGCGGGTGGACTATCTAGTACAATGGAAAGGTTACCCCCTCTATGAAGCCACCTGGGAGGCCGCTGCCAATTTGGCACATGCACCGGTGTTGGTGCAAGCATTTGAGCAACAATTGCACAACGAGGACGTTGTCTTAAAAGGAGGGAGGTCTATAATACCAAGAGCTAGCTATATGATCTAGATGTAAAATTTGGTTTGGTAACATCTAGAATGATGTTATACATGATGGTCAAAATAGATAAGATAGAAGTGTCACCAAAAGAGTACTTCTACTAATAGTGCAGAAACCAAAATAGACTTGAGAACCTTAGAACCAATAGCTAGACATATGATTTAAAGGTGAGAATTGGTTTGGTAACATCTGGAAGGATGTTACACATGATGGAATAAACAGATCAGAAATAATTATTACCAAAAGGGGACATCTACTAATAGAGTAGGAACCGAAATATGCCTAAAATCTTTGAAGGCAATTTCGGAGGCGTAAACGGATGAATTAGGCCTCAAAAATGTGTAGATTCCTCCTTCCTAGTGGAGGAAAGGTTGGCCTTCCCTCCCCCTCTGCTTTGTCTCATCGAGAGCTTTCCAATGGTACCTTACTCACATGATTTTGAGATTCCTACAAGAAGATTCCCTAAAAGATTCCCTCCGGTCAAAGCTTGTTTGACCAACCAGATAGGACCTAGACCAGACATGTCACCCATCCAAGTAGGTAATCCAAGGGTGGAGCTTGCTGACATGTCACCTATCTATGTCCCTAGTCCTATGGTGGAGCTTCCTTGGAGGAGATCCTCTTTGTCTATATAATAAAGAGAAGGTGCTCCTTTGGGGCATCAAATATTTGAGTGTGCAATCTGTGTTTTCTCTCTTCTCTTGTCCTTGGAGTATTACAGAATGACACCTTGATCAAGCGGTTGAAAATCATTGGTAGAATTGGGTGGGAAAAAAAGGATGCATAGGTTATGATACTTGAAGAGTGTTTCTTGTGAGCCCATTGGATCAAAAAATTTGGCCGCACAGACATATGATGAACAATTATCCCAGAGGATATAGAAGATGTTGTTGCACTACTTGGAAATTTTTTTGTATGTGTGTAGCAAGCGTATATATGAGGATGTGTCTTCCCATGATTTGGTTTGGTGGTCATAAATAATACCAAACACCTTACTTATATCAAGAATATTCTTCAAAGCACATGGATGTATGCTCTTTGCAATAACCTAAGTGCAAAACTTCTTGCCTAAAGCGCTAACTCAGAGAGTCATTATGATTGGTTCTTTGCTGCATGTGACACCATGACCATCCATATTGACTATGCAGAATGATCTTGATCATGTGGTGCAATGTTGTAGAGCTGACTTGTCGATGTTGATAATGCATTCAAGAGGGACATCATTCAGATTTCATAAATTTTGTGCTAGCACTTCTTGGCGTACATTGGATTGAGGCTATTTTTTTCTCCACACTTCTTGCTGGTTGACTAGATGCAATTTAGATACTTCTCAACCCATCGTTCAACGCAGCAAATGCTTGCAAAGCAACTACATATGATGGTTTCAAACATTTGGTGAAGTCATGCAAGATCTTGTCTTTGAAAAATAGAGCCTTGTTCTTGAGCACCTCGCCAATCATATTCAGCATTGGTGCATCAATCTCAATGCACATATGCCATTGATGCACCATGTTGGTAAGAAGTTGCACTCGAGTTGATGTCAAAACTTTTTTCAATCCAATTTGATTCAAATCAGATGCCACCTACTTAATGAGTTCCCTCTATTTCCCTCTAGATTTTGGTCATGGTCATACTTGCCACTACAAATTGCAAAACCGCTTGTTCAGGTTGATTGGGAAAATTGATAACCTCCAACTTAGTCTTCATGTCCAAATACCTATGCTTCTTGACATTAACCAAAATGTGTGTAGATAATTGAATACAACAATATAGTAGCACCAACATCAATCACCTTGTGATCAAAAAGGAAAAATAGCAAGAGTAGGAAAATGGTGTGTAGGATTGTGCACCCAAGTTCTAGAATGTTCCAAAATGTCAAGACTCAAGAGTGAAAGGGGTTGCACACTTTCCTCTAGTTAGTGAACCTCTCAATAGTGACATCCATTGCTAGTACAAATGTATGTCACTATTGGGAGGTTTTACTTTGTACCGTATATGAGCAAATGGAAGCAGAAGTTGTTTGTAGAACAAGGGATCCTAAACCCACTTTGGACCAAATCAATGCACACCGGAGACATGGAGATGGAAGCAAGGAAATGCACACAAGAACTGATGCAAACCAAATACATGCAACTGTTAATCTAAGCAAGTAAATACATGCAAGTATAAGCAAATAGGACTAGACTAAAGATGCACAACCAAAATTAATTTGTGTACTTTATAGTGGACTAGCTACTGTAGTGGTATAAAATAACAAGAATTTTTTGATAATTATGAGCCTATACAAGATAGTGAAGGTACATTCAACCTTCCTCCTCATAATTCACTTGATATGGAAGTTATGAAACTAACAATTTTGTTGGTTGAAATATCCAGATTGTTAGCTCCATTGAAACCTTATGTGTCACACAATTGGGGCCTATCCCTATTCTAACTCTTTTGTCTCTCCCTTGTATGGTGTAACAATATGGAGTTTAACGACAAAGTTAGTCAAGACTAATGAAGTAGTGAATAGGCCAAATTAGCCTAGAAAATTCTAGAAGTATCTAAGAAGCTTCTTGGGAAGCTTCCTACTAGCTTAGCTTGCACCCCAAGTAGGTAGTTTCTAGAAGGAAGCTTCTAGAAGCTTCCAACCAATTTAGCTTGCATGCCAAGTAGACAGCTTCAAGAAGGAAGCTTCTTGAGTAGTTTCTCAATTAACTTGGCTTGCATTCCAAGAAAGTGGTTGAAAGAAGCTTCTTGAGAAGCTTCTCAAGACCCTTGTATGCTCCCTATAAATACAAGAGCCAAATCTCATACTAGGTATTTTGAGTTTTCACACGTTCAAGCGTCCCAATGTGATCTTCCACTCTCCTATTTCTCTCCTTGACCTTGGTCTTTTACATATGGCTTCTCCCACATTCAAGTGTCCCAATGTGATCTTCCATTCTCTTATTTCTCTCCTCAACCTTGGTCTTTTACATATGGCCTCATGGGGTCTTCCCATCCTTTATCTTTTTGTGTTCTATGTGGTTACCTTCTTCCTAATCTAAGAGCCAACTAATTATAGCTCTTATGAGGTCCTAAGTTTGGTTGAGTTTTGAGGCCATTCTTATTAGTTGTATTCATGTTATTGTTTGGAATGACCTTCAAGTGTTTTATTAAGTCAAACAAACATAATTGCTATCTTCATGAAGAAGAGTGAGTGAGCATACAGAAAAGTAGATTCAAGACTCTCTCAAGTCAGCTTGTTATGGATTTCTGCACCTACAAGACAATGATATTCACCTCCAAATTGACCGGCTTTGGAACCAAATAAAGTGTATGATGAGGCAAATTCTATATTACTGTACATTGGCCTTTCAAAGACTCATCTTCTTTCCCATTACATAATGAATTCTTTACTCTATACATTCCTTGCAAAAATGACCGTCTCGCTATGGTGAACATTACTAAAGCTAGTGAGGAATAGGTAAAAGTGTGATGCAATGTTGTTGTGGATGTCTTCTTAGTATGTCTAGCAAGTTGATATATGCTTCTAGTGCATCTCTTGTATCAATGGGATCTATAGATGAACTCTCCAGATCCAATTTACCATTTGGGATCAACTACTTCTAAAAGCCTATGTATTGACTGTTTACTTTCTCCCAAGGGGAGTTCTCATGATGGCACAAAATTGCCCAAACTAGATGTTAAATGTATGACAACCTTTCTTATATTGGTCCCTTCTCTATCCTCATGAGGTTGTACCTCGTGAGCCTTATCACAGATGATTGGATAGAACATTGCCTAATATTGCATTTCAGGTCATTTCAGGACATAAGTGACATCCATTTACTAAGCACCATACAGCTATAGGTGCAACTTCCATAACCTTCCTCAAAACTTCTGTGATTTCTCTCCACACAATTATTTTGAAACCTTAGAGGCAAAATGCAACCACTTGGGATAGCAAGAAGGATAGAATACCCCTATCAAGCCAAACAAGGAGAAGAAAAAAGGGGTAAAATGAGGCTAAGCCCCAATTGTTTTGGTAAGAGAAATCTACCCTACAACACCTAAGATATCTGAGCTATGCAAGTTGTATGGTCTACAAACAACTGGACTATCTGAAAAAGCATCACCTAGTATGATTGCTCTCCTTTGGATTGCACTAGCCTATACTCTCTATAGAGCAATGTACAAATACTGCCTAAAATATGTGGTGAAATATGATAGTGATAGTGATACCCTTGATGTCTTTAATGATATACCCTTGTGCTCTCCTTGACAAAAGTGTCAAACCCTATGTCCATCATTCCATATAACTCCAAGGTTAGAGGAACAAAGAGATAACCTTGCTTCATACCACTATACTTAGAGATCTTGCCTACTATTGTTGTGCTTGCTGCCCATCTCAAAGGATGAGTGATCACTCCTTAAACACCACATCATGTGTAAGGTCCATAACCACAATATCCACTATTATCACTTGGTCATTTAGGACCAAGTATTACTCTACCATGACTTGTGTCAACTGCAAAGCATACCATTGCTCCTTCCAAACAAGTTATCGACTCTCTCATGCCATGGCAAACACAATATCCTTGATAGCATCATGAGTAGCTATCCTTTGTCCTACAAAATGAAACCTTGTCATATGGACCACTATTGCATCTAGTGTAGAACCTCAGTCACAAGTGAGTAATGAAGATGTAGATGGGTGGACCAAACCTAGGCAAAACCTCATCACTATAGAGAAATTACACGGTCAAGCTAGGATCCATGAGCATGCATCCTTGCTAGAGCAAAAGCAAAGACATGCTCTAGTAGTAGGAGGAATGGATGAATCAACTAAGAGAGAATGTATTATATATTGAAATTGTTGTTCCATCAAGGAAGATTGCAAACCTTTGGTCCAATTTGATGGTAGGGAAGCAAAGGATGGAAGGTCCTTCCATGCCTATGGAGATATACAATCTCTCATTTTTTGCAATAACATCTGGAGAGAAAAAGATCTCTCTTCCACCTTGGTCACATACTTCTCTAAGATTGGCCTATCATCAACCACAAAATGGCAGGAAAGAAGAGGTGCCAAGAGAACACGACTACCCAAAAATGCTAAAGGTATCATCTCCTCCATACATAGTAGGCCTACCTCTCTACACAAGATTGGTAGAAATGTTTTTTTATGTGCCAGATCCTGGATTACACACTCAAATGTCCATGGTCCAATGATATCATCAAAGACACCCATAATCCTCCTAACAAATGCTCTCAAATGTGATACAAAGGTCATAGAAGGGGGAATTGTGTGAAGAAGGTATGTTGGTCTATGAGCAATATTAGAGGAGATTATACCAAATACCGTCTCTAGATCTCTTAATAAAGAGAGGTCATCCATATGAAGAATATCTTATGCAAGAGCTACATCTAGGAAGCGTGTAACAAAATCCTCAGATCCTATTGGCACTCCAAGGATACGTAGGCCATTTGTAGATGTGATACACCCCTCTAGAAGTTGGAGGTGAGGAGTAATACCTAAAGGGGACCATGCTCTACACTTTGACACCTTGACTCTCAAGCCTACAAGATGAAGCTCAATAATCAAGTGGTCAAAGGCCTGCCTAATCTGATTCACAAGGTATATATCATCTACCAAGGAGGGAAAAACACAACCTGGCATGGCCAAAGTAGTAGATAAGAGGGCTCTAAAATGAGCCATGGCAAATAAAAGCCCCCTTAAAGGATCTCCCTATCATGTACCAATGACCGACTCCAAGACAATGACTCCTTCCTATGAGAAGCCATGTAGTAATAAATGGAAGAAAAAGAGCCATAGAAAGACCACATGAAAGGAATGGGACTTGCCAAGGATCCACCGGCCTGCCTATGCTCTCTAAAGAAGGATGTACATGAGATGTTGTTAAAAGCATTCTCAACATTCACCTTTACAACAACACATATTGAGTGGATGTTTAGGAGTTTGTTGATGCCTAAAGATAAAGCCTCACAACCTCCACATGTAACAACTCCAAATTGATATGGATTGAGGTGTTGTTGGAAGTGAGAACAATGTTGAAGGACAATGGTATGACTAACCAAATATAAAAATATCTACCCAATAGCAATCAGTTTAAAACCTCTTGTGCCCTTCTCCATGGCAAGAAGTTGACTAGCACCAAACACATGACTAATTGATGTATAAATCTCTCCTCTTGCTACTACTATAGCCATTTGAAAGAGCTTGATAAAACCACTAGAGGGATCATCAAGCTGGAAGTAATCTTTAAGATGCTCATATACCGTCCCTAACAAAACCTCCAAAGGAGAAGCATGAGGCAATGCACAACGCTTGTGCAAAAAATTGGTCTATCAAGACATAAAAGTTGCTCAAGCTAATAGTATAAGACCTCTAGTAGTACACCCTCTCCTACAATAGGATGTAATGAGGGTAAGGAAGAGATAGAAAAAAGTTGTAGGGCTTGCATTGCTCTACTATACTCTCCTACTTGACTGTAATACCAATAGCTAGACATATTAGATAGAGGTGTCACCAAAAGAGCACTTCCACTAATAGGGTAGGAGCCAAAAACACTTTGAAAACTTCAAAGCCAATTTTGGAGGCTTAAATGGATGAATTAGATCTCAAAATGGAAACTTTCCTCCGATTTTGGGAAAGGCCTCCACCTGGTATAGTGAAGACACCATCATTGGAGAAATAGGAATAAGAACCATGCTAACCCATCCATCACAAGCCAATCAATCAAGTGATAAGCAAAAGCCTATCTAGCCTCATCATGGAGTGTATGTGGAAGCCTATGGAATAGGCATGGACAAGGAAAACTAGATTCAAATAACCCAAAAATACAATCTATATGAGATGCTATTTACTTCTATGACTCAATCTTAGCCCTATTTTACTTCCTTTGTCTTTTCCTTGTATGGCTTGATGGGGTCTTCCCATCCTTCTTATTTTTGCTGATAGTTGCATTTGTTGTAGCAAGGATATGAGAAGCAATTGGGAGAGGCAAGGCAAAGCAACTTGATCAAGTATTCTATTAGTTTAGAAATGGCATATTAGCTTGAGATAATTCATTTCTCATTCATGTGATTAGATTTGCAATAAAAAAAAGTTACTAGAAGTGTTTTGAGTATCTTTTTAATGGTCCATGTGTTTTATAATTACTATGTAGGTTTAAAAAAATTTCACAACAGTTTTCAATCTTTCTCAAATCTTTATCTTCTGCATGAACTTCTGTTGACCACATATACTCATTTAAGTTCTGATTTGCATACAATTGAATTAGACATTGATCTCATTTTCTCTTCAGATCTTTCCTCTAGACAGCTCTAGGATGTTTGCATTGTACATACCTAATGAGCCTCTCAATGAAGCACAAAATGCTTGTATCTCTTTTACCATGTGCTTCTCCATAAACTCCTAGAATTCTTTCCAATGCTTTTGACCAAACTGACTTTGCAAGTCATTCCCTTCAAAATTACATCATATGTGAGATTTGTAACTACAATATTTAATCTGCTTACCTATTTGTCTCAAACCACCCACAAGTTTATTCTACAATTTAAAACTCTTATTTGCAATATATACTACCGCTCTTTATAGTGAAGTATTTATTCTATGGTATTATTGTAAAGACTATATATTTAATAGCATAATGGATAGCTATCCTTTATATTCCCAATGGACTACATGCCATGTAGATCTTTTATTTCATCTAAAATAGTATGAGATTTATATGTAAATAATAAAGATACATATGGTAGACTAGACCTAAGCAAAACTTTATAACTTTAGAAAAAGTAGATAACATGAAGCAAAATACTCTCATGTAAGATTGATTTAGGATCTAAGGGCTTATATTATTGCCAAAGACATATCCTATTAGAATATGGAACATATGTGTCAATTACAAGGTAATGTAAGGCTTACTAAATTTTCAATTCATAAGGAAAATTGTAAATCTTGAGTTCAATTGGAAGGCAAAGAGTAAAAGGATGGAAAGATGGAAGATAATCTTGTACTTGAAGGAACAAACATCTCTTATTTACTACAATAGTACTTGGAGAGCAAAGGATCTCTCTTACACATCCATCACATATGTTTCTAGGACTAGTCTACTAGAAACCTCAAAATGAGAGGAAAGAAAAGCTGGCAAGAATACCTCTTCTACCTACCCAAAAATGTTATAGAAAACATCCCCTTCATAGCTAGTAAACCTATCTCTCAATTGGTAAAGATATTTATCTAAGTATCAAGTCACCTATCACATATTCAAAAGAGTTAATGATAGCATCAAAGACTCACATGATCTTCCTAAAAAAGACTCTCAAGTATATAGGAAAGTCAAATAAAGAAGAACTACACAAAGAAGCAAACAATTAAGTTGATAGATAATATAGATGAGAGTATATTAAATGCTACTTATGGATCTTTGAGTAGAGAAAAATCATCCACATGAAAGATATACTCTCCAAGTATAGTATTTAAAAAGTGTATGATAAAATCCTTGGATCATATTTGTATTCCAAGAATACATAAGCCATTTGTGATGTAGTACAACCCTTTGGAAGGCTAGAGGTGAGTAGTAATATCTAAAAGCTTGTACTTTGACACTTTTTCATTCAAGTCTACAAGATGAAGCTCAATAGTCAAAGAATCAAAGGTTTGCCTAATTTAGAATATACGTTTTATCAATAATGTATGGAATATGTGTGTATGTTTGCTAAAGTGTGAAAATCTAAACCTAACATGGCTAAAATAGTAAACAAACGAGCTAAAAAAATGAGCCATAGCAAATATAGGTCATTGATTAGCACCTAACACTTGATTAGTTGAAATAACTTCCCTTACTTGGAAAACTTTGTAAAACCACTATAGTGATCATGGACCTCTTAGCATTCTCTAAAATGCTCATAAACCCTTACTAACAAGCCTCTTGAGAGAAAACATAAGACAATGCATAATGCATAGGTAGAAGGTGATCAATCAAGATAGAGTAGCACTTAAGCTAATACTCCAGACCTCTAATGTTACTCTCTGATATCTAAAAGGACCTAATAGATAGAAAGATGAAATAATAGTACACTCAAACATAAACAAAGGTTGTATTGTTTATGTCATTCTACTATACTCTCCAACCTTACCTAAGATCCTAGATTGTGATACTCGAGTGTATTATGTGATATCTTTTGACTAAAATTCCCTTCTAAACCTTATAACTTGAATGTGTTTTTCTTGTAGAGTAACCTAATCCCTAGCTTAAAATCTACAAAATCTGGTAACCATCTCTCGCCCACATGCGACCTTCTAGTATAACAAAGATACCCTTGTGCATGCAAGAAGAATAAGAATAATAGCAATTCATCTAAATGATCAAGTGGTGAGAAAAAACCTATCTAGCGTTGTATAAAGTGCACAAGGGAACTTATAGAATAAGCAAGACTATGGAAAACTAATCTTCAATAGCCATAGAATACAATCTATTTTAGATATTAATCTCTCCTAATTTGATTAACATATACAAAAATGGTTAACAAAAATATCAATGTAATATGTGTATGATACTAATGTGATTGCTAAACTCTAATATGTATCCCAAATGGTCTAATGATAACTTTTGTGTATCTTTTTCACATGGACTTTTATCTTTTGCAAAGCAAGATTCTTTAAACACCAGTTATGGTATGTCTCACATATATCAGGTGTATCTCACATAGCTCTAGATAACACCACATGGCAAGTTAAACCATAACAATAGTAATAAAGCATACTCTATCCTATACCTTCTATATCTACAAAACAGCCTATACCTTACATGAAAAAATATTAATTTTAAAACCCTTGAACATTCTAAACCCTATATCTTTTATTTTGTGATCTCCAAAACTTTGAAACTAAATTCTAATAAAACAAGTAATAAAAACTTCAAACGACCACTCTCGATCTAAAAAGTAATAAGTTAAAACACTAAAATACTTAAATCGCTCATATCTTCCTTCAAATTCTCATACCCTAAATTTTCAATAGTTTTTAATTGAAAGTAGAAATAGAAATTAGAAAAGAAAGAGAATCCCCAATCTACATATGCACACTGTTTTAAAAATTCATCGCGCGTACTCTCTTGATGAACTTTATCCATTCGGTACAAAGCCCGTTCCCTAGCTGATTACCAGGTCCGTTAACTTTTCCGTTTCTGCAATCCATATGTTTGACTTTCGTCCATTTGTAAGCCAGCCCAGTCCGTTCCCTAGCTTATTACCAGCTCCGTAGACTACTACGATTCAGCAATCCATATTTTCAACTCTCCTCCCTTTGTAAGCGTGCCTAGTAAACTTGCTTCTGAACTGAACTGGAATGATCTATGAACGGGTTATTCTCTCTATAATTTTCTCTCAGTGGAAAATCTTGACTTTGGTCCTGTGGTAAATCCTACACACTATGAGGCTACGATGGCCAAAATACCTGTTCAATTATTACTGTACATCTTCAGCTACAGTTGGTTATGGAATTTCCTGGAAGTGGACATGAAAGAGGCTATGGACATTCGCGTCTAACGACATGAGAACATATCGATTAAGATTTATATGAGACTAGGAAGATTCTAACATCTGTTCTGAAACTAAAACTTGTATTGCACAACCGGTACATAAACTCACGAAGGTTGATATGGCACAAACCATTACAGGCACAACATAGTCTCAATGTGTTCTGAAACATATGATTTTGTCAAGACTTCATTTCTTCGACAAACCATAACTCCCCTTGAAATTTGCTCTTCAAGTGCCCAAAGGCGTGCCGCTTTATGTACATGTCAATTCCACTTCATCCCACTTCATGTGTGGGTGATAGAGTTGGCACATAATCTGGAGAGAATCTGAAAGCACTGGTCTTGGATGTGCTTTCATCGAGTAACTAAGAGATCAAAAAACTGCTTTCTAGTTTGAGAAAGTTGAATAGATCTCGAGAGACGCTTGATTCCAAGAAATCCTATACTTTCGGAGTAGCCCCCAGGCAAATTCCGAACCACTGTTCTAAATACGCTAGTTCCTCACCATCAATACTGTGACCAAGTCCTGGGTAGGCCTGTAGCAGACAAACAAAATTCGTGGTACAGTGAGTGTAAAATTTAATTGTCTGGAAATTAGATGGTCGAAAATTGAACCAAAGCGGGCTGGAACCCTCGCATTCACTTCGATTGCGTTGAAAACAGACAGAGATATCCTTGGAAGGAAGAGGATTTCCCAGTAAATAAAAATTGTGAACGTTTACAGTGACTATGGTGGAAGTACATTGAGGTAAAAACACTTCAACAGAGAATGGAGTATTTGAGCAGCTCACAAGTTATCACATCGAATCACAGCTGGAAAGAGAACGTGGAACCTAACGACCCTAGATCCTTGGATATCTGTGTCAAGCATTATGCTCACTTAACTAAAGACATCATATGATGAATCCCCAGCAAGTCAACAGACCAAGTCAAAAGTTACCTGTCCATCGTTACACGATAAACAAGGGTCGACCAAACGAAGCCATTGGAGGATAGTCATCTGATCTGGAGGATAGTCACAGCTCTCTACTGGTGACTTCTCCAGAGTCGACTCCAATAACAACAGGTACAAGCAATCCATTTACAAACCGAGCTTCCTTGTGAAATTTCTTACCTTGAACTCACATCCGACCCCCGCATGTTCGAGGAGGGGTGGGCCGGCTTGGCCTGCTTTGAAATCCACCACATTGTCGCTCATCCCATGGCTCCACAATATTGGTGTCTGCCATTGAAGACCCCAAGTCAGCAACACCTTCTGTGATATACTTACGTCTAAAACCTAGAACATAATAATATCTTGTTGGCTTATTACATGTACCTGAATATATGAATAATGTGAGCAGAAGCCTTTCACCAAACGGGGGAGCCAGAACCCACTTAGGACCGAACCGATACGAACCAAAACCATGCATATGAAAGCAATGAAGTGCATGCAGGAACTGATCCAAACTGAAGTCAAACTGATCTAAGCAAGTATGTATATGCAGAACGGAACGTTAGGGGAATCGTTAGAAAGCTGAAGTGAAAATTGAACCTGAATATACCTGCTTGGCCTTGGCCGGAATGGTACTGATGAACTCCGGATTTAGGGGCACCCAACCACTGAATACAGCTGCTCCACCCAACGTTTCAGGATATAGCAAGGCGCTTGCTAGAGAAAGAGCACCTGCATTGCCACACAGAGAGTGAATTCGCGTGGAGAGAAAATGAGGACTCGGTTACATATTAAAGTCTGATATGACAGAGAAATTCACAAATGGCAGTCTCTAAATTTTCAGTCGAAAAGTTGACAATTGAAGCAAGTCTTCATGATTGTAGACATCAGTCGAAAGTTGGCAAAGTTGAAGCAAAGTCTTCATGGTTGTAGAAAAATGAGGACCTAAAAGAAGGTAATTTACAACAGACAAGTTGGTGGTGTCTACCTCCTTGACTAAAACCGCAGACGAAGATTTTGTCTGGACTTACACCGGCTGTCACCTCCTTGTCAATCATGCTGTGCACGGACCTCACAGCTCTTCGAACTCCTTCCTCCATCTCGGGAGATTGCTGCGAGAGGTACCGGTGAAATAAATTAGATAACATTGTACTTCAGGGCACACAAGAATAGCAACCATTTACTCTGCGTAAGCAACACGCAGAACTGGCAATTATCAGCTTCACCCACTCTTGCGTCTGTGATCTCAACCAATTTGCGTGATTGAGAATTATATATAGATCGCTGATTAAGCTTGACCATACAGATGGTACATCTTAATCCAAACAATTAAGCAAGATGTGCACTTCTCCAAGATCATCTTAAGAATCAATTGACTTGATAATTCTAACTACGCATGGCATGGCTGGGAAAGGGAAAGAGTATGTTCTTACTGCGCTGATTGGCAATTCGGCAACGTCAAACCAGGATGGCATTAACGCGCCATCTGTAATTTTGGATGAATCAAGGAACTCAAAAGCAGTAAGAAGAATTGCAATATGCACACAAATAACTCTCAGTGCCAATAAACCAGCGCAAAACCCTAGCCAGACTTCACTCACAGAGGAGCTAGAGGAAGAGATTTCCGACATGAATAGAAGACGCAGCTAACGTACAAGTAGAACTTATTGTTTGTTTTCAAACATTGAAGACATAAGCAAACTTATTAACGAATAGCTTTCAAAGACGCGTCAAATATCTTCAGGGGCTTATACTGATAGAGCGAATAATCAAATCTGTTCCTTCAAATCGGAAACAGCGCGGCCAGGGTCAATATGGCCAATCTTCTCTTGAATTCATAATTTTGAGCTTCCAGGGAACAGGAACGGAGATCCAGCTGACATAAACGATGAGAACAGCGATCGAAACAGAACGCAGCAATCAAAAAGGGACGGAAGAAACTCACAATTGGCAGTGACCCGCTGCGTGGGAGCGGAAGGAAACAGCCACTTCACATTGTTCATAAACTTGGCGGTGAAGAACGATTTCAACCCGACGTTGGCAGGTCCGGAATCACCAAGACCGTGCAACCAAATCACCACCGCACTGGAAGCCATCTTCGCCTGCTCGCAGAAAAAGGAGATGGACAATATATCTCTCCGTCTGGCTGATTTTGCTCCTTCTCGAGCGCCAGCGACCAAATGTGTTAGTGGAACGAAAGAACTGTTTATACCCGACGCAAATAGACCGCTAATCACGCGCTACTGTATGGGCACTGTCGAAGTTTACCAACCTCATTAGCTGCACAGAACTAGTTAAACTGTCAGTCCGAGTATATACACTCAAAGTATCAACTTTACTTGATTCATGGGGAGTCTAAACTCGTGTTTGGCCTGACTCTTTTCTCCCTCCTTTTCATCACACAGGACAATGAAAATAAGTGCTCTCTACAGCGCAGAGAGTGCGTGTGAAACCCAAACGTATATTTGCATGTTGAGGTAGAAAGAAAAGAAGAGAATATTCGTGTACGCAAAACTTAAAATTAGATTTTCCACACGTGAGGCTACTAATACCAACTTGTGGTCTAATAATAAAAATACTAAAAACTGAGATCACAATTCGGATAACTTGACGGCCCTTCTTGACTGACCACAAAATCCCACCACCAGTAATAATACCAAGCAGGGCAAGTGCTTCATGAAGGTGAGTTCTCAGAAACTCGATTCCGTCGGGGTAATCTAATTAGTCCTTTGACGCCAAGGTAACGGCTTAGTCGTACCTACTTCCAGGATCCAGCTCAAACGTTGAAACAGATGTTAATTTATTCTGGGCCAACTCAAAACTTGATCGCATTTGCGAAGGGTAATTTTCAGCATCACATGTCGAACGGGCCAACCACGAGAATTACCTGGTAGCTGGCGTGGTAGAATACAAAGAGTCCGCTGCTGCTTGAGGTTCATGGCAAGTGGGGAATGTAGGTCCTATTCGTTGCTTCATCAGGGCTGCATGTGGTAGTGTGTATCGAGAAACAAGAGTATAGCGATGGGCTAAGGCTGGCACATACTGATACTCGATCTCACTGCTGTTCCTCCCATGAACGATGAATCTGAAATGTTTTGCACAGTCCACATATACTTCAGTTTTCCACGTAAAAAGCACTTTAAGTTGTGAAGAGGTGACCCCCACTATTGTAGGCCTGGAAGACTACGCCAATCGTACCAGATATTGCTCGTGAAGCCCGCGGACTGGGCCAAGCAGATTGGTATAGTCGTTAGTTTTCAAAGCAGAATATCCAAAGAGACCACAAGGCCTGAAGTGTTAGAATCTAGAATCAATTGACACTTTGACAATCTATATGTTGTTGATCTATTGGTAAAATTAGATTCTAATCAATTAGGCTATTATTAGTAACTGGATTTAGGTTGCATTTGTTCATGACAAACACCCCAAGGATCTTAGCTTTTGGACCTCTCACACTTTTTGGGGTGAGTCTATTCATAGTTATTAAAGTTATAAATTTTGTATTTGATTTTAATTTTCTCGTGACGCGAAGCGTTCAGAGAGCACTCTCATATTCCCGTTATCTGTTATTTTATTTTTTTCTCCGATCCACACAAGTTTCAGATTTGCTGGACTTCAAATACTAGTGAAGTGTAACAGACTCTTTGACGATAGGATGCGAACGACTATTTTCTCCTTGAAAGGGCTTTTAGAACATCCCAAAGGGACCTCAAGATATCCTGGGGCTACGCTAGAATTCTAGAATTCCAACACACAGCAAGTTCAGTAGTACAGTGGTGAATTCTCAACGATCCAATTCAGTGTTGAATTGATCTTGATCCGGAAACAATTCATTGATTTCTTCATTTCACTTCACAGATCTTCATTGCAATGCCCATATATAAAGAGACGAGGTTTGACGAACACCACCTTCAGGCGCACTTTGCGGGAGCAATCCCATATAAAAGCCTGTATCTTGTGAACAAAGGGCAGCACATTCAAATTCTTCTGGGCCCTCCATCTCTTATCGGGGAATGAAGTGCATAACGTTGCCTTCCTACTATCCTGCAAGCAAGCTTGATCTACAGATGATCTTCCAAGCAAACTACCAAGGGACTGCATTAATGTGTTTCAACTGCCATTGTCGGCTTGGAGGAAACTGACGTATAGAAGAATGAAGATCTTTACGCTTCTCCTATCCGTCCTCCAATGAATCAACTCTGTGGTCGGACAGCTTCAAAGCAAATGGTGAAAAGATAACTTTTCAAGCGAACTCTAAGCGGACCGCATCAATGTCTGTCAACTGCGATTATCGGTTCGGAGGAACGGACGCATAAGTAAATCTTTGCGTTCCTTTCATTGGTCTTCCAATAAATTAACTCTGTGGTCGAACAGCCTCAAAGCAAATGGTGGAATGCCTACTTGGCATAAGTTTAGCGCTACTTTACAGATCCTAGCTCCTCCTTCAGCTCTTTGACATACACATCGATCGACTTGTCCCACTTAGCAGCCTGCTCTAGAACAGTAAGAGCTTCTTCCTTCAGGCCTTCTTGACTCATGGCACTGCACACAAATGCACAACTCCACTTCATCAACACCTTATTACTTTACTCTTTTCAGATTTTGTACACACGAGAGGGACGAGAAACAAATTGATGGAATCCAAAACTGACAAGATCGCGCTGTAGTTGGAGAATATAAGATTCTTAAACATAACCTGCTCAAGGTGACGAGTGCTCGTAGGTACTTCACGCGAATATCTGGTTGTTTCGGCACTTTCATATGAAGCAAGGGTCTCATTGCATTAACAGCTTCTCCTCTCTTGCCCTGCACCAATTAAAAAAGATCAATACTTGTTGCGCAGTTCTAACTTTTGGCATCAAATATCGCTTCCGGAAGAAAACGATGGAAGATAAATACTGACCTGGTTGGAAAGTTCAAAGTGACTGGCATATTCGACCAGGAAATGACGAAACTGCTGGGAGAAAACTAGGACGAGTGGCGGCTATTCTTCCTGGTAGTTACGACATGACCCCAAGAGAACATATGCTACTTCCAAAGCTTTGTGTAAAACCTGATTATATAGGGCAATTCCAGCTCCCATCAAGGCTGTTATTCTAGGTGGATCGTCCTCAGTCTGTGCAGCAACCAAACAAGCCAAGCAAAAGCAATGAAATGATCAGACTGTCTTGCCAACCTGAAGACCAACGAGCAATAAGCCTTAACTAAATGAAGACGAAAACAGAATCTTAAAGCAATAATCCTATCTCATATACAGCGATTATCTTCTGCTGGAGACATTAAATACTGACCTTGGACATTACTAAACTGTAATATTCAAGGGCTTCAGACCACTGACGCTTTTTAATATGCAGCATTCCATACACATTGTAGATCTCAGGTTCATCCGGATATTTCTCTATAGTAAATCTGCAACGAGTAACATACCATGCACATTGGATTAGCATTCTTGCAGCAGTTCGCTATAACCAGCGGTCATAGAGTCATGAATTGCATGGCTTCGGTTTGATACATTAGTTAAACATCTCTTTTCTGTAGAACGACTGGTCTAAAAGAAGTAGTACGACATACTTACTTCAGCAAGTTGATGGCTTCAACTTCCCGGTCATTGGCTACACACTGTGTTGCAGTCTGTGAGGCAAATGCCAGAGCACCATGTAGGAGGAATAGTGTTCAGTATGAATGAACATCATCTTTGAATTCACAAAATTAGATTTGAATCAGACTCTGACCCAAGATTTCCGCTTAGCACAAACGTGAGGCCACGAGGGCAAACTCGGACACAGTCTGAGGCAAAGGCAATCAGAGAGTGCAATTTCAAACTAATTAGATATACGGAAACAAAGATAGTCGTAGAAACGCGTACCAGAAGAAGGCCATCTAGGTCCAGCAGTTCTGGATTGATACTTTGAGATTCTGTGCTTCGCGAATATTGCTTGGCTCTCTGCTTTTCCATATCTGAAAGTAGAGGGAGTCCAAAATTCGCACGAAAGCCATCACTCTGCAAAGCTGCCGACTGCGACATCCGAGTCGAAGATTATTCGAGACAATCACGAAACATATCAAAATGGGAAGCCTGCAATCACTTACCGGTCGTGTTTACATCGCAAGTGCACAAGCTAGACAACGAAGCCGAAGATGAAAGACCCGAGTATAGGCTAGATTTGTATAGTCTCTAAGAAATATCCACAAAGAACGTTGAGACAGCCCGTACAACATTTTCATAACTCTGATCAGTTGTAATTGACTAGATATTGGATGGAATCATGATGCGGCACCTGAGCTAGATTGAAGAAGTTGTTGGTTAACCAGTACATAAAAACGCCCTGTAGAAATTTAGATGTGCAAGTTAGAATGCAAATGAAATTTCCGTTACTTGTGAAAGCAGTGGTTTTATTTTGCAGCTAATACTGCAGATAGAAAATGCAACTTAAGTTTGGGACCCAACCTTATAGTAACTCTAAGAAACATATCCTTGAAAATTTATGCAATTATATATCTCTCGAGTATGGCTGCTATCTCTGGTAGATTTGAAAAATCTAGGAGTGCATCTTGTCGTACTAAGGGGGTTTAAGGGCTAGCTCTTGGAAGTCATTTTGCAGTGAAGAATTTGAGTAAGAAAATAACCTGGGGCAAGTAGAAGCCCATGAGAAATAGGGGAATGGTTACAGCTTCCAGCCACCACTGGTAGATCTGAGGAGACAGGCATTCAACCATTGGTCAGTTATCGGAGTCCAGGTTCCATAATAACGATGATAAATTGCCTTATTGCTTCTTAAAAAGTCGAAACTAGCACCAAGCTTAAAGTCTAGAAAAAAGATGCAAACAAACCTTGTAACTTTACCTTCATAAAGAAACCTGTGACGTCATTGCGTGGCTTGATAACCCGGAATGAAACCTGAAACAGCCAATATCAGTTTATGGTTATATTGCAGAAGATTCTCAGAACTACTTCACGGGTTTCTGATAATAGATACAGCAAAACAACATCAAGGGTTCCTCCAACATGCTGAATTATTTCTACCCCAGAAAAGCGTTTATGGGAGATGTAAAGCAGCTCAAAGGATACCTGTATGTTGATGAAGTACGTGACGGCAACAAGAGTGGGAAAAAGTGCGCCCAATGCACCTTGTACAGGAACAGTCAAATCGGAAAACCACAGGACACCACCCTGCACGACACAATCAGTAAGACAGTGGGTAAAACTACGGCAGGATTCTCAAAACGGGAGTCCCAATCCTGTTACCTGACAAGCATCCTCACGAATATTCTCCAGATCCTTTCATATAACCTTCTCGAGCGATGTACTACATGCACAGCTAGCGCCGGAGAAAGCAACCGGCTTTTAAATGACTTCACAAACAGCATGCTTGTTGTACCCAGCTGCTCCTGGCAGGTACCTGAGCAATGACTTACGGTGTCAAAGCCTGGGTGAGAGGCCATGGCCATTCCTCTTAGCGCTACGATCCAGTAAAGAAATAGAGGTGCCTGCGCCCATTCAGATCATGAGACGATATAGTTCGGGCCAAGAATATCGTCCAGACTATCACTACGACGTAGTTTCTGAATATTTCTCATGGACGCTCTTAAGAGTAATCCACTACACAGGAAGATAGCAAGCTTGTAAGTACATCCTACATAGAACTGTGACAAACTGAATGATTCGACATGCGCATCGGGAAGCAAAAGGACTTATTACCTGGGCTAAACCTGCAACTGTCCAGAATGGACTTGGGACTCCCAACTCCAAACGCCTTTTAGTGAATATGCGGTACTGCTGAGCAATGGTTTTGCCCGAGTCGACCGGGGGTTTTAAAGGTGGCACTGTAAAGGGAAAAAGTGTGTTAGGTTCCTAAAGCTTTGCAGATGAATCGTTTCTCCTATTTGATGCAATCTCTCCATCAGTGCAGTTCATGCAAAAGAAATTTACATCCTCAAGGTTTTGGACCTAATTTGATATGCATTTCAATCCAGATTAAGCAAATAAGTAAACAGAGAGACAATGTCCAGAACTACACAGCAAAGACACGGGAATGTTGTATCTCACAGAGGGACATGGAAGATGCAAATTGTGCAGACTTTTTGATGTAAGTGATGGTGAATGGAAATATAGTTGCTCGAAAAGCGAGTGTTGAACCCACTATCGTAAGCCACCTGACCAGAATACCAAGACAGGCGAAGGTTTATTTGTTCTAACCATGTACAGCTCGAAACTCTTACGTGTCCGGTAAAATCGATCACAATATCTTGAAGCGTAGGGATTGTAGATATTGTTCAGAGGAGCTTAAAATTCAATGTCATTGTCATATGAACTCGCATTACAAAAATTAACGCACTATCAGCAGGTTTTTAGCATATTTTGTGAGTTCGAAAATGCCTAGGGGAAACAAACGAAACAAGTCTCACTTACCAGGGAGCTCCAGTCATAGTGTGTACTCCGTCCACCAATGCCACCACTCCATCGGCAGGCAGTCTAAGTATACTCCAAATGGTTGTTCCAAGAGACTCGTTTACAACGCTCTCCGATAAGTTTCCCCAGTCTGCAGGAGTTCTACCACTTTCACCAGCAACGTCCATCTCGACGTTATTCTCCCCTGTCCTCCACGCGTTCACGTCCGAATCTCCACCTGTGAGCCCTAGGTTCGCGGCAGGATCAATCATCGCCTCACCGGATTGATCGGAGTGGCTGTTGATAATTGGACTGGCAATCGATCCCATAACTTGATCTGAATGGCTTCCAGAGCCGTTGCCTGTGCCGGAGCTGGAGCTAGCTCCTCGGCTCCAAAAAGCAAAGTTTCTAGACGATACATAGTTACTACTGGAAATTGTTGATGAGCTCCGAAGAAGTCCCAGAGAAGTTACACTTGGAAAACGACGCGGATTACGACACAATTCCTCCGTTTCCAATCCTCTGTACCGATTAATTTCCCTAACTGAGGAGTAAGAACCTGTAGCAGCACATGACTGCCGTGAAGGAAACAAGGCAGACACTAAAACCCGACGGGCATGGCGAGTCGCCATCCTGGAGTAAGAATTTTGAGATACTATATCTCGAAGATCATTTCACCAGTTCTGCAATTCAAGAGCAATGAGTAGGGCGTCGCAGAGAAAATGTACTCAGAGCTGTAGACGCTGTGAAGATTTACCCTTCGCGTCAAGGGAACCACTGAAAAAACAGAAACCTCATCTCAATAAAATATAAAAACTGACTGACTGCCAGCGTGCAACCAAGTTTACTTGTGAAGTAAGGTCGCCAACAATGAAAACCTCCATTGAAACTCGATATGGAAAACACTCCAGGGTGACGCCAATTACATCAGAGCTAAGTGATACTGGAAGCAGGTCAACAGATCTAACCATAAGAGGGATCATCAGCTCATTTCTAAAACTGACATTGCCCTCCTCGTGCTCTGTCGTGGATCAGCAATGCTCAATTCATCAACTCTACAGAAAATCAATCTTCACAGATTTCCAAGCACTGTATTTCCAATTTGTTGACTGTAAATATGAAACTCAAGATTCCCATACAGTGCCCTCACTGCACATCTCATACTACACATTCTGATTTGGGATTTGGTTGCTCACCTCAAAACTAGCTACAAGACTTATAAAAGCTCTTTGTTTGAGGATTCAACTATTTGAGCGCTGAAGCCTGTTCCTCAGCAAACTGTTGAGATTCCATCTGTATTATGTGGATGCAACTACAGTCATTCTTGGGAGCTAATAGGTTCGCAATTCATGATCAAGGATCAACATACTTCTGCAAGCACATGTGATATTGATCTTGATCTCGCACTTTATATGCAATAGAAGTACTAGTGTAGATATACAATCATAAATAATTAATTTATGATTAACACCGAAGTTTGTCTTAGGACGATCTAGCTAGTGTAGCTAGTTGGTGGACACCTTTACATTCGACTTATCAATCAATATATTCATAAAAGTGATCCTCTCCTTGAAAACTTATCTATTGTCTAATACGCTTTATATTCTGAAGTTTTAAGTATTGAATTACAGAAGTCTTCCACTGCCTTAATTTTCCAACGATTTGCAAACAAGCAAAAATGGTGCGAGTTGAATAATGCCTTTGCATCTGCGTGTATGATGGTTAGGTATCTTAACATCCGGTCAAAAAACTTCCATCTCATTCTGATTGGATTTCTATAAAGCATGCAAGATGCAAGTAAGCACCAGTCAAATTTAATGCCATATAAAATGGTCACGGTCAGTTTATCATCTTTAATAAATCTCTAAGACGACAAATAATGGTCAGGTGAGTTTGATTACTCGGGCATCATTTTTGATAGATCTGATCAAAGGGAAAATGTTTCTGCTATTGCATAATCAAACGTGTTTCTAAGATTGGAGAAAGAATATGACGACTAAAGTTAGTTTATACATTATTCATCTTTGAGTAGATCCGATTATAGTCTGTATGTATAGAGAGGTCAGCAATAATAATCAGGAAATGTCCAAATATTTCTGCCTATGTATCTATTTTCTAAACGAAACTTTGTTGTTCAGGTTATGATATATCTTTGGATTTTATAACCAAATCTGATAAAGACTTATCAACCTTTCAATATTGGCCAAAAAGATATAAGAGAATTCATGAGCAATAATATTATAAACCAAAATTTTATATTATTTAAAATAGGGATAAGAAAAATTAAATACTTTTCTACCTTGTCATCAAGAATTATCTACTTATGAATTATTGTGCAAAATCTATTTCTTAACAAAAAATTATCTTAAAATAATTGGTCATTGTACTTGTAGCTATGGAAAACCTTTGATTTTGCTTTTTAGACATGTTTACCAAAACCCACCTTGATGTATCACACTTATACTAATAGGGTAAGACTGCATTGTCGCAACTTGAGATTTTCCAACTAAACACCTCATAAATTAGAAGAATTAGAAGTAAGAAGAGTAAATTAGTAGATTAGTTTGTAAGTTAGTAAATTAGAAGAATCTAAAATCTTTACTATGAACAAAGAAGAGGAGGTTACTTTTCAACAGATTCTTTAAATACAATATGAATGCAGTTAAAAACCTCTCATGCTAAATTTAGAGAGAGAAAAAACTACGAAATTAGAACTACGAGATAAACTAGAGTGAAATAAGGTAAATTTTCACACTAGATTATTCAAAAAATTATACCAAGAACCTTATGACAAAAGAGTCTCACAAACTCTATAGAAATCATTAAGGTAATTAATGGAGGTGAACACTATCTCACTTAATCATGTTATATGAAAAATGTAAAGTTTCTTTACATTTGTACAGGCCTCTTGAAATTTTAGTATATTTATAACTCTCATTTAAATAATTATCCAAAATATCACATCTTCCTCAGTTTATCAACATCAAATGATATTTATTTTCTGAAAAGAACCATAAATAAAAATCCAAGATGAAAAATCATACTTAATTCATAAATTATCAATTTGAAATAAGCTCATGTTTTTTGGTTGATCAAAAAAAATATATAATTTCTAAGAGACAAATGATGACTATAAACCCTTGCAGTTATCACCTCACTCTTATAATCCTAGAATAAATTTGAAGAAAAAATTAGAATTTTTACTAGAACAAAATCAAGAAAGAGAATTGCATCCACTCTCTTTTAAAAAGGTCAGATAAACAACTCCATTGTAGATTTTGTAATACTAAAAGAAGAGAAAAAATTCATCCTTTTATTTCCTACAATTGGGAAAAGTAATAGTATTTTTTGATACCTAAGTAAGAATGCTCAAGATCAAGTAAGGACTTTCATTTACCCCTAAATAAGAACTGAATGATAATATTATTCTTGATTCACAAGGAAAGTTGAAGAGCAAAAGGGACCATCTAGACATTATCAACATAAGGTACATACCTCGGTAGGTTTAAAGATAAGTGAGGGAGCTCGGGAGTTTGGGAGAGTGTGAAGATGGGAGAAGAGAGGGAGAGATGTGAGAAGAAAGATTCATAATGTTTGAGTGCTCTCTAGCATATACATTTGAGTGAATAGTTTATTATGTCCATTTTTCAATTTTTGTTCTATTTGTACCTAAATTGAAGATTATGGAGAATTAAGTAGAAAGTTATGGGGATTTAAGATTTTTAGGATTTAGAGTGATCATTACACCTTGAGAGTAATGGGTCGGGAATTTTCATTTCTAATCACTTGGTTTTCATGATTGAATTCTATGGGAATTTAGTTTGAAAATTTTGAGATGGAAATTGAAAGTTATGAGAGTTTATAGTTTTTAGGGTTTGGAGAGATTGTATTTTCTTATGTGAGTTGGGATGTGAAGTGTTGTGGTTTTGTAGGTATAGGGAGATATGGAGAGGAGCATTGTGTATTTCTATCATTATTCTTGTGCAAGCAATGGCTACACCTCCCCATGTGGAGCCACCTAGAGCGGCACGAGATACACCATGCACGGTGTATGTACGACACTTTATCTTGCAAGGAGTAAAGACTCGTGTGGGAAGGATGCTCAAGGACTATGATTGTACTACTTGGAATGCTAACGTGAGGCAAGCAACCACATTGATAGTAGTGACACTCAGGATTACACACGCTTGTTCTATCCCTTTCTTGATGGTTCCAAGATACCGATCAAGTCATGGGAGTGGTTAGCTTCTCAGGCGGGTTGCATTTTGGGGTTATTTGAGACTAATTTTCCATGTCCATATCTATTTCATATTCTACTTGTACATTCCATGATGAGGCTAGACATGCTTTTTGCCTACCACTTGATTGTTTGGCACTTGATTCCTTGGACGAGTTAGCATGGTTCCTATCCCTCTTACTCCCTTGATGGTACCTTCATTATCCTAGAGGGAGACATGCGGGGCATAGAGAGATGGCTGCTAGATTTTGTCAATTTGGGAGATTGGGTGACCCTTAAGGATGAGTTTGTTAAGTTGCACATTTTAAAGGACAAATTTTGCCATAGGATACCAAAGAGTCCACTTGATTATGACGGTGTAGGATATTGGGTCAAGCAAGAGAGTTTAGTAGAGCAGCACAAGCGCTACACACTTTGTCTATGGCTAGTCATACTAATTAGACTATATTTTCCCTATGCTCACTACATCATATGGTAGGAGAGAGATTAACATTAGATGTTTTAGATTATCAGTCGAGCAGCCTTTATGTCTTGATAGGTCACTTTTTGCACAAGCATTATGCATTGCTCCTCACCTTTCCTTAGGAGGCTTGTTAGGGATGGTATATGAGTATCTTAGAGATTGCTTTGAAGCAAATGATCCTTCTAGTGGTTTTATTGAGTTGTCTCAAGTGGTTGCAACAATAGCAAGAGGACACATTCTTATGTTTGTTAGTCGGTTTTTAGATGCTAGTCAACTTCTCATGATGGAGGAGGACATAAAGAGCATTCGGCCAATTGTTATTGGAGAGATCTTTTTGCATTTGGCCAGCCACACCATTGTCCTTCAACATCATTTTCACTTCCAATAGCACCTTACTCCACATCAATCTGGAGTAGCGACACCTAGAGGATGTGAGGCTATATCTTTAAGCATTAGTGCACTCTTAGATATCCATCCAGAGTGGGTCATCCTATAGGTGGATGTTGAGAATACTTTTAAATAGCATCTCACAGGCGTCCATCTTTAGAAAGCTTAGGGTAGCTAGTGGATCCTTGGCAAATCTTATTCCTTTTGTGTGGTCTTTTTATGGCTCTTTTTCTTCCCTTTACTACTAGCACGGTTGTTCATAAGAGGGAGTCAATTTTTGGTACACATTAGGGGGATCCTTTAAGGGGACCCTTACTTTCCATGGCTCACTTTAGAGCTCTCTTATCTACTACTTTGGCCATGCTAGGTTGTGTATTCCTCTCCTTGGTAAATGATGCACACAACATGAGCCCTGTAGATCAGATTAAGTAAGCCTTTGACCACTTAACTACCAAGCTGTATCTAGTAGGCTTGAGAGTCAAGGTGTCAAAGTGCCAGGCATGGTCCCCTTCAGGTATCCCTCTCCACCTTGAGCTTCCAGTGTGGTGTATCATATCTTCAGATGGACTACGTGTTCTTGGAGTGCTAGTAGGATCCGAGGATTTTGTCACACACTTCTTAGATGTTGCTCTTGTAGAAGATATTTTCCATGTGAATGGCCTTCTGTTATTAGGAGATCCGCAAGTGGCATTTGGTATACTCTCCTCTAGTATTGCTTGTTGACTGACTTACCTCCTTTGCAAAATTCCCCCTTCTTTGCCCTTCCTATCACGTCTCTGAGCCTTTGAAAGGAATATTATGGGAGTCTTTGTGATATTATTGGACCAAGGACATTTGAGTGTGTGATAGGGGATTTGGCACGTAGACAGACGGCTCTGCCAATCTTGTGTGGTGGGGTTGGCTTGTTATCTATGGAGGAGATAGCACTTGTTGCATTTTTGGGTAGTTGAGCTCCCTTAGCATCCCTACTTTCCTCTAGTTTTGTAGTTGTTGATAGGCCGGTTTTGGAGACTTATGTGAAAAGGTAGAAGAGGGATCCTTTTCTCTCCAAATCTTATTGTAGTAGACAAGAGATAGTCTATTCCTACGGGCACATGAGGACTTTCCATCTTTTGCTTCATTAATGTCAGATTGGACTAGAGGTTTACAATCTTCCTTGATGGAGCAACAATATGAGTGTACACTATCTTCTTTCTTAGTTGACTTGTCTATTCCTCAAGCTACTAAAGTAGGTCTTTGCTCTTGCTCCAACAAGGGTGTAGGCTCTTGGATCCTAGCTTGATTGTGCATTAGGGCATTCTGACTTGCACCAGCTACTTTCTCTACATCGATGAGGTTTTGCTTAGGTTTGGTCCACCCATTTGCATTTTCACTATTGTTGTGTGTATATCTATACCAATCTATGTCAAATCTATACCAATCTATACCAAATTTTGCTAGTGCTTCTGCACACACTCCCTCTCAGGGAAATCTGAACTACTTGATTGAGATACCATGATCCACCGAGCTTGGAGATACCACCAACACTCTTAGTTCTTGCACCCAATTTCCCCCTAAATCACTTCTCTGATGTAATTAGATCGTTTACAACTCAAATCAATCAAACTTAGATCAATACTTGATTTGATCTGCAACAACTTGCCAATACTAGAGCACTAATTATAGTCAAGCCACACCCACTCTAGCTAAGAGACTCTAGGTGATGCTTGTCGGCTTTCTGTACACTCTAGCCAAGAACTCGAAGGCTCAACATCAAAGGAGTGAGCTCTTTGGAGCTGCACTTCCAAGGTATACTCCTAATTTTGACCTAGGTCTCATCCTAATGGTCCCGCTGATGGCACACCCAACGGTGTGGATGGTGCAAGTGATGGTGGGCCCCACCATGAAGTCAGTACCCTAACACAAAATCTGACCGTTGAAAATTAGTCTATGAGTAATTGCCAAAATGCCTCTAACTACTATCATTGGAAATCTAGTGTCCAAGCAATCTAAATGCGACACTACAAATAGCATGACATTACTCACTTGTGAGTGCGGTTCTACATTGGATATAGGAACAGTCCATATGACATAGTGTCCTTTTGGAGGGTAGAGGATAGCTACCCATGATGTTATTAGGGACATAGTGTTTGTTGTGGCACAAGAGAGTGGATACTTGGCTTGGATGGAGCGTTCGTATGCTTTGCAAATGACACGTGTCATGGCAGACTTATACTTGGTCTGAGATGATCATGTGACAATAGCAAATGTTGTGGTTACAAACCCTACATGTGATATAGTTTTGGAGGGAGTAATACCCATCTCCCTAGATGGGTAGCAAGTGCAATAGTAGCTTGCAAGGTCTCCAAGTTTAGGAGCATGCAGCAAGGTCACCTCTTTGTTCCTCTAGCCTTGGAGTTATATGGAGCAATGGACACGGCATTTGACATATTTGTTAGGGAGTGCACGAGAGCTTATCATGTTAGGTGCCAAAGGGTACCACTCTCACTCTCATACTTTTTAGCATATTTTAGATAGCGTGTGTCTATTGCTCTACAAATGGCAGTGGCTAGTGCAATCCATAGGAGATCAATCACACTAGGTGATGCTTCTTTGGGTGCTCCAGTTGTTTGTAGAATGTATGACTTGCATAGCTCAAATATCTTAGGTGCAGAAGCGCAGATTTCTCATATCTACTCTATTGGGGCTTAGTCCCATTTTACCTATTTTGTCTCACCCTTGTACGGCTTGATGGGGTCTTCCCATCCTTAGTGTTTTCTTCACTTTCTTCACTTCACCTTTTCTTCTTAGGTAGGTAATCTCATCTTTATGCCTATAATGGAATGAGTGAGCATTACGAGTACTATGTAGACTAATCAAAGTAAAGTTAGCACTTTATAGTTTGTCATATACTATCACAAAAGTAAGTTACTAACATAACAAGAGGTAGAAACTATTTTTAATAATACTAGGAGATTGGAGGTGAGTCAGATGAGCAAATCTCCAAAGTTTTTTGATGTTGAAAGAACCCATAAAAAGAAATCTAAAGTTATTTATTGTTTAAAAAAATCCAAAGTATTATGGATATTATGTCCAATAAGCTATACAAAGTTGAAGAGCCAAAATGTTAAATTAATCAACATGCGGAACACATGAGGGATGAGTACATGAGAATTTTACATCCGCATGAAGAAGATGGTGGAGGCATTCATCCGCTATAACTTTGGGGTTGGGAATCTCTTACAATGTGATTGGAGGAAATGCTAATACTCCACTTTCCTCACTTTCCTCCTATAGCATTTTTGGGTAGTTGGACTCTCTTGGCACCTCTACTTTCCTCCTGTTTTGTGGTTATTGATAGGCCATGTAACAATATGGAGTTTAGCAATGTAGTTAGTCGGGCTTACAAAGTAGCACATAAGACAAAGTAGCCTAGAATATTCCAAAAGTATCTAGGAAGCTTCTTGGGAAGCTTCACGGCTAGCTTAGCTTGCACCTCAAGTAAGTAGCTTCTAGAAGGAAGCTTCTAACTAGCTTAGCTTGCATGCCAAGTAGGCGGCTTCTAGAAGGAAGCTTCTTGAGAAGCTTCCTAGTTAACTTGGCTTGCACTCTAAAGAAAGTAGCTTGAGAAAGCTTCTTGAGAAGCTTCTCAAGTGCCTTGTATGTTATCTATAAATACCAAAGCCAAAGATCATGCTAGGCATTTGTAGTTTTCACTCATTCAAATGTCCCAATGTGAGTTTCCATTCTCCTATTTCTCTCCTCGGATTTGGTCTTTTACATTGGTATCAGAGCAAGAATGGGATGGATGGAATTTATGGACCACCAAATCCACTTCCATTGAACCATTGGGATTTTTGTATCCAAATACTACCCAAGCATCATTTCACACAGCTCATCACCTCGCACTTTGGACAAGATTTTCTGCATATGATCACCATATCTAAAGAACCCTTGGTGCTTCCGGTTGTAACTTATGGAGAACGGTGGACATGCTATTTCTATGTGTTAATAAATTAGATAGATTGGGAGTAGTGTGATAGAGGAGCAACCATGGCGGCAATACCTGATGTTATTCTTGCTATGCAACAACAAATTGAGCACCTTACTTGATTGTTGGATGAACAAGATCTTTGACAACAAGAGCATGTGGAGAGAGTACCAATCCAAGAAGGAGAAGATCAGATCAGATTCCCTAAACCTAAGGTATTTGAAGGAAAGAATCTCCCAAGTGCAATGGAGAACTTTTTGTTTGATTGTGAATGTTATTTTGAAGCTGCCAATCTACAAGACGAGCAAAAATAGATTCTCTCGGCTTCTAGCCAATTGGATGGAGTAGCAAAGCTATTGTGGAGATTCAGAGTGGAGCAAGCCGAACGACAAATGGTTACACCAATTTTGACATGGGCAGAATTCAATAGCGCAATAATTAGTCGGTTCCAAGCTATAAATGCCACACGAGCTACACGGGATAAGTTGGCAGAGTTGAAACAAATTGGCTCTGTAAGAAGTTACATCACGTAGTTCCAAAACACCATCATGAAAATTCCATATATATTGGAAGGTGAAGCTTTGGATCAATTTGTGAGGGGCTTGAAGGCAAGAACCAAATTAGAGGTAACCATGCGAGAGCCACAACACTTGGAGGAAGCCATGCGGTTGGCCAAACGTTTTGATTCCTTGGTGGCAACAACTTGGTCTTGACCTCGACCTTCACAAAGCCTACCAATACACTACACACAAGTGGAGGAGCCAGCACCAATGGAGATTGATGCAATTCAATGATGACCACTTGGCACAACAAATAGGGAGAAACTGCAACAAAATGGTGGTAGTTTTTATTGTCACCAGTTGGAGCATTGCATTGCTAAATGTCCACTCAAGAATGGACGACCTCAACAAATTGCCCAAGTTAGAGATTGTGGAGTGGAATGATTAGGGAAACGAGGAATCCCAGTAGGAAAATTCGAGCCGCCTAATGGGAGCTTGATTAATTCCAATGGGATTGAAGGCTAGACTTATGCAAGTTTGCTTCACTTGCAAGGTATGATATCTAATTGAGGTTGTAGGATTTTGGTTGATTTTGGAAGTTCATAGAATTGCATGTCTATGCAAGTAGCAAAGGAATTGGGTATTCATATCAAGCCAACGATTGGAAGTAGTTTGATGATGGCGGATGGTAGAAAGGGTTGTGCATTCCGCATCTCGCATCCTGTTACCTTCAAGATTGGGAAGGAGTATTTGGAGTGTATGAGGTTTGTAGTGGCACCTCTGCACTATGATATCATTTGAGGTCTACCTTGGCTTGAACGTCATAAGGTTCAATTTGATTGGACCCGACACCAAATTCAACTACAACACCAAGGTAGGAAGTTCCGATTAGGTTATCTGGCACCTCTAAGTAAGACACCTAAGAATAGTCAATCCCAAGATGGGAAGTTTGTTGAGAAGGTAGCCATAGAGCAAACCTTGAAGGAAGTAGAGTCACAAGATGGGAAGTTTGCCAAGAAGACAACCATGGAGTAGGCTTGGAAGAGAGATGAGTCTCTAGAAGAGAAGTTTGTTAGTAAAGCAGCCATAGAGCAAGCTTTAAAGGAAGATAAGTTTGTATTTGTGGTGTGGATCAAGCCGATTGCACAAGACCAATCTATGGAGGACCGAGAGCCTCATCAAGTAATGGTTGATTGGATAGTTAAGGAGTTTGCGGATGTGTTTCCGGATGATCTGCCAAAGGGATTACCCTCCGATCAAGGTATGCCCTTCAAGATTGAGTTATTGCCAAGGAGTACTCCAGTGAGTAGACCAATCTATCGGCTCTCACCAAAGGAGTTGCGGGAGTTGCAAACAACACTTACAGAGTTGTTGGAGAAGGACTTCATACGACATAGTACCTCTCCTTGGGGAGCACCGGTACTATTTGTTCCAAAGAAGGATGGAGGACTTTGTTTCTGTATTGATTATCATGGGCTCAATAAGCAAACCGTGAAGAATGCATATCCCTTGCCTTGGATCAATGACTTACTAGATCAACTAAGTGGAGCACGTTACTTTTCCAAGTTGGATCTTTGCAATGGCTATTGGCAAATTCCGATTGATAGAGACGATGTGCAAAAGATTGCCTTTCACACAAGGTATGGGCATTTTGAGTGGAGAGTTTTACCTTTCGGACTCACTAATGCTCCAGCAGTCTTCATGGATCAGATGCATTGGGTGTTGGATGGACTATTGGATCGGTCAGTGGTGATGTTCTTGGATGATATCTTAATCTATAGCAAGACAGAGGTAGAACATGTGAATCATATGCGAGATGTCCCAAGATGACTACGACAATGGAAATTTTACTGCAAGAAGTTGAAGTGTGCCTTTTGGCAGAAGGAGGTTACCTTCTTGGGTCATAAGATCTCCTTAGAGGAAATCAAGATGGAAGAAGAGAAGATCAAGGCCATTATTGATTGGCCTACCCCGAAGGATGGTATAGAAGTACGGGCATTCAATGGATTTGCCAGTTTTTACCGGCGGTTCATCCACTATTATGCTCATGTGGCTGCACCATTGATTGACCTCTTGGGAAAGAACTCTAGCTTCTAGTAAAACACCAAGCATGAAGAAGCATTCTAGAAGCTGAAACATATGGTGTCTTCAAGACCCATTCTTCAACCATATGATCCTCAACTACTTTGTGTGGTTGATTTTGATGCTTCTAACTTTGCAATTGGAATTGTGTTGCAACAGGAATTCCCAGATGGACTACATCTTATTGCCTTTGTGTCTCGCCGACTAAATACAGCTGAAAGAAATTACTCTGCTTGAGATCGGGAACAACTTGCAATGGTATATGCAACCAAGGTATGGAGGCATTATCTCTTGGGGAAACAAGTGATCATGCCAACTGATCACAAACCATTGTTGCAAACATTACACCTGGAGCACATGAAGAGTTGACATCATCGATGGGAAGAGCAACTCCAATTGTTCGATATCAAACTTGAGTACAAACCAGGTCAATTCCATATCATCCTTGATGCTCTATCATGATGACCTGATTTGAAGTCTCTTCCTCTCATCGCGGCAGTAATTACGACGGTGTCAATTGACCCCAAGATCCATAACAAGTTTCGGTTAGCTCTACAACAAGATCCTTTCTTCCAAATGGTACATGGTTGTCTAACAACAAGTGACAAGGAGTACAACACCTTCTCCTTCAAAGAAGGCCTTCTATTCCATGCAGACCGGATCTATGTTCCAACCAAAGGTGATCTTCAACTTGTGCGCCTTCAAGAAGCCCATAATTTACCCATTGCTGGTCACATGGACAAGACCTTGGGTACCCTCCAACGTCAATGGTGGTGGCCCAACATGACACGAGATGTTCAAGAATTTGTCTGATCGTGTGAGAGCTGCCAACGTAACAAGGCCAGCAACCAGAAGCCAAGTGGACTCCTTCAACCACTTGCCATTCCATCAGCTCGTTGGGAGCATGTCAGCTTGGATCTCATCAATCCTTGCCAAAGACAAAACAAGGACACACCGCCATTGTGGTGTTTGTGGATAAGCTTAGTAAGCAAATCCACTTGGCACCAACTTGTGATACCGTGGATGCTCCAACCTTAGCACAAATCTACTTTGACAATGTCTTCAAGCATCATAGGATGCCACATGTACTCATCTCCGACCGTGATCCTTGATTTACCAAGAAGTTTTGGCAAGCACTCTTTCAGATACTTGGCACCAAGCTTGCCTTGTCCACGGCTTATCATTCTCAAACTGATAGACAAACCAAACATGAAAATCATACATTGGAGGATATGTTGCGTGCCTTTGTCAATGTCCACCATACCAATTGGGATGAATGTCTTGCCGTTGCAAAATTTGCCTACAACAATTCCAAACAGGCAAGAACCGGATTCTCTCCTTTCTTTCTCAATTTTGGCCAAGATTTGCTTTTTCCAAATTCTTTTCTTGCTTCCCCTCCATCTCAAGTTCCTCATACTTCCACATTCTTGACCACTATATCCCAATCTCTCCAACAAGCCAAGTCTCACCTCCTTGTTGCTCAGAATCGCCAAAAACAATATGCGGACCACCATCGTCGTGATCTCACCTTTGAAGTTGGTGATAAAGTCATGCTATCCTCCAGTAACCTCCCTCTCCCACTTGATACCCAAGTTTGTAAACTTGCTCCTAATTGGATAGGACCCTTTGATATCACCCAAATTGTCTCTCCTGTTGCTTATCAACTTGCCTTACCTTGTCACATGCGTATCCATCCTATCTTTCATGTTTCCAAGTTGAAACCCTTTGTTCCTAACCCCTCTTCCTTTTCCTCTTGAGTCCAACCTCCCCCTCTTCCTATCCCTATCAATGATCATGAGGAGTACAAAGTTGGTCGTATCCTTGCGCGTCGCCATATTCAACCTGGCCGTCGCCAACAAACGGAGTACAAGGTCCTTTGGAAAGGGTATCCCCTTCATGATGCCACTTGGGAACCTCTTTCTCACCTCCAGAATGCACAGACGGCCATCCAGGAATTTGGAGCTTCACTGGCGACGAGGACGTCACCAACTAGCGGCAGTGGAATATGTAACAATATGGAGTTTAGCGATGTAGTTAGTCGGGCTTACAAAGTAGCACATAAGACAAAGCAGCCTAGAATATTCCAAAAGTATCTAGGAAGCTTCTTGGGAAGCTTCACGGCTAGCTTAGCTTGCATCTCAAGTAAGTAGCTTCTAGAAGGAAGCTTCTAACTAGCTTAGCTTGCACGCCAAGTAGGCGGCTTCTAGAAGGAAGCTTCTTGAGAAGCTTTCTAGTTAACTTGGCTTGCACTCTAAAGAAAGTAGCTTGAGAAAGCTTCTTGAGAAGCTTCTCAAGTGCCTTGTATGCTATCTATAAATACCAAAGCCAAAGATCATGCTATGCATTTGTAGTTTTCACTCATTCAAGTGTCCCAATGTGAGTTTCCATTCTCCTATTTCTCTCCTCGGATTTGGTCTTTTATAGGCCGGTTTGGAGACTTATATGACAGAGGTGGAGGGAGGATCCGTTTCTCTCCAGATGTTATTGCGGCATACAAGAGATAGTCTATCCCCACGGGCACGAGAGGATTTTCCATCTTTTGCTTCACTATCGTCAGATTGGACTAGAGGTTTACCATCTTCCTTGATGGAGGGACATTGTGAGCATATGCTACATTCTCTCTTAGTCGACTCTTCCATTCCTCAGGCTACTAGAGCACGTCTTTGCTCTTGCTCTGGCAAGGGTACAGGCTCTTGGATCCTAGCTCGACCGTGCATTAGGGCATTCCAACTTGCACCAGCTACTTTCTCTACAATGATGAGGGTTTGCTTAGGTTTGGTCCACCCATCTACATCTTCATTACTCACTTGTGAGTGTGGTTCTACACTAGATGCAGCAGCGGTCCACATGACACAATGTCCTTTTGGAGGATAGAGGATAGTTACCCATGATGCCATTAGGGACATAGTGTTTGCTATGGCACAAGAGAGTGGATACTTGGCTTGGAGGGAGCGTTCATATGCTTTGCAGGCAACACGTGTCAAGGCAGACTTATACTTGGTCTGAGATGATCATGTGACAATAGCAAATGTTATGGTTATAGACCTTACACGGGATTCAATTTCAAAGGGAGTGATTACCCATCCCCCTGGATGGGCGGTGAGTGCAACAACAAGTCGCAAGGTCTCCAAGTATAGGAGCACGCAGCAAGGTCACCTCTTTGTTCCTCTAGCCTTGGAGTTATATGGAGCGATGGACACGACATTTGACACATTTGTCAAGGAGTGCACGAGAGCTTATCATGTTAGGCGTCAAGGGGTACCACTCTCACTCTCATACTTTGTAGCATATTTTAGACAACTTGTGTCCATTGCTCTATAGAGGGCAGTGGCTGGTGCAATCCATAGGAGAGCAATCACATTAGGTGATGTTTCCTCGGATGCTCTAGGTGTGTGTGGACCGTACGACTTGCATAGCTTGGATATCTTAGGTGCGGTAGGGCAGATTTCTCATACAGACTCTATTGGGGCTTAGCCCCATGTTACCTTTTTTGTCTCTCCCTTGTTCGGCTTGATGGAGTCTTCACATCCTTCATTTTTCCAACCCGCTCGCCTTCTTTCTACTTTCCTCATGCACCCAATTATCATATCCACTTCATAAACGGGTGGATATTGTGCAACTTCTTTAACTCCAAGCAGTTGAATGTATATGGTCTCACTCATTTATCCCTTATACTTAATGATAATCTACATCTCCCAATATTTCCTTAATTTGCATTATTAACTTCTCCTCTTGATTCACTAATGTCCCCAAACATAAGAAGTCACCCAGAACCGAAAATAGAACTAATACTTTAAAAGAAAAATATCTCTAAAACTTTAGACATATATTCATAAAACAATAAAAGAATAAAGATCTTTCGGCACTTGAGACCAAAGATCAATCTCGACCAATCCCACGAGGCATCCTATTGATAGTTTCTTTGTCCTAGTTCCTTGTATTTCATAGGAACCTCTCATAATGACCTTGTCCTTTTCGTTAGCCGTTTGCATTTCCAGTGGGACTCAGGTGAAAGAAAATAAACTGAAGAAGAATCTTCAGTTACGGTCACCAGTCAGTCACCTCAGATGCAAAGTTTTGGTCCATCCATCGCCTACCACCGGAGACGAGAGTGACGTCCGCCTACAGCACCAAACCCAGTGAGGAGCGGACAGAAAGTCAAGGAGAGACGGAAATGGGCCTCTTGGGGAAGAGTTGTGGTCACTTTACGCTGAAGTTTGTCAGGAACAGTGCCAGACCTGCAGGTACGTCCTGACCGATTGTGTATATATTCCCCGGCGTGCGTCTTTTTAAGGTCCTTGGTCCGCTCGATTGCGTGGAGTGAAGGGAAGACCAGCGACGTCGAATTCGGAGATACTAGTTTAGGAAATCGGAAGGCCGTTCGTGAACCGATTGGCGTAGTCCTCGATCTTCTATATCGAGCTTTTGTACAGAGGAGTGCAGGTTGGACGGATTTTTGGCGGGGAAGATTGTGCTCGGGACGTGATGGGGAAGAGGAAATCTGCCAAAGCTCCGCCCAAGAGGGGTGCAGAGAAACTTGCCACTGTTTTCAGCTGTCCTTTCTGTAATCATGATAACAGCGTGGAGTGTAGAATGTGAGATTCGAGCCTGCCATGTTGATTTCATCAAGTGTGGTTTTTGTTGTGGTTTCGGCTCTTAGTATGTTTCAATGGTATTCTATTTCTCTTCATTTGATTTTCCATCTGCACATGAGAGATGTAGTCGTTGCCAGACGTAGTCCGTAGTTTTAGATTGCAAGGAAAGTAGTGTCGAACTTATCGTTAGTGGACCAGGAGCATGGATATAGAAGGACAAAGCACTAACGGTGTCGCTTTGAAAACTTTTAGGCAGTAGACAGTAGAATAGGTGAAGGAATGCAGTGTTAGAGAGTGCGAAGTGGGGACCTTCAGAACTACAAATAGAGTCTGAGCACGCGTCGATACTGGCTATCAATGCATCGAGCAAACTCTATCAGCCTGGAACATATGCTAAAGTTTCGTTTAACATGTCTGAAGCGTCGAGTAGTACTATGCAGGGTTATTAGGGCCCTTGTCTAACACCATATTCAAGCGGTACGAGCAGTTCTTAATATCATTGCACTGCATCCGCCCTCTGGTCGGAGCTCCTGTAAATTAATCCAGTTAAATATGTCTAGGGTTGATGTTCCACCTCTGAGAGAAGGTATTGCAACCTATTGTTCCTGCTGTTTCCTCACATGTTCTACTTCCAGTTGCTTTCATTCAGACAAAGTCATCAGCATACTCTAGGATGAGTGTGTAGCAAGTACAAAGCCTTGAATACCAATCCGGATTCTAATGCACTTATCCTCTCCATTGAATTTACCTTGTGTTTCCTGTGGGTGAATGCCATCATCTCCAGGGACAGGAAAAATCAAATCGGCGAGGCTTCTTGTAGAATTTGTCAAGAGAAGTTCAGTACCTCAATCGATGGTTGGTTGCTTCAACTTATTTCCTTCAAGCTGTATTGCAAAAAGTAGACACCTCAGGACTTTCAGGTCAAGTGTTACATGGTAGGTCCTGAGAGATGTTACCTCGTGAACGTATATATCACGCTTGCCTTGTACCTGCGGGCAATGAGTACACAAGATAGACCTGATCACTTGACATCAATGTTTCTGCGTCTATTATGTCCTATCTCATAGTCGTAGTGTATTTTGTGTATTTATTTGTAATAGACGATTAGACCTCTCACTGTGAAATGATAGGCTTGTTGATAACAAAATGATTTAAGTTCTTTAAATAATTAGTCAAGGAAGACATGTCCTGAGATATCGCAGCATACTAACGCATAGTTCCCTGTTTGTGCAGCTCTGAGCGACCCAATTGATGTGTAAGTAATTCATCCACCTTGAGTAGGCAACGCTGAAGAGAAACCATGGCACTTGACGATCGCACTTTCTGGTCTTGTCTTCTCATTCAAGTGAATTGATGTTTCTCATCTGTACAGAATTGTAGCTTTTGTCTCTGCTAAAGTTTGTGAGAGTTTTCTACAGTCGTAGACGTCTAGCTTCCTTTTAAGCTCTGCAGTTCCGCTTACCTGCTACGGATAGACGTACTCTTCACAAGTCATTCGGAGTGAGGTCCCCAGTCATTCTTTAGGCCTATTTTTCTGACCAACCAGAGGGCTAAACCCGAGCTAACATTTATCCTTCTTATGGAATTGCAGGTATAGCGACTGGATCGATGAATGTGAAAGAGCCAACAACGTTTGATTGCTTGACATACAGACAATGCACATAGCACGGAGTTTGTATCCCATGAGTATGAAGGGGCTGGCCGACCATGTATCTCCACTGTACCATGGGCATGGGCAGATCACAGAAAGACAGGAGTAATGATTGTAACGAACTTGGAAGGTGTCGTTATGATTTCGTATCTACAGTATATACAAATCTTATGACTGTACTATGTGGTAGTGAGATGTGATTTTGCGCATTCGCGATATGGTAACCGGAAGTAACCACGGACTATCCCCGTTACAAAGAGGAGTACAATCCTACTGACAGTTGTTATAGAAGCCGCAATGTCAGCATTGGGGGCTTTACTGAGCTGAGTTTGTGATTTTATTTTCCACGTATAGAATAGCGGCGGATTAGGTTTTGCAGGTAAGTACTGTAAACCACAACCTGCTCTCATGTATATTATTCTACAAAGTATATCTTTATACCTTAACAGTGCCTCTCTCACCGCATTAGGAGGGTGAGGTTGAGTGGACAATATATCTTGCAATGCATGGGCATTTCAACTCACCAATAATGGATAGGTAATGGTTTCACTTCAGGGGTTAAGTTTAGCAAGTTTCTCTTCATTATCATTTCTTAAAGACAAGCTCACCAACAACAACCAAAATACCAGTTTTAGACGATTTTATTTTTCTGTGTTGTTGAGAATCTCATAGCTACCTTTTAGTTCGTTGATCATGCTTATCGCAATTCCGTAGGTTTGGTTCAGTTAATAATTGGGAATGATGGTTATATTAAGGAACTGTAGAAGGATACTCCGTGTCTGCCGTAAATAGGATATGTTAAGTATAATGAATGTACGCAACAACTGTATACGTTTCAAGTGATGTTTTCAAACAATAAAAGCCTCATTCATATCTCCCCCAAAACAAAGTCTCAACAAAATATTAATGTCCTCAAATACATTATAAATATTCTTTTGCAGCAAAGTAGATTGACTGGAAACTTTTCATGAGGGATACTTTTGACGGTTTTGTACCGTTCTAATGGAAACGTTAGTATTTCCTCGTCTTCCAGGTCAAATGTCACGAATTCGAGTTAGCGTTTAATACAGGTACGTTTAATACAGAAGAACGCGCAACAACCCTTCAGAGCTGTAACCGGTGGATACCAATATGTGTATGCGATTGTTCAGTTCTAGTCCCTAAAGTAGAGCACCTCATCTTGACACATTTAAGCTTCCCGTTTGCCTTGGGGGTAAAAAATATATGTAGATTACCCCGAAGGAAAGGTGATAGCAGCACAAGGCACAACCAAGTGTGGAAGGAAGTAAAGGGCATGAGCTGCAAAAGTCCAGAGGGCACACTTGGGGCAAAAGTACACCAACATCAAGCACCAAAGAAGAGAAAAAGAGGGTAATCTACTTGGGGCAAAACTGCACCAACATCAAGCACAAAAGAAGCTAAAAAGATTGTGATCTACTGCACCACCAATAAGCACAAAAGAAGCTAAGAAGAGTTCTAACATGGTAGTCTACTACTGACCAGTGTGGTAGAGGTATGTCTGGTAAGAATGTGATCTACTGCACCACCAATAAGCACCAAAGAAGCTAAGAAGAGGGTCTAACATGGAAGTATACTATTGGACAATGTGGTAGAGGTACTCCAATGGTATGTCTGGGTTGTTGTTTATCGGTGAAGACCCAAAACTTGACTGCATTGTAAAGTGATCAATATGCATTGTAGGTAATAGGTTGTGAGTATAGTTGGGAATATAGCTAATTTACCTCTCCTCTACAAGGAACCTAGTGTTGCCTCCTTGATGATACCATCGAAATGGTGATATAGGTGCATACAAATCTCAGTCCTTAGGGGACAAAGGCATCCAAGGATAGTGGGGGGCATAGTGGTCCTCCTTGCTCTTAGAGGCAATGGTGTTGTTGCTCCTACTTGTATGCCTACCCATGCCAATGACTCTACTCGTAGGGGGTTTGCGGCCACCACCATATCATGCAAGGTGCGATGACCATCGGTGACAGCAATACTATGCATTCACATAAGATTGATAGGTGATCCTAGTAGATCTAACCATCACTCAATTTGACCTAAGGCCATATAGCTCGTAAGATCTAAGCTATTGAGTCATGCATTGCACCATCAACTCTAGTAAGCTCTCCATCTATTGCGCATCATGAAAAGTGAATTCCTCATATGTCATATGGGGAACCACATGCACATTGGTCCGGATGTCCTATGAGAGCTGGCCAAGAGAGACACAACCTCAATGACTTGTATGAGTTGGTGATGCAAAGGGAATTATGTGAGTTTGTGATGGTTCCATAAGCCCTATGAGAGTTGGATGAGAGAGACACAACCTCAAAGAGATATATGAGTTGGTTATGCAAGGGAGTTATATGAGTTGGTGATGGTTTAATTTAATGGTAGTCTTAGATGCTCTTATTCTCTAAATGGTTCATTATAAGTCTTTCCTCTAGGATCCAAGTGCATTTCAAATATACAAGGAAGGAGTTTTATGAGTTTGTGATTATTCAATAGCGACGTAGTCATAGATGTTGTTACTATTCAACTTCCTTGATTATAAGTCATTTATTTTGCTAATGGTTATTTTTGGTGGAAATTGGGGAGTAAAAAATGAATTTTGGCTAAATTCCAAATAGTTGTTTTTTAAATAGTGGTCATATTTGTTTTTTATTGATTAAATCTTTATATTTTCTTTTAGATACTTTGATGTGTATAAACTTTGATATTCTAAAGTTGGTCATATCTTAATTGCACTTCTACTTTTATATTTGATCTCCATTGGCAGACTCAAAAAGAAATCAATAGGCTATATTTCTGTTTTTCTAGTTTTTCTAGTTCTAGTACTCTTATCCTCAAAATAATTTGAACTTCTTCTATTTTGCTCTTGTATCCATGAATTTTCAATTACACTCTTAATTGTCTCTCATGTCTTATTCATATGGCTTTCAACTTATGTCCTTTAGCGTTATATATAATGTTTTTAAACTTGTTTCTAATATATTTTAATTTACTCAGAAATCTTGTCTCGTTGAAGGTAGATCATGCTTTGTTGTTTTATTACCAAAGGTTTATCAAGGAAATTTGGAAATAAATCAGAATAGTTTTGACTAATAACAATATTTACACTATTTGATCTACTTGTTTGGCATATATAGGATAATTCATTATAGTTTGAGGAGATTGGATTGTAGCTTTCTTGGTAGTTCAAGTTTTGGTAAATTTTTTATTGGTTTAGTGATTATTAATAGATAAGCTCTTGAAATATATGTGATAAAGGTAGAGGAGTACTCATTTTCTCTTAAGTACTATAACATTAACAAGAGATTCTTTCTCCATTCAAATATAAATTATAATTTTTATCTTTATCAATTAATATTAGAAGTTGTAAAATTAGTAATTGTATAAAATAGTAGGAGAATTTTAAAATATTTCTCAAGAGATCACTAATAATAATTTAGCAAAATTTACATTATTTTGTAGTTGATTTATCTATTCTAACTATTGTAAGTAATTTTAGTCTATGACTCTACAATACGAGATCAAAGCAAAATAGATAAAGAAAGGTAAGAATGAATCATTGAAATATTAAATATAGAATATTTATTTAAAATTAAATGATAATTTATTTATTTTTATCTCTTTTAATTTATTAGATCCAAATTAAACACTATTGAGAATTGTGTATGAAAATGTGAGAAAAATAGAATTTTCAAGGTTTTGAATAGTTACTTAGGACATGAGAGATAGGTTAGATATTTTATTTCTAATTTCTTGATTTTTTAACTATATTTATTTAATATCTAGTTTGAAATATGTACACACTTGAAGTTAAAACTATGAATGTTTATAATCTTTAAGATTTGAGAGTTAGCATTTACTAGACTCATGTAGAATTTGAGTGTCACATGTTTTGCAAGTTTGTGAAGATATAATATGGAATATCTTGGGTTTTTATTGTTATCTTTGTCCAATGGTTTCACTTCCCTTGGGTGAGACTATTTAGAGCAATGTAAGATATATCTTAATTAGTGTATTACAAACTATTTATGTTATAAAAAAGCTTTATTTGGAAAATATGGATAAGAATTATGAATAGACCAATTTGGAATACCTAATCTGTCACAAATTCTTTACTCCTCATGAGGTGAATACCCAAAATGTACAAGAATATTGATTGGAATATTTGGAGTGCTCACGTGAGGTGTGTAACCATGTCAAGATTATTTACATTTTGGATTATAAAACCATATTATAATTTATTTGGGTCTATTTAAGTCTAGATTTCTATGCTTATTCTTCAATTTTCTTTGTGCTTTCTATGATAAGTTATTTATCTTATCATTTGATCAATTGACACTCAATTCCATCAATGGATTAATATAGTTCTTGTCTCTCATAATAATAATAATGGCATTGTCCTTATATTAAAGTGAGCATATGAAAAAAATGATAGCTACTTGATTTTAGGGATTTGATAAGCGATAAGGTTACTTTTTAAGAGGAGTAGATTTATGGTGTACATACAAGAGATAATTCTAATCACAAGATAATAAAAATTCTACTTGGTGAAGATGGTATAGAATGTTAGGTCAAGTTAGGAGTATAATAGAGTTACACAAGACTTACACATTTTGTATATAGTTAATCTCACTCACAAGAACATTTCTTCTCTACATCTATTATACTTTTTGACTATAGAGGGAGTATTTTTAAAGGTCTTGGACCATAAACCTAAAGAGTTATTATGTCTTGATAGATGGCATTTTTCTCATAACTTGTGCATAAAATTATGGTTCTCTACAAAGAGCTTGTCCAAGGATAGTTTAGAAGCATTTTAACAATTACTTATTTAAAGATGATTCTTTTAGTGGTTTCATGGAGTTGTTTAAAGTGGTTGCAATAATAAGAAGGAATGAGGTTAATACGTCAATTTTTCAAGTGTTAGATGCTTTTTTACTTCTTGAGATGATAAGAATACAAGGAACATAAACAAAATTGCTACTGAGGAGTACTTTTTATGCACAATTAGTGGTATTATTGTCCTTCAACATCAATTTCACTTCAATAGCAACTTTGTACCAACCATTTAGATTAGCAACCATTTAGATTTGTTACGCCAAAAAGTTATAAGGTTGTATCTCTTAGCATTAGAGCATCTTTAAGATAGATATCTAGATTGGGTAATCTTACAAGTTGATATTAAGAATGCTCTTAATAGCATCATAAGTATTTCAATCTTGAGAGAGTTGACTGAAGTTGGTGGATCCTTGGTGAGTTTTATTTCTTTGATTTGGTCTTTTTATGGTTCCTTTCTTGTCTATATTATTTGTATGGCTTTTAACAAGTAGTCATTGTCTTCAATCATTCATTTTTGGTTGATTGAAGCACAATTATTCCCTTTTGTGAGATCCTCTAGAAGTACATTATTTTCCATGGCTTATTTTAAGCTCTTTTTTATTGCATTAGTCATGCTAGGTTGTATCTCTTGTGCACACATGACACATATGTTGTAGGAATCTTGTTGACTAGATTAGGTAAGTCTGACTATTTGATTGTTTAGCTTTATCTTTGTAATAGACCAAAGAGAGGAATAGGAAAACAAAAGATCAAGTTGAAAAATCTCAATGAGTGAAATTGTAAATGCTTAGGGTTTGGTATTTATATGTAAACTAAGTAAAAGATTCCAAAGGAATTTTCCAAAGAGGTTTCTTTCTAGAGTGTCCAAAAGTTGCATTTCTTAGAATCATTTCTTGCATTTCAAAGGTAGTTGGTTACTTAAAGTACATGCTACTCAATCCTTTGGAAGTTTCTAAAATCTTCTCACCAAGAAGTTTCTTAGATGGTTATAGAAAATTCTTAGAATTTTTAAATGTATGCTAGTTTTGGCCTCTTTTTAGCCATACTTAGCTTTTATCAACTCAAATTTATAATTCTTTTCAGATTGAGAGTCAAGATGTCAAATTATAAGAAGTGTTCTCCTTGAAAATTTCATCTTAACCTCTAGCTTTCAAAGGAATGTATTATGTCTGAAAATGGTGTATATATTCTTGAGGACTCAATAAAGCTTAATGAAACTTTTGTATAGCTTAAATGTTATCTTCAAAAATGATATCTTACAAATGGATGACCTTCTTATACTAATTGATCCATATGTGGCTTTGCTATGCTACTCCTTAATATTGCTTATTGACCAACCTATCTTCTTTGCATTATTCTCTCTTCTTTGACCTTCTCATTACATTTAAGAACTTTGATAAGAAGATAATCAGAGTCTTCGATGATATCATTAGACCAGGAACTTCTTGATATATGATAAGGAAGTTGGTGCATAATTAAACATCTCAATTGATATTTTGAGAAGAAGTGGTACTATTACATATGGAGGAAATAACACTTATAGTGTTTTTTGTGCAATTGTAAGCACTTGGCACCTGTGCTTTCCTCTTGTATTGTGGTTGTTGACAAGGTGATCTTGGAGATATATATGTTATATAGATTGAAGAGAAGTCTTTCCTCTCCAGGTATTATTCTACCAGAAAAGAGATGTTTTTCCCATTAAACACATAATGATCTTTTATCCTTTGCTTTTTTTACCTTTAAATTGTACTTGAGGTTTGTAGTCCTTCTTAGTGGACTATCACTTTCAACAAACTCTCTTCTAGTTGATATATATTTTCCTAATTCTACTAAGGCAAATATTTGCTCTCACCCTAGTAAGTCTGCAAGCTCTTGAATTATAGTTCAACTATGTATCAAGGATTTTTTTCACTTTACTAGTTACTTTCTTAATAGCAAAGAGGTTCAAAGATGCAAATTTTTTGATCCATCTACATCTTTATTACTCACTTCTAAGTGTGGCTTAACCTTAGATGCAACAAAGATCTATATGACTTCTTGTTCTTTTGGAGTGCAAAGGATAGCTACCTACAATGCCATAATAGATATATTGGTTGCAATAACAAGGACAAGTCTATAGTTCATATTGAAAAGTATTAGTATGCATTGTGGACAACACAAATTAGGATAGACTTGTACGACACAAGACAATAAGATTATAATAGTAGACATTGTGGTTATGAATTCCATTTGTGGTGCAATTTTGGAGGAGGTATTTAGTCATCCTTGTGGATAGATAAAAATGAAGCATTAGGAACAAAGGTCTTTAAGTGTAGTAATATGCAATAAGATCATCTCTTTTTTCTTCTAACTTGGGAAATATGTGTTGTTTATATAGAGTTTGATATATTTATCAAGGACTACATGTGATATCTTTTGCCACTAGATGATAAGATTTATCACTCATACTTTCCTATCCTAATATTTTACTATCTAATATATATATCTTCATAAAGAACATTAATTGATGTAATCCATAAAAAGAAGTCATACTAGTTGATGCTTCTTTAGATGCTCAAACTTTTTTTTCTAACATTCTATATGTAATAGGATAAATTTCTCATTACAAGGCTATTGCTATTTGGGCATAGCCAAAATTTTCCCCTTGATTTTTATCCTTGTATGGCTTGATGAGTTTTTATATCTTTTTGTTATTTTATGTGTGTTATGTTGTATACTAGAGTTAATAAAATGAGAATCTATTACCAAGTAGTTATTTGTTAAGCCTAACATAGTTATAAATAATGATGCAAAGAGATCTCTTGTTACTAAAGAGAATGAAAGTGATTGAAGTTTATACCGGAGTGCAATAAACTTTTCTCTTGTAGAGTTTGCACATTATGAATTTTTTATTATTATTCTCTAACTAAGAGTTTAGCAAAGTTGTATAAAATACGTTATCTATCTAGTTTTACAATTGTTGAGAAGAAGGTATTACTTTGAGCTCTAACCATTACAATAGGTAAGTTTATGGATTATCAAATGAAGGATTCTCTCTTAAGTAAAAATCTTAATAATAAGTAATTTTAACCTCTGAAATAACAGAATATGGAGACAAATAAAGCAATTAAAATGCAAGATGCATAAAAGCAAGATTCATAATGATCCTTTCCCAACAAAAATATTAAAGAAAATTAAATAAATTCCATGCATAAATATTAGATTAAAATTCCAATGAAGTTCTAAAAGTAACAATTACCAAATTTTATAATTAAAAGGGGTGCTAAATATATGCTCACATGGTCAAGAATCCTTTCTTTATTCAAAATAAGTAATGAGTTTGTGCCAAAGAAGTGAAATCATCAAAGGGTATATTTCCATAGAAATAACATGGATAGACCATGCCTTACGAACTAAAACAGTTAAATATATATACAATTCCAATGAAGAATTATACTATCCAATCATCGATTCATCTATCAGCTAGTTCATTCTCCCTACGCAATATAATCGCTCATAAAGATATTCTCTTAATCCATACAAATTCGATCTATTAAAAATTAATAATCTAATCAGTAAATAATCTATATCTAAAATAAATATTCCCTCCCCCATAACTGGATCCAGATTGTTGGCGTTGGCTCCGAAATGTGGTCCAATTGGGGTTTTAGTAGTTCACTGCGTCGATTCCATGCAGCAGTTCCCAAATATGTGATTAGAGAAGACCAAACTGAGAGCTTGTAAAGTCACTATCCCATTTGTAGTATTAGCAGAAAATGTGATAGAGGGAAAAACATAATTGTAGAGGTAAACATCTATGAATCAAATGAATTAGGGAATATTGGTCTGAAGTTAGAGTCGTATATTAGAGAAAAGCCTCAGTTAATCAACTTGCTTCTTACACTCTCCAAAATTTTAAATTGGTCCAATCGCAAGTACATTCGTAGCAGGGGCACACGTATCGATTTTGAATTAATCCGATCATTAGTTCTTGGGTGCATTAATACCCAGCTAATGTTCTTTAGGACCAGGCGACCGCGGACTGAACAAGAACACTGAAACGACGTCACCCCATCAAACTACAGAACTGTATTGGTAGCTACGGCGGCGTAAGAGGAATTCAAACCACAGTACTGTACACTGGTGAAAAAGATGGAGGATACGGTAGTGTAGCGAGGACCGAGGGACAGTAGCATAGCAAAGTTATACTTTGTCTCGGAGCCCGACCTTCGCTCACTTGCGTTTCCGGCTTGTTCTTGAATTCAATACTGTATCTGCTGAACGTTCGCCAAGACTGATTTCTAATTGGGAGTAGTTCGCTCCTCTGCCACTCGCCTTGCAAGTTATCAAAATGTTACTTCTGCCAGGCTAGTACTGTAATCACGACGATTAAATGAACATTCCTGCGGAGTAGGGAGCAAGAGTTTTTGTGCAGTGTGGTTTTAGTTGAAGAGGTGGAAGGATGGCAGGTATGGGAGATGGCTACGTCGGGACAGCACAAGATGCTGCCCGAATTCGTCGATTGCAGAAGCAGCGGGATCAGGAACGACAGAAAATTCTCGATTTGAAGAAGAAATCTAGCGAGGGTCAACCGGGGCTACTGCAATTCGGACAAGGCACTTCAGAGGTTAGTGCCCAGGACTGTCTTGCTTTCCTGTTGCGTTTGCTCCTTCCTGAGTTCCGCACTCGATATTTTGTAGGCCAGTCAGCGAAGTTGCTAATAGCTGAGCTAATGAAAATATGCTATGTCGAGCGCAAGTTTAAGGCTCACTTATTGTGCCTGCTCGCTTCTCTACACGGGGGAGTTGAAAGTTGAAGCACTTGAAAGATGAAACTTAAATAGACAGAGGGTTCAACGTAACTAGTTCTGGAGTTACTTCATAGAGGACTAGTGTAGCTGATAGTAACTGTTTATGATAGAGCTTCTTAGTCTCTCAGCATTCCGTTCAATTGAGATGTGCAGCTCCTTGAGAGTGCGTTCAAGAAAGAAACAGTCGGATTGGTGACTAGAGAGCAATTCGTGGAGAAGGTATGTCCTCTTTTTGAGTAGTATGAAGTTGTTTCCTTCTGAATGACGCCCTTCCGCCCCGAGGTCTTTCACTGTTACAGTCTCTTAGAGCTAGAAGGAAATGTTTGTGAATCTCCTTACACATGAAAGTTCTCATGTTCTGACCTAACCTTTGTACCTAACTTATTGTGGTTGGTTTCAGAGAGTAAATCTTCGAAGTAAGATTGAGGAGGAAGAGAAGGAGAAACTCCAGAAGCTTGCGCAAGAGTAAGCTCTGAGCCCCATCATAGTGGTCAGCTTGTTGTGGTTTCCCTCTTGAAGCAATTACTCCTAGAGCAAGAGCACTTAGTGCTTGTTCGTAATCTTGTTCTCAGCTTTTGTGATCTTCGTTAGCCCTATTATTTTTATTTGCCCTACAGAAAATGCTTCTGTTTGCGGTGACGGTCAGAAGAAATCTCGTTCTCAGTGCGTTCGCGCTATTTGCAGAGAAGAAGAACGCCATGTACAAAAGCGGAAAAAGAGGAGAGCTAAAGGGCCTTCAAGATTATCTTTTGCCGAAGAGTTTGAGGGAGAATCGGATGAGGACGAAAGTTCAGGTACCACTGTGAACGTCCTTTAGCCTGGATAAGATCATGTTTGAGCAGAATTTGCGAATTATTTTCTACTAGAGTAAGAAGGTGTTGGGTGTAGCGACATTCAGGTATGTCTCGCTTATAGTGCCGACGAGATGGCCCATGCTATGTAAGTCATGCCACCTACTTGTTCTCGGTTGAAACGAATCTGATATCCACGCTTCTGAATTCATCTAGAGAGGTGATAGTGTCGACTTTTCCCTTCCATTCCTGTCGAGGTGTTATAGCACCGCACTCAAAGAAATAAAAGTCTCGCCTTGAATTCTTATCAGAGAAAGAGGAGGTCAGGAAAGCAAAACTAGGCAAGTTCGGGAAGGATCCCACTGTAGAGACGAGCTTCTTGCCAGACAGGTATGATGGTTTCGATTGTGTTACTCAGTTTTCTGTAGGTCAAGTTTTTGAGCATCATGGGTGTCTATCATATTCTAGTTGTAGAAGGTCCTGCTCTGGAATTAATGTATGATGTCAAGGGAGTGGAGGGTGCACCTACAGGGAGCGGGAGGCTGAGGAGCAGGCTGAGCGAGAACGCTTGCGTAAACAATGGTTAAAAGAACAGGAGAGAATCCGAAGTAAGCTTCTGCTGTTGCAGTCTAGCTCATTGTCGGCTTTTTCCCTAGAATATCTCATCTGGTTCAGACAGATCAACCTCGATGGTCTCACCCTGAACCGACTTTTCTTGGGTGATTGTTATAGATGAACCATTGGAGATCACGTACAGTTACTGGGATGGCGCTGGTCATCGGCGAGTCATTCAGGTACCTCCTGCCGCAAATTCTCCTACTTTTAGTGCCTCCTGATGGGATGGTCTATTATAGTATGTCATTGTTTGAGGGATTTTACTTTACCCGTTGAAATTTTAGGCTCACGTCCGATCAGACGTCGGTATGGAACCAGGTTATTGTTAACGGGCCCTGTATTATTCCATAACTCAGTATGTTAGTTTAGTTAATCTCTAGTTTAGAGACTTCCCTTGCTTTTAAGGTTTTGTTAGAACCCTCCAGAAGCCCTACTAAATATCTTCTACTTAGGGTAAAGAGGGGCGCATCCCTAATTAGAGTTAAGCAAAGCAACCCCCTAGGGTTTGCTGAAGTGTATATAAGAGTGCTTTCTGCTCCTGTTTCAATTAGTTCTTCAACAAGAGTGATTCCCAACACCTCTTCCTTGCATTTCGTGAAGTCCTGAGTTGCCTAACATCATCTCAGGATTGTCTTTTGATATCTCAGTATTAGAGGCTACTACTGCTGCGTGAGAGAACCTACTTGATGCTTGTGAGCTGTGATACAAAGAGAGAGGTCTAGTATTGCAGTAGTGATGTCTGAAACATCAGAGATAAGAGGGAGTGATAAACCTTCCACTTCAAAGAGTAGGAAGCATGGTTCTTATCACAATATGATCGTCCTGGACGCTCCCGAGCCTAACAGAAACGTAGAGATACGGGAACTACAACTCGTTACCTCGGGCCGACTGGGGCCACTCATGAAGTCATTTAGAGTTGAGAGTGCAGACTTCCTTTGAAAGTCGTGCTACTTCCTTTTGGTGATAAGTTTTGATGGACTCATGGTGACATAAAGTATGCAGGGGTAAATCTCAGTCCTCATACATGGCTTTTGGGGGTTAGGAAGTTTAGGACGCTTTGTGCTTTCGATGTATGCACACCATGACATGAGTACTGATAATACCTCTTATACTCCGATTAATCATCAAGGACACTCATTGGATTAATCCTCACTCGCAAGTATGAACTAACAGGAGACGTACCTCACCACTACGTCTGAATTAATCTATCTGAATCGCTCACTCAAGCTAACCAGAACACAACGTGGTTTGTACGGTGTTTACTGAAATTTGAAGAATTTTCAAACCTGTGAACAATTGAGGATGTTTTCGACAAGAGTACACTAACGGGGATATCGCTGCTATGAATACGGTTACGCTTCCGCATGTTTTCTCTAATGTTCCCTTACCTTGTAAGCTAGCGATAATTAAGTCAGGGTCTGCCAGGTACCCAGTATATGTACGTCTAAAAGGTTTCTACCTTCGAGCTGCTCGGAGGCTAATGGTAAAATACCCAAGAAATACCCATCGAGTTCGGTTCGAAGGAGGTACCGGAGAGTCATTTTACAGGAAGCTTTCTTCCTTGATTCTATGAGGAAAGGAATCTGGTGAGAACTAGTTTATTCTTCTTTCTCGAGAAGGCGGGAAGCTTCTTGTTAAGCCCGCTTGTAGGCGTGTGCATAGCATTAGAATGAATGATGAGTATGTACCGGTTGCCCACGTTATATGCACGCTACGACATGCACGCTTCATTACTCGACCTCCGTTCATTACTCTTCCCCTCCATGACTTACATAAGTATTGCATATCTTCATCTTCTAGTTCTAACCCGCGACGTGCTTTGAAGGACAAGAAATCGTTTGGTCGAGCGAGTCAGCTCAAGTCAGAAGAGGTTCTTCATCTTGCTAACGCCTTGCACTTTCCTCACTGAACACAGCGAGCACCTCTTGGAAGTGGGCTCCACATTCATTTTCTGGCATCTTAGCACCTGCATATAGAGCCGGTTTGCACGGGATTTCACTAGCCCAGGATCTTGGGGCCCCAATGAATATTAATAAATGGATGTCCCTGTCTCAAACTGGATAATCCTTGATGAGACTCTCCCCAATCCAACTAACAGTTCTTCGGTCTACCTGTTCTTGCTATATAAGGGATGCCTTTCGTTCTCACAGACATCGATCGCCTCCAATGCTTCCTCTGGTGTCTGGATCATACTCTCTGCATTATGTGCTCACTTCTATAAGCATTCCTTTCAGTTTTCTTTGCGATTATATATCCTTCTCATGCTAGCTGCTTTGAAATTTTCTGCTTTCAATTTTATCCTTCATCCTACGGATATATAAATTTCTAATTTTCAACTTACAAGTGATACCCAGGTCAGTTACTCACTCCGATCCCTTCCCTATTGCTGGCTTTTCTGCTGCCATTCTGGTATACTAGATACCAGATTGTTGATGTGAAGGTGCTTTCGATACTGCATCCAGCTATCTCGGCACCGCGTAGCACTGACCAAGTCATGAGTGATATTGGGCAGACTTACATTGAAAGACTTCTACTCCCTTATTTGTGTGTTGTAGTGTTGACGGGCTCATGCTGACATAGAGCATGCAGGGTACCTCATACCCTCCCTTCTGGGGCTTCTCATGATTCTTGTCTTGAGACCTGTGCGGTTTGTGTTTAATACACTAACACTATGATGATATCTAAACTATACTCTTTTCTTTACGTCGGCTTACCTTCGTATTGTTACTTTCGCTTAATCTCCATTTCCTGAGTTTGCTCTTCATTTCGATTTGCACACATCATGCTTAAATATCATCTGGAATTCATATGCACTACATGGATTCTGGATCTTCCGTTCTTCGCACGGCTTCTGCTCTCATTTCTTTCAATTGGTCGCACTCACTCAGTACTGCAGATACCTGTGGATCACACTTCTCTAATCAATTAAAACCACCATGATTTTACCCTCTGTATGCTGAAATACCCATGCTTACCTGTCTATGTAACTGACAGGTTTGACGACCTTTACTATGTTACTGTCAAATGTCAGCGTCAGTCCAGTTAGACGTGGGTATGCAATTGGGTTGTTTACAACGGGTTCCCTACTCAATACTTTCAATATGTTACTGCATGGTGTGGAATGTTGTAGCATAGTATTTTCAGGCGATAGACAGATATTGTGCCTAAAACGGTTTACTCCAATGATGTTCAGGTGCGGAAGGGTGATTCCATTGCCGAATTTTTGAGAGCAGTTCAGCAACAGCTGGCTTCAGAATTTAGGGAGATAAGAACTGCTTCCGTAGAGAACCTGCTGTATGTAAAGGAGGACTTGATAATACCTCATGTGAGTAACAATCAGTTCTGGAGAAAAAATTACCATTCATTTTAACTCGGTGGCAACGTCTCGCTTAAGTTTCCAATCAACATGAAAAAAAACCAATCAACATGAGAGAAAACCAATCAACATGTCCATGTTGATTGGTTTTTTCGCCTCTAGCAGATAAATTAATAATACCTACCTTTCATCGTGAAAACTTATTTTCAGTCATTATGCCAACGTTTGACATCGGAATTAATTGTTCCAATGTCAATGATTTCACTTACTGTTGTCCCTTTGTGATGACAGCAACACAGCTTCTACGAACTAATCATCAACAAAGCTCGTGGAAAAAGTGGTCCGGTAAGCTTAGTGACCATGATAGATTCAGGTTGGGTATTTCGTGATTACGCTGGTTTTGGTCTTTATCTAGGTGAAAGCTTGCAATGGAGGTTGTTTTGCATCGAGTGAGGCTAGAGAGTGAACGCACGCTGATAACGAGTACTTACTTGATTTCATTTGTTTGTGTAGTTATTTCATTTTGATGTGCACGAAGACATCAGAACTATTGCAGATGCGACGATTGAGAAGGATGAGGTAACGCACTGCTCTTCAGCTGCCAAGGGCAAGCTGATTTGACTTCTCCATAAGTCGTGTAGCACCGGAACCGTATGAAAGTTGACTGACGTATGTTCGCTGTTTATTGTTGCAGTCACATGCGGGGAAAGTCGTAGAGCGTCATTGGTACGAGAAGAACAAGCATATATTTCCTGCGTCCAGATGGGAGGTACGACTCTCTTCAGCTTGATCCAAGCTCTTAAGTTTGACGTTTGTGGGGGTTGAATCTGAGATCTGCAAGTGTGGAGGCTTAGATATTGACAGGCTTTGTCTTCCTCAATGATCGCGTTTCTATCAACAGGCTAACGATTCTTTTCCCGTGCATGCATGCCAGATTTATGATCCAACTAAGAAGTGGGAACGATACACAATTCATGGCGATTGATTGTGCATCGTTTGTGCCTGTTCACGTTAAAAGCGAGTTAGAGTACGTCAGAATCCTCAGGACAAGTAAAGATGGTTATACTACCGTGAGTTCTGATCCATTCACACTGCGGAATATAAATTTCAAGTCCATTCTTGCAACATTGCAATCTCACGATCCCCATAGAAACAGTTTAGGAGCTGGAGGTTATGATCAGTTCTAGGAAATAGGAGGATTTGGTAAAGGAAGCCATTTTGTCAAATCAATATCAGAGTTGAGAAACATGCCCCACTTATTTCGGGTTCTTTACGTTGTTTGTCAATGGACATGCTTGAGTATAGCTGGTTGGTTTCGGTCGTGTTTGAGCCGCAAGTGATGTTGACGTGGAGCAATATATGGTGAAATCTCGCTCGTCTGGTTACTCTCAAGTCCAACACATTGGGGCCTGAAGGAACGAGGCTCTGAGTTGGCCAAGATGTGAACCGCGGTGTTCACAAATCTGTACTGGTTCTCAGAATCTCATTATTTAATGCTTTGGGTGATGCGCACGCTTGAGCGTTCTGTAATCAGCCTGTCTTCTCAAGAGGAACACTTGGGCTTTGATTGGGCACTGCTCAACCTGATACTGCATTGCAACCTGTTGCTGCACTGCAGGTCATTAAGACGGCATTCATGGAAGTCAGAGCAAATTAGCTCCAGCCCTAGTCTGGCAGCTGACACATGACTCCGACATAAATGAGCCGACGCGAGTGCCGCATACCGAGTCCAGTATGGATTCGGCTATTAGATGACCAAGGAACTGGTCCTTCTGTCTCACTCCATTGAAACAATTCAGTCATGCATACCCTGACCTCAAATTGTCAAAACCCGGACCTCAAATTGTCGTATTATATAATCCACAAAACTTGATAGGCCAAAACCCTAGATACAGGAACATCGTCCACTCTGACCATGTAGTATTTATTATGTTAGGAGCTGTAGGGCAGATTTCTCTTTATCGATACTATCGGGTTTTAGCTCCATTTTACTACCACTATGTCCTTTTCTTGAAAGGTTCGATGGGGTCTCCCCATCCTTCTTATTATCACACGCGGTCGCCTTCTTCTGTAGTAATATTAAAGTAGTAAAGCTCATCTGCAGTCGTCTTCTAGTTTTAAGATCCTCGACATTGTTGTCCTGCAAAGGCTATTACCTACCCGGGAAATCTACCACACCACAATTCTGTACGTTGGAAGCCATGGACCCACTTGGCTCCTCCAACAATCATACCAACGCTTCGTCAGAGCTACCGTCCTGTGGCTCGGACCCATCCCAGCCTTGCTGAAAATTTGTGACATGTGATTTACATTGTTTTTAAGGGCAGATCGTCAACCGGGAAATTCCGTTCCCCGTGACGGGTCTCAAGGAAAGACAAGGCGCCTCGTCCCGCTCACGTGATAGGAAATGGTCGAACCCAAACCACTTTCGACGAAAGCACGGCACAACCGGTGGAACTGTACAGCTTTTATCGTGTTCAAGGGATCTGTGCGAGAGTCGTCGGTGTTGAATTGAAGAGGTGGGAACGCCAAGTGGTCGTCCAGCGGCAACTCCGGTAAAGCAGCCCTACTTTCTGCCAATGCAATGTAATCGTGTAAAGCACAGGTCATCTGACTTCAAAGCTCGTGTTCACCACCAAATCTTATAGACTTCCATGGTTTCGGTCTAGGTTTTAGACCAGATTATATGTCAAGCCCATAGATCTAGAGGAATTTTATAACAGGAATGAGTTTCAAAATAAGAACGGTACGGCACTGCAGTTTATCCGCTTGACAAAAGCCTCTGCAGTTGCCTACTCAATGTCCACTATTTTTATTATTCACAACTGTGGTTTTCTTGAACAAATGTGTGCAAGATGTGGTATTCCGGTGAGAATAGTGATTTGTTGTCTATTTAACACTTCAATTTACAATTTGATCTACAAGTTATCAGATTTTCTTCATTAAAGTTCAGACTCCTTACTCTTGAATCTTCTACCAGCGGGTAAGCTGCAAATATGTGGACAAAATCAAGAAAGAGATAGGTCTCTGGATACACCCCAATTTATTCTTCGATATCCAAGTAAATTCTGCTCTAACAAACTGAAATCTTGCCGCAAGGAGTAGATCATACTTGGTAAAGATGACATGATCATGGTGTCCAAATACATGGCGGTGAAAATCGTTTGATGCATTATTAGAAAGGCAAATCTATTCATCTCGACAACCAAATAACACTGATTCTTTCACGAGAACTTAAAATCACTGCGTGACATCACGAAGAACATGATTTTTTCGTTCCCAATTGACAATTAGAATATCACCCCGAACGGATTTGCAAAAAAGAAAGAGAACAATGACATATTACTGCACGGGGTTCAATGCGTAATTGGGCAAGGTTGGCGAGCTTCATGTACTTGCTATGTGTGGAGTAATCTAGCGATGCTAGATTACTCGGAGGGACCGCCAAAAGTTCCAATAAATTGGCCAATTGGCCCAATACCTTGAAGGAAAAGAAGAAAAGGAATACCATGGAACCCAACAAGTGCAAAGGAGAAAGAAAAGCTGAAAATGGTAGGAAAAGGGGCATAGAGGCTAGAAAACGGAGGCCTATGTTATTGATACGCCGAGCAACCGATACAAGAAATATTCAAAAAGAGCACTATGGGAACCTATAACTAAACGGTGTGATAGAGAGATCCTCCAAGGGTATGTCTGGCAATTGCGAGTGGATTGCCGTTGATGGAACAGGAGCACCCACAACTGATACCCATCGATGAAGACTCCGAGCATGTGATCTTTGCAGTATGACAAAAACACTCTATCGTAAATAAGAGGTAAGCATGGTGGGTGATAAAGCCAAGGCACCTCTCCTATTTAGTAAGCCACATGTTGCCTCTCAAAAGAGACCATCAACCTGATGATGAAGATGTCGTGCGTATATACATCGCTACACAACATACATCGCTATCAACATCATACACTATAGAAGCACAACTCACACATGAGTCATACATAGACGCTAAAGTGCCACAATAATCAGATTGCTTAACACTTTCAACTCAACTCAACTCAACTCAGATCAGTACTTGATCTGTCACTCTATAAACTGCCAACAACTGGGCACTGATTACAGTCAAGCCACACCCACTCAAGCATAGAGAATCCAGGTGACGCTCGCCGGCCTCTGTCCACCATAGCCAGGAACTCGAAGGCTCAACATCAAAGAAGTGAGCTCTCTGGAGCTCACTTCAAAACTATACCTCCTTGGACTCGAGCTAGCACTGGAACCCTAACGGTCCCGCTGACGGCACACTCGACGGTGTGAACAGTGCAAAGTGATGGTGGGCTCCACCGTGAAGTCAGTACCCCAAACACCAAATCAGACTGTCGGAAAGTAGTCCCTGAGAAACTACTAGAATAACTCTAACTACTATCACTGGAACTCCAATGTCCGAGCAGCTAGATGCAGAACTACAAATGGCGTGACAGCTGCCGTGCGTATATACATCGCTACACAACATACATCGCTGTAAACATCATACACTATAGAAGCACAACTCACACATAAGTCATACATAGACTCTAAAGTGCCACAATCGCCCCCCTAGCTGGCGGTTAGGTCCTTCTAACTCCAGATAGCCATCTACTCTAAGTATATGGTATACCCTCTAATGGGCAAAGCTCAGGAGGCCGGGTGCTATGGAGCCCCATCGTTAGTCGCCTGTCTGCAATCTATACCATATAAAGAATGAACTAGCTATAGGTCAAGTACATCTAGGACATAACCACTATCCCTGAGGAACCACCGTGAGGGGAGGAGTCATACATGCCATATGCCATCCTCTTGAACAACTATCACACACTAACATAGTAGCAGCTCCACCAGAAGAGCCACACAACATACACCTCAAGCCTGCACGTACAAGTGCCAAGCTTGGGTCCATAGTACCATCAATGTTTGGGAGGTGGCATGGCGCACAATTGCGCACATGATCCTTCCAAACAACACCATCACGTCCTTCTAACACAAGGACTCCAGATGGCAAAACCTCATGCACTCTCAAGATAGTGCGGCCTGTAGAAACATCAAGTGTTGTCGGTGCTGTCTGCTGTAGATATACATAGTCACCTGGATGAAATCAACGGATCAAGGGTCTATAACCTCCTCCTCAAATGGTAGCATAGTGTAAAGTATCTCTATGCTGAGCAATCACCAAGTTCTCAAAGGCCATCGGCATCACTCTCCGAAAGATCTCTGCCCGCTGAGAAATACATCGGGGTCATCCAAGTCCAAAACTACAATAGCATCTCGATGAATGGCTGCAGGTAAATCTGGATCTCGTCCATAGAGTAGAAAGTATGGAGAGAAGGATGCTAAGGAGGCTTGCCGGCTGAACCGATAGCCCATGGCCAACCAAGGTAACTGGAGATCCCAATCTCCCAAGTGGCCTCTTTGCAAACCATACTTTTGCAATCCTCTCTTCACCGTTTGAACCACTCTCTCTGCTAAGCCATTTGCCTCAGGGTAATCTCGGGATGTAGTACGATGATCAATCAAAGCCTTGTCACACAAGACCTGAAACTCCCTCAAGAACTCTGTACCCTGATCAGTCAAAACCTCAGCTGGTGTACCAAAATGACTAAGAACTCGATCCAGGAACGAGTAAGCTGTCCCTTCACTAAACTTGTCAGGAAGTGCTACCAACTCAATCCACTTGGAGAAGTGCTCTACCATCACCAAAACATACCGATGATGTCTCACAATCAGCGGTAAAGGTCCGGCGAAGTCCAAACTCCAATGGTAACCCAATCCCATGATAGGTAATGGGTGTAACTGTGGCGTAGGAGCATTGAATGATGCTCTAACTCGGTCACAAACCACACATCTGGCAACAAACTACTGTACCTTGGTTTGCATACCGCGCCACCAATAATGACTTTGAAGTAAGCTATATGTACGCTTTACTCCAAAATGTCCTAGCTCCTCATGAGCATGACGGACCAACTGTGGTCTCTGAGATGGAAGTGGTACTACTCACACTCTACCATCCTCCCATACACGCAAAACGTGTCTACCCTCCAATCTGAACCATCTGGCTCGCTGAAGAACACGGTCTCTCTCCTTGGCTCCAATTGTGCCACCCACAACACCTGTGCGAAGATAGTCCATCACTAAGACATCATCATGAATGTCTCGCTGAACTATACCAATATCTTCACTCTTTGGATCTGTGACCTCAATAACTCCTCCTGTATGTGCTGAGAGAGATACCACCAAAGCCTCTGCAAATATACACAGAAAGGCCGATGCATGCCAACCTGGCACCATCTCCTCATCTGTCTCACCATGCCAACGTGCTCCGGTCTGATCATGCTGGCTGGGACATGGGTTTCTACTCAACCATTTGCATCACGGTTCACCACTCCAGGTCTGTGAACAACCGTGAAATCATACTCTTGTAAAATCAGAGCCCATCGTGCAAGCTTCCTTGAAAGCTTGTCGGACTCCATCAACCACTTCAGCAGCTGATGATCAGTGATGAGAGTGAAGGGGTTACCAAATAGGTAACATCGGAAATGTGCTACTGCCCAAACTGCTGCCAAGCACTCTACCTCATATGAACTATACTTTGCCTCCGCTGAATTGTTGGAGCAACTAGCATAGGCCACCACAAACTCCTTCTCCTCATCATCATGCTGGGTGAGCACCGCTCCAAGCCCCAACATACTCCAATCAGTGTGAACCTAAAATGGTCGTCCCTTGATCGGTCTCCTCAAAATAGGAGTAGATGTCAACCTCTCCTTGAGCTCTACAAAAGCTCTCTCCTGCTCATCTCCCCAACACCACTCATGTGTAAGCTTGGTCAGTTTTGTCAAGGCCTTGGCAATGGCACTAAATCCTCTAACATAGCGGCGATAGAAGTTCGCCAACCCAAGGTATGCTCGCACTCTGCTCACATCCGTAGGCCAAGGAATACGTGCAATAGCCTCCATCTTGGTCTGCTGGACACCAAGTCCTCCGGGGTAGATAGTGTGACCCAAATAATCAACCTGCTCGTGGAAGAATCTACACTTCCCAGGATGTAATTTGAGTCCATGAGATCTCAACCTCTCAAACACCTCTAACAAACTGTCTCTCATGCTCCTCCACGGTAGTGCTATAAACCAACATGTCATCAATATAGCATCAAGCAAAATCCAATCCAGCTAGGATCCTATCCATGACCCTCTGGAACTCAGCAAGAGCGTTCTTCAACCCAAATGGTAAGAACCTCCACTGATATAACATATCCTTGCCGTGAGGATCAATAGCCCAAAATGATGTCTTGGACTTATCATCCTCCTTGATCGGCAACTGATGATATCCCGCTCGAAGATCCAAAGTACTGAAGATCTTTGCATGCCCAATCGCATCAAAAATCTCCTCCGGTGTAGGCATGGCATACCAATTTGTAACACCCATTTGTGCATGTGTGTGGTATTGTGATATTTAGCTTGATATTACAAGTACTTAAGAGATATTATTTATATAGAGATAAAGGATGGTTCTATATTAGTCATGGTTAGCTAAATTTAGTCATAGCTAAGATAGATGGGACCTTACTTTAGAGGAAGTAGAAAAGATGAGCACCACTATTTTGGATTTTAGTGTGTTGACTTGGTATTATTCCTAGGTGTTTGGCTTTGAGGAAAGAGTTGAGAACTCTTGGGCCCGCAAGCCTTTTTGTTTTGGATTCTTCTTTAGTCCAAGGATAGCCCATGTGAAGGAATCCTTGACTTAGTGGTTGGGTCAAGATAAGACCACATGCTTAGGGGAATATGCCCATGTGAATGGATATTCCTTTCTACTTTTTGACTTTACTTGACTTTTAGTCTAGTAACTTGAGTTACTATGGTAATTAGTAACTTTGGTACGTAACTATTTCACAAGTATATAAACAAGGGGTGAGGAGGTACTCATCATCCTTTCATTTGCAACTATCTCTCTCTCATTGAGTTCTCTAGTGAGCAATGTCTTGAGTCTTGGAGTGTTAGCCTTGGAGGAGTATGATGGAGTTTGGGTTCCTTGCCTTCTTAGTCCATGGTGCGCTACCATAATAGCCATCATAGGTTCGTCCTGAGTGAGAGACAGGCCAGCTCACAGAACAACTCTATAACAAGATCTTCCTTTCAAATGGTACAAGGTTATCTTGCAACATGCAACAAGAAGTACAACATCTTCTCCTTCAAGGAGGGTTTGCTATTTTGTGAGAATTGGATCTATGTTCCAACCAAGAGTGATCTCCAACTTGTGCTCCTTCAAGAATCCCATGACTTACCAATTGCTGGTCACATGGGTATGGACAAGACCTTGGGTACCCTCCAATACCAATGGTGGTGGCCCAACATTGCACGAGATGTTCAAGATTTTGTCCAATCTTGTGAGAGCTGCCAATGCAACAAAGCCAACAACCAAAAAACAAGTGGACTCCTTCAACCACTCCCTATTCCATCTACTTGATAGGAACATGTGAGCTTAGGTCTCATCACCTCCTTGCTTAAGACAAAGCAAGGTCATACTACAATTGTGGTGTTTGTGGATAAGCCTAATAAGCGAATCCATTTGGCACCAACCTTTGATGCCTTGGATGCTCCAACATTGGCATTGATCTACTTCAATAATGTCTTCAAGTATTATCAAATGCCTCATGTACTCATCTCCAACCGTGATCCTTACTTCATCGGAAAATTTTGGCAAGCACTCTTCCAGATACTTGGTACCAAGCTTGCTTTGTTCATGGTCTATCATCCTCAAACTGATGGACAAATAAAATATGCAAATTTCACCTTGGAGGATATGCTTTGTGCCCTAATCAACATTCACCATACCAATTGTGTCACGCTATTTGCAGCATTGCATCTAGATTGCTCAAACATTGGAGTAGTAGTGATAATAGTTAGAGGTATTTTGGTATTTACTCATAGACTACTTTCCGATGGTCAGGTTTTGTGTTTTGAGTATTGACTACATGGTGGAGCCCATCGTCACTTGCACTCTTCACACCATTGGGTGTGCCGTCAATGGGACCATTGGTGTGAGACCTTGGTCAAAATCAGGAGTATACCCTAGGAGTACAACTCTAGATAGCTCACTTCTCTACTGTTGAGCCTTTGAGTTCCTTGCTAGAGTGGACAAAAAGCTGACTAGCGTCATCTGGAGTCTCTTAGCTAGAGTGGGTGTGGCTTGACTGTAATCAATGCCCAATTGTTGGTAGATTATTGAATGACAGATCAAGTATTGATCTGATTGAGTGTGATCAAGTTGTGTAAACAAATTGATTACAACAAAGAAGTGAGAGTTAGAGAGAAATTGAGTGCAAGAACTGAGGGTGGTGGTGGTATCTCCAAGCCCAATGGATTGTGGTACCTTGATTGCAGTTTTGATTTCCCTTAGGAGTGATTGTGTGCAGAAGTGTTGGCCAAAATTTGGAGCTAGAGAGAGTCAATTTCAAGTGGTAGTTGTGATTTTGAGCTCAAGAGGTGAATATAGGACCAATATGGTACAAGTTGAGCTTGGAAAGTGAAATTGAAGGTGGAGTTGGGAACCCACTCCCGTGAATTAGAGATTAGACAAAACCCATCTTTAGCTCAAGTGAAGAGTTAGCGGAGGATTTAGCAGTCAGTCATTTTTAGGGATTTATGTTAGATTTTACATCAAATTGATGTTAGATTTTGTGAAAGGTTTACGTCAAATTTTGGCAAGAAGAACTTTGGTCCCATTCTTGGTGATCTTCATAGCTCAAGAAGTAGATAGGTACTCTGATTATGTCAAATGCCAAATGGTGGCAGAGTTAGTCCGGTGTTGATTTATGAGATGGAAGGTTTTTGTTTAGCCTTCTTGTGATTGGACTCCCTCTATTCTTTGCTTCTTGTTTGTGCACCATGTTTGTGTGAGATGCCCTAAATTTAGAGTGTTGGTGCTTTGGTGTGCCCTCAATAGTGAGGCTAGAGTGATGATCGGTAAGACTACTTGTGTTTCTCTTTGGTGAGGCAAGAAGTGATGACCTACAGATCGTGAGAGTATGTGTTGTGATGGCAGATTATAGGTTGCTCTTTCCCCTAGTTAGTTGTTGTAGTTAGAGCTACATTATTCAATGATGTTTAGTTGGTGGTGTTGGCACTTGGTGGGTACTTGGGGAGGTTGCAGTTCTTGGTTACATTGTCATGACAAAATTCTTTGGGGATTCCTGAGGAGATAACATTGTAGTACGTAGTGGGTTTACTTGGAGTGGCGCTTGGTATCAGCTTGTATCTTAGGTCCCAATGAGGGAGGAGATTGTCTCTAGGTCAAAGTTTGACACATGAGCTAATTCAATTGAGAGTGCACTTGGTGTGTTCGCACTGTTGTTGTAGGACATGGACAAGATTTATGGGGCCTCCAAAGGTCCCAAGTGTTACTTTGGTACAATGGGTACCATTGAGTTGGATGACTTCATTTAAGAGTTTGATAGTTGGTGTGATTTGTAGTTGATGCGGAACATGACTTTGTTCATACCCTTCATGGCATGGAAGGGGTTATTTCAGCATTTGGAAGGTCCACCAATGGACAACTACCATGAGTTTAGGAGAGCTTATTTGGAGGAGATTGAGCTATGGAGACAATATTGGTCTTCTAACTATGTGTCCATCACTTTGGGCTCACTTTCTAAAGGTAGATCAGTTGTACACACGAGTTCTAGCTCTAGTAGCGTTGGTGGATCTCTTGGAGATTGTGCTTCTACAAGTGGAGGTACTACTGCAAGAGGTGGTATAGTATAGGGTTTAATCCCATGTTAGAGTTCTTCTAAAGTTTGAGGCAAAACTACTAGGAAGTATGGATTGACAAGCTGAGGAGCTTGCAAGAGTTCCAGTGGAAGGCTGGAGAGAGCCTACATGAGGCATACACTTGCATGAGATAGCTTATCAATTTTACTCAAGTAGTTACTAAGGCCTAGGTGGTCCAATTTTGGTATGGGATACTAGACAAGGAGTTGCGACATAGAGTCCATGATGCTATGTTGTTATAGGCTACTTCATCTATTTTGGTAGTGGTCTTTGGTTTGGTTGAGCATATTGAGCTCAACATGGTGGAGGAGAGAGTGGTGACATCTGGATTTGGTAGGGATACCTCATCCATAATAATTACTTCTTCTAGAGTGTAGCAGAGTGCACCATGCCATGTTGGTTTTTGAAGACAGGGTGGATAGCCCAAATCCTATGGAGCAAGTGGAGTGTCTACTATAGTTAGACCCTCACCTTCATCTTTGGGTCAATAGCAACCAATGAGCAGTGGTGTTGCTTGTTGGACTTGTGGTGGACCTCATCATAGGAGAGAGTGCCCTCAAGGCAGCAAACTTGATACCTTTGATGCATCACAACCAACACAGAGATAACGTGAGCATTGCCACAAATTTGGTCACACTAGTGACCGGTGTTTTGATCTACACCTACAGTTATGGAGTGGTAGGTAGGGCTGCTATGGCAGGTGGTAAAGGAGCTCCAGGTTATGGAAGATGAGGTGGTAAAGGTGGTGGTAGAGAATCTACACCTAATAGGGGTACAAAACCTGCCCTTACTTTTGATATAGCCATGGCTACTCGGATTGAGCAATTGGAGTAGAGATTGGCTAGCATGGCTATTGCTCAAAGGAGATTGGATTCTGGTGTTGAGGCTTCTACCTCATATGCAAGTGATAGAGACGCCTTGGATTTCATGTGTAGAGTAGCACAAGTGGATGCATCTGCTATAGTGACTAGGAGTTGTAATATTGTGAGGATAACAGGGGAACACAGATGCACAAACACAAATTTCACACTCAAACTCTGATGCTCCAAAGGAGCACCTTCTCTTTATTATATAGACAAAGAGGATCTCCTCCAAGGAAACTCCACCATAGGATAAAGCACATAGATATGTGACATGTCAGCAAGCTCCACACTTGGATTACTTACTTGGATGGGTGATATGTCAGTCCTGGTCCTATCTGGTTGGTCAAACAAGCTTTGAGCAAAGGGAATCTTTTAGGGAATCTTCTTGTAGGAATCTCAAAATCACGTGGGTGAGGTACCATTGGAAAGCTCTTGATGAGAAAAACCAAGGGATGGGAAGGCCAGACTTTTCTATGTTTGCGGGAAATTTGCACATTTTTGAGGCCTATTTCATCCGTTTGGGCCTCCAAAATTGCTTCTAGAGATTTCAAGCATATTTTGATTCCTACTCTATTAGTAGAAGTCCCCTTTTGGTGACATCTCTCTTTGATCTATTTAGTCCATCATATGTGACCTCCTCCCAAATGTTACCAAATCAATTCTCACCTTTAAATCATATGTCTAGCTATTGGTTTTAAAGTTTTCAAGTCTATTTTGGTTTTTGGACTATTAGTAGAATACACTTTTGGTGATACTTCTATCTGATCTATTTTGTCCATCATGTATAACATCATTCTAGATGTTACCAAACTGAATTTCACATCTAGATCTTATGACTAGCTCTTGGTATTACAAACCTCCCTCCTTTTAAGATACAATGTCCTCGTTGTGCAGTTGTTGCTCAAACACTTTGACACTCAAACAATTTGACACATGCACCAACACCAGTGCATGTGTCAAATTGGCAACAAGCTCTGTTGTGCGTATATACATCGCTACACAACATACATCGTTGTCAACATCATAAAACATAACTCACACATAAGTCATACATAGACACAACTCACACATAAGTCATACATAGACTCCAAAGTGCCACAATAATCAGATTGCTTACCACTCTCAACTAAACTCAACTCAGATCAGTACTTGATCTGTCACTCTATAAACTGCCAACAATTGGGCACTGATTACAGTCAAGCCACACCCACTCAAGCATAGAGAATCCAGGTGACGCTCGCCGGCCTCTGCCCACCATAGCCAGGAACTCGAAGGCTCAACATCAGAGAAGTGAGCTCTCTGGAGCTCACTTCAAAACTATACCCCTGGACTCGAGCTAGCTCTGAAACCCTAACGGTCCCGCTGACGGCACACTCGACGGTGCGAACGGTGCAAAGTGATGGTGGGCCCCACCGTGAAGTCAGTACCCCAAACACCAAATCTGACCGTCGAAAAGTAATCTCTGAGATACTGTTGAAATAACTCTAACTACTATCACTGGAACTCCAATGTCCGAGCATCTAGATGCAGCACTACAAATGGCATGACAACTGTCGTGCGTATATACATTGCTACACAACATACATCGCTGTCAACATCATACACTATAGAAACACAACTCACACATAAGTCATACATAGACTCCAAAGTGCCACAATTGCCTCCCTTGCTGGCGGTTAGGCCCCTCTAACTCCAGATAGCCATCTACTCTAAGTATATGGTATACCCTCTAATGGGCAAAGATCAAGAGGCCGGGTGCTATGGAGCCCCATCGTTAGTCGCCTGTCTGCAATCTATACCATATAAAGAATGAACTAGCTATAGGTCAAGTACATCTAGGACATAACCAGTATCCCTGAGGAACCACCGTGAGGGGAGGAGTCATACATGCCATATGCCATCCTCTTGAACAGCTATCACACACTAACATAGTAGCAGCTCCACCAGAAGAGCCACATAACATACACCTCAAGCCAGCACGTACAAGTGCCAAGCTTGGGTCTATAGTACCATCAATGTTTGGAAGGTGGCATGGCGCACAATTGCGCACATGATCCTTCCAAACAACACCATCACGTCCTTCTAACACAAGGACTCCAGATGGCAAAACCCCGTGCACTCTCAAGATAGTGTGGCCTGTAGAAATATCAAGTGTCATCGGTGCTGTTTGCTGTAGATATACATAGTCGCCTGGATGAAATTGACGGATTGAGGGTCTATAACCTCCTCCTCAAATGGTAGCATAGCGTAAAGTATCTCTATGCTGAGCAATCACCAAGTTCTCAAAGGCCATCGGCATCACTCTCCAAAAGATCTTTGCCCGCTGAGAACATGCGCTCATCCATACATCGGGGTCATCCAAGTCCAAAACTATAATAGCATCTCAACAAATGGCTGTAGGTAAATCTGGATCTTGTCCATAGAGTAGAAAGTATGGAGAGAAGGATGCTAAGGAGGCTTGCCGGCTGAACCGATAGCCCATGGCCAACCAAGGTAACTGGAGATCCCAATCTCCCAAGTGGCCTCTTTGCAAACCATACTTTTGCAATCCTCTCTTCACCGTCTGAACCACTCTCTCTGCTAAGCCATTTGCCTCAAGGTGATTTCGGGATGTAGTACGATGATCAATCAAAGCCTTGTCACACAAGACCTGAAACTCCCTCAAGAACTCTGTACCCTGATCAGTCAAAACCTCAGCTGGTGCACCAAAATGACTAAGAACTTGATCTAGGAATGAGTAAGCTGTCCCTTCACTAGACTTGTCAGGAAGTGCCACCAACTCAATCCACTTGGAGAAGTGCTCCACCATCACCAAAACATACCGATGATGTCTCACAGTCAATGGTAAAGGTCCGGCAAAGTCCAAAGGTAACCCAATCCCATGATAGGTAATGGGTGTAATTGTGGCGTAGGAGCATTGAATGATGCTCTAACTCGGTCACAGACCACACATCTGGCAGCAAACTGCTGTACCTCGGTCTGCATACCGTGCCACCAATAATGACTCTGGAGTAAGCTATATGTACGCTTTACTCCAAAATGTCCTAGCTCCTCATGAGCATGACGGATCAACTGTGGTCTCTGAGATGGAAGTGGTACTACTCGCACTCTACCATCTTCCCATACACGCAAAAGGTGTTTGCCCTCCAATCTGAACCGTCTGGCTTGCTGAAGAACACGGTCTCTCTCCTTGGTCCCCACTGTGCCACCCACAACACCTGTGCGAAGATAGTCCATCACTAAGACATCATCATGAATGTCTCGCTGAACTGCACCAATATCTTCACTCTTTGGATCTATGACCTCAATAACTCCTCTTGTATGCGTTGAGAGAGATACCACCAAAGCCTCTACAAATATACACAGAAAGGCCAATGCATGCCAATCTGGCACCATCTCCTCATCTGTCTCACCATGCCAACGTGCTCCGGTCTGATCTTGCTGGCTAGGACATGGGTTTCTACTCAACCATCTGCATCACGGTTCACCACTCCAGGTCTGTGAACAACCGTGAAATCATACTCTTGTAAAATCAGAGCCCATTGTGCAAGCTTCCCTGAAAGCTTGTCGGACTCCATCAACCACTTCAGCAGCTGATGATCAGTGATGAGAGTGAAGGGGTTACCAAATAGGTAACATCGGAAATGTGCTACTGCCCAAACTGCTGCCAAGCACTCTCCCTCATATGAACTATACTTTGCCTCCGCTGAATTGTTGGAGCGACTAGCATAGGCCACCACAAACTCCTTCTCCTCATCATCATGCTGGGTGAGCACCGTTCCAAGCTCCAACATACTCCAATCAGTGTGAACCTGAAATGCTCATTCCCTGATCGGTCTCCTCAAAATAGGAGCAGATGTCAACCTCTCCTTGAGCTCTACAAAAGCTCTCTCCTGCTCATCTCCCCAACACCACTCATGTGTAAGCTTGGTCAGCTTCGTCAAGGCCTTGGCAATGGCACTAAATCCTCTAACATAGCGTCAATAGAAGTTTGCCAACCCAAGGAATGCTTGCACTCTGCTCACATCCGTAGGCCAAGGAATATGTGCAATAGCCTCCACCTTGGTCTGCTGAACACCAAGTCCTCCGGGGTAGATAGTGTGACCCAAATACTCAACCTGCTTGTGGAAGAACCTACACTTCCCAGGATGTAGTTTGAGTCCATGAGATCTCAACCTCTCAAACACCTCCAACAACTATCGCTCATGCTCCTCCATAGTAGTGCTATAAACCAAAATGTCATCAATATAGCATCAAGCAAAATCCAATCCACCTAGGATCCTATCCATGACCCTCTGGAACTCAGTAGGAGCGTTCTTTAACCCAAATGGTAAGAACCTCCACTGATATAACACATCCTTGCCGTGAGGATCAATAGCACAAAATGCTGTCTTGGACTTATCCTCCTCTTTGATCAGCAACTGATGATATCCCGCTCGAAGATCCAAAGTACTGAAGACCTTTGCATGCCCAATCGCATCAAAAATCTCCTCCGGTGTAGGCATGGCATATAGATCAGCCCTGGTCTGTCGGTTGATAGGACGGTAATCTCCACACATCCGCCTATCTGTATAGTTGCCATGCATATCCTTCTTGGCTGGCATCACTGTCGCTGATGCATACTCTTCATGTGAAATCTCCACCAAACCAGCCTCAAAAAGGTCACTACTCCGGCTCTGAATCAATGTCCTTTCCATATCATTATATCGATAAGGACATCGGAAAACTGGTGTGTTGCTAGTCAGCTCAATCCGTATACCAAGTCCCTTCAGAGCTCCCAAATCGTTCATACTGAAGGCAAAACAACTCGTCTGACTCCTCAAGAACCTCCAAACCCTCCGTCTTTCCTCTCCATTAAGCTTGGGTCCAAGATCTGGCTCCCAAGTATCCTCTGTAACTGTAGTAGGAGTGGAAGATGTATTGACTGGCTGCTACATTGGGCCCTTGGGAGCAATAGTGTCATGCTCCCGACCACTAGAGGTCTCAACCTCTGTATGAAAAACTCCCTCCACTCTGGCTGCAAGCTCCACATGTCCTCTGGCTGCATCCCATGTGGACCAAGGGTGTAATCCAAGTAGCCCACGCTCACCTGGATGGACTCCAAGTAGACCACTCTCCCTAGTAGCTACTGGATGTGTTCCAAGAATACCATGTCCACTTGGTCCATTGCCCCCAGCATGTGTCTGAATCGTCTTGATAGGCATAGGGCTCACAAGTATCCGAGTGGTGATGCCTATCAAGCGCATCCTACGCTGCTCTGCCAAGCCAAGGCTCACAATCCAGGTCAAACAATTCAGGTCCATAGCCTGACCTAACACCTGATGCCTAGATGCCTCTGACACTGCTGGAACAATGGTAATACTGGTGTGAAAACCCATTGCCCGCTCTCTCTCATCAGCGTTGGGCTCCACCAACTGCTGTAACTGTGAGTCCCAAACAAGTCCAGGTCCTCCCTCTCAAAAAGCATGAGAGCTTGGGAAACTCATGAGTGTGGGAAATGCGGCTCTAGGCTGTCCAACTAGGTTCACCACTGCCATAGGTGACCTATCAGCCACTACTACTGTTTGAGACTGACGCCCAACATCCAAGATATCATCAACAAGAATGTGGTCTAGTCGCTGAATCCCATCATAAGCACACTGTAGAACCTCTTTGGGTAAGAGGTTTGTCCACCAAAGACCAAGACGATGAGCCCGTGATCCCACTCTGGCTGCATCTAACAATATAGCAGGTCCCATCCAAGAATGGACCTGATGTGTACTCGCCACCACTATGGTGTGAGAATCACCCATCAAAGGAACGTTCTCCAAAAGGTAAGCTGGAGAAACAGACTGATGAACCTGGAGATGTCGTAGTATCCGTCACATCTCCCAAAACACACTAGAACGAGGATCCTAAAGACCCAATCCTCTACCAGCACGTGTATGTCCCTGACATGGCCATCCAGAAATCACCAAGTGAATAGGCCCATGTCGCTCTAGGTCATGCACCCCCTGTAAGGAAATGTCTCCTGGTAGGGCCTTCTGGTAACCTTTGACTGTTGACATCTGTAATAACTCCGGATACCGATAGGCCAAGTGTGCCACATGATGTAGAGAGACTCGCCTAGCAGTCTCATCTCTCTCTACATACAAGTACCTCTGTACTTGAATACCCGCCTGTAACACCGTAGCTAGTCCGGTGCTGATCCCACCAAACAACTCCAATAGGCATATCCCCTCTACTGGATATTGCCAAGCAATGAGTGTGGTATCCAGAGGTGTCAAAGAAATCGCCTCTGGAGGCTCATCCTCACACTCATCTCCTGATGGTACAAAGGCTCCACTCCAAGCCTGCTGCACCAACTGATTTGCATGTTGCTGTAATGTCTCCTCTGAACTCCACAATGGAACATCCAAAGTAGATGGAACAATCCCACCCGTACTCCAAAGCCGAGTGATCTCCTCTGGTACTAGAGTATCCTCTACATGGGCGTTCTCCTCCAACAAGTCACCAAGCCAAGTAACTGCACCACTGAAAGCTACAATTGATGCTGCCATGGTCCCAGACTATAGTGAGCCAAGACTGCCACTACTAAAGCGTACTGGTAGGCGACATACCCGTCCCACACTAGACTGCCAACCAGGTCTATAAGAGGCGGTCTCCTCCCAATAGTCAATGCTGAAACCTATGGGGTATAACACTACTCCCCCAACTAGCACATCATATGACTCAGCTATCGTCGCAATAGCCTGAGCTCTCACCACCGAGCTATTAGTCAGATGACCACGCTGAACCTGGACAACAAGCTCTCCACGTGTGATGTATTGTGTCGAACCACCACCTAGAGATGTCTGGATCTGAAATGGACACCTCTCCACATCGGTCTTCCGTAACTCCAGACCGACAACTACAGCCTTCCCCAACATAAGAGGTTGCGCACCAGAGTCTAACAAGACTCTCTGTGGTGTATAGACCTTCCCTGAAGGTCCCACCAAACAAAAAATCCCCCTATGGTTATCCAATAGGACAACACCAGGTGTAAACCACGCTCTCTCAAAGGCCGGTCTAGCTGGCAACTCCTCCAGTCTAGCCGCTGCTGCGTGCCATAAACTACTGGTCGTTGAACGGATCCCATGCTCCTCAACCAAGTCAGCTCCACTACCAACCACCTTTGCTCTAGTAGTAGGAACTGCGCCATCCCTACTCTCACACAACATGGCAACCAACCGGAATACTGGAGCTGGATCAACTCCCAATGCAAACATATTACTGGCCAAAAACAAAGGACGCCACATAATCAGCTGAGCCGCCCCCAACATCATGCTAGACTCAGTCTCTATAGTAGCAGGTGGCTGACTAGCAGGTAGTCCATCATGTAGTCCATCACCACCTACCACACCTACACTGGGACGTCTAGGAACCGTGGATGTTGTCTACAATGCCTCAAATAGTGTGAAAGATTGGGGAAGTCTGACCTGTCTCCCAACCTCTCCTCTCTGTGGGTCCAACTCCACTGATGCTCCTCTAGGCTCTAGAGCACGTACTGCACTCCTAGTCACTGCTACAGATGCATCCACCTGGGCTGCTCCGCACATGAAGTCCAAAGCATCTCTATCACCACCATATGAGGTGGAAGCCTCAACACCCAAATCTGATCTCCTCAATAGCCATACTAGCCAATCTCTGCTCCAACTGCTCAATCCGAGTAGCCATAGCTGTGTCAGAAGTAAGGGCAGGTAATGCACTCCTACTAGGTGTAGATCCTCTACCACCACCTCTACTACCTGCCATAGCAGCCCTACCACACCGTAACTCCGGGTGTAGGTCAAAACACCGGTCACTAGTGTGACCAAATCTATGGCAATGCTCACACTGCCTCTGTGCTGGATGTGATGCACCAGAGGTATCAGGTCCGCTGCCTTGAGTACACTCTCTCCTATGGTGAGGTCCACCACAAGTCCAACAAGCAACACCACCACTTATTGGCTACTGTTGACCCAAAAATGAGGGTAAGGGCCTAACTCGACTAGGCCCTCCACTCGCTCCATAGGACCTGGGCTGTCCACCCTGTCCTCAAAAACCAATTGGGCGTGGTGCATTCTGCTGCACTCTAGAAGAAGTCACAGCCGTGGATGAGGTCTCCCTACCAAATCCAGATGTCACCACTCTCTTCTCCACCATATTGAGCTCAATACACTCAGCCAAACCAAAGACTACTGCCAAAGTGGGCGAAGTAGCCTGCAACAACGTAGCATCACGAACTCTACGTCACAACTCCCTGTCTAGTATCCCATACCAAAATTGGACTGCCTGGGCCTCAGTAACTCCTTGAGTGAAACTAATCAGCCGCCTCATGCGAGTGTATGCCTTACGTAGGCTCTCTCCAGCCTTCCGCTGGAACTCCTGCAAGCTCCTTAGCTTGTCAGTCCGTACTCCCTGGTAGTTCTGCCTCAAACACATGAAGAACTCCACCATGGGGTTAAACCCCGGTACCACACCACCTCCTGCAGTGGTACCTCCACTCGTAGTAGCACTATCTCCAACTAGTGCACCTCCACTAGCTCCACCAACACTACTCGAGCTAGAACTCATAGGTACAGCCGATCTACTCCTGGCCACCGAGCCTGAAGTGATGGAGACATAATGTGGAGACCAATACTGGCTCCATAACTCAATCTCTTCCAAATGAGCTCTCCTGAACTCATGGTAGTCATCCATCGGTGAACCCTCCTGATGCTGAAACAACCCCTTTCATGCCCTGAAGGGTGTGAACAAAGTCAGGTTCCGCATCTGCTGCAGATCACACAAACTATCAAACTCTTGGATGAAGTCATCCAACTCAATGGTACCCACTGTACCAGAGTAACACCTAGGGCCTTTGGAGGCCCCATAAATCTCATCCATGTCCCACAACAATAGTGCGGGCACACCAAGTGCACTCTCAACTGAATCAGCTCCAGTGTCAAACTCCAACTCAGAGTCAATCTCCTCCCTCAATGGCACCTGAGATACAGACTGATACCGAGCACCACTTTGAGTAAACCCACTGCGTACTGCAGGGCTTACTCCTCTGGAATCTTCAAAGAACTCCGTCGTGACAAAGTAACCACAACAACAAACCCGAACCACCACTGCAACCGCAAGTCGCAACCGCAAGTGCCCCACCAAGTGCCAACACCACCACGTGCCAACATCAACTAAGCACCGCCCACTAATGTAACTTTAATCGAGATAAGTACACTAAGGGAAAGGGCAACCTGTAACCTGCCATCATAACATGCACTCTCACGGTCTGCAGGTCATCACTACCTGCCTCACCGGAGAGAAACAAAGGTAGTCTAACTGGTCATCACTCCAACCTTACCACCGAGAGCACACTAGAGCACCAACGCTCAAAAGTCAAGGCACCTCACACAAACGTGGTGCACAAACAAGAAGCAGAGAATGGAGGGAGTCCAACCACAAGAAATCTAAACAAAAACCCTCCATCTCATAACACAACACGGGACTAACTCTGCCACCATTTGGCATTTGACATAAGAGGAGTTCATATCTAAGTCCTAAGCTACCATGATCACCAAGAATGGGATCAAACTGCCTCTCCTAGCCAAAGCTACATGTGTATAGATAACAGTGGCACAGTCACTATGACAACAAGTGAGGGTGGTCCAATTGGCTAGGGCACTAGTCTAGGAACAAGAGATCTAGGGGTCAAACCCTGTTGTGCACAATCTAGTAAGAAAGGCAGATTTTGCCACCCAATGACCAAGATCTACTCTAAACTAGCTAGCCTCACGCCAGCAAGCTGGCTTGCAGGCCCTTCTAGGCCTTCGTAGCCTCTCATAGCCCACAGCCCTATGCCTCGAAGCCTCAAAACGCCAAAATTCAACCAAATGAGGCCTTTCTTGTTGCCACTTTGAACCTCCTCCAAAATTGGTGAAACTTCTCCAAATTTGCAAAACTCCTCCAAACTAGCGAATCTCCTCCAAATCTGGCCAAACAACAAAAACTCCTCCAATTCTGGCCAACAAGAGATCTAGGGGTCAAACAAGAGATCTAGGGGTCAAACCCTGTTATGCACAATCTAGCAAGAAAGGCAGATTTTGCCAACCAATGACCAAGATCTACTCTAAACTAGCTAGCCTCACGCCAGCAAGCTGGCCCTTCTGGCCCTTCTAGGCCTTTATAGCCTCTCATAGCCCACAACCCTATGCCTCGAAGCCTCTAAATGCCAAAATTCAGCCAAATGAGGCCTTTCTTGTTGCCACTTTGAACCTCCTCCAAAATTGGCAAAACTTCTCCAAATCTATGAAACTCCTCCAAACTAGCGAAACTCCTCCAAATCTGGCCAAACAGCAAAAACTCCTCCAATTCTAGCCAAAATCTGATGTAAAATCTGACGTAAACCCTAAAGGTGGCTGTCCCCCAAATCCCCCGCTAACTTTCCACTCGAGCCAAATTGACAAAATGAGTTTTTCCAAATCACAATTTCATGAGAAGAGCTTCCCAACTCCACCTTCAATTTGACTTTCTGAGCCCAACTTGCAGCAAATTGGTCCCTGCCTTCACCTCCTGAGCTCAAAATCACAACCACTGCTCGAAAATTGCTCCTTCTTTGCTCAAAATTTGGCCAGCACTTCCGCACACCATCCGCTTAACTACCAAATCTGCATCAACTGAACAAGCTTCTGCACACTAGTGAAACACTGAACTTGAATTGAGCTACCAACAATCCACCAAGCTTGGAGATACCACCAACACTCACAGTTCCTACACCCAATTTCCCCCTGACCTCACTTCTCTGATGTAATCAGATTGCTTACCATTCTCAACTCAACTCAACTCAGATCAGTACTTGATCTGTCACTCTATAAATTGCCAACAACTGGGCACTGATTACAGTCAAGCCACACCCACTCAAGCATAGAGAATCCAGGTGACGCTCGCCGGCCTCTGTCCACCATAGCCAAGAACTCGAAGGCTCAACATGAGAGAAGTGAGCTCTATGGAGCTCACTTTGAAACTATACCCCTGGACTTGAGCTAGCTCTGAAACCCTAACGGTCCCGCTGATGGCACACTCAACGGTGCAAACGGTGCGAACGGTGCAAAGTGATGGTGGGCCCCACCATGAAGTCAGTACCCCAAACACCAAATCTGACCATCGGAAAGTAGTCTTTGAGATACTACTGAAATAACTCTAACTACTATCACTAGAACTCTAGTGTCCGAGCATCTAGATGCGGCACTACAAATGGTGTGACAGCTCCTAGGTTGCCTCATAGAGGGAGTACCCTTTCCACTATACTAGATAGTCCACCCGCTGATGGTGAGTACCATGGATGCATTTTTGGAGGATATGTCCCACTTCATATTCCTCCGTATCATCAATGAGTATCGGACAAGGTCAAATGTCTTGTGTGGAATGATTGTGGCCCGATTGGGGAGTATATCTACATAGTAGGGAAATATAATTTCACATCTAGATCATATGGCTAGCTCTTGGTATTATAAGAGTGCATTACATGCTCAAGAGCCCAAAGGAGCATCAATGGAGTTGGACCCATAAAGAGGATAGGTTGGTAGATAGGTTAGACTTCCCTAGTCTTTTACACTCTCTAAGGCATTGCAAACACCATTTATGGCTCCTAGATGTCCTCTTGCAGGTGTGGTAGGTGGTGATGGGATGCATGATGGACTACCATCTAGTTCGCCACCTACTACTACACATATTGAGCCTAACATGATATTAGAGGTGGCTCAACTGATTATGCGATATCCTTTATTTTCAGCCAGTGACATGTGTACATTGGGAGTTGACCCAACCCCAATGATTTGGTTGGCTACCACACTTTGTGAGAGTAGGGATGATGTGGTTCTTACTACTAGAGCAAAGGTGGTTGATAGTGGAGCTGACTTGGTTGAGGAGCATGGGATCTCCTCAACAACCAATGGTTTATGGTAGGCAGCAATGGCTAGACTAGAGGAGTTATCTGCTAGATTGGCCTTTGAGCAAGCATGTTTTACACCTAGGGTTGTCCTGTTGGATAACCAGAGGGGGATTTTTTGTTTGGTGGGACCTTCAAGGAAGATCTATACACCATAGAAGGTCTTACTTGACTATGGTGCGCAACTCCTTATGTTGGAGAAGGTTGCAGTTGTCGATATGGAGTTATAGAAAATTGATCTGGAGAGGTGTCCATTCCAGATCCAGACATCTCTACGTAGTGGTTCTACACAATACATCACATGTGGAGAGCTTGTTGTTCAGATTCAGCCCGATCATTTGATTGATAGCTCTATGGTGAGAACTCAGGCCATTGTGACCATAGTTGAGTTGTATGATGTGTTAGTTGGAGTAGAGTGTTATACCCCATGGGTTTCATTCCTATAGACTAGGTTGGCAGTCTAGTGAGGGACGAGTATGTTGCCTACAAGTATGCTTCAATAGTGGTAATCTTGGATCACTACAATCCAGGAGTATGGCAGCTTTAGTTTTAGCTTTTAGAGGTTCTGTTACTTGGCATGGTAATTTATTGGAACGGAACGCCCATGTAGAAGATACTTCAATACCAAAGGAGATCACTTGGATTTGGAGTACAAGTGGGATTGTTCAGTCCTCCTAGGATGTTCCATTGTGAAGTTCAGAGGAGGCATTGCAACAACATGCAGATTAGTTGGTGCAATAGGCTTGGAGTGGAGCCTTTGTATCACCAAAAGACCAATGTGAGGATGAGCCTCCAAAGGCAATTACCTTGACACCTTTGGATACCACACTCATTGCTTGGCAGTATCCAATAGAGAGAGTATGTCTTGTTGGAGTTGCTTAGTGGGATCAACACTAGACTAGCTATGATCTTGCAAGCGGGTATATGAGTATAGAGGTACTTGTATATGGCAAGAGATGAGACTGCTAGGCCAATCTCTCTTCATCATGTGGCTTACTTGGCCTATTAGTATCATGAGAAGTTATTATTGATGTCAATAGTCAAGGGTTACCAAAAGGCCTTGGCAACAAACATTTCCTTGATGGAGACGCATGATTTGGAGAGACATGGGTCTACTCATTTGGTGATTTTTGGATGGCCATGTTAGGGATATACACGTGATGGCCAAGGTTTAGGTCTTTAGGATCCCCATTTTGGTGTGTTTTGGGAGATGCTACAGATACTATGACATCTCCAAGTTCATAAGTCTGTTTCTCCAACTTACCTTTTAAAAAACATCCTTTTGATAGGTGATTCTCATACTTGGGTGGTGGCAAGTATGCATCAAGTCCATTCTTGGATGGGACATGTTGTGTTGTTAGATGCAACCAAAGTGGGATCACAAGCTCATCATCTTTGTCTTTGGTGGATGAACCTTTTACCCAAAGGGGTTCTACAATGTGCTTATGATGAGATTCAACAACTAGAACACATCATTGTTGATAACGTCTTGGATGTTGGACATCAGTGTCAGATGATGGTAGTGGTTGATAGGTCACCTATGGCAGTGGTGAACCTAGTTGGACAGCCTAGGGCCACTTTTCCCACACTAATGAGTTTCAAAGGCTCTCATGCTTTTTGAGAGGGAGGTCCTTGATTGGTTTGGGACTCACAGTTACAACAATTGGTGGAGCTCAACGCCCATGAGAGAGAGCGGGTGATGGGCTTTTGCACTGGTATTACTGTTGTTCCAACAGTGTTCAAGGCATCCAGGCATTAGGTGTTAGGTCAAGCTACGGACTTGAACTGTTTGACTTGGATTGTGAGTCTTGGCTTGGCAAAGGAACACAGGATGTGCTTGATAGGCATCACCACTCGAACACTTGTGAGCCCTAGCCTATTGAGACAATTCAAGCAAATTTTGGGAGCGATGGACCGTGTGGGCATGGTATTCTTGGGACACAACCAATGGCTACTAGGGAGAGTGGTCTACTAGGAGTCCATCCAAGTGAGCATGGGCTACTTGGATTATACCCTTGGTCTACTTAAGATGCAACTAGAGGATATATGGAGCTTGCAACCATATTGGAGGGAGTTTTACACACTAAGGTTGGGACCTCTAGTGGTTGGGAGCATGACACTACTGCTTCCAAGGGTCTAGTATAGCAACCAATCAGTACATCTTCCACTCCTATGACAGTCACAAAGGATACTTGGGAGCCAAGTCTTGGACCCAAGCTTACAAGAGAGGAAAGATGGAGAGTTTGGAGGTTCTTGAGGAGCTACACAAGTTGTTTTGCCTTTAGTATGAAGGATTTGGGTGCTCTAGAAGGACACTGTATATGGATTGAGCTAACTAGCAATACACCAGTTTTCCAATATCCCTATTAATATAGTGACATATAGAGACCATTGATTTGGAGCTAAAGTAGTGACCTTTTTGAGGCTGGTTTGGTGGAGATTTCACATGGAGAGTATGAATTAGCTACAGTGATGCCAACCAATAAAGATATGCATGGCAACTACACAGATAGGTGGATGTGTGGAGATTACCATCCTATCAATCAATAGATTATGCCATGCCTACATTGGAGGAGATCTTTGATACAATTAGGCATGCAAAGGTCTTTAGTACTTTGGATCTTCAAGCAAGATATCATTAGTTTCCGATCAAGGAGGAGGATAAATCTTAGATAATATTTTGGGTTATTAATCTTCATGGCAAGGATGTGTTATATCAATGGAATTTCTTACCATTTGGGTTAAAGAACACTAATATTGAGTTCCAAAGGGACTCAATAGTAGCGACAGGATCCTAGTTGGATTGGATTTTGCTTGGTGCTATATTGATGATATTTTGGTCTATAGCATTACGGTGGAGGAGCATGAGAGATATTTGTTGGAGGTGTTTGAGAGGTTGAGATCTCATGGACTCAAATTACATCTTGGGAACTGTAGGTTCTTCCATGAACAGGTTGAGTATTTGGGTCACACTATCTACCTCGGAGGACTTGGTATTTAGCAGACCAAGGTAGAGGCTATTGTGCATATTCCTTGGCCGACGGATGTGAGTGGAGTGCAAGCATTCCTTGGGGTGCCAAAATTTTATTGCCACTATGTTAGGGGATTTAGTGCCATTGCCAAGGCCTTCACAAAGCTGACCAAGCTTACATAAGAGTGGTGTTGGAGAGATGAGCAAGAGAGAGCTTTTGTAGAGCTCAAAAAGAGGTTGAAATTTGCTCCTATTTTGAGGAGACCAATCAAAGAATGACCATTTCAGGTTCATACTAATTGGAGCATGTTGAGGCTTAGAGCAGTGCTCACTTAGTATGATGATGAGGAGAAGGAGTTTGTCGTGGCCTATGATAGTCACTCCAACAATTTAGAGGAGGCAAAGTATAGTCCATATGAAGGAGAGTGCTTGGTAGCAATTTGAGCAATAGCACATTTTTTATATTACTTATTTGGTAACCCCTTTACTCTCATCACTGATCATCATCCACTAAAGTGGTTGATGGAATCTGACAAGCTTTTAGGGAAGCTTTCACAATGTGCTCTGATTTTACAAGAGTATGATTTTATGGATATTTATAGACCTAGAGTGGTGAATTGTGATGCATATGGGTTGAGTAGAAACCCATGTCTCAGCTAGCAAGATTAGACCAAAGCACATTGGCATGGTGAGATAGACGAGGAGATGGTGCTAGATTGGCATACATCTACCTTTCTCTATATATTTTTTGAGACTTTGGTGGTATCTCTCTCAACCCATATAGGAGGAGTTATTGAGGTCACATATCTAAAGATTGGAGATAGTGGTATGGTTCAACGAGACATTCATGATGATTTCTTAGTGATGGACTATCTTTGCACTGGTGTTATGGGTGGCACGGATGGAGCCAAGGAGAGAGACCATTTTCTTCAATGAGCCAAGCAATTGAGATTGGAGAGTAGACACCTTCTTCATGTATGTGAGGATGGTAGAGTGCAAGTAGTACCACTTCCATCTCAAAGACCTCAATTGGTCCGTCATGCTTATGAGGAGCTAGGACATTTTGGAGTAAAGTGTACATATAGCTTACTCTAGAATCATTATTGGTGGCACGGTATGTAGACCAATGTACAATAGTTTGTTGCAAATGTGTGGTTTATGACCAAGTTAGAGTATCATTCAATGCTCCTATGCCACAGTTGCACCCATTACTTATCATGGAATTGGGTTATAGTTGGAGTTTGGACTTTGTTGGACCTTTACTGTTGACTATAGGACATCATGGATACATTTTGGTAATGGTGGAGCACTCTTCCAAAGTGGATTGAGTTGGTGGTACTTCCTATTAAGTCCAATGTAGGGAAGGTTTACTATCTAATGAAGGGACTGTTTGTTGTTCCTAGATTGGGTTCTTAGTCATTTTGGTGCACTAGCTAAGGTTTTGATTGATCAATGTAGACAGTTCTCGGAGGAGTTTCAGGTCTTGTGTGACAATGCTTTGATTGATTATCATACTACCTCCTAAGATCACCCTAAGGCAGATGGCTTAGTAGAGAGAGTGGTTTAGACAATGAAGAGATGATTACAGAAGTATGGTTTGCAGAGATGCCACTTGGGAGATTAGGATCTCCAGTTACCTTGGTTGGCCATGGGCTATTAGTTCAGCTAGCAAGTCTCCTTAACATCCTTCTCTCCTTAATTTCTACTCTATGGTTGAGATCCAAATTTACATGCAGCCATTTGTCAAGATACTACTATAGTGTTGGACTTGGATGATCCAAATGTATGGATGAGTGCATATTCTCAACAAGCAGAGATCTTTTGGAGAGTGATGCCGATGGCCTTTGAGAACTTGGTGATTTCTTAGCATAGGGATACCTTATGCTATGCTACCATTTGAGGAGGAGGTTATAGTCCCTCAATCCGTCAAATTCATCCAGGTGACTATAAATATCTACAACAGACAACATCGATGATACTTGATGTTTCTATAGGTCGTATTATTTTGAGAGTGCGTGAGGTTTTGCCACTTGGAGTCCTTGTGTTGGAAGGACATGATGGTGTTGTTTGTAAAAAGGATCATGTGCACAATTGTGCACCATGCCACCTCCCAAACATTGATGGTACTATGGACCCAAGCTTGGCACTTGTACGTGCAAGCTTGCGGTGTATGTTATGCGCTCTTCTGATGGAATTGCTACTATGTTAGTGTGTGATAGCTATTCAAGAGGATGGCATATGGCATGTATGACTCGTCCCTTCATGATGGTTCCTCAAGGATAGTGGTTATGTCCTAGATGTACTTGACCTATAGCTAGTTCATCCTTTATATGGTATAGATTGCAGACATGCAACTAACAATGAGGCTCAATAGCACTTGGTCTCCTGATCTTTTGCTCACCATAGAGTAGACCATATATTTAGAGTAGATGGCTATTTGGAGTTAGAGGGACCTAACCGCCAGCTAGGAGGTAATTGTGGTACTTTAGAGTCCATGTATGACTTATGTGTGAATTGTCCTTATATAGTGTGTGATGTTAACATCAATGTATGTTGTGTAGCGATGTATATATACACAACAATTGTCACGCCATTTGTAACATCACATCTAGATTGCTCAAACACTAGAGTAGCAATGATAGTTATTAGAGGTATTTTGGTAGTTACTCATATAGATTACTTTCCAATAGTCAGATCCAGTGTATATTGACTACATGGTGGGGCCCACCATCAATTGCATTGTTCACACCATCAGGTGTGCTATCTATGGGACCATTGGTGTGAGACCTAGGTTGAGATTAAGAGTATACCTTGGGATTGCAGCTCCAAAGAGCTCACTTCTTTGTTGTTGAGCCTTCGAGTTCCTAGCTAGAGTGGATAGAAAACTAGCAAATGTCACTTGGAGTCTCTTAGCTAAAGTAGGTGTGGCTTGATTGTGATCAATGCCCACTTGTTTGCAGATTATTGAGTGACAAATCAAGTATTGATCTAATTGAGTGTGATGTCGAGTTGTGTAAACAAAATTGATTATTATGGCACTTTAGTATCCATATATGACTTATGTGAGTTATGCTTCTATAGTGTGTAATGTTGAAAACAATGTATGTTTTGTAGTGATGTATATATGCACAACAACTGGGATGAATGTCTTGCAACTGCTAAGTTTACATACAATAATGACAAACAAACAAGCACCTGATTTTCTCCTTACTTCCTTAATTTTGGCCAAGACCCACTTGTGCTTGATTTCCTTCTTGCTCCTCCTCCATCTCATGTCCTTCATACTTCCGCCTTCTTGACTACCATATCCCAATCCCTCCAACAAGCCAAAGCTCATCTCTTTGTTGCTTAGAATTGTTAGAAACAATATGCAGACCAACATTGTCATGATCTCACCTTTCAAGTCAATGATAAAGTCATGCTCTCCTCATGTAACCTACCACTCCCACTTGATATCTAAGTCCATAAACTTACTTCTAATTGGATAGGACACTTTGATGTCACCCAAAGCATTTCTCTTGTTTCTTATCAACTTGCCTTGCCTTGTCACATGAGCATCCACCCTATATTTCATGTTTCCAAGTTGAAACCCTTTGTTCCTAATCCATCTTCTTTTTCCTCTGATGTCTAACCTCCTCTTCTTCTTGTCCATATCAATGATCATGAGGAGTATGAAGTTGATTGTATCTTTGCATGTTGCTACATTCAATAAGGCCGTTGATAATTACAAAGTACAAAGTCCTCTAGAAAGGGTATCCCCTTCATGATGCTACTTGGGAGCATCTTTCTCATCTGCAAAATGTACAAACGGCTATCCAAGAGTTTGAAGCTTCAATGGTGACAAGGATGTCACCAATTAGCGGTGGGAGAATATGTAACAATATGGAGTTTACCAATGAGTTAGTCAAGGTTAATGAAGTAGCAATATGCCAAATTAGCCTAGAATATTTTAGAGGTATCTAGGAAGCTACTTAGCACCTTCCAAATATTGGGTAACGTGCATGCCAAGTGGTGACTTCTAGGAGGAAGCTTCCTAGCCAACTTAGCTTACACCTTAAGTAGGTAGCTTCTAGAAGGAAGCTTCTTGGGAAACTTCCAATTATCATAGCTTGTATGCTAAGTAGGTGGGTTCTAGAAGGAAGCTTCTTGAGAAACTTCTTGGTTAACTTGGCTTGCACTCTAAGAAAGTGACTTTAGGAAGCTTCTTGAGAAGCTTCTCAAGAGCTTTATATGCTCATTGTAAATACCAAAGCCTAAGCTCATGCTAGACATTCAAAGTTTTCACTCATTTAAATGTCCCAATATGATCTTCCATTCTCCTATTTCTCTCCTTGGTCTTGGTCTTTTACATTATGGTAGCAATGGATGTACAAAAACAATATCTCAATGCCATAAAAGGTACATACAAATGGAATCAAAGAGAGAATCTACTCCCCTATAAAAAAGAGCTCAAACCAATATTAGATGAGAAATGGTTTTGAAGGCATTTGAAACATCCACTTGGAATACCATCCAATTAGGATGGAAGTCCAAGGAAGCTCTTATGCATGCAATAACCGTCTGTCACGTCATTTGTAGTGTCACATCTAGATTGCTTGGACACTAGAGTTCCAATGATGTAGTTAGAGTCATTTCAGCAGTTTCTTAAAGACTACTTTACAATGGTCAGATTTTGTGTTTGGGGTACTTACTTCACAGTGGAGCCCACCATCACTTTGCACCATTTACATTGTTGAGTGTGCCGTCAGTGGGACCATTAGGGTTCAGACCTAGCTGGAGTCCAAGGGGTATACTTTCAAAGTGTAGCTCCATAGAGCTCACTTCTTTGATGTTGAGCCTTCGAGTCCTGGCTATGGTGGACAAAGGCCGGCGAGCGTCACTTGGATTCTCTATGCTTGAGTGGGTGTGGCTTGACTGTAATCAGTGCCCAGCTGTTGGCAGTTTATAAAGTGATAGATCAAGTACTGATCTGAGTTAAGTTGAGTTGAGAGTGGTAAACAATCTGATTACATCAGAGAAGTGAAGTTTGGGGGAAATCGGGTGCAAGAACTTTGAGTGTTGGTGGTATCTCCAAGCTCGGTGGATCATTGGTAGCTTGATTCAAGTTTGGTGTTTCCCTAGTGTGCAGAAGCTCGTTCAATTGATGCAGATTTGGCAGTTAGTTGAGGCTTTGAGGCATAGGGCCATGGGCTATGAGAGGCTATGAAGGCCTAAAAGGGCCAACTTGTTGGCGTGCGGCTAGCTAGTTTAGAGTAGATCTTGGTCATTGGTTGGAAAAATCTACCTTTCTTGCTAGATTGTGTGCAATAGGGTTTGACCCCTAGATCTCTTGTTCCTAGACTGGTGCGCTAGCCAACTAGTCCACCCTCACTTGTTGTCCTAGTGATTGTGCCACTATTATCTATACACATGTAGCTTTGGCTAGGAGAGGCAATTTGATCCCATTCTTGGTGATCTTGGTAGCTTAGGACTTAGATATGAACTTCCCTTATGTCAGATGCCAAAGGGTGGTAGAGTCAATCCCGTATTGTGTTATGAGATGGAGGGTTTTTGTTTAGATTTCTTGTGATTGGACCCCCTCCATTCTCTACTTCTTGTTTGTGCACCACATTTGTATGAGGTGCCCTGACTTTTGAGCGTTGGTGCTCTGGTGTGCTCTCAATAGTGAGGATAGAGTGATGACTAGTCAGACTACCTTTTTTCCTCTCCGGTGAGATAGGAAGTGATGACCTGTAGACCGTGAGAGTGCGTGTTGTGATGGCATGTTATAGGTTGCCTTTCCCTTAGTGTAGTTATCTTGGTTAGAGTTACATTAGTGGGTGGTGCTTAGTTGGTATCGGCACAAGGTGGTGTTGGCACTTGGTGAGGCACTTGCGGTTGCAGTTGGTGGTTCAGGTTTGCTGTTGCGGTTACTTTGTCACGACGGAGTTCTTTGGAGATTCCAGAGGAGTTAGCCTTGCAATACGCAGTGGGTTTACTTGGAGTGGTGCTTGGTATCAGCCTGTATCTCAGGTCCTAATGAGGGAAGAGATTGACTCTGAGTTGGAGTTTGACACAGGAGCTGATTCAGTTGAGAGTGCACTTGGTGTGTCCGCACCGCTGTTGTGGGACATGGACAAGATTTATGGGGCCTCCAAAGGCCCTAGGTGTTACTCTGGTATTGTGGGTACCATTGAGTTGGATGACTTCATCCAGGAGTTTGATAGTTGGTGTGATCTATAGTAGATGCGGAACTCAACTTTGTTCACATCTTTCATGGCATAGAAGGGGTTGTTTCAGCATCTGGAGGGTCCGCCGATGGATGACTACCATGAGTTCATGAGAGCTCATTTGGAGGAGATTGAGTTATGGAGATAGTATTGGTCTCCACACTATGTCTCCATCACTTCAGGCTTGGTGGCCAGTAGTAGATCAGCTGTACCTACGAGTTCTAGCTTGAGTAGTGTTGGTGGAGCTAGTGGAGGTGCACTAACTGGAGATAGTGCTACTACAAGTGGAGGTACCGCTATAGGAGGTGGTGTGGTACCGGAGTTTAACCCCAGGGTAGAGTTCTTCTTGTGTTTGAGGCAAAACTACCAGGGAGTGCGGACTAACAAGCTAAGGAGCTTGCAAGAGTTCCAACGGAAGGCTGAGAGAGCCTATGTGATGCATACACTTGCATGAGGCGGCTGATCAGTTTCACTCAAGGAGTTACTGAGGCCTAGGCAATCTAGTTTTGGTATGGGATATTAGATAGGGAGTTGCGACATAGAGTTTGTGATGCTAGAGGCATCACGTTACAGGCTACTTTGCCTATTTTGGCAGTGGTCTTTGGTTTGGCTGAGCGTATTGAGCTCAACATGGTAGAGGAGAGGGTGGTGACATCTAGATTTGGTAGGGAGACCTCATCCATGGCTGTGACTTCTTCTAGAGTGCAACAAAGTGCACCATACCGGGTTGGCTTTCAAGGACAAGGTGGCCAGCATAGTTCCTATAGAGCGAGTGGAGGACCTAGTGGAGTTAGACCCTTACCTTCATTTTTGGGTCAACAGCAGCCAATGAGTGGTATTGTTGCTTGTTGGACTTGTGGTGGACCTCACCATTGGAGAGAGTGTACTCAAGGCAGTGGACCTGATACCTTGGGTGCATCACAGCCAACACAGAGGTAGTGTGAGCATTGCCACAAATTTGGTCACACTAGTGATCGATGTTTTGACCTACACCCGGAGTTACGGAGTGGTAGGGCTGCTATGGCAGGTAGTAGAGGAGCTCCAATTCATGGAGGACGAGGTGGTAGAGGTGGTGGTAGAGGATCTACACCTAGTAGGGATGCAATATCTGCCCTTACTTCTGACACATCTATGGCTACTCGGATTGAGCAGTTGGAGCAGAGATTGGCTAGTATGGCTATTGCTCAGAGGAGATTAGATTCGGGTGCTGAGGCTTCTACCTCATATGCTGGTGATAGAGATGCTTTGGATTTCATGTGCGGAGTAGCACAAGTGGATGCATGTGTAGCAATGACTAGGAGTGCAGTACGTGCTCCAGAGCCTAGAGGAGCATCAGTGGAGTTGGACTCACAGAGAGGAGAGGTTGGGAGATAGGTCAGACTTCCCTAGTCTTTCATGCTATCTGAGGCATTGTGGACGACATCCATGGTTCCTAGATGTCCCAATGTAGGTGTGGTAGGTGGTGATGGAGTGCATGATAGATTACCTACTAGTCAACCACCTGCTACTATATAGACTGAGTCTAGCATGATGTTGGAGGCGGCTCAGCTGATTATGCGGCATCCTTTGTTTTTGGCCAGTGATATCCTTACATTGGGAGTTGATCTAGCCCCAATATGTCAGTTGGCTGCCACATTGTGTGAGAGTAGAGATGGTGTGGTTCCTACTACTAGGGCAAAGGTGGTTGATAGTGGAGCTGACTTGGTTGAGGAGCATGGGATCCGTTCAGCAACCAGTGGTTTATGGCAGGCAACAACGGCTAGACTGGAGGAGTTGCTAGCTAGACCGGCCTTTGAGAGAGCACAATTTACACCTGGTGTTGTCCTATTGGATAACCAAAGGGGGATTTTCCATTTGGTGGGACCTTCAGGGAAAGTCTATACACCATAGAGAGTCTTGTTAGACTCTGGTGTGCAGCCTTTTATGTTGGGGAAGGCTGCAGTTGTCGGTCTGGAGTTACGGAAGATTGATGTAGAGAGGTGTCCATTTCAAATCCATACATCTCTAGATAGTGGTTTGACACAGTACATCACACGTGAAGAGCTTGTTGTCCAGGTTCAGCCTGGTCATCCCACTGATAGCTTGGTGGTGAGAGCTCAAGCTATTGCAATAATAGCTGAGTCATATGATGTGCTAGTTGAGGGAGTAGTGTTATACCCCATGGGTTTCAGCATTGACTATTGGGAGGAGACAACCTCTTACAGACCTGGTTGGCAGTCCGGTGAGGGACGGGTATGTTGCCTACCAGTACGCTTCAGTAGTGGCAGTCTTGGCTCACTATAGTCTAGGACCATGGCAACATCAATTTTAGCTTTCAATGGTGCAGTTACTTGGCCTGGTGTAATACCAAGAGCTAGCCATATGATCTAGATGTGAAATTTGGTTTGGTAACATCTAGAATGATGTTATACATGATGGTCAAAATAGATCAGATAGAAGTATCACCAAAAGAGTACTTCTATTGATAGGGCAAAAACCAAAATAGACTTGAGAACCTTAGAACCAATAGCTAGACATATGATTTAGAGGTGAGAATTGGTTTGGTAACATCTAGAAGGAGGTTACACATGATGGACTAAACATATTAGAAAGAGGTATCACCAAAAGGGGACTTCTACTAATAGAGTAGGAACCAAAATATGCCTAAAATCTTTGAAGGCAATTTCAGAGGCCTAAACGGATGAATTAGGCCTCAATAATGTGTAGATTCCCCCCAACAAAGGAAAGGCTGGCCTTCCTTCCCCCCTGATATGTCTCATCGAGAGCTTTCCAACGGTACCTTACTCATGTGATTCTGAGATTCCTACAAGAAGATTCCCTAAAAGATTCCTTCTGGTCAAAGCTTGTTTGACCAACCAGATAGGACCTAGACCAGACATGTCACCCATCCAAGTAAGTAATCCAAGGGTGGAGCTTTCTGACATGTCACCTATCTGTGTCTCTAATCCTATGGTGGAGCTTCCTTGGCAGAGATCCTCTTTGTCTATATAATAAAGAGAAGGTGCTCCCTTGGGGCATCGATTGTTTGAGTATGCAATCTATGTTTTCTCTCTTCTCTTGTCCTTGGAGTATTACAATGGTATCAGAGCGAGTGTTTTAGTCCAAGAGAGTGGATCACTCATCTTGGAATAGCACAAACTACTGAAACTGAGTAATTTGAGGTGGAGAACATAGAGTAGTTGCTAGACTTAGGAAGGACTTTAGAGAGCGGATGGGATGGATACGCCGGGAGGCCAATTTCCCGCACCTAGCTTTCCATTCTCAAACCCATTCCACATCAATGTTATGTATATCCAGCGTGAGCAAATGAGGGTATCGCTACTTTATCACTTTGGCGCAGAATTCATGGACAGAGTGATGAACTCACCAAACCCGGTGATTCTACCTGTGGTGATATATGACAGAGAGTGGGATTTGACAATCTACATTCTATTATGATAAAATGGATATGAATATCCCAAATCCTCTCCCTTTCAACACTCAAGTAGAAATCCGTTATGTAGTGAGGCCAAAATTGATGTTTAGAGATTTTGTGGTTAGGAATTTAAGTGAGGAGTATTATCAACAAGTGATAGCTTCTGAGGTCCCAATGGTAGTTCCAATAGTTCTTGCGCCTTCTAGAGTGATTATATTGACTCTGTATTGAAGTAGACATTAGCAATTGAGTGTTGCAGGAACCATGGATCCGCAATTGCAAGAGTTGGTGCAAGGAATGCAAGGGATGTTGAATGAATTTCAAGAGATTAAGATGACCATGGAGACATTACAAAGTCAAGTGCAGATCCTCAGGAATGATCAAGCCATGCAAGAAGAAAAGCTGTCTCAAAACCTAGTACCTGCAACTGAAGTACTTGGAGAGCCATCCGTGCCTACGAACCCTATTAACGATGAAGCCACATTGCTACTTCGGATGAAGAAGACCTGCAACATCAAACCTTACAAGGGGCAACGTTCGATGGGAGTAGTGGAAAATTGGATCTCAAGAATGAATTGATATTTCTGATTGTTCTCAACAGAGATCACAGAGCATGCTGCAGTCGTGTTTGCATGTGGGTACTTGACCGATAAAGCCCTCACATGGTATGATGCTTGGGAATGATCCATGCTGGCAGAGAGAATGGAGGTCACATGGACAGCAATGCAAGAAGGACTGTTGAAGAATTTCCAATCGGTCAATTTTGTGCAGTTGGCTCAAACCCGACTATGGGGATTGAGACAGAAGAATAGCGTACAAGAGTACGTGGAGGCTTTTTTGGATCTACAAGTTGCAATTACTGACATGAATCCAACAAAGGCTCTTGACAATTTCAAACGAGGGTTGAAAGAGCGGATTCACCAAGAAGTCATGGTGCAAAATCCTTGCACGGTATTTGAAGCCATTGCTTGTGCGCAAAGAATAGCAGGAGCATTAGGTGGAGGTGAAGGAGTAACTCCACCTCAACATTATCGGGCAGAAATACCACACGTGGGTGGACCAATACCGATGGAATTGGGCAACCTTTGATTCTGGGATTGAGGAGCACGACCGCTTCAAGGGAAGCGGGGATGGGTAGAAGAACGAAGAGATAGAGTCCCACAAGGAGAAGGGACTCGAGGAGAACAACGCCGTTGTTACAATTGTGGCCATATTGGGCACATATCTACCAATTGTTGCACTCGTTTCCCTAGAGGCCCTCGGCCTTCATTCAAGCAATCTTTGAACAACATGGAGAGGCACATTGACAAGGAGGAGGTGGAAATCACTTCGGAAAACAAAGATTGCTAGTAAAGGTACCTTGCGGCCTTACTGGTTCAATAAGGAAGCAAAGAAGCAAGGGAAGGAAGAAGAATAATGTGCAATGATCCCGAAAGGCAACCTCACAATTGATTGTCGTGAATGGAATCCTAGAAGGTAATCAAGTGAGAGTACTAATAGATCCAAGAGCAATAGAGAATTTCTTGTCTCGCTCTGTTGCAATAAGATTGGGAATGGATCTAGAGAGAGATGGAAGTGAAGAAGTAGAGTTACCAAATGGGCAAATAGAGAGGATTGAATCATTACCTAGATAGGTAACCCTCTTTGTAGGAGAATATCAAGAAGCAATTGAGTGGCGAGTGATACAGTTAGCTCGTTATGATGCAATTTTAGGCATACCATGGATGGAGCAGTACAACCCTATGGTGGATTGGAGGAAGAAAGTAGCGAGAACCCACAAATGGTCAATCATTGGGGTTAAAGAAAAATCACACAAGCAGAAATTGCCTCTATATGTTGTAGGGACGGCAATTGTCTATAAGACCGATAGATGTTTTATGGGTCTAATAAGAGAAGTCTAGAGTGCACAACTTGATGGACAAATTCCTGAGAAATTGAAGGATGTGGTGGATGAGTTCCAAGATGTCTTTCCTGATGATCTACCCTCAGGATTACCACCAAAAAGGCGAGTAGATCACAAAATTGAGACACTTTCGGGGAAGACGCCTCCTTGTAAGGCCCCATATCGCCTATCACCTCATGAGTTGGAGGAGTGTAAGACTCAAATTGAAGAGATGTTGCAGAAAGGGTTCATCCAACCTAGCGTATCACCATATGGGGCCCTTGTCTTGTTTGTGAAGAAGAAGAATGGTACAATGTGCATGTGCATTGACTATCGGGGTCTCAATCAACAAACAGTGAAGAACAAATACCCCTTACCTCGCATGGATGACCTGTTTGATCAACTCCATGGAGCAAGATACTTCACCAAACTGGACTTGCAAAGCGGTTACAATCAAATCCAAATTGCAGAGGAGGATGTGCACAAAAACTGCCTTTCGAACCAAGTATGGCCACTTTGAGTATCTTGTGATGCCTTTTGGCCTCACCAATGCACATGCCACTTTCATGAGTCTAATGAATGACATATTTTGTATATACTTGGATAAGTCTGTTATCGTCTTCTTGGATGATATCTTAGTATACAATAGCATGATGACAGAACTCAAACAACATCTACAAGAGGTCCTCTTGATTCTAAGACAGAATCAGTTGTACGCCAAAATCTCAAAGTGTGAGTTTGGCAAGTCTGAAGTAGACTACTTGGAGCATAGAGTAAGTGCAGAGGGCATTCAAGTATTGATAGATAAAATAGAGGTCATTCAAAAATGGAGTGCCCCAGAAGATCAGACTCAACTTAAGAGCTTCTTGGGGTTGACGGGATTCTATCATAGATTTGTCAAGGACTTCTCCAAGGTTGCACAGCCTTTAACGGCACTACTTGGCAGGAGGAAGAAGTGGACATGGGGAATTGCACAAGAGTTGGCCTTTCAAGAATTGAAGGCCGCCTTGCTACATGCACCAATCTTGAAGTGGTATGACTCAAAACGTCCAATCAAGTTGGCTATAGATGCATCAGGCGTAGCAATAAGAGCAGTCCTACAACAAGAGTGGCATGACGGATGGAATCCAATTGCATATTTCTCTTGAAAGTTGTTACCAGTAGAGTGCAACTACCACACCACAGAACAAGAAGAGCTGGCAATCGTTCTAGCAACCAAGCATTGGAAGCACTACTTGGGCAAGAAGGCATTTGTAGTAGAGATAGACCACAAACCTCTAGTCTACCTCGAGATGCAGAAGGATCTATCTCGTCACCAAATTTGGTAGGCAGAGTGGCGACAACACTTCAACATGACAATCACCTATGTGGAAGGTAAGAAGCAACTTGCAGATGCATTCACCTGCATGCCAATGGCCAACAACTTGGTGGCAGAGGTTAAGATTAACCCTGAATTCTAGCAAGAGATTCTGGCAGCTACAAAAACTGACCCACAGATTGTAGAAGCACAATCATCCAAAGGTGTCACTAGTACCCAAGGACTCACCTTTGGGGATGGCAAATTATGGATCCCAAATGTCCCAGAATTACACACCACTATTCTAGCGGAATGTCATGATTCGGCCATTGCAGCTCATGTCGGAATGGACAAGACCTTGGATGCAGTCAAGCGCCATTACTATTGGCCCAAGATGAGCAAATGACGTGATGAACTATGTGCGTAGCTGCATACTTTGCCAACAAAACAAAGCTTCTAATCAAGCTCATGCATGGCTCCTTCAACCTCTCCCCACTCCTACCCAACATTGGGAACAAGTGAGTATGGATCTCGTCTGTGAATTACCCAAGACCACCTCAGGATTTGACTCCATTGTGGTCTTTGTGGACCGGCTCAACAAAATGATTCATGTACGCCCTACCACCAAGGAGGTGACCGCTCCACAACTAGCTCAATTATACTTAGATGCAATCTTTGCTCACCATGGCTTGTCTAGAGTACTCATCACCGATAGAGGCACCCAATTCACCAGCTTGTTTTGGCAAACACTCTTTGGGTTCTTCAAAACCAAGTTGGCCATGTCCACAACTTACCACCCCCAAATAGATGGCCAAACAAAGCGGGCTAATCGCACAGTTGAAGACATGTTACGCGGCTTCACCTTAGAAGAGCAAGAGAGGTGGGACACCCTACTCCCGTTGGTGGAATTTGCTTACAACAATTCAGTGAATGTATCCACCCAGGTCACTCCATTCTTCCTCATGTATGGTGAGCATTCCTTCACACCTTCTAGCTTGATGAAGATCCGTCCAGTGGCTACTAAGGTCGATGCCGTCAACACATTTGTTTCTAGAATCCAACAAGGTGTGGAGAGCGCCAAGCACAAATTACAGATTGTGCAAAATCAACAAAAGCAGTATGCTAATGCACACCGTCAACACATGGAGTTCAATGTTGGGGATCAAGTGTGGCTATCGACAACCAACCTCACATTAGTTGGACCTCGTAAGCTCAAATCTCATTTTATTGGGCCTTTCTCGATTCTTCATCGCATCGGCGCTATGGCCTATCACCTTGAGCTACCACCGCACATGAAGATCCATCCAGTCTTCCATGTCTCCCTACTATGTAGATATGCTCCTTGATCAGGCCAAGGTCATTCCACACCAGACATTTGACCTTGTCCGACACTCATTGATGGCATAGAGGAATATGAAGTGGAGCGGATTCTCCAAAAATGCATGCGTGGTACTTGCCACCCGTGGGTGGACTAACTAGTACAATGGAGAGCTTACCCCCTCTATGAAGCCACTTGGGAGCCCATTGCCAATTTGGCACATGCACCTGTGTTGGTGCAAGCATTTGAGCAACAATTACACAACGAGGACGTTGCGTCTTAAAAGGAGGGAGGCCTATAATGCCAAGAGCTAGCCATATGATCTAGATGTGAAATTTGGTTTGGTAACATCTAGAATGATGTTATACATGATGGTCAAATAGATCAGATAGAAGTATCACCAAAAGAGTACTTCTACTGATAGGGCAAAAACCAAAATAGACTTGAGAACCTTAGAACCAATAGCTACACATATGATTTAAAGGTGAGAATTGGTTTGGTAACATCTAGAAGGAGGTTACACATGATGGACTAAATAGATCAGAAATAGGTATCACCAAAAGGGGACTTCTACTAATAGAGTAGGAACCAAAATATGCTTGAAATCTTTGAAGGCAATTTCGGAGGCCTAAACGGATTAATTAGGCCTCGAAAATGTGTAGATCCCCCCCAACAGAGGAAAGGCTGGCCTTCCCTCCCCCCCTGATATGTCTCATCGAGAGCTTTCCAACGGTACCTTACTCATGTGATTCTGAGATTCCTACAGGAAGATTCCCTAAAAGATTCCTTCTGGTCAAAGCTTGTTTGACCAACCAGATAGGACCTAGACCAGACATGTCACCCATCCAAGTAAGTAATCCAAGGGTGGAGCTTGCTGACATGTCACCTATCTATGTCCCTAATCCTATGGTGGAGCTTCCTTGGCAGAGATCCTCTTTGTCTATATAATAAAGAGAAGGTGCTCCCTTGGGGCATCGATTGTTTGAGTGTGCAATCTGTGTTTTCTCTCTTCTCTTGTCCTCGGAGTATTACACCTGGTGACTTGTTGGAGGGGAATGCCCATGCAGAGGATACTCCAGTACCAGAGGAGATCACTCGGCTTTGGAGTACAAGTGGGATTGTTTCATCCACCTTGGATGTTCCATTGTGGAGTTTAGAGGAGGCGTTGCAGTAGCATGCAGATCAATTGGTGCAACAGGCTTGAAGTGGAGCCTTCATACCATCAGGAGATGAGTGTGAGGATGAGCCTCCAGAGGCAATTTCTTTGCCACCTCTGGATACCACACTCATTGCTTGGCAGTATCTAGTAGAGGGGATATGTCTATTGGAGTTGTTCGGTAGGATTAGCACCGGACTAGTTGCGGGTATACGAGTATAGAGGTACTTGTATGTAGAGAGAGATGAGACTGCTAGGTGAGTCTCTCTACATCATGTGGCACACTTGGCCTATCAATATCTGGAGTTATTACCGATGTCAACAATCAAAGGTTACTAGAAGGCCCTACTAGCAAACATTTCCTTATTGGGAGCGCATGACCTAGAGAGACATGGGTCTATTCACTTGGTGATTTCTGGATGGCCATGTCAAGGACATACACGTGCTAGTAGAGGATTGGGTCTTCAGGATCCTTGTTTTGGTGTGTTTTGGGAGATGTTACAGATACTACGATATCTCTAGGTTCATCAGTCTGTTTCTTCAGCTTACCTTTTGGAGAACGTTCCTTTGATGGGTGATTCTCGCACCAAAGTGGTGGCGAGTACACATCAAGTCCATTCTTGGATGGGACCTGCTATATTGTTAGATGCAGCCAGAGTGGGATCACGGGCTTATCATCTTCATCTTTGGTGGATGAACCTCTTACCCAAAGAGGTTCAACATCACGCTTATGATGGGATTCAACGACTTGACCACATCCTTGTTGATGACCTCTTGGATGTTGGACGTCTGTCTCAGACATTGGTAGTGGCTGATAGGTCACCTATGGCAGTGGTGAACCTAGTTGGACAGCCTAGAGCCGCATTTCCCATACTCATGAGTTTCCCAAGCTCTCATGCTTTTCAAGAGGGAGGACTTGGACTTGGACTTGTTTGGGACTCACAAGTATAGTAGTTGGTGGAGCCCAACATTGATGAGAGAGAGCGGGCGATGGGTTTTTGCACTGGTATTACCATTGTTCCAACAGTGTTAGAGGCATCCAAGCGTCAGGTGTTAGGTCAGGCTATGGACCTGAATTGTTTGACTTGGATTGTGAGCCTTGGCTTGGCAGAGTAGCGTAGGATGCGCTTGATAGGCATCACCACTTGGACACTTGTGAGCCCTGTGCCTATCGAGACGATTCAGGCACATGCAGGGGGCAATGGACCGAGTGGACATGGTATTCTTGGGACACATCCAGTAGCTACTAGGGAGAGTGATCTACTTGGAGTCCATCCAGGTGAGCGTGGGCTACTTGGATTACACTCTTGGTCCATATAGAATGCAGCTAGAGGATGTGTGGAGCTTGCAGCTAGAGTGGAGGGAGTTTTTCACACAAAGGTTGGGACCTCTAGTGGGCGAGGGCATGACACTATTGCTCCCAAGGGCCCAGTGTAGTAGCCAATCTGTACGTCTTCCACTCCTATTATATTTACAAAGGATACTTGGGAGCCGGATCTTGGATCCAAGCTTACTGGAGAGGAAAGACGGAGGGTTTGGAGGTTCTTGAGGAACCACACGAGTTGTTTTACCTTCAGTATGAAGGATTTGGATGCTCTGAAGGGACCTGGTATACGGATTGAGCTGACTAGCAATACACCAGTTTTCCAACGTCCTTATTGATATAGTGAGATGGAGAGGACATTGATTCAGAGCCGGAGTGTTCTCCACCAAACCAAACCTTTTTGAGGCTGATTTGGTGGAGATTTCACATGGAGAGTATGCATCAGTGACAGTGATGCCAACCAAGAAGGATATGCATGGCAACTACACAGATAGGCGGATGTGTGGAGATTACTGTCCTATCAACCAACAGAGCAGGGCTGATTGGTATGCCATGCCTACACCGGAGGAGATTTTTGATGCAATTGGGCATGCAAAGATCTTCAGTACTTTGGATCTTTGAGCGGGATATCATTAGTTGCCGATCAGGGAGGAGGATAAGTCCAAGACAACATTTTGGGCTATTGATCCTCACGGCAAGGATGTGTTATATCAGTGGAGGTTCTTACCATTTGGGTTGAAGAATGCTCTTGCTGAGTTCTAGAGGGTCATGGATAGGATCCTAGCTGGATTGGATTTTGCTCGGTGTTATATTGATGACATTTTGGTCTATAGCACTACTGTGGAGGAGCATGAGAGACAATTGTTGGAGGTGTTTGAGAGGTTGAGATCTCATGGACTCAAATTACATCCTAGGAAGTGTAGGTTCTTCCACAAGCAGGTTGAGTATTTGGGTCACACTATCTACCTCGGAGGACTTGGTGTTTAGTAGACCAAGGTGGAGGCTATTGCACATATTCCTTGACCTACAAATGTGAGCTAAGTGCGAGCATTCCTTGGGTTGGTAAACTTCTATTGCCGCTATGTTAGAGGATTTAGTGCCATTGCCAAGGCCTTGATGAAGTTGACCAAGCTTACACAGGAGTGGTGTTGGGGAGATGAGCAAGAGAGAGCTTTTGTACAGCTCAAGGAGAGGTTGACATCTGCTCCTATTTTGAGGAGACCAATTAGAGGACGACCATTTCAAGTTCATACTGATTGGAGTATGTTGGGGCTTGGAGCGGTGCTCACCCAGCATGATGATGAGGGGAAGGAATTTGTGGTGGCCTATGCTAGTTGCTCCAACAATTCAGTGGAGGCAAAGTATAGTTCATATGAGGGAGAGTGCTTGGCAGCAGTTTGGGCAGTAGCACATTTCCGATGTTACCTATTTGGTAACCTCTTCACTCTCATCACTAATCATCAGCCACTGAAGTGGTTGATGGAGTCCGACAAGCTCTCAGGGAAGCTTGCACAATGGGCTCTGATTTTACAAGAGTATGATTTCACGGTTGTTCACAGACCTGGAGTGGTGAACCGTGATGCAGATGGGTTGAGTAGAAACCCATGTTCTAGCCAGTAGGATTAGACCGGAGCACATTGGCATGGTGAGACAGATGAGGAGATGGTGCCAGGTTGCCATACATTGGTCTTTCTGTGTATATTTTCAAAGGCTTTGGTGGTATCTCTCTCAACGCATAAAGGAGGAGTTATTGAGGTCATAAATCCAGAGAGTGAAGACATTGGTACAGTTCAACAAGACATTCATGATGATGTCTTAGTGATGGACTATCTTCGCACTGGTATTGTGGGTGGTATAGTTGGGACCAAGGAGAGAGACCGTGTTCTTCAGCAAGCCAGACGGTTTAGATTGGAGTGCAGACACCTTTTGCGTGTATGGGAGGATGGTAGAGTGCGAGTAGTACCACTTCCAGCACAGAGACCACAGTTGGTCCGTCATGCTCATGAGGAGCTAGGACATTTTGGAGTAAAGCGTACATATAGCTTACTCCAGAGTCATTATTGGTAGTGCGGTATGCAGACCAAGGCACAGTTGTTTGTTGCCAGCTGTGTGGTTTGTGACCAAGTTAAAGCATCATTCAATGCTCCTACGCCACAGTTACACCCATTACCTATCATGGGATTAGGTTACCGTTGGAGTTTGGACTTTACCGCTAACTGTGAGATATCATTGGTATGTTTTGGTGATGGTGGAGCACTTCTCCAAGTGGATTGAGTTGGTGGTACTTCTTGACAAGTCTAGTGAAAGGACATCTTACTTATTCTTGGATCAAGTTCTTAGTCATTTTGGTGCACCATCTGAGGTTTTGACTGATCAGGGTACAGAGTTCTTGGGAGAGTTTTAGGTCTTGTGTGACAAGGCTTTGATTGATCATCGTACTACATCTTGAGATCACTCTGAGGCAGATGGCTTAGCAGAGAGAGTGGTTCAGACGGTGAAGAGAGGATTGCAAAAGTATGGTTTGCAGAGAGGCCACTTGGGAGATTGGGATCTCCTGTTATCTTGGTTGGCCATGGGCTATCGGTTCAGCCGGCAAGCCTCCTTAGCATCCTTCTCTCCATACTTTCTACTTTATGGACGAGATCCAGATTTACCTGCAGCCATTTGTTGAGATGCTACTGTAGTTTAGGACTTGGATGACCCCAATGTATGGATGAGCGCATGTTCTCAGCGGGCAGAGATCTTTTGGAGAGTGATGCCGATAGCCTTTGAGAACTTGGCGATTGCTCAACATAGATATACTTTACGCTATGCTACCATTCAAGGAGGAGGTTATAGACCCTCGAACCATTGATTTCATCCAGGCGACTATGTATATCTACAATAGACAACACCAACGACACTTGATGTTTTGACAGGCCGCACTATCTTGAGAGTGTGTGAGGTTTTGCCATCTGGAGTCCTTGTGTTGGAAGGACATGATGGTGTTGTTTGGAAGGATCATGTGTGCAATTGTGCGCCATGCCTCCTCCCAAACATTGATGGTATATGGACCCAAGCTTGGCACTTGAATGTGCAAGCTTGAGGTGTATGTTATGTGGCTCTTCTGGTGGAGCTACTACTATGTTAGTGTGTGATAGCTGTTTGAGAGGATGGCATATGGCATGTATGACTCTTTCCCTCATGGTGGTTCCTCAAGGATAGTGGTTATGTCCTAGATGTATTTGACCTATAGCTAGTTCATTCTTTATATGGTAAAGATTGCAGACATGCAACTAACAATGAGGCTCCATAGCACACGGCCTCCTGATCTTTGCCCATTATAGGGTATACCATATACTTAGAGTAGATGGCTATCTAGAGTTAGAGGGACCTAACCACCAGCTAGGAGGGCGATAGTGGCACTTTAGAGTCTATGTATGACTTATGTGTGAGTTGTGCTTCTATATTGTATGATGTTGACAATGATGTATGTTGTGTAGCGATGTATATACGCACGACAACTGTCACATCATTTGTAGTGTCACATCTAGATTGCTCGGACACTGGAGTTCCAGTGATAGTAGTTAGAGTCATTTTAGCAATTTCTCAGAGACTATTTTCCGACGGTCAGATTTTGTGTTTGGAGTACTTACTTCACGGTAGGGCCCACCGTCACTTTGCACCATTTGCACCGTCAAGTGTGCCGTCAATAGGACCGTTAGGGTTCAGACCTAGCTCGAGTCCAAGGGGTATACTTTCGAAGTGCAACTCTAGAGAGCTCACTTCTCTGATGTTGAGCCTTCGAGTTCCTGGTTATGGTGGACAAAGGTTGGTGAGCATCACTTGGATTCTCTATGCTTGAGTGGGTGTGGTTTGATTGTAATCAGTGCCCAATTGTTGGTAGTTTATAGAGTGACAGATCAAGTACTGATCTGAGTTAAGTTGAGTTGAGAGTGGTAAACAATCTGATTATTGTGGTACTTTAGAGTCTATGTATGACTTATGTGTGAGTTGTGCTTCTATAGTGTATGATGTTGACAGCAATGTATGTTGTGTAGCAATGCACAACACGTCTGACAACCCCTTGGCATGGCTTTTGCATAATGATGAGGAGACAAGAAAGAAGGAAAGGAATGGTGAAGTTGTAGACAAATGATGCATGACACTAAATGCAAGAAGACATCCCCTATGGTTATGGGGTGCACACTAGGTCTCTCCTTGGATAAAGCAAGGAGACATGATGCACCAAAAAAATGAGCTATATTGTAGGGCACCAAACCCAAGGCAAGATACGAGGAAAAAGCAAAGAGAAGGAATAAGCTTGAGTTTGGCAAGTTAGGGGAGAGACAATCCCATACATGCTCAAAAACTAGTCTTGAAAGACCACCTACCGAGAAACATAGAGAGTGGAGTAGAGCATGTGCAAAGAAGGACTCTATAAGCTATAACTCCTCATCAAGGTGGTAATCATGGACAAAAGAAGGAAGGTCATAAGTGGCTAATGGATGGAGATCTTGTAAAGTTGAGAGAGTATCAATGGAAAAGGGTGTTGGTCTAGAGGGTGAGAGTGCTTAGATTGCTCACCAATACTCTCCTACATTTCCTAACATTAACTAACAACATAAACAATGATACTACAGATGTAGAGCATGAGCTTGTGGAGACTCAGTGATCCATTTAGCTATTGTATGCATTTGGATGGTGTACTCCTAGTGTAAAGCAGGCTAATCTCCTCATAGAAGTTGATGAATCTAAGAGGTAATCTTGCTATGTCCAAAAGTCACCCACATCAGCAAGAAGAAGAAAAGTCTACTAAGTGAAGAGAGCTAGTAGGATCCAAGTAGAGATATCTCTCTCTTGATCATCTACCAAGATGACACATAACAATGTGGATAGCGTGAGGCCCACTAGATAGTGAAGGGGCATCAAGATCCTAATATACATGCATGGACAAGGTAGACCAAGGAGTTGAGCCTGAAAGGGATCCAAGGAGTGAAACCAAGAGTAAGACTATGGTGAGGCATGTAGTGAGGAAGTTGGGATATGAAAAGGGTCTAGGAGGTTAGGCGGAAAAGTGGCATTTTCTCTCATCTAGAAGCATCTAGCCCTCGATGCTATACCAAGCCAACCCATGGGCAATTAGGACAAGAATGCATAGATCATTGGTGGAGTGGGATATAAGAGGGTGCTAAGAGTACCTAAGGAGGATTGGTGGTTGATGGCAGTGGGAGGTTTGGAGGGATAGGGAGATCAGAATGTGTGGAGGTGGTGGTAGACTTGGGAAACAAGGAGGAGAAGTCATGGCCAAAAGGGATAATGGGTGGAGGATTCTCCATAAGAGAATCAGCCAAAGTAGGGTCCTCGTCGGGGGACGGCGGAGGAGAAGCAGCTCCATCAAGGGGAACCTGGACACCTATGGGACTATGGTGGAATAGGCAACACCTAGATCTATATCCTAGATGCACATAAGAGGTATAAGGTGCTAAATGAGAAGTGTTGCACATGATAGTCCTTCTAGCTATCCATCCCAAAGAACAAAGTGAAAGCATCTTGAAATATACTATTGAAGAATCTACACACTCTTAGGAGATATAATCCAATATAGGAACAGAAAAATCCAAAACCAATGTCAACAAACTAACAAACCAATGTCAAAATGATAGATACATCCAAGAACAAACAACAAATATGTACAAAACCTATTGAAAATTGACAAATCTAAACAAAACTAAGAAAACAAGAAAGGGAGGAAAGGCGCCTATACGCTACTTAAGGAGAATCTCCATTCCGCAAGTTCCATGTTGTTGTGTATAAGAAAAATTTGATAAAAGAACCTTCTAGTATAAGAAATATTTAAAAAACATTTTGATACTAAAACATAATCTGACCAAATCTCTAATTTTTCTCCAAATCTTTTTTTTCCCTGGCCTGTAATGTACAGGTTCTTTGACACATCAATCGAGAAAACATGAAAAACGAACACTCGGTCCATAGAATCCGCTGAATTTGAGGTTCCGCCTCTTGAGTTTGTTGGTGTCTCCATAGCCATATCGAATAGATGTGAAACTCACTCAAATTGACAACTTTTAAATTCTCGCCAACCCATGCTCTAACCCATTGCTATAAGTTCAATGTCCAGTTTGCAGGCGAGTTTCCATGTCTTGCACTCCAGGTTTCTCGCTGATTTATCCCCACTCTACTAATATCTCACGCTGACTTCTGTCTCGATTTCCTTCGCTCCTTTCTCACAAGCTCTCAAGCAGCTTTCTCAAAGTAGAAACAGCTCTACTTTGCACTCACTCTCATGTCTCACACATCCACACAGGTCTTGGAAAAATTGACACTGTCAGAAGGAATATGTACAGAGCAAGCCCGAACAGTGCCTGGCATAGAAATCCGTATAGGGTAGTTGAAATCAGTCTGAATGAATGTCGATTTGAGGAATAAATTGCGATATGTACTCTCTACCTCTCTAAACCCTCTACTTCAGCAGGCTCCTTCCTATGCGGCGGGTGAGAGGAAATAGTCTTGGAAGATCTAATAAAGCCCTCGGGCCAGGTCCAGGTCTCTTTCCAACCTCTAATAAATCAATTCATCATCTCTCGTCTTCGTGAGAGTGCCTCTCATTTCACCATTCCATCTTCAGCAAGTAAGCCAATTTCTTGCAGCCAGCTACCCGAGTAACGAGGGCAAACAAGAGCTATATCTCCTTCCATCGTTCCTCCCTCTAAAGAATACGAAAATGAGATTCGGATCTGTCTACAACGCATCGCGAAAAGCTCGGGCAATGAAAGTGTGGATTACGACATACCATCTGCATTACTTTGTCCGGTTTTGTTCCTCAAAGAGAGAAAGGCGACCGCGTAGGAAAAACGAAGGATGGGAAGACCCCATCAAGCCGTACAAGGGAGAGACAAAAAAGGTAACATGGGGCTAAGCCCCAACATGTTCCTCAAAGTGAACTTGAAGACAAGACAGGAATCGAGCAATGAGAACTGTAGGCTGGAAAGGTCAGGCGGGGTTCCCTAGTAGCAGATCCCTAGTCCGCTCCCTTGGTTTTTCCTTGTGGTTGGTCGATCGGTGAAATCTTTGCTGCCCTTTCTATAGGCGACGCGACGAGACGCGTCCATGTCTTCTTTTAAAATTAAATACAATAAATGGAAGATGTTACGTACGTATGGTCCGGTCCTTTCTCGTCCGATTGTCCAAAGACACTCCTTTGAACTACATGCAGTAGACTGCTGCGGAACACTGGGGGCCCAGGGTAATCTCAACGAAGAAGCAGTGGGTAAGTTTTGAACTATGATTCAAGTCCGGCCAACTCTGGCAGTTCCCAATAGGCGGCGCTTGATAAATTTCTGTATCCATAATGCGTCTCCAGCTCCATTCATTCCACAAAACCTGGAACAATTCGGAAAGGAGAAAAGTGGAGAAAGCACGCGTGCTTACCACGAAGCAATAGAAAGAAAGCACGGAGTAAGAAAGAATCAGTTTCCTTCAAAGTTTGTGGAAATAAACAAGTTTATCATCGACGACACGCGGTCGGTTGGCTCGCTGCTTGGATGGTGTCCCGCCACAAGCGAAGGAAAACAAAATAAAGAAGACCAGAGAGGGAATCATCGAGTGCTGCAGACTGGAGGAGGAGAGTAAAAAGGAGGAATTTTTGTCTGAAAAGGGCGGGGGTGGGGCATCCCCAAGCGATGGGCTAGCTAGCTCTACGCTGCGGAGCTTCCGGTACTCGTCTCGGGGGTTCTCTTGAAGAACCTGCCCGAAAGCCGATGGGAATGTGAGTCCGATGGGTTTTCCTTGAATGTTCACCGATATCGAGGAATGCTGTTTGGTGTAAGATCGAGAATAAGGTGAAAGCTACCTGCTTTATTCGGGCAAGACTTACTGGTAACTGAAGTTCCCGAAACTGTTAACTTGCCCCGTGCACTGCATCAAGTGGACTCCGTCGCAGAGAGGAAGGAAGGGGGCAAAAGGGAACGGAAAAGGCCACGCGGCGCAGTGGTGGAATCGCCCGCGTCGGCGGAGGTCTTTAGACACTCTGAATGGGCGAGGGTTTCCACGTTCACCGACTCTTCATCTCTCTCGTCGCCCGTTAACGCCTCTCGTCTACTGTATGGTAGTTCTTCTGCCTCTTCTTCCCCAGGAACGCCTGTGTCCTGCAACATCCTCTTCGACCAAGGTGAGAAAGAGAGATAGAGCGCGCGCGCTCGTTCATCTTTCTCGCCCCTCGCGCGAGCTAGCTAGTAGTTCTACTGTCGTCCTTCACCTCTTCTTGTTTCTGTAAGATATCTCATCTCATCTCTTCTCCTCATTCTCTTCTCTTCTCGTTGGTGGTGGAATGTCGTCATTATCAATGTTGCAGGGTATACCTCCAATCTGAAAGTGTTGACCTGGACTTTCTCTGGTGTCAACGTTGTTTGTAATGCAATTTTTTTTTCTGGAATTGTATCCCTCTCAGGTTCACATTTTTCTGCTAAATGGACTGCTTTATCTATCGAGCGGATTCATTATTTTGAGCTGTCAGATCTCACCCGTTGACTGGAGAACGTCATTGGTCCCTCTAGAGCATATGGAGTTCAGCAATTGATCTTATAAAATAACGTTAGGTTGAAACATTGCTGCTACATTGGAATGGAGCTATTTCTTAAATCTATGGATCGAGATATGCCCCTTATGTTCAAAGGACATGGTAATTGTGTTTCCAAGCTTATCTCTTCTTGGGGCTTACTTCCAGTTTCTACGTGTGTGTAGTGGGCAGAATGGCCGCTAGCACTTGTCTCACGTCAGGTATACGTTCGTGGGCAAGCACCTCGAGAATCGCTCAGGAGCAAGGGTTTTCTGATTGTTTGAAAGTGTCCAGCCTTTCAGCTCCTTTCGGCAAAGGAAACGTTAACCTCAGTCAGTCGATTGGCGCTTCGTCCATAAGCAAAGGGTCCATTCGGAAGCAGGTGGTTGTCCGTGCATCTACCAATGGGTCTTCGAATGGTGCCTGCTCTGGTCCCAACGGTGCTTCTTCAGCCAACGTTCCTCAGATCCCTTCGAGTAAGTAACGTATATGACTCAAAGGGGGCTGGAAGTAAACAGCTTCACATTGCGTCAACTGAAAGGAAAAGTCAGAATTAAAAGTTTATGTGAGTCAAACGTATATATTACACTTTAGGACATCAAAAACTTGGCAAAGAACTTAAATGTTCGTGAATTTATATATTTTTCCTCGGTTTGAACCATATATCCTGTGGGATTCCTCAATTTCCCAAAGAAGGGCCTCACCCGTGCAAGCCGTTCTCACCCGTGAGTCAGTCAGCAACATTATTCATATTTAGAGTGGAGATATTTCTTCACCATTGACGGAAGCAGAGGTTGGAGTCCGTGCTAGTAAAGAATTCTCACCCCTTTACGCAAGAATAATACTTTTAATCATTGCATTTTATTCTGGAAGTTCGAAACTTTGTGCGGTAGAAATTGAGCTCTTTAAATGAAGCTCACCGTTGCTATGTTGCGGGATACAGCCGAGGCAGCCTTGATTTTGATCCGACATGGAGAATCGCTTTGGAATCAAAAGAACCTGTTTACCGGGTGTGTGGATGTACCACTCTCGCAGAAGGGAGTCGAGGAGGCCCTAGAAGCTGGAAAGCGCATCAGCGATATTCCTGTTGACATGATATACACTTCTGCCTTGATTCGGGCGCAAATGACCGCTATGTTGGCAATGACTCAGCATCGCAAGAAAAAGGTGTTGAATTTTCTCCTGTTCAGAGTGTGCTCCTTGTACGGAGGTGGGCGTCCATTTCTTTTCAGTCCGGAACGTGGACCCTGGAGTCGCGAAGTAATTGTCAATTGCCTAGTCACTCACCCAACCACATACGAAACCAGAACTGTGCTGAGACACGACTTTCAAAGGATTCCAGTTTTCTTCTAGCTCGTTTGATCACGATCCGAACAACCCAATTGTGGATACCAGTGTGATTTCTCTGGAGCTTATTGGAGGATTGAATGGCTTAGAAACTTCCCTTACGAGGAAACCTACAGCGAATATTGGATTTCGGAACCACCTGAACCCTAGATGTTGCTACAAGACATTTACAGTGCTATCTGATGCGGAGTGATGTTAATTTATGGATAAATTTGAGCTTGATTCGTTGCAGGTTCCTACGGTCCTTCACAACGAAAGTGAAAGAGCCACAGAATGGAGCAGTATCTTTAGCGAGGAAACAAAAGAGGAAACCATCCCGGTCATCACAGCTTGGGAGCTGAATGAAAGAATGTGGGTATACCAAGTACATCCATTTTGAATTAGACCGTGTTTTTGGCCTGGCGTTCAGCTTCTATCTGGGTAGAGCTTAGTTTGCTGAAGCTAGTATGTCCATTGATGTGAAGCTCTAGAACCTCTTTGCTACTAAACTAGTAATTCTCTTGTCCTAAGTATTTTCTTTCTACGATATTGTGGCAATCTAGGTACGGTGAATTGCAGGGTCTGAACAAGCAGGAAACTTCCGACAAGTACGGTGCCGACCAAGTTAAAATCTGGCGACGTAGCTATGATATTCCCCCTCCTAATGGTGAAAGTCTGGCTATGTGTGCCGAACGAGCTGTTAAGTACTTCTCTGAACAAGTGAGTGTTGCTTCTGGAACGATTTGGTTGCTTCCGGTTTCTTAGACCGGTGCATCTAGCTTCCGGTTGAGATGTTCCACAATTATCGCTAATTTGAGGATTTATGTCGTTGCCTATGCCAGGTGGAACCCCAGCTGGCTGCGGGTAAGAACGTGCTCATATCTGCTCACGGAAACTCCCTTCGCTCGATCATTATGTACTTGGACAAACTTACTTCCCAGGAGGTAATACGTGGTCCCTTATATTTGAAGGCCGATGAGTGTAGTTGAACTGTTATTTGTCATGGCCATCATACGTTTGAACTAAAATGCCTGGCTGTTATAAACTTGACAATAAGTAGTCAGTACGAAAGAGCAAAGCCTAACTCGAGATCATGTCGAACAGGTTATCGAACTAGAGCTGTCAACGGGCATTCCCATGCTCTATGTATTCAAGAGAGGCAAGTTTATCCGAAGAGGGAGTCCAACAGGACCAACTGTACAAGGCGTATACGCTCTCACTCGTGTAAGTGATCTATTCCCGAACTCCTTTTGTCTCTAATCTCGCTGCAGATCACGCGTGTACGGCCACCACATTTGCAATGGACTTGTTAAGTGAACAGTGATACCTTAAACTTGAAGTTTTAATTAAGTTTTAACTTTCTATCATTTATTTGATTTCTATGGTTTTATGAACTTGTATCAAGTCTAATTCCCATGGCAAGAAACTAATTTGTTTCCTGTCTATCTGCAGAGTTTGGCTGCGTACAGAGATCAGTTAGATAGGGCGGTCTAGCTTTAGAGCAGGCGAAACTGCCTCTATCCACGAAATTTCTCTGGCTTCATATGTTTTGATTGTCGTCGAGCAGGTGGGCTGTTATGCAGATCCTGTGATTACTGGTGGGGAGCAGCAGTCGACAAATAAGCCATAGGTATAGCTTATCTTAGTATCGGCCCTACATGCCTAGCAATGAACCACTCCCAATTCATGTAGGAGAAATGGAAGTTGTGGTTTCGATCAACTTATTTCAAGGCAAAACCTTCACAAGAGAGTGACCTTTGGAAGCGTGAGTTTGGCACGTTATCACTCAAGGATCTCTCCAGAAGAATACATACCAGCTCCATTTATTAGGCGAAATTTCAGTTTAGACATCTGTAGCGGGATAGTGATACCTAAATCACAGATCTCATGACAGTCAATCGACTTGTACTATTATTTCATGCTAACTTCAGCTTTCCAGCAGAGTGCTCTCGTGACTTACCAGACTTGTCTGCATGTGGACTGATAAGAGGAATGTGTAGCTTGTCTGTTGCTTCAGGAAGTAAAACCGCAGTGCCCACCCAGGATTCAGAGTAAGGTGTGCCCCCAACGCTTAGAAACGTTTGACAATGCAAGGTAGTCAATGCCTTAACGTTCAATTTCGGTTGAGAACCGCTTGAGAGCGTCGGCAACCAGATGCTGTGATCGACAGCGGCTTACTTTCTTAGAGGCCCAGTGTGACTACCAGAAGCTCCAGTTCCTTCATCCCGCGTCACCAAGACACTGCATCGCTTGGACTATTTTGAACGCCAGATTCTACGTGGTCTTTTCTCTCGACGGATAGCATTTCATCAAACTTCCTAGACATTATTTTGCCTTTTACAGTGTAATACGAGAAATTGCGTTAAATTGTTGAGTAGAGCCATAGAAGAGGAACGTTGTGATATGTTCACAATATGTGATCGATGCAGAATATTGAAGATCTAATTGATTAAAATTGGGAGGAATGCAGCGCCATCTTGTCTCCTCACGTAAAGTAAAATGACCTTCTCTGTGACCCGGAGCATAAGTTGCTGTAGCACTGGGTTTTGAATCTGCTGCCAATGGGAAACTATCCAACTTCGTCTGATCACATGACTACTGCTCGGCTGACGTATAAAATCACGGTGAGATTGTCGACAGCGTACGGCATCCATTTTGTGTCACCATCCCGTTTGCGTAGAAGTCTGGTAACGGATGTTCTGATTCAGTAGAAGAATATAGAATCTGCTGAAATTTTACGTTCTCGGTTATTACAGGAATCACCCTACACTGCTCAAGAAGAATAGCGACATTATCTTTAATATTAAACCGTGTGGCAGGTTTGCACATTTATAGTAAACGACTCTCAGGTTTCGTTCGAAAGTTTTTCCCGTCATGAAGTGGAGGAATCGAGGAAAGAGCTATGTCGTTACGCTTTGGATTCGTAGGGAAGCAATCGTCGTAGCAACTGGGCAGCTTCAACGTGCATGTCCACAACACTACGGTTTGCTACGATGCCGGTTTCTAGCATCGCCCTTGCACGACAGGTGACAGTTGCAGTGTCGAAGCCTCGATGCATGCGAAGAGAACCTTTCTACTCTCCGATCTCTCTCCGAAGTGAGTTGAATCGGGCCACACTCACTGCAGACTTTTCTTACGAAAAACACGTATTGGTGAAGAATGCGAGGAGGCATCACAAGCAGACACATCTGTTCTGCTAATAAGATTGACTTCGATAATTTTATCCCTAGAGGTGTAAGTTGTATCAGTTTATTGGAGGTGGTTTGGTAAAGGGAAGTACAGTAGCTAATTTTTGAACCAGTGCTACAACTGTAGGTATCCATATCGCAACTGTGACTACGTAACATGCTCAACTATCAGGACAACGACGGGACCACGCCCGTGAAAATGGTCCGCCGGCGGAAATAGGAGAAAGACGACCCCGTCGTGCCACCGCGGCATGGCCCGCGGCCCACGAGGGACCTAAGATACTCAGAATGATGAGGGTTATATGAGTGAAACTTTCGATTTGGCGTGCAGAATCCTGGTTACTCTAATCTCTCGAGAGTTTCCTCGGATGCCGGTGGTTATGGTTTGGGGAATGACAACTGTGGATGTTGGGACAAAATAAAGATATTTGAAGGCTTTGGGGCAGGAATTTGAGGTTGTGAATTCGCGAAATGTGGTGGTGAATTTTGGTTGTCGTGCAATGTCCTCATGGCAGTGGGAGAACGCCACCGCAGGCGCTGTGGCTGGAGTTGCCACAGTAGTCGCTTTGCACCCTTTAGACATAGTACGCACTCGTTTCCAAGGTGTGGTCTGATCACAAGTTCAGCTCTTTGATTTCCGTTGTTGTCCTTGTGATCGAATTCTAGTGAATCACAGCCAAATGATTGCGTTTGTCTTATGTGGACAGTATCTTTAGTCGGCAATCAGATATGCAAGCATACTTGCATAAGCTGTGTCAGCGAAACATGATTAGTATAGATCACGTACTGTGAAAATCAAGAAATGATCTGGTCACTCCGAGGAAACGTAGTCCAAACAACCCCTCGCTTTAGTCGCTTCTACATTTTTCCTCGCTTTCTGTATTTTTCCTGGAATTCGTGAAGAATTGTCTGAGTTCGTTTGGTATGTATCGTGAACATGGATTGGCAGTGAACGATGGGCGCAATACTTCAATTCCCAGTTACAGAAGCACTATCCACGCGTTGACAACAATCGCTAGGATAGAGGTTAGTGTACATTATCACAGTAGGAATGAGGCATAACGTCTCGTATGAATTGCCGTGAGGTTTTGGATCCCTTGTTTCCATCTTGGCCTATCCCCTGTCTTTCTGTGTCATGGTACCAATCACGTCCTTTCTGATTATGTGCTTGCACGGATGGTTGCAGGGTCTCAGAGGTCTCTATGCAGGTTTAAGCCCTGCCGTGCTAGGTTCAAGCATATCCTGGGGCCTGTACTTTTTTTTGTAAGTAAGCTTTGGCGGTTTCTTGGTAACGATTTGATACCATGGTCTCCAACATTGGTCTCATCCACTCTGGGATTATATATATGATGCTCATCAGGCCTGATTCTTCTTCCTTTTTATTGGCAGTTACAGCAACGCCAAAGCAAGATATCAAGGATTAGTCAAAGGAGAATTAGGACCTGGATCCCACCTCCTTTCAGCTGCTGAAGCGGGTTCGTTGGTGAGTACTTCTTTGTTTGTGTTCTTTCATGAAGATTGTCTTGCAAAGTTCGGCATACACTTAAGCAGAACTTACAAATCGATTGTGTGCTGTCGCCAGGTTCCTTTCTGCGGGAAGAGCTATCTGAAAGTTTATTGCCTCTGGGTGCTTCAAATAGTTCCTAGTCTTTCTCTTAGGTTTGCTTAGTTAGCCAGTGCAGCGGCATGAACATCTTGAGTCTACGTATCAGGCAAGAGGCACCGGAACAGTGCTTTGAGCCAGCTGTTGTGGTTTCACATTAATTCCGTGAACATTTTGAGTTCTGCACTTTCTGTTGAATATCCTGCGCTTTTGCTTCTCTTCAAGATGAATTCGTCTTCTGAAAGCGCTAACAAACTAAATTTCTTCTTGATTTCAGGTGTGTCTGGTAACCAACCCTTTATGGGTAGTCAAGACACGGTTGCAACTTCAGGCTCCTGGACATGAAATTCACAAACCATATACAGGCGTTCGAGGTAGGTGTTTTCACATCCTTGAACATGATTGGTTCTGGACTGGATATTAACACTCATCCAGTAAGGCAGTACTACAAAGTGAAGCTAGGGTAACATAATCAGGAACCACAAGTATCCAGCTGAATGAAGCATGAAAGTCGTTTCTGATCAGCTAAATATTCATGACCAGGAAATCGTAACCTGGATGTCTTTTCTCCTAATGCAAAGGTTCATGCCTTCAGCTTTCGTCCCATGTGCTTAAACATTGCTTAATTTGGTCCTTTCTCATCATTTGATCTTCCACGCGACGAGTGCGAATTTGAAGGAAATTGATATTCAACCATTTGCAGATGATCTGTCTCGAATGATTATGTTTATCATCTACTGATTAGATGCTTTAAGGAGCATTGTCAAAGAGGAAGGATGGCGAGCCCTCTACAAAGGTCTTGGGCCAGGTCTTCTTCTAGTAAGTATTCTCCTGACACTGAACATCCACAACAGTCTTGTGCGCTCGGTAACTGGGAGGTAGAGGTTTGTGCCTGCCCGAACTGGTATTCTTTGTTTTATAGTTGATTCCATCATCCAGAGCTGGGACTTATATTCACATGAATATTCACTTATATTCAATGAACTCATCCGAACCCATACAGTTAAGCTACGAAATATAGACTGGCATGTGCTTGGTTTAATAGCTGGAAAATCTTCAGATTTGCTCTATAAGAGTAAACTGCCGACTGATTGAATAGTACTAGTAAGACAACAGCGTTGAACCATCAAAAGGCTTTGTACTGAATGTTAATTCAGCACAAACCTTCTGATGACCTACATAATCTAAATCGATACGGAGTATTCAGGGGCGTTCTGTTTCGACTTAAGTTCTGAGAGGCAGTCAACGTAAGGGGTCTTCTCTGCATTACATAATGCCTTGAACTACGGTCTTAAGCTTCTGCCAGGGACTTCGGGAGTATGTTAGGTTACATGCCAGGTACACACAAAGGCTGTAATACGGATGTTGTCCTAATTCTCGCTCGGCGCATTTGGAGCGTGCTCATTGTACCTAGGTACAAGAGATCATTGATCTCGTGGTGGATTTTAGCCGGACACTAGAAGAATTAGAGTGCTCGAAACGGTCTCCATACGTTCTCCATCCATACACTTACACAGTTCTTCTCTTGCCCTGATTTCTGATGACGTGTTTTGAAGGCATACGGCGCATGAAAGTTACAGGACGTGAAAGTATTATTTCGTTGCGTAGTAAGAGACTGAAACTGCTCTCGAAGGTTTCCACTATGAATCCGTTGTTTTTGTGGTCGTGTTCTAACCAGTATTATTACGGAATGGTTGTTGAATGTATAAACGGAGCGCATGCTAATATATGATTAACATACAGACTTTGTAATGCATAAACCACGTGGACCTTGACAGTCGTCCTAGGAGCGCTGTGGGTGGTGAGCTAAGAAGCATAATTCAAATTCCCAAGCTAACTAACATTGGTGCCACACCAGGTGTCACATGGGGCTCTACAATTTATGGCTTATGAAGAAATGCAGAAGTATATCCTGGCCTCCCGCTCAAAATGGGACCCAAAGCAAGATCCAAAGTCAGCTGTTGTGCCGAAACTGGTACGTTCTTGTGCATGAAGATCTGATATTGAGTAAGATTTGTCCACTGTTGAGTTTTGAAGTCTCATCAATGTTCCATCACGAGCTACTGTGCTATATGCGCGAGATGGTTATGTGAAGATTGCTCTTACTTGCTCTCCCCGGCCCCCACCGCATTTGGGGACTAGTCAAAGTCACATGTAAATACCTCGGCCAATAACTAAATACCTCCTATTTTCAACTTTTCTTCCAGATTGAAGCCACTCATGATGACTGGTTCTAGCTCAGTCCATCAATTTCTAGTAAACTAATATAGTTATAGTTTTGATTGTAGACTTCGGTCGATTTCGCAGCCTTGGGTGCAGCATCGAAGGTTTTTGCACTTATTTGCACATATCCCTACTCGGTACGGCTCTTTTTACTCCTGATTTCTTTACAGAGGTGTGATTATGCGTCGAAATTCTTATGTTTACCTTTGTACAGCGACAATCTTGCTTCCGTCGTGCATCAACTCTGGACAAAAGGAAGGTAGAAATAAATTTTCATAGCTTAGTGAATCTTGTAAACGTGCTGAAAAGTCCATATGTAGAACATGGAAAGCTGAAATGATTACTTGCTTATGTCCCTAATAGATTTGCCAATGTGTTTGTCTTGTGTTGTACTATTGTTAGGTTGTACGATCCCGCATACAGCAGCGACCCAGTGGGAAGGGTATGGCTAGCTATATTGGCGGCTGGCAGGCCTTGACGCATACCTTCAGGTGCAATTCTCCAAGCCTTTATATCTTATTTCAAATGAGCTACCGTACTGATACATTTTTCTCCTGGTAGACCTTTGGGAGATTTATATTAAATCCTTGCTTGTCTACACAAAATCAGAGAGGAACTTTTGACCCAGAAACATCTCGTGACAGGTATGAGGGCGTGCGTGGACTGTACAAAGGACTTGCGCCCAGCTTGATAAGAACGGTTCCTTCATCGTCCATTACTTTTGTTGTTTACGAGTCAGTATTGAAGCTACTGAAATAACTAGTGTAACATATCCTATTGTTGTACTGGAGGCCCTGATTTGGTTTACATCTTGATAAGTCAAACTGAGTAATGTATTTCTGTGAAATCCATTATGGGCACATTTTTGAAGAGCTTCCTCAGGGACATTTTCAAGTGTTGAGCAGGAGACTATTTTATTACGGCAGGAGATGACACGAGTAGGATTACAATTTAAAAAGGCACTGATAGATCACACGAACGAGTATATGGTACTACTCGGAAGATGGACGATTGCCGAGAAGATGTTGAGAAGAAATAGTATTTGCAGATAAAGCTCACTTTTAGCTAGGACATCATATGTCGCAGTTCGATTTAAGATTGTGAGTAATTCATTTGTGGAAACTAAGTTTTCTTGGCAAACGGCTAACACTGTAGCCTAAATGTCACATCATTGTTGTTTCTGGTGCTCCAAACTCACGATGTTCTATAGATTGTACATGTTCTCTGGAGGGCCAAACGGTATTGCAACACTGATTCCCGTGACTATTAGTGTGTGGTGCTTCAAAATAGCGCATTTCACACAATGGGACATTCAAGGAAACAGTCTGAACACGAATGGCAAAATCTACATAAAAAATTTCTCAGGCTAGAGAAAATAGGGAAGATTGATGATATTAATGGAGTACGCATGCAGCTTAGGAAACCTAGTCGTAACACAGAAACGAGTCTATGACTTCACACGGTACTTCCCATGTGGAAACCTGCTCCTCCGGTGTCGTAAAATCGTTCACAACTTGGAAACTTTCCGAATCGCCAGGGCCAACGAGTTTGCTTTCAGGTGTCCCCTGTCTGTAAATTGGGATGATACTTTTGACCTTAACCTTCTTCCCCTGCAGTTATAACTTGTGTGCTCAAGCTTCTGTTACCAATAGTGAGGGTTTATGAAGTAGCCCATTGACACGAAACCCACATCAATAAGATTTGAGAATATTTCGTCAAGGCACTTAAGGACTTTGGCCTCAAGCTTGAAAAGCTGACGGTGGATATAGGTAGATGAGAGCTGACGGTGGATATGCACGTTGCCACATTCGGCTCCCGCTTTGGCACAACTCGGTGTATCTTACAAATACGTTATCAAATAGCCGCAAGTTCTATATCTGTACAGCAACTCATACCCCTAATCAACAGTGTGAGATGACCTTATTTCCAAAACCAGTAAACTGAAACGGAACCCAGAATTCATCATCTTTATCCTTTATACCTTGCTTAGCTCAGCGTTCACATATTCTGTTCTCTGAAGAAACTACTTACCGCTGAAGGCTCGAAGAGAATATTCTTCTTCCTTCAGCCTCTAGAGCCCTATACTTTGGCGAGACAATATAGTGAGGTGAATGGTCTTCCTCCTTGAAACGTAGACGCGAATAGCGTCGAGGCCACACGAATTATGTGCATCTATTGAGCCTACAAGAGTTATGACGTTTCGCACGGGCCTGCATCAAAACAGTCAGTCAGTCAACTAACACAAAATCTGCTAAAGTTTGGACAAAATCGCAAAGGAGCAGCCCAACGTTCAATGCAAGCTGGTCATACTAACGTAGATGCCTAATATGCTGCATGTTACAAATTGTACGTTCAAATTAATATCTGGTGCCAAAGAGAAAAGGTTTCCTCTTCACAGTATAAACAAACCTTTGAGTACTAGCCGAATATAAGCTTCAAAACGACCGTGATAGTATTCAAAGCCACCAGCGGCACTGAGAGCACATTCAGAAGATTATTCAGTCTAGCCCCAACAGCACGATACAGACAATGCAATTCTTCTGTCCACAATAACGTATGGATAATACAAGGATATTAGGAGATGAGAGCAGAGAATGAGATGAGATGAGATGAGCCATTCTAGGAACGGGTGATCCGGAACTGATTAAATGCCTATGAAGTGCATATGAAAGGTAACCAATATATGCTCATTTCGAGAAGAGTGATAAATCCCTAAAGTAGATGAAGTGAACTTAACAAAACGAATGTAACCTGAAGCGAAGGCATAATGGCAACATATCGAGAACAGTAATATATATAGTAAGCAACGTGTATTCGGTAATAGCTATACAACAATATAAGTCGAGAAATATAATACTTTGGGTAATTGACCACTTACAAGCAACGCTTGAACGATGTATAACCAATATATGCTAATTGCGAGAAGAGTGCTAAATCCCTGAAGTAGATGAAGTGAACTTAACAAAACGAATGTAACCTGAAGCGAAGGCATAATGGCAACATATCGAGAACAGTAATGTATATAGTAAGCAACGTGTATTCGGTAATAGCTATACAACAATATAAGTCAAGAGATATAATAGTTTGGGTAATTGACCACCTACAAGCAACGCTTGAATGATGAAAGGAAGCTAAAGTCTGGAGTCGGGCAGGAACATGGAGATCGAAAGTCAAGTATGAACCATGAAGCAGGCAAACCGCGAGCGAATAAGAAAAGAGAGGGAACTAGTTGAGGACGGGAGGAGTGGAGCGATGCGGGAGCGCAGTGGATGGTTTTTATTCGGAGACGGAGCGAAACGTAATAGTATAACACAACTGGATATTAGCCAAGAGAGCGAAGCGGAAGAGGACTGGATAGATTATATCGCAACATGCGCTATGAACTAATGAGTCCTAGAATGCTAACACAAGAATAATACAAGGTTCTAAACACAAGGATACTGAAACTGATAGTGTTCGTCGATACTATTATCAACGTATATAAGAAGGTTATTTCTGTAGTGGATGACACCACCAGATTTAAATAAACACGGGTGTAACACATCTTCAAGCACCCGATCCCATCTGTGAAGCTTAATCGTCAAATTACATACCTCTCAAATACTGAACAGCGTGAAGCAAACCAATAATCTGGCTTTTGAGCGAAGAAACCCTTCCATTCGACATCTCAGAGAATCCCCAGCCATCTGTAATTCACGTTAACTTTGTAGCACCGATTCGAGAAAATGACACATAAACTACCCACAAATTCCCACATAGTAAAGTGACTTGATCGTCTAAACTATCAGCCCAGCTGACAAACTTATACTCAAATGAAGCTAGAGAAGTAATATACAGTAGAAATCACGATATCAGGCTTAGATGATTCCATTGCGGCGCAAACAGGCAGCAAACTCGGAGACTTAGCATACCATTTACAAGCAGTATTTACAAGACTTCAACTGGATGTGAAAAAAATTTATCTTTTTGATCAACATTCGTTGACCCCGACCGATCAAACCCTACCACATTGAAATCCCGAGGAAAGCAGAATAAACAGAGCGACTTACGAGGCACGAGAAATCGATCTTCGTTGAGAATCGCAAGCGCATTAGTCATCATCAGCACTGCCTCCAGAAACTGCCACATACTCATAGTGATAACTTTCTCAAGCACACACCTTAACCTTTACGAATTCCCTGCTAAACTGGACCTCGGAGCAACTAAGAACATGAAGACAAGTCTTCTTCCCTACTGAGTACTACCAGGTATTTCCAATTCGAATCCACTATGGTCTGATCAAATCACGGGATCTACGCCCACTTTGTGTCTCTGACTACATCAAGTGTGCAGATTGGTCACACTCCTTAGCGCTCGACTCGATTCTGATCGAGTTCACATCGTCAAGCGAAGAGCCTCCGGGTGCGCGAAATACGAAGAGAATTCGGCCTTGTCAGCCAGTGTCCAATTGAGATCCTGTTTACAGTGCCTTCTGCGACTGCAGTTAGGGCGGTTTCGTGGATTTCATGGGTTGATGCAGTTTTCAACCATCTGTACAGTAGTGCTGGGTTTGGCAACTTTCCAGCCAAATGTTTTCTCTAGGCCCTTTATTGTGTTCCCATTTTTCTTTGTTATATATTTATTTAATTATTGTTATTCTGTGTTTTATGAAGGAAATTGGCTGAGAAATCTACTTACTCGACCCGATGTTAATCAATGGAAGAGATCTCATATCATCTTGTACATGATAGATGGAGCGGTAGATGAATGTTCAGTCTATTTTCAGGGTCGATGGATGTGTTCTTTATTATATATTTATTATAATTTTATTTAACAGTTATCAAGATAGAAATACAATTTTATATAGAAAATTTATATATCATATGTAAATAATATTGAGATGTCCCCACATAAATATTTAATTTTAAAAATAAAAAAGCAAAAGAGAAGAAGTGATTGGATTGAAATCAAGTTGCATACCCATATAGTTGTTTAAAAATGGTTTGAGGATTCTCAATTTAAAAAGTGAATAAAGAATAATTAATTTTTTTTTCATTATTAAATATGTAATTTTTTACATTTAATAAACAAAGAATTTTCACCACTTTGTGGTTTAAAAATAAAATTATTATAGTTTGATGATACAAGAAGACTAGATCATTTTATTTTGATAATAAATATATATTTAAATAATCTATTTTCATGTATAAGGAAAAATAATGATAAACCTAATAATTACTATTATTTGTAATAATTAATATATAAAAGTGATAAATTTAGGTGTATAAAAATATCTAACATATATAAAAAAGGAAGAAATTTGGACTAGAGATTTATAATGTAAATGGTCTATTTGAAAAAGAATTGATCAAAACGAGAAATCATGAACAAAACATATCACTTCTCAAAAATAAGTTTATGATCTCTACCAAACTAATTAAACTGGCACATTAATTATTATTGGTTCACATATCTAAGATTTATTTAAAATATTTTATCTTAATATTTTTGATTTTATTGATGATTTAATTTAATTTCATCAAAAATTCAATATTTTTGTAAGTTTAGTCCATTGACTAAATCATTAGTTTCTCTATTGTTAGATTCATATCTATTCATCATATACAAAACAGTACATAATTAATTTTGATATTTTACAATGAAGAAATAGTAAAATTTATTAATATTGTCATTTTTTAATGATTTTTTAATTTTTTAAGTTTTTTAATGATTTATTCATAAAAATTCAGTAGGATGTAAAAAAAACTATGAATTAAATTTTTAAAAATATAATTGAAGAATATTAATACATAGTGTGATAATAATATTAATACATAATATGAGGTATATTTAAAATTCGAACACCTTTTATTAGACGTATGGTTTATAATTATACCTTAGTTAAAAAATTTATGCTTAATATATTATGAAAAGTAAAAAATAAAATATTATTAGAAAATTTATATTATGCAATATAATTATAATATTCTTAGACTTTAGAAGTGTTTTTAAGAGCTTACTGATATTTTCTCACTCAATTTTTTTTTACTTATTATTTGAAGTTAATTTTTTATATTGAATATGTTTTTCTATTACTTTTCAAAATCAATGAAAAGAGAAAATAAATAATATATTATAAATTTTATAATTTTAAAATTGAATTTATAATACAAATAATAATTATAAATATTCATATTTCCACATTCTTTTCTTAATATTTCCACACCCGTGTCAAGTTGTAGAGTCTTAGATTACACTTCTCACCAACTTGTGAAATTTTAATTAGCAAATATTAGACTATATTTTTTGATATTTTCTAAATTTGGTGATGGATTACAAAGTGTCTAGGTGGAAGCAGGTGCAAAAGCTCATCTAAAAAGCTTTATTTTGTGGTAAGTCTCACCCCCACCCACTTTTTGAAGACACGAGTGTAAATTTAAATTTTATCTTGACTTTCATGTTTGTAAATAAAAATGAATTGTGGTTTGAAGTCTTGCAAGAAGTTTGAATAGAAACCTTCATCCCTACATCTTATTTTTCTAGATTAGGTTGGAGCCACTTTTCTAGACTGAAACTGGTTTTCTTATCTTTTCTACACAATTTCACAAATATTTTTCTTTGCATCAATATCAAACATAATAATATATCTTGCAATCACCTTGGAGAAAGAAGAAACAAACTATTACCTTGTTTCCACTTAGTTCGAATGGGCATCATATTGCTAGCACCGAAGTTGAGTCAAATGTGGTATAGCATACTAAATGTATGGAAGCAAAAATAGTCACTTATGATCATGAGGTATAGCTTTGAGTTCCATTCACATTCAATTTTTCATTCTTGGAGCTACAATGAACTATTGATACAAGAGTTGAACTTTTGATATGACAAGTTTGGAGTGCTTCTTATATAGGATATAGAGAAATTGTGCTTTAAGCTTCTCACTCTTAATAGTTGTATGTGCTATTATAGGGGAAATTTATCATTCTCTTGTAACTTTAGTAGAAGACTTAGACTAACTTTAGAAACTCTAGCAATTTGTTTTAGTGGTCACATTATAAAAACTCTTACTTTCACTCTTAAGAAGGAGAGAATAGATTGTTATCCTTGTTTTTTTTATTGGTTCTAATGTTCATCATATTGGTAATGCAAAAGCAATAGTAATCAGTTATGATCAAGGGGTAGAGATTGGAATTCTATTTATATTTACTTTTTCCATCTCAAAGTTGTAATGAACTATTGGTTGTAGAGTGAAAAATTGAATTTTGATATGGTAAGTTTCTTCGCTCCTTGTCTATCTATTGTTTAGAGAAATTGTGCTTTCAATTTCTCATTCTTAATAGTTACATGTGCCTTTGTAGGTGAAAGGACAAAGGATATATGGTTTTATAACTAAGATGTGTGCACAACCATTTTACACCTCCATTTGTTGTAGCACCTTTGTTGTAGCTTATCATACCGATAAAACCTTGGGAGTGTAGACATAGTTAAACTCTTGCTAATTTAAAACTCCCAAACTTGGTGAGAGGTGTGGAAATATAGATTCACTAAATTAAACATCATAAAATTTAAATAGAGAAAGTATAAACATTTTATTTATCTAAACCTTATATTTTTATTATTATAGAATATTAAGCACTATGTATATAGACCATAATATTCTATAATAAATAAATAAATAAATATAACACTAACTTACATTCTTTGGGTATATAAGCAGAAAGACTACACATTTCATGTGTATGATGGACAAAGGATACTTAGCTGACCAGTGAAGAGACTATGTGTATATATGGATTTAGTTCTTGATATTTATTGTGTGAAAAAAATATCTCAATTGACTACTGTACTTATTTAGGACTTTTACATGTGGTTTTATTTATAGTGTTGAGGCTAGTTTGCTCAGATGCCGGAGTAGTAATGTTGGTAGTCATAGATATTTTGGTAATTACTTATGGACTACTTGTTGATGGTCCGATATCATGTTAGGGTTATTGATCACATGGTAGGACCCATTGTCACTTGCGCCATTTGCACCGTCGGATGTATCATTAGCGGCGTCGTTAGGATTGGAGACTTAGGTTGAGCAGAGGGGTATACCTTTGAAGTGCAGCTCCAAAGAGCTCACTTCTCTAATGTTGAGCCTTCACGTTCTTGGCTATGGTGGATAGAGACCAATGAGCATCACTTGGAGTTTCTTAGCTAGAGTGGGTGTGGCTTAATCAATGTCTGATTGTTGGTAGAGTGTTGAGTGATTGATCAAGTATTGATCTGTTTGAGTGTGATTTGAGTTGAAGTAGAATTGATTACATCAAAGAACTGAGAATAAGGAGGGTGATATCTCCAAGCCAGACATGTCGTTGGTGCTTTGATTGTGTTTAGATTTCCCTAAGAGTGATCGTGTGCAAAAGCTTTATGTGATTTGATGCAAATTTAGCAATAGGGTATATGGCGTGTGGAAGTACTAACCAAAATTTTGAGAATGGAGTCAATTTTAGGCAATGGATCTTCATTTTGAGCTCAAGAGGTGAAATCAGGTCGAGTTGGTGCAAATTGAGCTTGAAGTTCAAAATTGAAGATGAAGAACCCATCCTCTTAAATTAGGGTTTGGAGAACTCCATCCTTCCAATTTTGCTTGATGGGGATTTAGTAGAGGATTTGGTAGTCATCTAACTATAGAGGAGTTACGTCAAATTTATGTCAGATTTGGTGGAGGAGTAACGTCAAATTTATGTCAAATTCTGCCCCAAATTTGGCTCAAGTTGGGTGAAGCTTGGCTAGATTTGGTTTGCTAGATTTGGAGAAAGTTTGAATTGGCAAGAAGAGGAGTTAAGTTAGACTTATTTCAAATTTTGCCCTAGATTTGGCTTGAGTTGGATGAAGCTTTGCTAGACTTGGAGAGGGTTTAAATTGGCAAGAAGAAAGCCTTATTTGGCATTTTGAGACATAAGGCTATGAGAGGCTACTAAGGCTCATAAATCAATGGAAGTGGCACTACTTGCACTCTACCATCCTCCCATACACGCAAAAGGTGTGCCCTCCAATTTGAACTACATGGCTTGCTGAAGAACACAATCTCTCTCCTTGGCCCCAAATGTGCCACCCACAATACTAGTGCAAAGATAGTCCATCACTAAGACATCATCATGAATGTCTCGCTGAACTGTACCAATATCTTCACTCTTTGGATTTGTGACCTCAATAACTCCTCATGTATACACTGAGAGAAATACCACCAAAGCCTCAAAAATTATACACAAAAGGCAGATGCATGCCAACCTGGCACCATCTCCTCATCTAAGTCACCATGCCAACATGCTTTGGTCTGATCTTGATGGCTGGGACATGGGTTTCTACTCAACCCATTTGCATCTTGGTTCACCACTTTAGGTCTATGAACAACCATGAAATCATACTCCTATAAAATTAGAGCCCATTGTGCAAGCTTCCTTGAAAGCTTGTTGGACTCCATCAACCACTTAAGTGGTTGATGATCAGTGATGAGAGTGAAAGGGTTACCAAATAGGTAACATCGGAAATGTGCTATCGTCCAAACTGCTACCAAACACTCTCCCTCATATGAACTATACTTTGCCTTTGCTGAATTGTTGGAGCAACTAGTATAGGCCACCACAAACTACTTCTTGTCATCATCATGTTAGGTAAGCACTACTCCAAGCCCCAACATACTCCAATCAGTGTGAACCTGAAATGGTCGTCCTCTAATCGATCTCCTCAAAATAAGAGCAAATGTCAATCCCTCTTGAGCTCTACAAAAGCTCTCTCTTGCTCATCTTCCCAACACCACTCATGTGTAAACTTGGTCAAGTTTGTCAAGGCCTTGGTAATGGAACTAAATCCTCTAACATATTGGGCTAGAAGTTTGCCAACCCAAGGAATGCTCATTCTTTGCTCACATTTGTAGGTTGAGGAATACGTGCAATAACCTCTACCTTGGTCCGTTGAACACCAAGTCCTCCAAGGTAGATAGTGTGACCCAAATACTCAACCTGCTTGTGGAAGAACCTACACTTCCCAGGATGTAATTTGAGTTCATGAGATCTCAATCTCTCAAACACCTCCAACAATTGTCTCTCATGCTCCTCCATCATAGTGCTATAGACCAAAATCTCATCAATATAGCATCAAGCAAAATCCAATCCAGCTAGGATCCTATCCATGATTCTTTGGAACTCAGCAGGAGCATTATTTAATCCAAATGGTAAGAACATCCACTGATTTAACACATCTTGTTACCAACTAGACCGGCCTTTGAGCAAGCACGGTTTACACTTGGGGTTGTCTTATTGGATAACCAAAGGGGGATTTTTTGTTTGGTGGGACTTCAAGGAAGGTCTATACACCATAGAAGGTCTTACTAGACTCTCGTATGCAACCCCTTATGTTGGGGAAGGCTGCAATTGTCAGTCTGGAGTTATGGAAGACCAATGTGGAGAGGTGTCCATTTAAGATCCAAGCATCTCTAGGGAGTAGTTCTATACAATACATCACATATGGAGAGCTTGTTGTTCAGATTCAGCCTGTTCATTCAACCGATAGCTTTATGGTGAGAGCTCAGGCCATTGTGACCGTAGCTAAGTCATATGATGTGTTAGGTGGGAGAGCAATGTTATATCCCATGGGTTTTAGTATTGATTGTTAAGAGGAGATAACCTCCTATAGACCAGGTTGGCAGTCAAGTGAAGGATGGGTATGTAGCCTACCTATATGCTTTAGTAGAGGTAGTCTTGGCTCACTATAGTCCAAGACCATGGCAACATCAATTTTAGCTTTCAATGGTTTTGTTACTTGGCTTGGTGACTTGCTGGAGGGGAACGCCCATGCAAAGGATACTCCAGTACTAGAGGAGATCACTCGGACTTGGAGTATGAGTGGGATTGTTTTATCCACCTTGGATGTTCCTTTGTGGAGTTTAGAGGAGGCATTGCAGCAACATGCAAATCAATAGGTGCAACAAGCTTTGGAGTGGAGCGTTTGTACCACCGAGAGATTAGTGTGAGAATGAGCTTCTAGAGTTGATTACCTTGACACCTCTGGATACCACACTCATTGCTTGGCAGTATCCAGTAGAAGGAGTATGTCTATTGGAGTTTTTTGGTGGGATTAGCACTAGACTAATTGTGGTACTACAGACAGGTATACAAGTATAGAGGTACTTGTATGTGGAGAGAGATGAGATTGTTCAAATCTAAACAAACAACTTACTTGAACAATAGTTAAGCAATCTTTTTTGGGGATTTATACCAAGGAAAACCTATCAATTGGGCAGCTATGTTTTGGGCCAAAGCAAGTGAGCTTGCAAGATCAATGCATGAGGAAGGAGGAGTGATTTTGGTGTCTCTTTTTGTCCTCAAATTCTACCTAAGGATGGATTTGCTGATCCTGGAAGAGAGGAAGAAGTACTTGGACCACTTCTTTCCCATAGAGGATTTTGATGAGTGCTGATGGTACGGAAGTATTTGGAGGCGGATGTGGAATTCATCTACATATGGAAGTACATGGAATTGAAGGAAGCCTACAATACTTTGGGCTTCAAGAAGCAAAGGGAGCAAGAGATCCTTGTGGAGCTGATACTCTAGAAATGACCGGTGATTCCTTCTAGGTTGAAGGTAAATGCTACCAAGAGGATGAGGAGGATCCCTGTGGAGGAAGAAGAGGAGGAAGATGAAGAAGGAGTCCAAAGATGAGGGTGGCATTGGGCCACAATTAGATCCCACTCCAACAACCAATGACAATTATTTGAAAGGATCACAAGATTGTCAAATAAGACACGGTTGAAGACCATGGTGGAGAAGTACAATCTACTCCAATCCAACCTTCCAAGAATAAACACTTTTCAAGAGGAATAAAAAATGCCATTAGGAGATATGATGGAGAAGTTGGACCTTCTAGTCCTAAGAAGAGTATGGTAGACGGTTTGGGGATCACAAAATCCCTTCTATTCTCACTTGTAGGAGATGCAGAACTAAGGGACAAAGGAGTCCTTTTTGTAGAAGAAGTGCTCAAGATAGAAGACGTGTGCTCTTATGAGGATGAGGAAAGATATGATGCCAAAGGTGGACTTTTGGGAGAAGAAGAAAAACATGACAAAGACATCCAAGATGGACATACTAGCCACAACGGAAATGGTATCTGAGTAGAGGGAACTTGCCATCTTTGTTGAGATTGGGAGAGAGGAGAGTGGACCCTCAGCCTATTTTAAAAAGAATAAGAGGGAAGAGTTCAAGCAAGAAGGAGGCCAGACCAATTGTGGTAGTGTTAATGTCTCAGCTAATGGTATACAAGATTGGCACCTCACTAGAATTGATGGAATAGCTCCTTCCCAAGTATATAGAGGGCCAAGAGAAGATCAATGATTATGTTACACTTATTATGCATCTACATCAATTAGTGCAAGGAGTAGAATTAGAGAGAACAAAGGTGCAAGATGAGTCTCTCTACGTCATGTGGCATACTTGGCCTATTGGTATCCTGCGTTATATACTAATTTTAGCAATTGGGGGTTACCAGAAGACCTTACTAGCAAACATTTCCTTATTGGGGGCATAGGATCTAGAGAAATATAGTCCCATTCATTTGGTGATTTTTGGATGACTATGTCAAGGACATACATGTGCTAGCCGGGGTTTGGGTCTTTAGGATCCCCATTTTGGTGCATTTTGGGAGATGTTATGTATACACAACATCTCCAAGTTCATCAGTCCATTCCTCCAACTTACATTTTGGAGAACATCCCTTTGATGTGTGATTCTAGTACTTGGGTGGTAGCAAATACACATCAAGTCCATTCTTGGATGGGACTTGCCATGTTGGTAGATGCAACCAAAGTTGGATCACGTGCTCATCATCTTTGTCTTTGAAAGACAAACCTCTTACCTAGAGAAGGTTTATAGCACGCTTATGATGGGATTCAACGACTAGACCACATCATTGTTGATGATATCTTGGATCTTGGCATCAGTCTCAGATTGTGGTAAAGGTTGATAGGTCACATATGGCAGTGGCAAACCTAGTTGGACAACCTAGAGCCACTTTTCCCTCACTTATGAGTTTCTTAGGCTCCCATGCTTTTTGAGAGGGAGGTCTTGGACTGGTTTGGGACTCACAGTTACAATAGTTGGTGGAGCCCAACATCAATAAGAGAGAGCGGGTAATGGTTTTTCACACCGGTATTACCACTATCCCAATAGTGTAAGTGGCATCTAAATGTTAAGTGTTAGGTCAAGCTATTGTAATACCAAGAACTAGGAATATGATCTAGATGTGAAATTTGTTTTGGTAACATCTGGAATGATGTTATACATGATGGTCAAAATAGATCAAATCGAAGTATCACCAAGAGTGTACTTCTACTTTCAGTTTTTCTATTTCAGTTTTTGCCCTATTCTAATATGGCAAAAACTGAAGTAGATTTGAAAACCTTTGAACTAAAGCTAGATATACAATTTGAAGGTAAGAATTGGCTTGGTAACATCTAGAAGGATATTACACATGATGGACTGAATAGATCAGAAAGAGGTATCACCAAAAGGGGACTTCTACTAATAGAGTAGGAATCAAAATATGCTTAAAATCTTTGAAGGCAATTTCCGAGGCCTAAACGGATGAACTAGACCTCAAAAAGGTACAGATTTCCCCCCCAATGGAGGAAAATCTAGTTTTCCTCCCCCTACTTTTTTTCATTGAGAGCTTTCCAACGGTACCTCACCCATGTGATTCCAAGATTCCTACAACAAGATTCCCTAAAAGATTCCCTCTAGTCAAAGCTTGTTTAACCAACCAGATAGGACCAGGACCAACATGTCACCCATCCAAGTAAGTAATCCAAGGGTGGAGCATGCTGACATGTCAACTATTAGTGTGCCTAATCCTAGGGTGGAGCTTCCTTGGAGGAGATCCTCTTTGTCTATATAATAAAGAGAAGGTGTTCTCTTTGGGCATTGGAGGTTTGAGTGTCAAATCATGTGTTTCTCATGGTGTGTTTCTTCTCAGGTCTCATATTCTTGGAGTATTACAATGGTATTAGAGCAGGTGTTGTCATCCAAGAGAGCGGATCATCCCTATTGGAGGAACATGGGCTATTGAGACTGAGTAATTTTGAGGAGAGACATCTTGGTGTAATTGGTAGATTATGAGTGCTAGAGGGAGGATGGAATGGAGGCTCCGGGAGGACAATATCCAGTGCCTCGCCTTTTGTTCTTGAATCCATTTCACATCGAGAATATGTACATTCATCGTGAGCAAGTGAGAGTGTATCTGGTTTTTCACTTTGGAGCAGAGTTCATGGATATAGTGATGAATTTGCCAAACCCAATGATCCTGCCTGTAGTGATTTATGATAGAGAGTGGGATTTGACAATCTACATTTTGTTGTGATGGATTTGAATATCCTAAATCCTTTCTCTTTTAACACTCAAGTAGAAATTTGTTATGTAGTGAGACCAAAAGTAATGTTTAGAGATTTCATGGTCAGGAATTTTGGTGAGGAATATTATCAATGAGTGGTAGCTTCGGAGGTCCCAATGGTAGTTCCGATAGTTTGTGAGCCCTCTAGAGTGATCATATTAACTCTTTATTAAAGTAGAAAATAGCAATTGAGTGTTGCCAAAACCATGGATCCGCAATTGCAAGAGTTGGTGCAAGGAATGCATGGAATGTTGAACAAATTTTGAGAGATTAAGATGACCATGGAAGCATTACAAGATCAAGTGTAGACCCTCAGGAATGATCAAGAAATGCAAGAAGAAGAGCCATATCAAAACCCAATACCTTCAATCAAAGTACTTGGAGAGGCACCCGTGACTACGAACCCGGTCCATGATGAAGCCACATTGCTACTCCGAATGAAGAAGACATGAAACATCGAGCCTTATAAGAGGCAATGTACAATGGAAGAAGTGGAGAATTGGATCTCACAAATGAATCAATATTTCCGATTGTTTTCAACAAAGATCACCAAGCATGCTGTAAGCGCATTTCCATGTGGGTAATTGACCAATATAGCCCTCACATGGTATGATGCTTGGGAAAAATCCATGTTGGCAAAGAGAAGAGAGGTCATGTGGATATCAATGCAAGAAGAATTGCTGAAGAATTTCAAGTCGGTGGATTCTGTGCAGATGGCCCGGATCCGACTATGGAGATTGAAACAAAAGAACAGCATACAAGAGTATGTGGAGGCATTTTTGGATCTACAAGTTGCAATTACCAACATGAGTCTAGTAGAGGCTCTTGACAATTTCAAATGAGAGTTGAAGGAGCGGATTCGCCAAGAAGTCATGGTTCAAAATCCTCGCATGGTATTTGAAGCCATTGCTTGTACACAGAGAATAGCAAGGGCATGGGATGGAGGTGAAGGAGTAGTTCTACCTCAACATTATTGGGCAGAAATACCACACATGGGTGAACCAATACCAATAGAATTGGGCAACCTTTGGTTGTGAAACCAAGGAGCATGACCGCTTCAAGGAGAGCGGGGAAGAGTAGAAGAAAGGAGAGATGGGGTCCCACGAGGAGAAGGAGCTCAAGGAGAACAACAAAATTGTTACAATTGTGGCCATATTGTGCACATATCTACCAACTATTGTGTTTGTCTCCCCATAGGCCCTTGGCCTTCATACAGGCAATCTTTGAACAACATGGAGAGATGCAATAAAGAGGAAGAGGTGGAAATCACTTTGGAAAACAAAGATTGCAAATAAATGTACCTTGCGGCCTTATTGGCTCAATAAGGAAGCAAAAAAGAAAAGGAAGGAAGGAGATGAGAGCACAAAGGTCCCAAAAGGCAACCTCACAATTGATTATCATGAATGGAGTCCTAGAAGGCAATCAAGTGAGAGTACTAGTAGATCCAAGAGCAACAAAGAATTTCTTGTCTCGCTCTATTGTAGTAAGATTGGGAATGGGTCTAGAGAGAGATGAGAGCAAAGAAGTAGAGCTACCTAACAGGCAGACAGAGAGGATTGAATCATTACTTAGACAAGTAACACTCTTTGTAGGAGAATATCAAGAAGCAATTGAGTGGCAAGTGATACAATTAGCTTGTTATGATGCAATCTTAGGCATACCATGGATGGAGCATTACATCCCTATGGTAGATTGGAGGAAGAAAATAGTGAGAACCCACAAATGGTCAATCAATAGGGTTAAAGAAAAATCACATAGGCAAGAATTTCCTCTTTATGTCATAGGGACAACAACTATCTATAAGACCAATAGATGTTTCATGGGTGTAATAAGAGAAGTCCAAAGTGCACAACTCGATGGACAAATTCTTGATAAATTGAAAGATGTGGTAAATGAGTTTCAAGATGTCTTTCTAGATGATCTTCCTGCATGATTACCACCAAAAAGGAGAGTAGATCATAAAATTGAGACACTCCCGGGGAAGACACCTCCTTGTAAGGCCCCATATCGCCTATCACCTCATGAGTTGGAGGAGTGTAAGAATCAAATTGAGGAGATGTTGCAGAAAGGGCCCAATGTATGTTGCATCTAACCCAATGTATCACCATATGGTGCTCTTGTCTTGTTTGTGAAGAAAAAGGATGGTCCAATGCAAATGTGCATCGACTATCAAGGTCTCAATCAACAAACAGTGAAGAAAATACCTTGCATGGATGACCTATTTGATCAACTCAATGGAGCAAGACACTTCACCAAATTGGACTTACGGAGCGGTTACAATCAAATCCAACTTGCAGAGGAGGATGTGTACAAAACTGACTTTCAAACCAGGTATAACCACTTTGAGTATCTTGTGATGCCTTTTGGCCTCACCAATGCACCAACCACTTTCATGAGTCTAATAAATGACATATTTCATCCATATTTGGATAAGTTTATTAATGTCTTCCTAGATGCAATCTTAGTTTACAATAGCACAATGATAGAACACAAACAACATCTACGAGAAGCCCTCCAAATTCTAAGACAAAATTAATTGTATGCCAAACTCTCAAAGTGCAAGTTTGGCAAGTTTGAAAGTAGACTACTTGGAGCATAGAGTAAGTGCAGAGGGTATTCAAGTATTGACAAATAAAATAAAGGTCATTCAAAAATGGCATGCCCTAGAAGATCAAACTCAACTCAAGAGCTTCTTGGGGTTGATGGGATTTTATCGTTGATTTATCAAGAATTTCTCTATGGTTGCATAGCCTTTAACGATAGTACTTGGCAAGGGGAAGAAGTGAACGTGGGGAATGGCACAAGAGTTGGCCTTTCAAGAATTGAAAGCCGCCTTGCTACATGCACCAATCTTGAAGTGGTATGACCCAAAATGTCCAATCAAGTTGGCTATAGATGCATTAGGCATAGCAATAGGAGCAGTCCTACAACAAGAGTGGCATGACGGATGACATCCAATTGCATATTTCTCTCAAAAGTTGTTACCGGCAGAGCGCAACTAGCACACCACAAAATGAGAAGAGTTGGCCATTGTCTTTGCAACTAAGCATTGGAAACACTATCTGGGCAAGAAGAAATTTTTAGTAGAGATAGACCACAAACCTCTAGTCTACCTCAAGACACAAAAAGATCTATCTCATTGTCATATTTGATTGGTAGAGTGGCGACAATGCTTTAATATGACAATCACCTATGTGGAAGGTAGAAAGCAACTTGCAGATGCATTCACCCGCATGTCGATGACAAACAATTTGGTGGTAGAGGTTAAGATTAACCCTAAATTTTGGCCAGCGATTTTGGCTGCTACAATAAATTGTAGGAGCACAATCATCCAAAGGCATCACCAGCACCCAAAGACTCACTTTTTGTGATGGCAGATTATGGATCCCAAATGTCATAGAATTATGCACCACCATTCTAGTAGAATGTCATGATTCAGCCATTGCAAGTCATGTCGGAGTGGAAAAGACCTTGGATGCAGTCTAACGCCATTACTATTGGCCCAAGATGAGCAACAACATGATGGACTCCGTGCGTAGTTGTTTACTTTGTCAACATAACAAAGCTTCTAATCAAGCTCCTATAGGGCTCTTTCAACCTCTCTCCACTCCTACACAATGTTAGGAACAGGTGAGTATGGATCGCGTGTGTGAATTACCCAAGACCTCCTTAGGGTTTGACTCCATTTTGGTCTTTGTGGACCGGCTCAACAAAATGATTCATGTACGCCCTACCACCAAGGATGTTATTGCTCCACAACTAGCTCAATTATACTTAGATGCAGTCTTCTCTCACCATGGCTTATCTCGAGTACTCAATAGAGGCATTCAATTCACCAGTGTGTTTTGGTGAACATTCTTTGGTTTCTTCATTGAATGAGACATCATTGGTATGTTTTGGTGATGGCGGAGCACTTTTGCAAGTGGATTGAGTTGGTGGCAATTCCTGACAAGTCTAGTGAAGGGACAATTTACTTGTTCTTGGATCAGATTCTCAATCATTTTGGTGCACCAACTGAGGTTTTGATTGATCAAGGTACAAAGTTCTTGGGAGAGTTTCAGGTCTTGTGTGGTACCCACATTTTTCATTTTGGACGAGTTTTAAAGAAGAAGTGCCTTGCTGAAACCAAATTGAAACCAAATTGAAACCAAATGGAGAAGAAATGAGAGGAAATTTGTATTTTGATCAAGCCAAAGGAAGTTGACTTTGTGTCAGATGAAGACGGACTCAGCCAGGATTGAAAGAGGGCAGATCCAAAGAAGGAATGGAAGTTACAGGTCGAGATTGTTGCGGGGGCTATATCTCAGTGACAACAAGTCCAAATCAAGCGTGCTATATTTCATTGGAAGCGTCTTGTTCAGCACTTTCCGTTGCAACCAAAATTGCAAAGTTTGGAGGTCTATAAAAGAAGTTACAAGTATTTTAAGTTTTGGGAGTAGATATACATAGTAAGATAATGTCTTTGGGTTGATGTCTTTGGATTTCGGACTTGAGACTTTGGACTTCTGACTTCTGGTTTACACAACTTCGGGTTAAAAGCTTCTTTGCATCAAGACAAAGATGATTGTATCTGAGATAGTCGGACCTCGGAGTGCAATGAAGATGACTTCGGGAATCTTGCCAAAGGCATTAGAGAGAGTTAGGATAGAGAAAGAATAGATAGTTAGGATATCCATGACTTCAATTTCAGTTCAGATTGAAGATGGAATAGGAATAGAAGGAGAAGTAGTAGTTGTGAATAAACCCGAAGTGCAAGATCTGACTGTAAGTGTCTTTGGGTCAGTTACATCAATAATTAGTGGAAAGTGGGTTACAAATTGAAGGTGTAGATAGTGTACCCATGCTTTCAATTACAATTCTTGATGAGTATATATTAGAATTAGCAAAGGAATTGATAGTAGCTAGACTCGATATTGCAAAAATAGGAATTCAGGTGTCATCGGACTTATTATTAAAGACATTAGAGAAGATTGGGTTAGCAGATGAAGATGTAGATGGATTACCCATAACCTCAATTGTAGATTGTAGTGTAGAAGTAGTAGAATTAGTGCAAGAATTGGTAGAATTAGCTATACCCGAAGAAGGACAAGTGGAAGGAAGATCATCGGGTTTGGAAGCCGATGATGAGGTAGACATCGGATCGGGGTAAGTAACAGTTTTGAGATAGGAAGAGGCAGATATGAAGAGATGGATTGTCAGTTTGGATCTGCAGGTAGGAAGAGATGTTAGGAAATGATGCATAGGTAGGAAGAACTACCATTTGCTTCACTATTTAAGGGGAGCATTCACAGTACTATGTTGTTCAATGTTCATAATTTCTGAGAATAGATAAAGCAAAGTATTGTGAAGCAGTGCTCGTCGCTTGAGCTTAATTCCGAGTATCAACTTTGTGTTTGTGTTTGTGAGTGTGTGGAGAAATTCAAAGTGCAAGTCAGTGTCCTTGTTGGATGTTGGATTCCGCAGCCTTGATCTTCATTTTGTGTGTTTGATCTTGAGTGAAGTGCAATTGGAGCAATGCCTTGACAGATGTGAGAGGAATTGTAGTGTTGGTAGTATTCTACATTTGTGAGTGCAAGGTGAGGTTGATGTGAAGCAATTTTGATCGAGGAAGTTGTGCCTTCAGTGGAGGGGTGGAACACAATTCTAAGGTGAAGTTGTTTTGCAGTGAAGTGTCATTTTCGAGAGAGCCTGAATCATCACAATCAAGATTGTTTGGAAAGATTTGATGGAATTGTGATTATGGAGTGCTAATTTGTGATGAGACTATGAATCAGTGCTTTTTACTCTCTTTTGGGTGTGGTTTCTACCTAAGAGATTAAAGACACAACCAAGAAGAATTGAAATTGTTACTTTGCTTTGTATTTGGACATTTCTGACTAGTATCTTTACGGGAACAAACTTTACTTACACGATTACCGCAAAAGTGATATTTTCCGGGTTGTCACATCTTGTATGACAAGGTTTTGATTGATCATTGTACTACCTCTTGAGATCAACCTAAGATAAATGGCTTAGTAGAGAGAATGGTTCAAATAATGAAGAGAGGATTGCAAAAGCATAGTTTGCAAAGAGGCCACTTAGGACATTGGGATATCTAGTTACCTTGGTAGGCCATGTGCTATCTCTTCAGCCGGCAAGCCTCCTTAGCATCCTTCTTTCCTTACTTTCTACTCTATGGATGAGATCTAGATTTACCTATAACCATTCATCAAGATGCTACCATAGTGCTGGACTTGGATGCTCTAGCTGTATGGATGAGCACATGTTCTCAATGGGCAAAGATCTTTTGGAGACTGATGCCGATGACCTTTGAGAACTTGGCAATTGCTCACCATAGGGATACGTTACACTATACTACCATTTGAGGAAGAGATTATAGACCCTCAATCTGTAGATTTCATCCAAGTGATTATGTATATCTACAATAGAAAACATTGACAATATTTGATGTTTCTATAGGCCGCAATATCTTGAGAGTGCAAGAGGTTTTGCCATCTGGAGTCCTTGTGTTAGAAGATGTGATGGTGTTACTTGGAAGGATCATATGCACAATTTTGTGCCATGTCACCTCCCAAAAATTGATGTTACTATGGACCCAAGCTTGGCACTTGTACGTGTAGGCTTGCGGTGTATGTTATGCGGCTCTTCTGGTGGAGCTACTACTATGTTAGTGTATGATAGTTGTTTTAGAGGATGGCATATTGCATGTATGACTCCTCCCCTCACGATGGTTCCTCAAAGATAGTGGTTATATCTTAGGTGTACTTGACCTATAGCTAGTTCATCCTTTATATGGTATAGATTGCAGATAGGCGACTAACGATGGGGCTCAATAGCACCCGGCCTCTTGATCTTTTGCCCACCATAGTGTATACCATATACTTGGAATAGATGGCTATATGGAATTAGAGAGACCTAACCACTAGCTAGGAGGGCAATTGTGGCACTTTAGAGTCCATATATGACTTATGTGTGAGTTGTGCTTCTATAGTATGTGATGTTGATAGCCATGTATATTGTGTAGTGATGTATAGACGCACAGCAATTGTCATGCCATTTGTAGCATCGCACCTAGATTGCTCAAACTCTAGAGTGGTAATGTTGGTAGTCATGAGTATTTTGATAGTTACTCATGGACTACTTTCCAACGGTCAGATTTCATGTTCAAGGTATTGACTACATAGTAGGGCACACCGTCACTTGTGTTGTTTGTACCATTGGGTGTGCTGTCAGCAAGACCGTTAAGGTTTGAGACCTAGCTTGAGTCCAAGGGGTATACTTTTGAAGTGCAGCTCTAGAGAGCTCACTTCTCTGATGTTGAGCCTTCGAGTTCCTGGCTATAGTGGATAGAGGCCGGTGAGCATCATCTGGATTGCTTAGCTAGAGTGAATGTGGCTTGACTATAATCAATGCCCAATTGTTGGCAAATTATTGAATGACAGATCAAGTACTGGTCTGATTGAGTGTGATTTAAGTTGTGTAAAAAAACTGATTATTGTGACACTTTAGAGTACATGTATGACTGATGTGTGAGTTGTGCTTCTATAGTGTGTAATGTTGATAGTGATGTTGTGCAGCAATGTATATACGCACAATAGTAAGGTCTTGGACCTTGGAGGAATATCATGAAGTTTGGTTTCTCATCTTCTTAGTCTATATTGCACTTCTATAATGGCCATCTTTGGAGTATGGAAGGCCATCAAGAGTAAAATTTGAGGTTATGGAAAGTTTTGCAAGGAGATGAGATGATAATAGAGTTTCATTCAAAGAAAAAGAGAGTTTAGAATAGAATTTGGTTAATATTTTAAGAGGACTGATAAATTTCCTTTGCTTGCAGGGAAAATAATTCCAAGTGACTTTGTAAATGGAGAGAACATATATAAAGCTATTTCTTATGCATTTACATTTGAGAGCAAGAGACAAAGTGAAGGAAGGCATTTACTTGACTTTGGGATTTTATGTTTGACCTTCTTTACCAAGATCAAGAGTAAGGAGATCTAAAACCAAAGAATTGTATAATGTTTGAGAAGTGGAAGGATTTCCAAAGGGTATATGATTGTAGTTGATTAATATAGCACTTTTGAATATTTTACTTTTAAATATTGTAATACCATTAGCTAGACATGTTTCTAGAGGTGAAAATTGGCTTGGTAATATCTAGAAATATTTTATATATGATGGTCTATGTAGATTAAATGAAGGTGTCACCAAAATAGTACTTCAACTAATAGAGTAAAGGTAAGAAACACCTTCAAAACTTTAGAACAAAATTTTGAGGCCTAAACAGATGAATTAGGCTTCAAAAAATGCCACATATATGGCCCTCTAGGGGAAAAAGCATTGCATTCACCTCCTATTTGTCTTGTTTAGAGCTTTCCAATAATACCTCACCCATGCTATTCTGAGCTTCCTATAAGAAGATTCACTAAAAAATTCCTCTTGTCAAACTTGTTTGACCAACCACATAGGACAAGGATCAACATGTACAAAATCCATACAACTAATCTGAAGGTGGAGCTTGCTTACATATCACCGATCCATGCATCTGAGCCAAGGGTGGAGTTCCCTTTGAGTGGATCCTCTTTGCTATAAATTAAAGACAAGGTGCTCCTTTGGGGCATTGGAGTATTGAGCGATGAAGCCATGGGTTTCTCTTGTGTTTCTTCTCTTTTGTTTCTTGGGGGGGTCTCTTGTCCTTGGAACATTATACTTGTGTGTGAGATCTTGGAAAAAATCTTAGTCAATTATGGAGAAATTTACTTTATATGATAGTTTGTGATATTACTCATGATGATAACCTTACTATTATAGATAAATTGTTCATGAGTGTTTGATTGATGCAGTCTAGGATTTGAAAAACTGAGTTAAAATCTTAGAGCAACCTAAACCTACCATATTATGAGTGGATCCTCTTTGCTATAAAATAAAGACAAGGTGCTCCTTTGGGGCATCAAAGTATTGAGGGATGAAGCAATAGGTTTCTCTTGTGTTTCTTCTCTTTTGTTTCTCAGGGGGTTCTCTTGTCCTTGGAATATTATACTGTGTGTGTGATCTTGGAAAAGATCTTAGTCCATCATGGAGAAATTAACTTTATCTGATAGTTTGTGAGATTACTCATGATTATAACCTTACTATTATAGATAAATTGTTCATGAGTGTTTGATTAATACAATCTAGGATTTGAAAAACTGAGTGAAAATCTTAGAGCAACCTAAACCTACCATATTATGTATGTTTAATTACTCTCACATAAAGAGAGTCATGTATTTATCTATCAATTATAAGGAGAATTAATTTAGAAAAAGTTAGAAAGAAGAAAGTAATGAGAGGCTAAGATGGGAAACCTCTAATATTTTTTTGGCAAACTTGGAGAAGATAAGGAGACTTTTAAAAGAGACTTTCAAAGAGCTTGCATAGGTAACATGAGAAGAGAAAGAAGGGTGGACCTTATAACTACCTAACTTCTTGGAGAATATAGCCCATCCATACTACAAGTCAAAATACAAAAAGAAAGAGAGGAGAGATAGTCTTGGCAGAGTTTCTTGGGGGGTTCTCTTGTCTTGGCAGAGTCTAGACCTTCCATATTTGTGTTGAGCATGACAAATAGATATAAAATTTGACTAATTGGTGTAATTGACAAGGTTGTAGTTTTGGTTATAAGAATTCAAAATCTTATGACTTTCCCAAGCCTTAAAAGATTCAGATTATGATGTATTTCATGGGAAAATATAGTTGATATTAGCTTGTATAATTGATTGATTGTATAAAGGTTAATGAGAACTGATTTATCAATCCATCAATTTATAGTTCCTAGCACTAATATCAATATATTTCACATTGAGAGTATCATCTTCTAATTAGTGCAAATAATGTTTTGAGGAAAAAGCTTCAAAGATGAACCGGAGAGGAGGAAAAGATCCCTTTGATTGAGAACAAGTTGTATCTTGATCGATAATGCAAAAGGGACTTGAGAATAAAGTTATCAAACTATCAAATTATAGTTCCTATTATTAATACTAAATTTTCTTCACATTCATTCAGATGTATAATCGTTTTGATGATTAGAATCATATATAGAAAAAGAAACTTCAAGCATGAATACAAGTACAGAGAGATCTCTTTCAATGAGAATAAATCTAAATCTATTTCAAATATAAATCTTTAAATGTACTATAAATTTATACTGAAACTAGAGATTTTAATATAGAATCATTTGGTTTAGACTAAATATGAATCACAATAGGTTAATTGAACTATGATTAGATCTACGGGTTGATGGGGTCTTCCTAAACTTGTTATCTCACGTGGTCACCTACTATGAATCTACGATTAGGTAATCTATTGAGTTTAGCAATATTTCAATTTACCTAGACTAATCTATTAATTCTAACTATAAATGAATCTAACTTTTGTTTTGAATGTTATAATATCTTTACTATTATTATCCCACGCATTATGAAGTTGAGAAGCTTACTCATCGAAAGTTGAATGTATGGATCTGGGAAACTCGAATGTGATATAAAGGGTAAGTGGCTGCGTATAGAAGAAAGCGAATTTGAAAGCGGTAAGAATGACGAATTTGAAATGTTTAATTTAAATATCATAAAGACAAGTTTTATTATTGACTTAATATCCAAATCAAATTTGTGTGAGTGATATAATAAACTGAAATATTCAACTATGGAAATAAAAATTATTATTTTCATATTGTTATTAAAACATAACAATATAAATATTGTTCTTAAATTAAAAATAATAAAATTATATTTTAAAGATGTACCATTCAAAGTGTTCAAATATTGATAATCTGTAAATATTATCAATAATTTATTATATTATATATATTATTAAATGATTCATGAGACGTCAAGCTTAATGCTTCCTGTCCAAAATCTATAAAGATCTACGTGGCGTGCAGGTTCTGACTTTTAACCAAATCAAAAAAGCATCTTGCAGTTTATCGTTATGCGTAGAAGATGCTTAGGGAGATCGTACAAGATCCACTTACAATTCATACAGTACAGTGCCTTCCAAGAGGTCGGTGGCAGTTTCACGCTACTTCGAAGCAGGTCCCGATTCCTCTAGTTTTCTGGTTTTCAGAATAAACGAGAAAAATTCGTCAAGCAACGAGACCTACACAGAGAGCAGATAAATGCTTAGGGACAAAAGCAATACAGCCACGGCAAGGGCGTGGCCGATACGACTACCACCACCCTGGATCAAGATAGACTAAAATATCGAGCCGAGACTTCTCTCTGTTCACGATGCAAGCATATCTTCTCCGCTATTTTGGTGCCCCTCAAGAGAATAAACTCAACTATGCGCCAGGAGTGTGAAGAAAGACAACGTCTACGTTGACTGTGGCGGAGCAAGACACAAAATTGGAACTTTCTTCAGGTGCATCCTGTTCATCTTGTAAATCCCCGGGACCACCGATATAATCATCATAAGCTGTGATTAAGATTGTGAATCTCTAAACATCATAAACCGTGAATAATCAATCGTTCTTCGATCGATGCTTGAACAGAACTCCACCTGACTAAGAAGAAGCTTCACAGACAAGTGGATAGACTTACAAACGAAGATGGTTGATTACGTCCTATGCTCTTCAAATGCAAGTCACGCAGAAAGTTCAACTTGATCAATCCTGTGCAGTCACCTGCACGCGCTAGTAATTTGTGTCATTGTTCAGAATCGTTGTTTGAACTGCAGTCCTTTTATGCTTTCAAGTAAACGCCTGGACTAGTACATCTTACTTTTCAAGGGTACTTTTCAAGGCCTTGATCTTCTCTTCTAAAGCAGTGTGAACTATGTTCTCGGCCCGGTGGCAACACTGCACAATATATACGGGTCTATTCCTAAGCATCTTCGTGAAACTCCATGTACAGCAATACAACCAGGTCTTTGGAACGCTTCTGTAGCATCACTACATTGCTGAACTCATACTGATAAGTCCTGTTGGGCAGAAGCCCAAAGTTTGCTGCACATGGTAGAAAAGTTGCCGTGAAGGTGCACGTTTAGAAAACGTTCTAGATTGTTACTTTCAAACAGAAGAATGGCTACCCGCGTATCCTGCTGGCTACGCTCGACGTACATGTTTGTGCATAACGAAAACGTATCTAGAGATTACATATGTCAGCGTTGAACTTGTAATAGTACACTGTAGAATAACAGACTCAAAAACATCTCCGTTTCGTGACCTTCGATTTCATTGCTTGAGTATCTTTTCATCTTCTCATTGCTTGAGTACCCAGAGAGCGATTTGAGATCACAGCGCGGAAGACGAATACCAAAACAGGAAGTTTACCCCTGTCAACAATGGACCGTAAACGTTTGGAATTCTTACCACTTGCGTCGAACATAGCCCGTTTGGATTCTTCGGCTCAACTACTTCATATCTGACGACGTCAAGTTGACTTCCATACAAGTCTCCTACTTAAAGTTGGAACCGGAACAGGATGGGCCCAAGACGACCAAATTATTGGCTAGTTTATGATCAAAGGTCCATACATAGCACGGAGCTAGGTGCATCACATCACTTTTGCTTCTAGTCTACCATCCGGAAAGTGAAAGATGCCATCGTAGGATAAGTCCGTAAAGTCATTACTTACACATGAACCTATCTAGTAATTTACTTGGTCTTGGTCAAAGAGTATCAGATGACAATGGCAATGGTGGATGTTTTGGTTCCAGATCGTGTGATGTAGTTTTGGAAGGAATGATTGCTCATTCTCTTGGATGTGCGGCGAGTGGAGCAGTAGTAAGCAAGGTCTCCAAATATAGAAGTATACATCAAGGTCACCTCTTTGTTCCTCTAGCCATGGAGTTATATGGAATGATAGACACGATGTTAGACATATTTGTTAGGGAGTGCATGAAATTTTATCATATTAGATGTTGGGGGCGCCACTCTCACTTTCGTACTTTGTAGCATACTTTAGACAGCGTGTGTCCACTACTTTAATGAAAACATTGGCTGGTGAAATCCATAGGAAAGAAATCACACTAGGTGATGTTTCTCCGGATGCTCCAATACTTTGCAGACCTTACAACTTGCATAGCTTGGATATCTTAGGTACGGTAGGGTAGATTTCTCATTTTGATACTAGTGGTGCCTAGTCCCATTTTACCTCTTTTGTCTCTCCCTTGTATTGCTTGATGTGGTCTTCACATCCTTCATATATTCTACTCAGATGCCTTTTTGCTTTGTAATAGTTTAAATAAAGGTATGTATACCCCAGTAAAGTGCCTTGTCCCATTTAGGGCCTAGCCCTATTTTACCCCTTTTGTCTCTTCCCCTTGTTTGGCATGAAGGGGGCTTCCCATTCTTCACGTGTTCTACATGGCCTCCTTTTTTTCTCACCCATAAATTGCACATAAAGGTATCCGTAAAGTCCATGAGGCGACCATGTAGGATAGGTCCATCAACTAATTATTTACAAAATTCTCTAATAATTCAAATAAAGGTATTTATACATATGTAACAATATGGAATTTAGTGATGAATTTAATTAGGGCTAACAAAGTATCAAATAGGCCAAATTAGCCTAGAATATTTTGGAAGTATCTAAAAAGCTTCTTGTGAAGCTTCCATGCTAGCTTAGCTTGCACCCCAAGTATGTAGTTTCTAGAAGGAAGCTTCTAGAAGCTTCCAACTAGCTTAGCTTACATGCCAAATAGACAGCTTCTAGAAGGAAGTTTCTTGAGAAGCTTCCCGGTTAACTTGGCTTGCACTCCAAGAAAGTGGCTCAAGGAAGCTTCTTGAGAAGCTTCTCAAGAGCCTTGTATGCTCTCTATAAATACCAAAGTCAAAGCTCATGCTAAGCATTTGGAGTTGCACACACTCAAGTGTCCCAATGTGATCTTCCATTCTCCTATTTCTCTCCTCGGTCTTTGTCTTTGATATTGGTATCAAAGAAAAAATGGGATGGATGGAATATATGGAGCACCAATTCAATTTACACCAAACCATTGCAAATTTTGCATTTAGGTACTACCCAAGCATCATTTCACACAATTCATCATCTCATGTTTTAGGCATAAATTTTTGAATATAATTACCTCGTTCGAGGAACCCTTGGTACTTCAGATTGTAACTTATGGAGAATGATGGAAGTGTTGCATCTATGTGTTAATAAATTAGATAGATTGCAGGTGGTGTGATAGAGTACTTACCATGTCGGTAATGCCCAAGGTTATCATTGCCATATAGGAACAAATTACTCCATTGTTGGATGAATGAGATCATCAACGATAAAAACACATAGAGAGAGTACCAATTCAAGAAGGAGAAGATCAAACCCAATTTCCAAAACCTAAGTTTTTTGACAGCAAGAATCTCCTAGGTACAATGGAGAATTCTGTATTGAATGCAAACATTATTTCAAAGTTACCAATTTTCAAGATGAATAGAAACACAATCTCTTTGCTTCTAGAAAATTGGATGGAGTACTAAAGCTATGATGGTAATTCAAAGTAGAGCAAGCTAAACTGGAAAATTTTTGCACCAATCTTGACATGGAAAGAATTCAAGAGTGAAATAATTGGTCAATTCCAAGCTATAAATACCACACAAGCTGCACAAGATAGGTTGGCAGAGTTAAAGCAGATTGGCTCTGTAAGAGATTACATCACGCAATTCCAAAACACCATCATGCAAATTCCAAATATATTGGAAAGTGAAGCTTTGGATTGGTTTGTGAGGGGCTTGAATCACAAACCAAATTAGAGGTAACTATGCAAGAGCCACAACACTTGGAGGAAACCATGCGGTTGGCCAAAAGCTTTGATTCCTTGGTTGCAACAACTTGATCTTGACCTTGACCTCCACAGAACCTACCAATACACTACACACGAGTGGAGGAGCCGGCACCAATGGAGATTGATGCCATTCAATAGAGACCACTTGTCATTATAGCTAGAGAAAATTTGTGACAAAATGGTTAATATTTCTATTATTGCCAAATTGGACATTCCATTGCTAGATGTTCACTCAACAATAAGTGACCTTAACAAGTCACCCAAATGAGTTTGTGGAGTAGAATGATCAAGGAAATGAGGAATCACAATACAAATTTTGAGCCACCTATTGGGAACTTGATTAGTTCCAATGGGATTGAACGCTCGACCTATGCAAGTTTGTTTCACTTGCAAGGTATGATATCTGATCATGGTTGTAGAATTTTGGTTGATTATGGAAATTATAAAAAAAATTTGTCCATGCAATTAGCAAAGGAATTACGTGTTCCTATCAAGCTAGTAATTGGAAGTAAATTGATGATGGCAGATGGTAGAAAGGGTTTTGTATTCCATACCTTGCATCCTATTACTTTCAAGATTGGGAAAGAGTATTTGGAGTGTATGAGGTTTGTAGTGCCACCTCTACACTATGATATCATTCTAGGTCTACCTTGGCTCGAACATCATAAGGTTCAATATGATTGGAATTGATGATAAATTTGAGAAAAACACCAAGGTAGAAATATATGATTAGGTTGTCTGGCACCTATAAGTAAGACACCTAAGAATAATCAGTCCAAGATAGGAAGTTTGTTGGGAAGGCAGCCATAGAGCAAGCTTTGGAGGAAGATAAGTTTGTTTTTGCAGTGTGGATCAAGCCGATTGTGCACGTAGGATCTAAAGAGGATCAAAAACCTCATCAAGCTATGGTTGATCAAATGGTCCATCAGTTTTTAGAGATGTTTTTGGATGATCTGCCAAAGGGCAGTCATTACTCTCCAATCATTGTTTGGCCTTCAAGATTGAGTTATTGCCAAGGAGTACTCCATTGAGTAGACCAATCTATTGGCTCTCACCAAAGGAGTTGGAGGAGTTATGAACAACCCTTATAGAGTTGTTGGAGAAGGATTTCATATGACATAGTACATCTTCTTGGGAGCACCAGTACTATTTGGGAGCACCAATCCATCTTCTTGGAAGCACCAGTACAAATAGTACTGGTGCTTCCAAAGAAGGATGGAAGACTTTGTTTCTATATTGATTATTGTGTGCTCAATAAACAAACAGTGAAGATACATATCTCTTGCCTCAAATTGATGACTTGCTTGATCAATTGAGTGGAGCATGATACTTCTCCAAGTTGGATCTTTGTAACGGTTATTGGCAAATCCACATTGATAGGAAAGATGTGCAAAAGATTGTATTTTGCACAAGGTATGGGCATTTTGAATGGAGAGCTCTACTTTTTGTGCTCACTAATGCTCTAACAATCTTCATGGATAAGATGCATAGGGTGTTGGATGGACTATTGGATCAGTACATGGTGGTGTTCTTGGATGACATTGTAATCTATAGCAAGACAAAAGCAAAATATGCAAACCACGTGTGAGAAGACTTAAGATGACTATGACAATGGAAGTTTTATTGCAAGAAGTCAAAGTGTGCCTTTTGGTAGAAGGAAGTTATCTTCTTGGGTCACAAGATCTCGTTGAAAGGGATCAATATAGAAGAGGAGAAATTCAAGGCCATCACTGATTGGCCTACTCCAAAGGATGCTACAAAAGTATGGGCATTAAATGGATTGGCCAATTTTTACCAATGGTTCATCTACTACTATACTCATGTAGCCACATCATTGACTGATCTCTTGGGGAAGAACTTGAGATTTCATTGGATCAACACACACAAAGAAGCATTCCAGAAGCTAAAACATAGAGTGTTTTCGAGACCCATTCTTCAACCATATGATCCTCAACTACCTTGTGTGGTTGATTTTGATACTTTTAACTTGCAATTGGAGCCGTGTTGCAACAAGAATTCCCAAATTGGTTACACACCATTGCCTTTGTGTCTTGTAGACTAAATATAGCAAAAAGGAATTATTCTAATCAAGATTGGGAACAACTAGCAACGGTATATGCGACCAAGGTATGCAAGCATTATTTCTTGAGGAAACAAGTGATAATGCGAACTGATCACAAACTTTTGTTGCAGACATTATACTGGGAACAAATGAAGAGTCAACATCATTGATGGGAGGAACACCTATAATTGTTCAACATCAAACTTGAGTGCAAATCAGGTTGTGTTTCATGTCATTCTTACGCCCTATCGTGACAACCTGATTTGAATTCTCTTCCTCTCATCACGGTTGCAATTATGATAGTATCAATTGACTCCAAAGTCCAATTCAAGTTTAAGATTGCTTTACAAAAAGATCTTTTCTTTCAAATGGTACACAATTGTCTTGCAGCATGTGACAAGGAGTATAACACCTTTTCCTTCAAGGAAGGCTTTCTATTTTGTGAGAACCAGAATTATGTTCTAGCCAAGGGTCATCTCCAACTTGTGCATCTCCAAGAAGCCCATGACTTACCAATCATTGGTTACATGGGTGTGGACAAGACCTTGGGTACTCTCTAATACCAATGGTGGTGGCCCAACATGACATGAGATGTTTGAGAGTTGTCCAATCGTGTGAGAGCTGCCAACGCAACAAGACCAGTAACCAAAAGCTGAATGGACTCCTTCAACCACTCCTCATTCCATCTACTTGATGGGAACTCATGAGCTTGGATCTAATCACATCCTTGCCCAAGACAAAGCAAGGTCACTTAGCAATCATGGTGTTTGTGGATAAGCTTAATAAGCAAATCCATTTGGCACCAACTATTGATACCATGGTGTGCCAACATTGGCACAAATCTACTTTGACATTATCTTCAAGCATCATAGGATGCCTTGTGTACTCATCTCCAACCATGATCTTCAATTCATTGGGAAATTTTGGTAAGCACTCTTCTAGATACTTGGCACCAAGCTTGCTTTATCCATGGCCTAACATCCTTAAACTAAATGTGCAAATTGCACCTTGGAGGATATGCTTTGTGCCTTTGTCAACATCTACCATACCAATTGGGATGAATGTCTTGCAATTGCGGAGTTTACATACAATAATTCTAAACAAGCAAGCACCGGATTCCCTCCTTTATTCCTCAATCTTGGCCAAGATCCACTTGTTCTAGATTCCCTTCTTGCTCCTCATCATCTTAGGTCCCTCATACTTCCACCTTCTTGACCACTATATCCCAATTCTTCCAACAGGCCAAATCTCATCTCCTTATTGCTTAAAATTGGCAAAAACAATATGCGTACCACCATCATCTTGATCTCACCTTTCAAGTTGGTGATAAGGTCATGCTCTCCTTTAGTAACCTACCCCTCCCACTTGATAATCAAGTTTGTAAACTCACCACTAATTGGATAGGATGCTTTAATGTCACCCAAATCATCTCTCTTGTTGCTTATCTACTTGCCTTGCCTTATCATATGCGCATCCATCCTATCTTTCACATTTCTAGGTTGAAACCCTTTGTTCCTAATCCATCTTCTTTTTCCTCTCATGTCCATCCTCCTCCTCCTCCTCCTCCTGTCCCTATCAATGATCATGAAGAGTACAAATTTAATTATACCCTTGCACGTTGCCGCATTCAACAAGGCCACCAACAACATATAGAGTACAAGATCCTTTGGAAAGGGTATCCCCTTCATGATGCCACATAGGAACCTCTTACTCATCTCCAAAATGCACAAATAGTCATCCAAGAGTTTTAAGCTTCAATGGTGACATCCTCAACGCCTTGGCAACAATGACGTCATCAACTAGCAATAGGGGAATACATAACAATATGGAATTTAGCACTGAAGTTAGTAAGGGTTAAAAAAGTAACAAATAGGCCAAATTAGCCTAAAATATTCCATAAGTATCTAAGAAGCTTCTTGTGAAGCTTTCCGGCTAGCTTAGCTTTCACCCCAAGTAGGTAGTTTCTAAAAATAAGCTTCCAACTAGCTTAGATTACATGCCAAGTAGGGAAATTTTAGAAGGAAGCTTCTTGAGAAGCTTCACGGTTAACTTGGCTTGCACTCCAAGAAAGTGGCTCAAAGAAACTTCTTGAGAAGCTTCTCAAGAGCCTTGTATGCTCCCTATAATACCAAAGTGGATGCTCATGCTAGGCATTTGGATTTTCCCACACTCAAGTGTCCCAATGCTATCTTCCATTCTCCTATTTCTCTCCTCGGTCTCAATCTTTTATAACATCAACAAACTGCGTAGAAGGCTATGCATATGTCTGTAGACAAGCACTCAAATATGAAGAGATAATTTTGATTGCTTGATTTGCAACCAAGAAAAAAGAAGTTGGTTATACATGCTACACTATTCTCCACTAGGCTATGCGAGTCACCAATCCTATACAAAGTCAAGAGAAATGATCTACATATATATATACCACATCTGTATAGTGTAATGCATGTTCCCACAACTAAAAGTGAATAGTATAAGCTATACATAGCTCTTCCCATAGCTATAAGAGGTGGTTGTTTTATATTACTTTGGCAACTTATTTAAGAATATGTGCTCTACTAGCATATAAGTTCATACACCATGGTTATCATTTTCTTTTGCTACATAGTTTATTCAAGCACATATGAATTTTGGTCTTCTCTTCATTTGGCTCTTGACTTATAACTTGGTCCTACATACACAACACTCGTATTTTATTGATTTTGTATCACTAAACTCTAAGAAGATTCAAGCAGATCTTAATGTGCAATTGTAAACCTACATCCTTTCTATCATGCTCCTTTCAATGTATATTTACTTGATAGAGATAGGATTCTCTCGTTTGGAAGGATAGGCTATGGAGCTTAGTTCCATGCCTACCCTTTGATGAAGTAATTGTGTATCATTTTTTATGAGTTCACTATGGCACTCTACTTACATTTACGTTTACATTTACTACATCTAGCACTTCTAGGATAATTAAACCCATGTGCTTTTGGATCTCTATATGATGATATATGGAATACACATTTTAATGTGCAATAGGTGAAGAGCACACTAGATTTCATGATGCCATCCAAGATGCAATGGCACATATCCTATAATCTACATAGTCTTAGGTATAATTTAAGCAATGGAGAGTACACTAGAGTTCATAATGGCATCCAAGATACAATAGCAGAGATCCTATAATCTAAATAGTCTTAGGTACAATTTAAGCAATGGAAAGCACACTAGAGTTCATGATACTATCCAAAATAGATTGGTACATATCCTATAATCTATATAGTCCTAGGTACTGTAACACCCATTTGTGCATGTGTGTGGTATTGTGATATTAGCTTGATATTACAAGTACTTAAGAGATATTATTTATATAGAGATAAAGGATGGTTCTATATTAGTCATGGTTAGCTAAAGTTAGTCATAGCTAAGATAGATGGGACCTTACTTTAGAGGAAGTAGAAAAGATGAGCACCATTATTTTGGATTTTAGTGTGTTGACTTGGTATTATTCCTAGGTGTTTGGCTTTGAGGAAAGAGTTGAGAACTCTTGGGCCCGCAAGCCTTTTTGTTTTGGATTCTTCTTTAGTCCAAGGATAGCCCATGTGAAGGAATCCTTGACTTAGTGGTTGGGTCAAGATAAGACCACATGCTTAGGGGAATATGCCCATGTGAATGGATATTCCTTTCTACTTTTTGACTTTACTTGACTTTTAGTCTAGTAACTTGAGTTACTATGGTAATTAGTAACTTTGGTACGTAACTATCTCACAAGTATATAAACAAGGGGTGAGGAAGAACTCATCATCCTTTCATTTGCAACTATCTCTCTCTCATTGAGTTCTCTAGTGAGCAATGTCTTGAGTCTTGGAGTGTTAGCCTTGGAGGAGTATGATGGAGTTTGGGTTCCTTGCCTTCTTAGTCCATGGTGCGCTACCATAATAGCCATCAGAGGTTCATGAGTGAGAGACAGGCCGGCTCACAGTACAAGTTAAGCAATGGAGAGCATACTAGAATTCATGATATCACCCAAAATGTAATGATATATATCCTACAACCAACATAGTCCTAGGTATAGATTAAGTGGTGGTTAGATTTTATTGGACCACCTCCTTGGAATATGACAGCTGGATATAGTCACATTCATCTACAAATGACATACCCTATTAAACATGGTGGTGGTGAACCCCTACAAGCAGAGTTATAAGCACTAGTCTGCATTCAAGTAGAAGCAAAAGTGATCATCACCACGGAGCATAAGGAGGGCAAACACACCATGACTCCTTTATAATATCTTTATACATTTGCCTTTTGAGATTTTTGTGCATCTTCATCACCAGTTCAATGGTCTCTTTGGAGATGTAACATTAGATTCCCTACAAATGAGAGGAGCACTAGTTGTGTCTCTACTTGTCTCTCCAACCATGCTCACCTAATATTTTAGATAAAGAATCTTTATCACTTTATATCACTCTTAATCATTGGGCTTTCTCTCTCAAGCATTGTGATGTATAGACAAACAATGGCAATAGAAGCACCCATCACATCTAATAAGTTACTCCTCTCCTATTTACCCAATATACCATTGGATTATTTATATTATTCAGTTCAACAATCGATTACTTTCTTTTGTTCCACCTTATTTGGTTAAGGAGCCATAATTCTACACTGTATTTTAGTCTTTTTTTTCTTCATGACTCATGTTCTTTATCTCTTTTGCACTTCTTGATTCCTTGTATTCCATGTCCTTTTTGATTTTTGCAATAATCTTGGCCTTTTGTGAAAGTCTTCCCTTAAAGAAAAAGATAGGTGAATGAATTAGCTTAGCTTGGCTTTATAAATTGTCCATATCTATGAGAGCAATAATTTTTTTGTGTAGTGGCACAAAAAAATGAAGATCTCAAGCTTTGTACATAAGTCATATGATTATCCATTTTACTCATGGTCCATATCTACCAAAGCAATAATTACTTTTTGGAGTAGTATAACAAAAATGTGGATTTAATCTCCATACATAAGTCATATGATATCCATTTTACTATTGGTAATTTTATATTTTGTGATTTTTCTCCCTAGACTCTAGGAGCATTGTGCAGAGCTCAGTGAGCATATGCACACTGACACACTTACTAGCATTCTCAATTATGTCCCTCTACTTGACAAAGCTAGGATCCTCTCTTGTAGGGAACAGGCTCAAGAGCCTAGCTCTAGGCTTCACCTTTGATTGATGACTTCCATTTCACCTTTGAGGCATTTTACATAACATTTTGATTGAGATTGGGTCTCCTACATCTAGCTCTTAGAGGGATGCTAGACCAATGCGCATGTGGATCCCCTTATGATATGTAGGGGATACACTTTCTACAATGTGTAGTAGATAGGGAGCCCACCAAAGTCCATGATGCTCTTCATGATATAGTCGCTCAAGCCTAGGTTCAGATTGAGGGATGGTTATATCTACCAACACCGCTTATTTATCAGGTGCAAGCAAATAAAGTATCTTTCATTGATGGTTGTTGCACCTTACATGATATGGTGGTGGCAAACACTCTACATGCAGAGTCCTTGGCAAGGGTAGGCATACAAGCAGGACCATCAGTGACAATTGTCTGCGGGGGCAAGGAGTACCACTATGCACCTTGGTTATCTTCTAATACCTTTGTTTCTATATTGATTGAAATTTTAGGCACCTATACCACCATTTTGACTGTCTCCTCAAGGATGAAGTATGAGGTTCTTTGCATAGGATAGTGGCATTGGATGTCTCTCCAGCTATGGTCACATTCTATTATTGATAGTGCATATCAGTCACTTTGCAATGTGCTCAGGCATTAGATCTTCATTGACAATAGCTACAATAGGTATATCAAGCACGGCTAGGGTACTCCCTCCCCACTTAGCAGACATACCATTGGAAGACCTCTACCAGACAGTTCAAGAGAAGACCACTCTCTCCTTAGTTTCTTTGGTGTTTCATGTTGGTGCACTTTTTCCCCTTTGGACCCTCTTGGCGTATGTCTTTATTTTTGGTCATTTGGGATAGAGGGTCTTGCACTTTTTCTTTCCGTTTACATTTGTTTTTTTTTTGTTCTCCTTTCCACTATCCTTGGAAGTACTTTTAAATTTTTTATTTTTTTTAATGTTTTGCTGGGTGGCTAGAAGAGACCTTTACAAATGAATAGCTTATGTCTCATATCCCTTAACAGGTCATCATGCACAACAATTGTTCTTCCAACCTTTGCTATATGATTTCTGAAACCTGTTCGATCAGCTTTGGGACGACTTTTGTCAACTAGAAGCATTTATGACCAATTTAAGGTCTCGTAAATCATCCAACGTGGGAGGAAGTGGCGAAGTACGTGAAAAAACCTTTTTATTTCCTTTTGTTTTTGTCGGGACGCGCTTGCCAGAAATAAATAAATGCGCAGCATGTGACACATTTTTTCAATCATTTACCGAGGCCAGCTAGGGCCCTTGTCCTCCTTTTATGGGAACTTTGTTCCTGAGTCGTCGCATAAGCATCTAAGGTAATACTTTCTTCACATAGGATTTTTTATTTTTTTTTTCATTTAGAAGCATCATTGAAGCCCGTGTCCGTTAAGCACTTATTCGATTTAGTCGTTGGTAAAAGCCAGCAAAAATTATTCGATACTATAAAGGGGAGGCAGGGTCTACTGAATTTCAAACGAACTAAAATGGACATTGGTAAAAAGATGTATCCCTTTAGATTGATGCGATTTATACCAATATACTCTCTAAGATATTATGTCTATCGTATCATGAAAACACACCAGTGTCTCATTCTATAGAGATTTAGACATAAAAGAGAAATAGTATAATATATATTGATTGATTCCATTTAAAATAATATTAATATTGAATGCAGAGATTGATACGTGACTTAGATGTATCTTTGGAATTTTATGTCATAAATATCTAAGTTGACACACTAGGTACCACTACCTGGAGTAGTGGTGGTGGTCATCGGGAGTAAACTCACATTAGGGTTCCTGACTGTATTCTTTTCTCTATGATCTATATTCGTTTCCGTATATAATTTCGCTACTCTAAGTTACCATAATAATGATCCAGTAGTGTGAATTTAGAAAAATTTCAGTAAATCTTTTTATTTTTTTTATTTTTTTAATATATTTCATATCAAAAATAATTCCATATGAAATATCGAAGAGCATAATTAATCGTAGCCCATTTTTAAAAATTTATACATATTATGTACACTTATACATATATAATGTATCATGTAAATTTTAAGAATACCTTTAATTTCTCCACATATCCATGAAAATGTTTTTCTACATAAATGGTGAACTTAATGTAAGTTCAAATTATAGTACCACAACGTTATATTATTTTGGTCCAACTTGAAATATGGAGATTGTAAAAGAAATGTCAAAGTTATTTTTCATAAGAGAGAATGAAAAACAAGATCAAAACACTCCTCTTGTAATTAATCTCACTTCTTTATTCCACTTTTTAATATTGGATTTAAAAAATATATATAATTCTTCTCTAGAGAGACTAAATTCAAATATTTATGAGATTAAATAATATCCTAAAAATTGATTCAGTTACAATATATGTGTCTTTGATACAAATTCATATTTAAAATATAATTTCAAAATACTATCTTAGTAACAGATATTTAATATTATTTTTAAAGGATATGTGGATAATCTCCATGATCCATAAAAGGTCACTAGCCATGTATTGCATGGCTAGTGAGCTTTTACGTTGATGAGGTTTTATAACTAGTTGGGTGCAAAAGGCACCCAACTAGACAACTAAAGCAAAACCATAGTAGACAGAAACATAACTAATGATACTCTAAGATTAAGAGAATGAAAGATATGGACAAGAAGCACCAGGCTACCAATTTCATAACTATGTTTCTATATTCATCTTACTTACCAATTGCAAAATTTGAAAACGATCATTTCTTCAGATGAAAAACAAGTATAACCCATAATATATATTAATTGGAATGATCAATAGTATTGCAATCCATGCCACAGAAGATGGTGTACATATTTCATGAGAGGTATTTGGTAATCTATGAAGATAAAAGCAACTCTTACTTAATTGGTATAATTTAACTTTTTCAATATTATCATATTAAGAAGCTATAAGCTTTGATTATAAGTTAATTCAAGTTGCTTTGAAAAATTAATAAGAATTTAAACTTAAGATCAAACTTGGAGCTTTAGATGTAACTACAAAACGCTCATTCTTTTATTCCTATAAATAAAATTTACATGTAATCTACAAAAATCAGAAAGAAAAAAGTTAGAAATTTTAGATATGAATTATATATTTAGAACTTTAATTTAGATCATTACTATAGGTGTAGATTACCGTAATTACTAAACAACGATGAACTGTATTGGAAGATTTAACAATCAAATATAAGTTTCAGAGGGCGGACACCCTTAACGCCGTAGTTATGTCTGACTTTTTTTTTAATAGTGCAATGGATTAGCACATAATAATAATAAGCAATATTAAACTATATTGAAAGGTTTGACGAATGTTGACTATTCCAAATTCTATAATTATAGGTAAAATTCTAGTTTTTCTCGGGAACGAAATAATATTTCAAAAGTAAAACGATATAATTTATTATGCAACCCAAATTGAGATCTCACTTTCTTGATTACCACAGGATCGTAAAGATAAGAAGCACTTGTCCAAGCGAAAGCATGAAAAGGGAGCAGACAAAATTGGGCTCAAAATGGTTTGTGTTGTCGATTGTTTAAACTAGCCCCTTTTGTACACTACCTGCAAAAGGAATAAAAGTCCAAATACCTGGTCATATGCATGGAAGTTCGAATATGCCCCTAAGCGAATGTTTGTACTGGGCTCAAAACAGAATAAGTGCATAAAATACTGGGGAACAGAATTTCTAGTGACTATGTCCCTAGAAAGCCAAAAGGAATTGTTTGACACTCCATCGATAACCACGTCTCTCTCCTAGTTTGGTATTCACTTTCGTATTCTTTTTTATTTTGGTATTTATTTTTACTTTAGCAATCATATGAGGTGATGTTTCTTTAGAATGCTCCAGTTGTTTGTAAACAATAAGATTTGTATAGCTCGGTTGTCTTAGCTCCTACTTTGGTATTCACTTTCATATTTTCTTCTATTTTGGTATTTATTTTTACTTTAGCAATCATTGAGGTGATATTTCTTCATAATGCTCTAATTGTTTGAGACGATACGATTTGTATAACTCGGTTGTCTTTAAGTACGATTCCGATTAGTTGATCATATAGATATTATAAGTGCGATTTGACTGATTTCTCATATAGACTCTATTGGGATTTAGCGCATTTTACCGTTCTCATCTCCCCCTTGTACTACTAGCGGTCAGGGCTGTCGGACAGTCACAAGGTGATAGGGTCTTCCCATCCTTTCTTTTTCCTGCGCGGTCCCATCATTTCTTTCTTTTAGAGACTTTCTTTTGGTATTCCCATGCGTAAAGACCAATAGACAGTAGACTAGCTGGCTTACGGTGGAGTGGACATTTTTCATATAGATACCATAAGTGCGATTTGACTGGACATTTTTCATATAGATATCATAAGTGCGATTTGACTGATTTCTCATATAGACTCTATTGGGATTTAGCGCATTTTAACGGTTCTCATCTCCCCCTTGTACTACTTGATAGGGTCTTCCCATCCTTTCTTTTTCCTGCGCGGTCCCATCACTTCTTTCTTTGGTATTCCCATAAAGACCAATAGACAGTAGACTAGCTGGTTTACGGTGGGGTGGACATTTTTCATATAGATATCATAAGTGCGATTCGACTGATTTCTCATATAGACTCTATTGGGATTTAGCGCATTTTACCGTTCTCATCTCCCCCTTGTACTACTTAATAGGGTCTTCCCATCCTTTCTTTTTCCTGCGCGGTCCCATCACTTCTTTCTTTGGTATTCCCATGCGTAAAGACCAATAGACAGTAGACTAGCTGGCTTGCGGTGGGGTGGACAGGAAAGAAACTGCCGTGGATTAACCATCTCCAGGGGATCTGAGGGAGGATCTGGACCGATCGCACGGCGACCACACGGGCCAGGTTACCACCGTCCGCTGGGACACGCAACACTACACAAGTATTGAAGGTTGCAGTCGTTCACTTGATACAGCACTAATTTCCGAACGAGGTTATGGAGACAAGGTAATCTCACAACTTGGGTCCTTTCTTGTACCCGTACCAGTTAGTGCATTTGGCCCAGGAAAGACTCGAGACTTAGGTTCTCGTAAGAAACTAACCAAAATCAAAGGATAAAGTATTATTTATTTATTTATAAAATTTATATTCGAAAATCTAAGAAAATTATCCAGCGGGTCAACTTACTCATTTAAGAATCTAATGTTTGATGCTTGATGACGATAGAAAGTCTAAAAGAAAAAGTAAATCAAGTCTGTACTCTGCTCCACTTTGGAAAAGAAAGTCATCCGATCAGATAACAAGAACGATAGGAAGACCCATCAAGCTTGTGTTCCTCATTCGAAAGGGATGCGTACCCACCCGATCAGATAACAAGAACGATAGGAAGACCCATCAAGCTTGTGTTCCTCATTCGAAAGGGATACGTACCCACGCTGACATTGTCTAGTGAACCTGGCCCTCTTGCCCACTAAAACTAATACGTTAGTGGTGGTTTAATGAATCTCTTTTATTTTAGCAAGAAGGGGATCAAATATCATCGATAAATGCTCCTAAAACCTATTATGAAAATACAACTCTTAATGTGTGAGTTGAGGACAACAAAACATTGTGCACTGAACATGATGTGATGTATTGAATCAAGTTGAATGGGAGTTTTGGTTAATACTATATTCAGTATATTTCCACTAAAATGTTTATGAAATCTCCATACATGGACCTAAATAATCAAAGTTGAATCAGAATAACTTTTCTTATCTAGATTGTACTTCTTGGTTTTCATATTTCTGCTGTCTATGATTTTGTACCTATTAATAATATACAGTTACTCGTAATTAACATATTTCATTTTACTAAAAATCCTTGTTATACATGATATAAAAATGCAAGGATATTCCATGCTTTGAACTTTTTTATAGTATTTAATCTAAGTTATCAGAAAATGCACTTTATTTTAGTATGTTTTACTATAAAGATAAAGAGTCTATAGGAGGAAGAAGAAGTGAGGTACATGTTATTTTTACTCAATACATATTTTGTCAACATCATGTACTATAGAAATACCACTCATAAAGAAAGTCACATATGAATTCCAAAGATAAATCAAATCTGAAATCTGAACACTCAACTCTCAATATACACAACTAATAAGCACTGATCATAACTTCAACCCACACCCATTCTATCTAAGTGAATCAAGTGACACTTGCCGGCCTTTGTCCACCATAGCCAAGAGCTCAAAGGCTCAACATAGAAGAATTGAACTCTCTGAACTGCACTTCAACATATACCCACTTTGGAGTAGCTAGAATCCAACCCTAACAGTTGATCTGATGGCCCATTTGATGGTGTGAATGGTAGCTTCAATGATGCAATCAATTAACCTAATATCATATCTAGCCACCACTAAATATAAGATACACTACAAGCCTACACATACAATTGGCAAACTTGGGTCCATTGTGCCATCAATGTTTAGTAGGTGGCATGGTGCAGGTGATCCTTCCAAAAAACACCATCACATTCTTCCAACATAAGATGTCCAAAAGGTAAAACCTGCTCACTCTCAAGATAATGCAATCTACAATCACGTCAAGAGTCTCTGATGTAGTCTATTGTAGATATACATAATCACTTAGATGGAACCAATGGATCAAGGGTCTATAACTTCCCCCTCAAACAGTGGCATAACGTGAGTTGTCCCTATGTTAAGCAATTGCTAAGTTCTCAAGGCCCTTGGCATGACTCTCTAAAAGATCTCTACCCATTGAGAATATGCCTTTCACTCATATATCTAAATCACCTAAGTCCAAAACTACAATTGCATCATGAAAAAGAGTTGTAGGTTAATTTGGATCTTGTCCATAGAGTAAGGAGAGAAGGATGCTAAGGAGGCTTTCTAACTAAAATGATAGCCCATAGCCAACCAAGGTAGCTAGAGATTCCAATCACCCAAGTGGCATCTTTACAAAACATAGTTACACAATCCTTCATTCACAATTTGAACAACTCTCTCTACAAAACCATTTGCATGTAATACCAAGAATTAGACATATCATCTAGAGGTAAAAATTGACTTGGTAACATCTAGAAGGATGTTATGTATGAGGGGCTAGGTAGATCAAATAGAGGCGTCACCAAAAGAGTACTACTATTAGTAAGACATGAGCCAAAAGTAGCTTGAATTTGTAATACCAAAAGCTAGACATATCATCCAAATGTGAAAATTGGCTTGGTAACATCTGGAAAGATGTTATGTATGATGAGCTATGTAGATTAGATAGAAGTGTCACCAAAAGAGGAATTTTACTAATAGGGCAAGAGTCAAAAATAGCCTTGGAACTTTAGAGCCAATTTCAGAGGCCTAAACGGATGAATTAGGCCTAAAACATGTGCAAATTTCCCCCCAACAAAGGTGAATTTGGATTTCCTTCCCCAAGCTTGTCTCATTAAGACCTTCCCAATGACACCTCACGCATGCAATTCAGAGATTCCTATAAGAAGATTCTCTAATGATCTCTTTGGTCAAAGATGGTTTGACCAACTAGAAAGGATCAGAACCAACATGTCACCAATGCATGCAACTAATCTAAGCGTAGAGCTTGTTGACATATCACCAATCCATGTATCTAATCCAAGGGTGGAGCTTCCTTTGGGAGAGTCTTCCTTGCTACATTATATAGTCAAGGTGCTCCTTTTGGGCATCAAAGATTGAGTGCAAAGCTTTGTGTTTTCTCTTGTGTTTCTCTTAAGGTCTCCTATCCTCAAAAGATTACAATGGTATCAGAGCAGGTGTTTCAATCCAAGAGAGTGGATCACACTTCTTGGAGGAACATGGGCTATTGATATTGAGTGATTTTGAGGAGAGAAAACATAGCACAATCAATAAATTAGGAGTGTGTAGAGAGAGGATGGATGGAGGCTTTGGGAGGACCATATCTTGCACCTTGATTTCTATTCTTGAATCCATTCCACATCAAAATTATGTACATCCAACATGAGCAAGTGTAAGTATATCTCCTTTTCCATTTTGGAGCAAAGTTTATGGATATGATGATGAATTCACCAAACCCGGTAATTTTGCCTATGGTGATCTATGATAAAGAGTGGAATTTGATGATCTAAATTTTTTTATGATGGATCTGAATGTGCCAAATCCTCTCCCTTTTGATAATCAAGTAGAAACTCATTATGTGATTAGACCAAAAGTAATGTTTAGGGAATTTGTAGTCCATAATTTTGGTGAGGAATACTATCAATGAGTGATAGTCTCTAAATTCCCAATGGTAGTCCCAATAGTCCGTGCCCTCTCTTGAGTGATCATACTAAGTCTCAATTAGAGAAGGAAGTAGCGATTGAGCAGCTGTTGTGTGTAGGAATCACATATCAATAGTTGCATGATTTGATACAAGGAATGCAAGGAATATTGAACAAGTTTTGGGAGATCAAGATAACCATGGATGCATTGCAAAGTCAAGTATGTAACTTCAAGAATAATCAGGCAAGAAGGAGAATTATCTTGAAATCTAGTCCTAGCGGCCAAAGTACCTAAAGAGTCACTCATGCCAAGAACACTAAACCTGGCCAACAATGAAGCCACATTGTTATTGCGGATGAAGAAGACATGCAATATCAAGCCTTACAAGGGACAATGTTCCATGGAAGTAGTAGAGAACTGGATTTCAAGAATGAATTGATACTTTTTATTGTTCATAATTGAAATCACCAATCATTCTATCGACGTGTTTGCATGTGGGTACTTGACCAATAAGGCACTCGCATGGTACAATTTTTGGGAACAATCAATGTTAGCTAAAGGAAGAGAGGTCATGTAGGAAGAGCCATTGAAGAATTTCCAATCTATGGATTTTGTACAAATGGTCCAAACCCAACTACGGAGATTGAAGCAAAAGAATAATGTACAAGAGTACATGGAGGCATTCCTTGATCTACAAGTTGCAATAATAGACATGAGTATAGTAAAAGCTCTGGACAATTAAACAAGGGTTAAAAGAGCAAATTCACCAAGAAGTAATGGTACAAAACCTTGCATAGTTTTTGTAGCCATTGATTGGAGTCAAAGAATAGTAGGGGTGCTTGGAGGAGGTGAAATAGTTCTGATTACACATTATTGGACCAAAACACAACACTTTTGTGGACCAATTCCTATAGAATTGGGCAACATTTGGTTCTAAGAACAAGGAGTGCAATCATTCCAAGGAGAAGAGGGATGGGTCAAAGAAAGGAGAGATGAGGTCCCACAAGGAGAAAGGATTCAAGTAGAAAAATGTCATTGTTACAATTGTAGTCAAATTGTGCACCTAGCCATCAATTGTCATACTCATTTTCCTAAAGGTCCTCGGCCTCCATACAAGCAATCTTTGAACAACACGGAAAGATGAATTGAAGAGGACGATGCGGAAATCACATTGGAGAAAAAAGATCACCATTAATGCACCTTATGACCTTATTGGCTCAATAGAGAAGCAAAAAAGTGGGGAAAAGAAGAAAACAAGTACACAAAGATCAAGGAAGACAAACTCACAATTGATTGTTGTAAATGGAGTTCTAGAAGGCAATCAGGTGAAAGTATTGATAGACCTTAGAGCAACAAACAATTTCTTGTCTTGCTTTATTGCAATAAGGTTGGAAATCAATCTAGAGAAGGATGAGAATGAATAAGTAAAATTACCTAATGGGCAAACAAAGAGGATTGAGTTGTTATCTAAAAAGGTAGCGCTCTCTACAAGAGAGTATCAAGAAGCACTTGAGTGGCAAGTAATACAATTAGCTCATTACGATGCAATCTTAAGTATGTTGTGGATGGAGCACTACAATCCTATGGTCAATTGGAGGAAGAAAGTGGCAAGAACTCACCAACGGAAGATCATTGGGGTTAAAGACAAAGCACACAAGCAAGAATTACCTCTTTTGTCATAGGAACAACAATTATATGCAAGACATATAGATAGGTCTAATAAGAGAAATCTAGAGTGCACAACTCAACAGACAAGTTCCTGAGAAATCAAAAGATGTAGTCAATGAGTTTCAAGATGTCTTTCCATATGACCTAGCCTCAAGATTACCACCAAAAAAGAGAGCAGACCATAAAATTGAGATAATTCCTTGGAATAGACCTCCTTGTAAGGCCCCATAGCATTTATCACCTCATGGGTTGGAGGAGTGTAATGCTCAAATTGAGGATATGCTATAGAAAGGGTTTATCCAACCCAACATATCACCATATGGACCTCTTGTCTTTGTTTGTGAAGAAAAAAGATGGTACAATGCGCATGTGCATTGACTACTAGGGCCTAAATCAACAAACAATGAATCAAAAAATACCCCTTACCCCACATGCATGACCTGTCAATAAACTCAATGGGGCAAAAAAATTTCACCAATCTTGATTTACAAAGTGGTACAACTTGATTTGGATTGCAAAGGAAGACATTCACAAAACTGCCTTTTGAACAAGGCACAATCACTTTGACTACATAGTGATGTTTTTTGGCATCACCAACGCACCAACCACTTTCATGAGTTTGATGATATACATATTTTGTCCATATTTGGATAACTTTGTTATCATTTTCCTAGATGACATCCTTGTCTATAGTAGGACCATGATGGAACACAAGCAACATATGCAAGAAGTCCTCCAAATTCATAATCAATTGTATGCCAAAATCTCAGAGTGTGAGTTTAGCAAGTCTGAAATAGACTACTTGGGGCATAGAGTAAGTGCAAAAGATATCCAAGTGTTAACAAATAAGATAGAGGCCATTCAAAAATAGAGTGCTTCACAAGATCAAACTCAACTCAAGAGTTTCTTGGGATTGCCAGGGTTGTATCATTGATTTGTCAAAGACTTCTCCCAGGTTACACAACCTCTAACGGTACTGCTTGGCAAGAGGAAGAGATGGATGTAGGAAACCGCACAAGAATTGGCCTTTTAGGAATTGAAAGCCGCATTACTACATACAATAATCTTGAAATGGTATGACCCAAAATATCCAATCAAGTTGGCTACAGATGCATCAGGCATAGCAATAGGAGCAGTACTATAACAAGAATTGCATAATAGATTGCACCCAATTGCATATTTCTCTTGGAACCTAGTATCGGCAGAATGCAACTACCACACCACCAAATGAGAAGAGTTGGCCATTGTCCTTGAAACAAGCATTGGAAGCACTATCTTAGCAAGAAGGCATTTTGTAGTGGAGACCGACCAAAAGCCTCTAGTCTACCTCACTACATAGAAAGATCTATCTTGTTGATAGATTTGGTGGGCAGAGTGAGACAAAAGCACTATGCAAACAACACTATACAAACAATACAGATGCATGACAACCTAGCACTATTTTCTCATCTGTCTTACCAGGCCAACATGCTTTGGTCTAATCCTATTGGTTGGTACATGGGTTTCTACTCAACTCATTTGCATCATGGTTCATCACTCCAAGTTTATAAATAGTCATGAAATCATACTCTTGCAAAATTAGAGCACATTATGCAAGATCCCTTGAAAGCTTTTGTCATACTTTGTCAACCACTTTAGTGGTCGATGATCAATGATGAGAGTGAAATGGTTGCCAAATAGATTATATTAGAAATTTGCTTTTGTGCCCAATATTTCTAAGCACCCTCTTTCATATGAACTATAATTTGCCTCTACTAAATTGTTGGAGTGACTAGTGTAGGCCACCATAAACTCCTTTCCCTCATCATCTTGTTGGGTGAGCATTGCTCCAAGCCCCAACATACTCCAATCAGTATGAAATTGGAATAGGTTTCCCTGAATCTATCTTTTAAGAATAGTTGCAGATGCCAACCTCTCCTTGAGCTCTATAAAGCTCTCTCTAATTCATTGCCTAACACCACAATGTGTTGGATTGTTTAGCTTTGTCAAGGCCTTGGCAATGACACTAAATCCTTGAATGTATTGGTGATAGAAGTTTGTCAACCCAAGGAATGCTTGCACTAATACCAAAATACGTAAAAATATGTAAAAATACGTAAAAATATATGCAATAGCTTCCACCTTGGTATGCTAAAAAACAATTCCACCATGGTAGATAGTATGATCCAAATACTCAACTTTTCTTGGACAAATATACATTTCCCAAAATGTTATTTGAGTCTATGAGATCTCAATATCTCAAACACCTTCAACAAATATCTCTCATGCTCTTCTATAGTAATGCTATAGACCAAAAAACCATCAACATAACACCAAGCAAAATCCAATCCTATTAGGATCTTGTCCATGATTCTTTAGAACTTGGTAGGAATTTTCTTTAATCCAAATCATAAGAATCATCACTAATGTAATATATCCTTATCATGAGAACTTTTAGCCCAAAATGTTATCTTGGACTTGACATCCATCTTGGTAGGCAAGTGATGATATCTTACTCAAAGATCCAAAGTATTAAAGACCTTTGTATGCCCAATTGCATCAAAGGTCACCTCCAATGTAGGCATAGCATATCAATTAGCCCTAGTCTATTGGTTGATAGGATGGTAATCTCTATTAGGATTGTTATCTCCATACATCTACCTATCAATGTAGTTGCCATACATGTCCTTCTTGGCTTGCATTAATGTAGTTGAAGTATACTCTCCATGTGAAAACTTCACCAAACCAACCTCATAAAGATCTTTATTCCAACTTTAAATCAAGGCTCTCTCCATATCATTATATCTATAATGACATCTAAAATCTAGTGTACCCCTAGTTAACTCAATCCAAATATGAAGTTCTTTCAAAGCACCCAAATCCTTCAACTTGAAGGTAAAACAACTTGTGTAGCTTGTCAAGAACCTCCAAACTCTATCTTTTCCCTCTTGTAAGCTTGGATCTAATTTTTTACTCCCAAGTGTCTTGTATAACTATTGTAGAGGTGGAAGATGCACTAATTGGTTGCTACACCGGGGCCTTGGGAGCAATATTTTCATACCCTCAATTGCCAAAATGCACAACTTAAGAGCAAAAAATTCCTCTGTTTTGGCCGTAAGCTCCACACGTCTTCTAGTTGCATCCCAAGTAGACAAAGGGTATATCCCAACTAGACCACACTCACTTGGATGTACCTCAAGTAGGCCACTCTCACTAGTAGTCATTAATAGTGTTCCAAGAATACCATACCCACTTGGTTCATTATTCCCAACATGTGCCAAAATTGTCTCAATAGGTATAAAACTCACAAGTGTTTGAGTGATGATGCCTATCAAGCACATCTTATTTTGCTCAGCCAATCCAAGTCAAAAAATTTAGATCCATAGTCTAACCTAACACTTGACATTTAGATGCCTCAACACTATTGACTAGGTAGTAATCTTGATATGGAAACCCATTGCTCTCTCTCTCTTATTAGCATTGGGCTCCACTCCATCAATTGCTATAGCTATGAGTCCCAAACAAGTCCAAGACCTCTTTCTCAATAAGCATGGGAGGTTGGGAAACTCATGAGTGTCGGTAAAGTAGCTCTTGTCTACCCTACAAGGTTCACCATTGCCAAAGATGATCTATCAACCACACCCACTATCTATGATTGGCACCCAACATCCAAAATATCATTGATAGTAAGGTGTGAATCTCATCATAAGCATGCTATAAAACCTTTCTTAGTAATAGGCTCATCTCCTAAAGACAAAGACAATGTGCCCAAGATCCAACACTAGCCATATCCAACAACACTACAAAGAAAATCCAAGACTGAACTTGATGTGTACTTGCCATCACTCATGTGCAAGAGTCACTCATCAAAGAGATGTTCTCCAAAATGTATGTTGGAGAAATTGTAGTTTAAACCTAGAGATGTCATAGTATATGCATCATCTCCCAAAAAATACAAGATTGGGGATCTTGCAAACCTTGTCCTCAACTAGCATGGGTATGTTCCCTGACATGGCCATTTTGAAATCACCAAATGGATTGCACCATGTCGCTCCAAATCTTGCACTTGCAACAAGGAAATATTTGATGATAGGGTCTTTTGGTAACCCCTAACTACTAACATTAGAAATAACTAAGGACAATAATATGCCAAATTTGCAACATGGTGTTGAGAGATTTGTCTAACCATCTTACAACTAAATGCAAGTCTAGCAAGTAACCTTTCCAATTCTAGCAATTGCTACCTACTACAAGCCACTAGTAGCCAAATGGATCCCATGCTCTTCAACCAAGTTGGCTTCACCATCAACCACCTTTGCTATAGAAGCAATAACCATACCATCTCTACTCTCACAAAGTGTGGTATCCAATCAAGACACTAGAGCTAGGTCAACTCCCAATGTAAATATGTCATTGGTTGGGAAAAAAAGTAGAGCACATCATCAATTGAACCACCCCCAACATCATGCAAGACAAATTCTCAATAGAAGTAGGTGGTTGACTGGTATCTAGTCCACCATGCACTCCATCACCACCTACTATACTTGCACTAAGGTGTCTAAGAACTATATACATCATCTCTAGTGCCTCAAAAAGTATGAAAGACTAGAGAAGTCTGACTTGTCCACCAATCTCCTCTCTTTATGGGTACAATTCCACTCATGTTCCTCTATGATCAAGAGCAAATATTGCACTCCAATCACTATAATGGATGCATCTAACTATATTTATTTTCATATGAAGTCAAAGGCGTCTCTATCACCAATATAAGAAGTGGAAGCATCAACACTTGAATTTGATCTTAGTTCAAATATAGCCATGCTAGCCAATCTCTATTCCAATTGTGCAATTTGCGTAGCCATGGTTGTATCAAAAGCAAGTGTAGGTATAATTCTGTTACCAAGTGGGTCCTCTACCTCCACCTCTACAACCTTTTACTTCATGACCTATGGCTCCTCTACCTCGTACATAGTAGCTCTACCACTCCATAACTCCAAATGTAAGTCAAACATTGATCACTAGTCTGACCAATCTATAGCAATGATCACATTTCTTTTGGGTTGGTTGAGGTGCTCCCAAGATATCATACCCACTACCTTGGATGCACTCTCTCTTTTAGTGGAGTCTACCACAAGTCCAACAAGCAATACCACCACGCAATGGCTATTGTTGACCTAAAAATGAAGATAAGGGTCTAGTGGCACTAGGCTCTTCACTTGCTTCATAAGATCAAGGTTGTCCACTCTGCCCTTGAAAGCAACCATGGTATGGTGAACTCTATTGTACTCAAAAGAAGTAACAATTGTGGATGAGGTCCCTACCAAATCCAAATATCATCACTCTCTCCTGCATTGAGCTCAATGCACTTTGCCAAACCAAAGATCATCACCAAAGTTGGTGAGGTAACCCATAGCAACATAACATCATGTACTCTATATCATAGGCTCTTGTTTAGTATCCCATACTAGAACTAGACAACTTGTGCCTCATTAACTCCTTGAGTGAAGTTGATCAGTTTTATCATGCAAGTGTATGCTTTGTGTAGGCTCTCTCTAGCCTTCTATTGGAACTCTTGCAAGCTCTTCAACTTGTCCGTCCATACTTCTTGGTAGTTCTATCTCAAGCATTCAAAGAAATCCAACATGGAGTTAAACCCCAATACTAAACTACCTCTTATAGCAGGACCTCCATTCATAGTAGCACCATCTTTAACAAGTGCATCTCTATTAGATACAACAATGCTACTAGAGCTAAAACTTGTGGGTACTATAGATTGACCTTTGGAAACCAAGCCTAGACTGATAGAGATGTAATTTGGAGATCAATATTATCTTTATAGCACAATCTCCTCCAAGTGTGCTCTCTTGAACTTGTGGTAGTCATCCATATATAGACACTCCAAGTGGTGGAACAACCTCTTCTATGGCATGAAGGGTGTGAAGAAAGTCAAGTTTTTTTTTATCTAACTACACATCACACAAACTATCAAACTCATGGATAAAACCATCCAATTCAATGTTACCCACTATACTAAAGTATCACTTGGAGCCTTTGGAGCCCCATAAATTTCATCCATGTCCCACAACAATAGTGTGGATACATAATGTGCATTCTAAATCAGATGAGCTCTTGTGTCAGTCTCCAGCTAGAATCAATCTCCTCTTTCATTGGGATTTGAATATGGGTTGATACAAAGTGCAACTTCATGTAAACCTATGGCATATTGCAGCAAAATCCCATTTAGAATCCCCAAAGAACTCTATCATCATAACACACCTCAACCGTAAGCTCTAAGTGTCACTACCAAGAACCACCACCAAGTGTCACCACTAAGTGCCACTAACAAGTAGTGAACACTTGCTTTACTACCTTTAACCATGAAAACTATACCAAGGAAAGGACAACCTATAATTTTCCATCACAACATCTCACAACATCTCACAGTCTATAAATCATCACTTCTTGCCTTACCAAAGAGAAACATAGGTAGTGTAAATGGTCATCACTCTAGCCTCACTACAAGGAGCATACCATAGCACCAACACTCCAAACATCAATTCATCTCACACAAAAATAGTGCACAAACAAAAACTAGAGAATAGAGGGAGTCCAATCCCAAGAAATCCAAACGGTAACCCTTCATCGCATAAACCCAATCAGATTGACTTCATAACCATTTGGGATTTGATATAATAGGAGAATTTGTGTATGTCTAAACTACTAGGATCACCAAGGACAAGATCAATTGTCATATCTTAGCCAAAGCGACTTGGGTATAGATATGATCCCAAGAAATCCAAATGGTAATCCTTCATCGCATAAACCCAATCAGATTGACTTCACAACCATTTGGCATTTGATATAATAGGAGCATTTGTGTATATCTACACTACTAGGATCACAAAGGACAAGATCAATTGTCATATCTTAACCAAAGCTACTTGGGTATAGATATGAGTCCACCAATCTTTAGGACAACAAGTGAGGGTGGAAAAATTTTCTAAGGCATAAGTCTAGGAACCATAGATCCAAGGTTCAAACCCTATTGTGCACAATCCTAAGAGGTGTGTTGATTTTGACAGAAGATTACCAAAGAATCCTCTAACTAGCTTCATGCCATGTTGGCCCTTGTAACCTTTCTAACTCACAACTTCTTAGTGCACAATTTTAGCCATTCCTCTTGCCACTTTGAACCCTCTCCAAATCCCTAATCTCCTTGAAAGAATCTTCTAAATTTGTGCGCCTCATGCTAGCATATTGGCCCTTCTAGGCCTTTGTAACCTCTCTAACCCACAACCATATGCATCTTTATGCTAAAATTTAGCCATTTTTCTTGCTACTTTGAACCCTCTCCAAATCCTTAATTGGAGGAGATGGGTTATTGAATTTACCTCCAATTTTGCACAAGTGCCCAATTTTCAACATCCAACCTCCAATTCATCTTCTTTTAGCCATACTTCTTGCCACTTCAAACCTCCTCCAAATCTCCAAATCCCTAATCCAAGGAGATGGGTCCTTGAATTTACCTCCAATTTTCTACATATAGCCTATTCGAGTATTGCGAATTGGGCATTCCAATTTCACCTTCTTGCACTCAAATTGACCTATGTATTGATGCAATTGAAAACCCAATTTCATAATTCTAGGGAATTTCATTAGTGCTTTTGCATAAGGAACAACAACCTATCAAATCACACTAAAATTAAACAACACTTCTACTCACGTTCACTCATAAAGAAATCAAAAACCACAATCAAAAGTACCAACAATCTGCCAGGCCTAAACACACTACCAACACCTACTATCCTACACCCTATTTCCACTTTCACTTCTGCTATGTAATCAATCAATCAGAACTCAAATCAAGTCTTAAATCTGAAAACTGAACTCTCAAGATATAGAACAAACAGGCTTTGATTATATCGTCAAGCCATACCCACTCTAGCTAAGAGAATAAAGGTAGTATTCACCGGGCCCATACCACCATCACCAGGAGCTTGAAGGCTCAACATAAAAGAAATGAGCTCTTCAGAGTTGCACTTTGAGGCATACTCACTTCGGAGCGGCCATAATCTAGCACTATTGGAAAATCTAATGGCTCATTTCATAGTGCAAATGATAGCTTCACCTTTGCAATCAATCAACATAATACTATATCTAGCTGCCACTAAGTAGTCCTGGAGTGATTATTGATAATACGTCAAAACTAACACTCCAATGTCCTAGCAAACTAAATTTAGCATCACAAATACCATGACATATGTTTAATCAGTTTGATGATCAAAGCACAAGATGAATGGAACAAATGTTGTAAATAAAAGAAGTCAACATTCAAATAAGAACAAGGCAATTGAGGAAGTGATATATTTCATTATTTTAATGATATACATCACCTCCACACGATCTTAGAGTGTTTCGGTTGGAAGTAAAACCCTCGAAAGCAAAAAAGAATTTTTTAGATAACATCGTTGCCCCTAGCATCAGCTTTAATTGCCTTCCTTATATTTTGCTTATATAGTTTCCTTCGACTTATTTCACTTCAAACCGACTGGTAAGAAAACAGTTCTTCCACTAATTTAAAAGAGTGTAATACAAAGGGAATAGTTCGTGTAAGCAAGTTGATTTGAAAATCAATTTTCTTTTTGAAAACCAGGTACTAATTCTTTTCAGCACTAAGTTCGGGAGCAAATTACTGGACATAGAGATGGTATTAGCATCAACAAAAAAGGAAGGACGAAATGCAGCTAAATCACATGAATTGCTTGGAATAAATTTCAAAACTATACATGGAGGAATTAAAGTTCGTCTAGAGTACTTTTTAAAGTATCATCTGTTTCCGAGTCAGATACTAAGGAATATTCAAATTACTACCTACTTAAATAAGGGGAAGTGCTATATGGGATCCCAACAAAGATGCCTGAGCTTACGAGCTTAATATATCAGTAGACGCTGCTTCATTTGGTGCGTTCAGTTTTGACATACAATATTTGAAGGCAGTATGCATATAGCATACATGGAAGACATGATTGAAAGGTTTTGATTTTGATCTCAATGCACCTCGGGCTTTTTCAACTTATTTCAGGAATATTTCTGTAATTTTCGAAATTGAAATTATTCTTGTGAAATTTATGAGAAAATAATTTGTATTCGTATACATCTGATACTACTCCAGAAATTTTAAGCGGTTGCAAACATATGTAAATGCACACTGACTATATATCGTGTGTTCATAAGTAAAGTAAGCAGTATATGACCTCAAAGGCAAGTATCTCGGCCCAAAAGGAAGAACACTACTATGACTCATACGATCACCAATGGCTAGACGGAAATCTATTCTGAATTCGATTGGATGGAATCAGGCTTTGATTTTAGTCTTCTAGTTCTCCTTTAATTAACATGACCTCTGAACTAAAACGAAAACGATCGCTAAGTGGCAAGGTAATCTGGCTTAGTCAGTAAAAAATAACTATGTCCGATCAAATGACACGCAACTGGTTCAAGTTGTCGTCAGGCTTGCCTAATTGCTGGTCACCAACACTAAAAACCAGTTACAATGGGGTAAGGAGTTTCCTTTGCTATTTGGGTAAATAGTAATTTGTCCAGGAATTTACATTCCTGAAAACGAGCGGAATAAGTGCAAAAGGCCGGAGTGAAGTTGTCTTACACATGGTCTGCGACCATGCACAGTGAATTCTGTCACTACGATGGAGAAGGAATTTAGTCTGACGGGGTTCTGGACATGTGTTGTGATGCTGAGAAGAAGCTTGAGCAGGAGATGTACAGTACAGGACTCGCTTAATCCTGAAAGCAAGCATTTTCCCATGGCCACTCGAGCGACTTTCGGCGTTTCTCGGCTTAAAAGCAGACATGGTGCTGGTGTTGCACGCTTCCGGATCTAAAGCCACTCCAGTGGATTTTGTAATTTTTCGGCAGCGTAGATTCACATATGTGTTGATATCTTCCATCGTCACGGGGTATAAAGCGTGATAGTAAGAGAGCTGTGCAACAACCTCCAAGGAGTGCTGCTGCAGTCTGTGGGTGGTCAGAGCTGGTGTCCCTGCCCTCAAAAGTACTAAACATTCATTTACTTCACTGTAGCGCATGAGATCTCATAGAGTGTAGAGCAGCCCGCTTCTCCAAGACACTGACCTGTTTCAGAACCTTGGTGCTAAGCGGCCGTTCTCTGGCGTCATTCTTCGGTACAATAGTGGATCACATTCTAATTTCAATCTGCCGGTCGAGTGAGAGAAAGACCTACTGTAGACAGGTTTCAGAATATAGCTTACATAGAGCAACATCCGAATCATCACGAAGTGCTAGGGCCGACGCGCTTGATTTTCACAACCAAGTTTGTGTTCCTAGCGCTTGATAATCGACGCTTCTCTAGCTTTCACCTCTTCGCTTGGGAGGCCTGGCTGCAATTACTGCAACGGCGTGCTAAGGTTGATCTATGTGGAGAGTCCCAAAACAACTGTTCATAAACTTCTTAACTGGTAGCTTTTCAAACAGAAATTCGGAAACTCTCATACTCCCACAGCTTCCTTCTTGTAGTTTAGGAATGCCGTGAAAAGGCGTTCAGATCCTTCGGTGTTCATACAGGATTGAAGAACATTACATATTGCTGGTTCTCTCCCGTTCAGTTTGTAGGCTCGTCTCCAACAATCGTGGACATTGCTGTAAGGACGCGGCCTCTATTCAACTCCACTATTTAATATTGGATCCTAGCTCGGGGGTTTTTGTTTTCGTGACGATGATTTTCCGACAATTGGTCCATCTCGGTTTAGTGGTATATTTTGATACATAGCTCGTGCACCATCTACGTGAAGGTCGGCAAACTACTCTCGATTTATAGGACCATGGCATTTCCTTTAGCAAGGAGAGTTCACTTTCGAGGCACAGCGCTGGTACCATCAATAAGTTCAACGGCAGGAAGAGCAGGGACACGAAAATACAAGGAGGTGCGGATAGAAGCAAGCTGGCCCAACACCAACATCAAGATACAATTCTCCAATAATGACGCTGGTACATATTTCCCCTCACTCGGCTTTGGCGCATCTCGAGCCGAAGTTTAGCCCTCAAGTAAATTCGAAGCAGTTTTGATTCGTTTCCCGTTTTTCGGGCCAGCTTCAGTCTAAATTGCGGGCTATTGGTAGTTTTGTCTGTCATTGGTGGCATTTCTCCAATTAGAAATTTTTTGCAGATGATTCACCTTTTCTCCACGTTGGCATCCCATCTATATTGCTATTCATCTGATCGGACAGGTAATCGTTTATGTGAACTCTTCTGCAGTTGGGCGGCCCCTGCCTGATCGTTCCCCTCGATTGTATGCAGTTCCCATCGAACTGGATTCAGGTTTGCATCCTATCATGAAGTCTTGCTCTGTCTGCTGCATACTTCCCGCCCTTTCCTGGATTTAAGGTGCGCGTATCATCAGAAATATTGGGCATAGGCGAAACCGTTGACATGCCCTCATTCTAACTCAGTTGGTGCCTTGACGTATTAAAAGATTTTCTGACATCCATATTTGTCTTGCTATGGTGCCGGTCCAGTACTCAGTTCCTCAAGAGAACTGTCGAAATATCAGGACTTTTCAGATGGAACATCGATCAGCCCCCTCGACAACTTCTACAGGGTATGGTGTCTGTGCGCTTAACTGATGACATTTAGAGGACTGATAAATCTCTGGATAATTTTATGTCAATCTTCAAAGTTGTACGAACACTAGTCACATGTGATCTCGGTATAAGTTCGCTTAACGCTCAGAGAAACGGTTGCCAGGTTCATCTCCAACCGAATCTTTCCAACCACTGGTAAATGACAACTTTCGAACCTCAATTCTCCTTAATTCGAACGGGATGGTCACGCAAACACATAATCAAGACCAATAACTTCACGATTACTAGAGAAGATGTATCTAGTATAAAGAAATGTAAAAACTGACTTGAACTGATTGATTTTGGCCACATCTATTAGACACATGCAAAAGAGATGGACAAGATGAAAGACTATGTTCAAGAGATACGATTGATGTTTCGATCACTGAACGATGGCGAAATATCCATCTCTCCATACGACACAGCATGGGTGGCCTTGGTGCCAGCACTGGATGGATCCGAAGGTCCACAGTTTCCAAAATGTCTGGAATGGATCATCAGCAATCAAAGTTCTTGCGGATCCTGGGGAGATGCGGAATACTTCTCCTATTATGACCATATCATCAACACCGTGGCATGTATAGTTGCGTTGAAGACCTGGGAGAGAAGCCCGGAAGTAATCGAGAGAGGTATGTAAAGTATATCCGTTGATCGAATTGTGTTTTTGTCTGAGGCATGGGCCAGGACTTCCCTTGCATCTTGATAGAAACTCAGATTTGATGTTGACGTAATTTAGGTGCGAAGTTCATTCGAGACAACCTCCAGAAACTGCAAAGCGAAGAGGACGCACATATGCCTATTGGTTTTGAAATTGTTTTCCCTGCACTGATGGACAATGCCGAAGCTCTTGGACTCGACCTTCCATACGACAGCCTCTTTCTGCAGGCAATTGAAACTGAACGACAAAAGAAGCTCAAAAAGTCAGTATTCATAGAAAATGTCTCTTTTTCCGCCTGTCAAGTTTGAACACCTTTTCTTTTATTTGAAAACATGCTTATCTGGAGCTGATCGGATCGTATTTTTCCTCGGCAGGATTCCATTGGAGATTCTTCACAAATATCCCACATCTATACTGCACTCTCTGGAAGGTCTTCAAGAATTGTTGGATTGGGAGAAACTCTTGAAGCTTCAGAGCAATGATGGATCGTTTTTGTGCTCTCCGGCCTCGACCGCTTGCGCACTTATTCATACAAAGGATGAAAGGTGCCTTTCGTACATTGAGAAAATGCTCGACCAATTCGGCAACGCAGGTAAGTCAGCTAAATGTTGCTGCAAATCGTTAAACTTACCGCGGGCAAGTTTTTACTGTGTAGAACTATGTGTAGCTCGCAAAGTTTAAAGCATCTGCTATTGAGTTACTTAGGAACAAATTGCTATTGAGATACTGGAGAGCAAATTAGGCGGCTTATCTTGTTTGTACGAATTGTTCATATGTAACCTCGTTCTCTCTGTATGCTTGTGCAGTTCCCAATGTATATCCTGTAGACTTGTTCGAGCACATGTGGATGGTCGACAGGATTGAGCGTCTCGGAATTGCTCGGTATTTCGAGAAGGAAATCAAAGATTGCCTTGATTACGTATACATGTAGGTTGTTGGACGTCTGAGCTGGATTCTGAATTGCCAATCTTTTTGAAATGGTGTATGTCCGGGATTAGCATCATTTCTCGCCTGAATGAATGTTTGGACTGAGATTCACCTGTATGCCATGTTCAGGTATTGGACAGATTACGGTCTATCTTGGGCAAGAAGTTCCAGTGTCAAGGACGTGGACGACACCGCAATGGGCTTCCGCCTTCTCCGCCAGCATGGCTACGACGTGAGCGCAGGTGAGTGTCCTCGCCAAATCAGCTCATTTGTTCTTTCTGTGGCAAATTCGAGCCCTATGCAACCTTTCTTCCGCGGTTCTGAGGGCGTTGATCCTGCGGGACGTGATTGAACGTAAAATTCGTCAAAGCTCCCATCATGCGTTTCCGTCCCGCGTTGCAGAAACTAGAGGTAAAGGACTATTTCTGACTCACTTGTGCATCACCTTCCAGATGTGTTTAAGCAATTCCGTGGAGAAAATGGAGAATTTTTCTGCTTTGCTGGTCAATCGGGTCAAGCGGTCACTGGAATGTTCAATCTATATCGCGCCGCCCAAACGCGTTTCCCCGGAGAAACCATTCTGGAAGAAGCGTTTCATTTTACAAAAGCATTCTTGGAAGATAAGTTTGCGAAAGAGGAATGTTACGATAAATGGATAATTACCAAGGACCTGCATGGAGAGGTAAATTTTTCAATCGCTCATTGTCACACTTTATACATTGAAAAAGGCTTCAGAGAATCTTGAGACTTATATATCGGAGCTCACTCGCATCCATGTTGTGTCCAGGTTGGATATGCGTTGGATCTTCCCTGGTACTGCAGTCTTCCTCGAATTGAACACCGAGCTTATTTGGACCATTACGGAACGGACGACGTCTGGATAGGCAAAACGCTGTACAGGTGAGAAGATTACCTTAGAATCTAATATATGAATGCCTACAAACCATCTATATCTAATTTTGACCAAACTCCACCACTGTTGTCATGCAGAATGCCCTTTGTAAATAATAATACTTATCTGGCACTCGCCAAAGCCGACTTTAATCTCTGCCAGTCCATCCATCAGCTAGAACTGCAGCAAATTCTAAGGTCCGTCGCTATCCTTGTGCTTTGGTTGTAGCACCTCTCGTGTACATTGGACAAACTGTTTCTAGTTTCGTTTTACTTGGTCCTGACGCTCCGTCATCAAATTGCAGATGGAATGAAGATTGTGATTTCGGATTGCTACGTTACGCACGCCAAAGAACTTATGAATGCTACTTTTCGGCCGTAACCCACTTGTCGGCCCCAGAGCTCGCCGTTGCCCGACTAGTGTGGGCACGCAGCTGTGTGCTCACTTCGGTCATACGTGATTTCTTCGAAGACAGTTCTCTAAGAGAGATTCAAGCATTCCTGGCAGCGACGAGATCGTAAGATCTTATTCCCACAACCAACCAGTCCATCAATCTGTTCCGCACTCTTAAACGCCATATATTCCGCGTGCTTCTGTAGCAGCATCGCATGTGTAGCGCACCTGATACCTTGTATTTTTAATGGGTGACGAAGTAGTAGACATCAGTGTGGTTGATCGGGAGCAACTGTTCTATGCTTGTAGGTGGGATGTATCGACGCTGGATGAGGCCGAAGCCAGCACGAATATCCTATTCAAGGGTTTGTATCACACAGTGAATGCCCAAGTGCAAGAAGGCCTATTTGCGCAGGACCGCAACCTTGGGCCTCCGTTTCAAGCAACAGTAAGTTGTGTTTATTTATGGTGCAAACACGATTATCTTCGGCTACCGCCGCATGAAACTCGCGTTATTATTTATGGATGGTTGTTTCGGGGGCCTGCAACTGACCTTTGTTCGACTTGCTCGGGACTGTGTAGTGGCTACGATGGGTGGAGTCCTTGGTGAAGGAGGCCGAATGGAGAGAATCCGCATGCACTGTTGGACCTCGGTTTGAAGATTATCTTAAGAATTCCGAAATATCCATAGCCCTGGAACCGATCGTTCTTGTCACTGCATACTTTTTGGGGGAGCAAATTGGAGACGACATTGACACAAACTCAAAGCATCAACATCTAATGCAACTAACCAACCGCGTCGGCAGACTTTCCGAGGACATTCAATCCTTCAAGGTCTGTGCTGTGAGCAATTTGAACCTGCAAATGAATTGATGAGAGGCATTTGCTCTATTTTTGGTCAAAATTTATTGCTTTGAGATCGTTTGTCCTTATAGGATCCCAGTCCCCTGACATTGTTTCCCCATTGCTTTCCTTGCAGAGAGGACAGGCCCATGAAAAATTGAATGCAGTGACTATTCTGTTGAACGAGAGCCCTGGACAGACTGAAGAAGCTGTCGTGAACCAGCTACAATGCATGGTGTATGACGCGATGCGAAAGCTTACACGACACGTTCACCAGCCATCTACAATTCAAAGCTCTGTTAAGCAGATCTATTTTAATATGGCCCGCACCATGATCCTAGGCCAGAAAAGTTCTGAAGCTTCTGTCACTAACTTCAAACCCCACATTCGACGACTTCTCTTCGAGCCAGTAGTCTGACCAGGCTATGGTTGTACAAATTACCTGCTCACTTACTGTCAGCCCGACAGATCATAAATTATCATATATACACTTACATGCAACTCTGTACATTTACGTAACAGGTTAGAGAATGTCCACGTTTCCCAGAAACAAAATTTGATGTAAAAGTACTGTAGATATATATTAGTTCCCACCAGTGGAGGGAGGGTCATAAGCTCCCATTCCATATTCGATCTTACTCTTCGCCCATCAGATTTGGTGGGCGAAGATGGTAATATATTGAGCGGTGTCCTCAAGACCTGAAAGAATAAGCTTTCACATTGTGCAGAACTCACCTGTACTGCAATAAGAATAACTATCATGGAAGATATGCTATTTGCAAATGCCTCTTGTATGTAGAAAAGTTTTGCTTGAATTGACCCACACAGAGTTTTTTCGAGGGCAAGTCATCAAATAGATTAGATGCAGGTCTGCTAATTTTCTGATGCGCCAATGGTCGCGGCCCACAAAATCATCTTTACATCAGGGTCCTCTCACGATAATGCCATACCAGTTTGTAAAAACAGTGGTCACAACCGTCCCTATCCACCAGAAGCTAGAATTTCCCTTACGAGGGTACACTACATTGTTTCCCAATGGATGTCTGCACCTACAACTCATTACCGAGGATTTTGCAAGAGTTGTAGTTGGGACAGCGACAATGTCGGATGGGGAACCTCCCACAGCGGGGTGAAAGTGGAGCGTCCTCAGCCGAGGTTACTGACATATTAATATATACATAATATACATGTTTGTCTAGTTGATGTAGTGTGAGTCGGCTACCGCGTAGGATAACAAGAAAGAGGGAAAACCATCAAGCCGCACAAGGATACAACGGATGAGACGTATGGGTTAAGCTCCAATAGTATCCAATAGTATGAAAATTCTACTCATTTGCACCTAAATAGATGAACTATGCAAATTTTATAATCTAGATACTATTGAAATATTTAGAAGCATCACCTAAATTGTTAAATTGTTATTGTTCTCCAATAAATTACATCAATCAATGTTCTTGTAGAATAATAAACACAAGCAATATAATTTTTGTTACGACGTATCCTCTTGCACCTCAAATATATGAGCTGTGCAAATTATATGATCTGAATACTATTGGACTATCTCAAGAAGCATCACCTACTGTGATTATTTTTTTATAATTGCATCAATCAATGTTGTTTGTAAAATAATGAACACACACGCAATAAGTTTGTAACAAAATAGAAAGTGAAAGTTGTACCCTTTGATATCTATCATGAGAAGTTCTCAGCACTCTTTGATAAATGTGTCAAATAAAATGATGTAGCCATTGAATTATATAACTCCAAGGTTAAACTAACAAAGAGGTAACCTAGTTACATACTTCTATCTTTGTAGACCTTAGTTGTTGCTAATCCGCTCACTGCACATCCAAGAGAATGAATAATCACTTCTTCCAAAATTGCATCACTTGTAAGATCTATAACCACACCATTTTCTCTTATCACCTAATTAATTTGGACCAAATATATCTACTCAGACCAAATACAAATCTTTCTTGACTTGTGTTAGTCAGCAAGGTATACTAATGCTCCCTATTAAGAAATGCACTCTCTCATGCCATCACAAACAATATATCCTCTGTTGCATAATAGGTAGTTATCCTGTGTCCTCAACAAGGATTGTCATATAGACTCCTATTGCATCTAATATATCCCTGATGGTATCATGGATAATTATCTTTCATTTTCCAAAGGGACATTCTATTTTATGGACCCTTGTTGCATCTAGCATAAAACCACAGTCACAAGTGAAGAAAGAAAATGCATATAAATGGACCAAACCTAAGCAAAACGTTGTTATTACATAGAACGTAGATAATGCAAGGTAAAATACCTTAATGCACAATTGTATTAGAATCCAAGAATTTAGATTCTTACCAGAGCAAGAGCAAAGATATTATCTAATAACAATAACAAGAAGAATGGGAAAATCAACTAAAAAGCAATATAGTACTTTCTAAAATTATCAATCCCACAAAAAAATACAAGCCAATCTCTAATCCCAATAAGGAAAAAGAAGAAGAAGATGGAAGGCGATCTACCATCTCTCATATCTCACAATAACACCCGGAGAAAAAAAATAAAATTTGATTAGGACAATTCATAGTTTCTTCTCGATGACTTGCCAACTCTGGATCACCTGAGATACACTTCTGTCACAGGAAGATACGAATTCCCGATATCTAAATGAAGTTGAATTTGTCTGGTCAGTCGAGCATTTTTCGTGTCAGAGCACTCTTCACAGTTCACAAATATCCTTTTTGTATGTTAGAGATCCTCTGGTCCTCTTCAAGCCACATCTGTAACCCGTCAAAGGAGCCGTAATGACCTGAACTGACAACAGATTACCGTACTGGTGCGAACACGAACGGCATTGTACAGATATGGTATGGAGATGTACAGGTTTGGGACCCTGTACTGTAGTTTCTTGCACTAACGAGGAAAACCGATTAATCGACATTAGCGAATGCAAGCAGAAGCGTGAAACCGGATAATCTGTCCTATTGACACTATTAACAGAAGATGAATGGCGAGCACGGCAGTAGAGTGGACCTAGGCAAACACTTATGAATCTCTTGAGTTAATAAATGATTAATCTGAAGAAAACGAGAAAAAGACGCCCACGTACAACAAACATGAAGGATGGGAAGGCCCCCATCGAGCCGTACAAAGGGGAGACAAAAGAGGTATGAGTTTAGTATTCGGGAAAATTATTAACAATCTCACCAAGGAAACTCGCTCTTCGCCGATGTTGTTGGATACATGGCATGTCCATGAAACCAACTAGTGTCCATGAAAATCAGGAAAGATGTAATCTCCGCAAAATCAGTTTTATTATTTTTACCATGACAAGATTCCCTACATACAACACCATGAATGGTTTTGGTTTAGGTGACAATTAAATATGTACTCATATCTCACTGTTCGCACTTTATCTCGCTCATTTCAACGTATACCTCTCTTATTTTAACTTTTACTTCACCGCTGATGATGTATCTCTCACGTTAACCTAGTCCTGTCAATACGATTACATTACGAGTTCATCAAACGATTTACCAACATCCCTTCTACCTAATGGTAAAAATCTAAAGTGATAAATGAATTGTAGAATAGAGACAAAACTATTGTCCTTGTAAATTTGTAAAATTCATACTTGGCAACTAGTTGGATGGCACATCTATAAAGCTTTGATACCTTTTATAGGGCAATGGTGTGTCTTAAGTCATTTAACATTATTAAGTGATTAAAGAGTGTTACAAACAGGTGGTTATGAGTAATCTTTTCTACTTATATTTGAATGAGTAAGTTCTAAATATTATTTTATATATAATCTACTTGTCAAGAAAACTCAAGTCATATAGGTAGAATGGAATTGTAAGAAGTTATCACATGTTATATAAAGCAAAATGGTAATGAGAACTTTCTTTTAGAAATCCATGGACAAAGACTAAGTGGGTTCTTTGCTAACCTGCTCTTATATTTACACCAAAATACAAAAAGATGGTGTCATGACATTTGTAGCACCAAATCTAGTTTGCTCAAACGGTAGAGTGTTAGTCTTTGTAGTCATAGCCATTCTAGTACTTATTCAAGGACTACTTAGTGGTACCCAGATTTTGTGTTAGGGCTACTGATCACACCGTTAAGCTACCTCTTGCATTATCAGACAGGCTGTCAGCGATGCCATTAGGAATAGAATTCTAGGTCGAGTCAAAGGGGTATACCTTCAAAGTGCAGGTCTATAGAGCTCAATTCTTGGATGTTGAGCATTTGAGCTCTTTGCTATGGTTGGTGTAATACTCCGAGGACAAGAGAAGAGAGAAAACACAGATTGCACACTCAAACATTCGATGCCCCAAGGGAGCACCTTCTCTTTATTATATAGACAAAGAGGATCTCCTCCAAGGAAGCTCCACCATAGGATTAGGGACACAGATAGGTGACATGTCAGCAAGCTCCACCCTTGGATTACTTACTTGGATGGGTGACCTGTCTGGTTGGTCAAACAAGCTTTGACCGGAGGGAATCTTTTAGGGAATCTTCCTGTAGGAATCTCAGAATCATGTAAGGTACCGTTGGAAAGCTCTCGACGAGACAAAGCAGGGGGGAGGGAAGGCCAGCCTTTCCTTCATTTGGGGGGGGGGGGGGGGGGGGGGGATCTGCACATTTTCGAGGCCTAATTCATCCGTTTAGGCATCCGAAATTGCCTTCAAAGATTTCAGGCATATTTCGGTTCCTACTCTATTAGTAGAAGTCCCCTTTTGGTGATACCTCTTTCTGATCTGTTTAGTCTATCATGTGTTACATTCTTCCAGATGTTACCAAACCAATTCTCATCTTTAAATCATATGTCTAGCCATTGGTTCTAAGGTTCTCAAGTCTATTTCGGTTTCTGCCCTATTAGTAGAACTACTCTTTTGGTGATACTTCTATCTGATCTATTTTGACCATCATGTATAACATCATTCTAGATGTTACCAAACCAAATTTCACATCTAGATCATATGGCTAACCCTTGGTATTACAGACCTCCCTTCTTTTAAGACGCAACGTCCTCGTTGTGCAATTGTTGCTCAAATGCTTGCACCAACACCGGTGCATGTGCCAAATTGGCAGCGGGTTCCCAGGTTGCTTCATAAAGGGGGTAACCTTTCCATTGTACTAGATATTCCACCTGCGGATGGCGAGTACCACGCATGCGCTTTTGGAGAATCCGCTCCACTTCATATTCCTTTGTGCCATCAATGAGTGTCGGACAAGGTCGAATGTCCTGTGTGGAAGGACCTTGGCTGGATCAGGGAGCATATCTGCGTAGTAGGGAGACATGGAACACTAGATGGATCTTCATGTGTGGTGGTAGCTCAAGGTGATAGGCCACAGCGCCGATGCGACAAAGAATCGAGAAAGGCCCAATAAAATGAGGTCTGAGCTTACGAGATCCAACTAATGTGAGGTTGGTTGTTGATAGCCACACTTGATCCCCAACATTGAACTCCATGTGCCTCCGGTGTGCATCAGCATACTGCTTTTGTCGATTTTGCGCAATCTGTAACCTATGCTTAGCGCTCTCCACACCTTGTTGGATTTTAGAAACAAATGTGTTGACTACATCAACCTTGGTAGTCACTGGACGGATCTTCATCAAGCTAGAAGGTGTGAAGGGATGCTCACCATACATGAGGAAGAACAGAGTGACCTGAGTGGACGCATTCACTGAATTGTTGTAAGCAAATTCCACCAACGGTAATAGGGTGTCCTACCTCTCTTGCTCTTCTAAGGTGAAGCCGCGTAACATGTCTTCAATCATGCAATTTGCCAGCTTTGTTTGGCCATCTATTTGTGGGTGGTAAGTTGTGGACATAGCCAACTTGGTTTTGAAGAAACCAAAGAGTGTTTGCCAAAACAAACTGGTGAATTGGGTACCTCTATCGGTGATGAGTACTCTAGACAAGCCATGGTGAGCAAAGACTGCATCTAAGTATAGTTGAGCTAGTTGTGGAGCGGTCACCTCCTTGGTGGTAGGGCTTACATGAATCATTTTGCTGAGCCGGTCCACAAAGACCACAATGGAGTCAAACCCTGAGGTGGTCTTGGGTAATTCACAGATGAGATCCATACTCACTTGTTCCCAACGTTGGGTAGGAGTGGGGAGAGGTTGAAGGAGCCCTACAGGAGCTTGATTAGAAGCTTTGTTCTGTTGACAAAGTAGGCAGCTACACACATAGTCCATCACGTTGTTGCTCATCTTGGGCCAATAGTAATGGCGCTTGACTGCATCCAAGGTCTTGTCCACTCCGGCATGAGCTGCAATGGCTGAATCATGACATTTCGCTAGAACGGTGGTGCGTAATTCTGGGACATTTGGGATCCATAATCTGCCATCGCAAAAGGTGAGTCCTTGGGTGCTGGTGACGCCTTTGGACGATTGTGCTTCAACAATCTATGGATCAGTTTTTGTAGTAGCTAGAATCTCTTGCCAGAATTCAGGGTTAATCTTAACCTCTGCCACCAAGTTGTTGGCCATTGGCATGCGGGTGAATGCATCTGCAAGTTGCTTCTTACCTTCCACGTAGGTGATTGTCATGTTGAAGCGTTGTTGCCACTCTGCCCACCGAATTTGGCGACGAGATAGATCCTTTTGCGTCTTGAGGTAGACTAGAGGTTTGTAGTCTGTCTCTACTACAAATGCCTTCTCGCCCAGGTAGTGCTTCCAATGCTTGGTTGCTAGAACGATGGCCAGCTCTTCTTGTTCTATGGTGTGGCAATTGCGCTTTGCCGGTAACAACTTTCGAGAGAAATATGCAATTGGATGCCATCCGTCATGCCACTCTTGTTGTAGGACTGCTCCTATGGCTACGCCTGATGCATCTATAGCCAACTTGATTAGACGTTTTGGGTCATACCACTTCAAGATTGGTGCATGTAGCAAGGTGGCCTTCAATTCTTGAAAGGCCAACTCTTGTGCAGTTCCCCATGTCCACTTCTTCCCCTTGCCAAGTAGTGCCGTTAAAGGTTGTGCAACCTTGGAGAAGTCCTTGACAAATCTATGATAGAATCCCGTCAACCCCAAGAAGCTCTTAAGTTGAGTCTGATCTTCTGGGGCACTCCATTTTTGAATGATCTCTATTTTATCTGTCAATACTTGAATGCCCTCTGCACTTACTCTATGCCCTAAGTAGTCTACTTCAGACTTGCCAAACTCACACTTTGAGATTTTGGCATACAATTGATTTTGTCTTAGAATCTAGAGGACCTCTCATAGATGTTGTTTGTGTTCTATCATCGTGCTACTATATACTAAGATATCATCCAAGAAGACGATAACAGACTTATCCAAGTATGGACGAAATATGTCATTCATTAGACTCATGAAAGTGGCAAGCGCATTGGTGAGGCCAAAAGGCATCACAAGATACTCAAAGTGGCCATACCTGGTTCAAAAGGTAGTTTTGTACACATCCTCCTCTGCAATTTGGATTTGATTGTAACCGCTCCGCAAGTCCAGTTTGGTGAAGTATCTCGCTCCATGGAGTTGATCAAACAAGTCATCCATGCGAGGTAAGGGGTATTTTTTCTTCACTATTTGCTGATTGAGACCCCGATAGTCAATGCACATGCGTATTGTACCATCCTTCTTCTTCACAAACAAGACAAGGGCCCCATATACGCTAGGTTGGATGAACCCTTTCTGTAGCATCTCCTCAATTTGAGTCTTACACTCCTCCAACTCATGAGGTGATACGCTAGGTTGGATGAACCCTTTCTGTAGCATCTCCTCAATTTGAGTCTTACACTCCTCCAACTCATGAGGTGATAGGCAATATGGGGCCTTACAAGGAGGTGTCTTCCTCGGGAGTGTCTCTATTTTGTGATCTACTCGCCTTTTAGGTGGTAATCCTGAGGGTAGATCATCGGGAAAGACATCTTGAAACTCATCCACCACATCCTTCAATTTCTCTGGAATTTGTCCAGCGAGTTGTGCACTCTGGACTTCTCTTATTAGACCCATAAAACATCTATCGGTCTTACAAACAGTTGTTGTCCCTACGACATATAGAGGCAGTTTCTGCCTGTGTGATTTTTCTTTAACCCCAATGATTGACCATTGGTGGGTTCTCACTACTTTCTTCCTCCAATCTACCATTGGGTTGTACTACTCCATCCATGGCATGCCTAAAATTGCATCATAACGGGCTAACTGTATCACTCGCCACTCAATTGCTTCCTGATATTCCTGTTGTTCTCCTTGAGTCCCTTCTCCTCGTGGGACTCCATCTCTTCGTTCTTCTACCCGTCTCCGCTCTCCTTGAAGTGGTCGTGCTCCTCGATCCCGGAATCAAAGGTTGCCCAATTCCATTGGTACTGGTCCACCCATGTGTGGCATTTCTGCGCAATAATGTTGAGGTGGAACTACTCCTTCACCTCCACCTAATGCTCCTGCTATTCTCTGCGCACAAGCAATGGCTTCAAATACAGTGTGAGGGTTTTGCACCATGACTTCTTGGCGAATCCGCTCTTTCAACCCTCGTTTGAAATTGTGGAGAGCCTCTGCTTGATTCATGTCGGTAATTGCGACTTGTAGATCCAAAAACGCCTCCACATACTCTTGTACGCTATTCTTCTGTCTCAAACCCCATAGTCGGGTTCGAGCCATCTGCACAGAATCCACCGATTGGAAATTCTTCAGCAATCCTTCTTGCATTGCTGTCCATGTGACCTCCCTTCTCTCTGCCAGCATGGATCGTTCCCAAGCATCATACCATGTGAGGGCTTTATCCGTCAAGTACCCACATGCAAACACGCCTGTAGCATGCTCAGTGAACTTTGTTGAGAACAATCGGAAATATCGATTCATTCTCGAGATCCAATTTTCCACTACTCCCATCGTACGCTGCCCCTTGTAAGGCTCAATGTTGCAGGTCTTCTTCATCCGGAGTAGCAATGTGGCTTCACCGTTGATAGGGTTCGTAGGCACGGGTGCCTCTCCAAGCACTTCTGTCGTAGGTACAAGGTTTTGAGGTGGCTCTTCTTCTTGTATTGCTTGATCGTTCCTCAGGATCTGCACTTGACTTTGTAATGTCTCCATGGTCATCTTAATCTCTTGAAATTAATTCAACATCCCTTGCATTCCTTGCACCAGCTCTTGCAACTGCGGATCCATGGTTCCTGCAACATCCAATTGCTAACGTCTACTTCAATACAGAGTCAATATAATCACTCTGGAAGGTGCACGAACTATCAGAACTACCATTGGGACCTCAGAAGCTATCACTCGTTGATAATACTCCTCACCAAAATTCCTAACCACAAAATCTCTAAACATCACTTTCGGCCTGACTACATAACAGATTTCTACTTGAGTGTTGAAAGGGAGAGGATTTGGGACATTCATATCCATTTTATCATAATAGAATGTAGACCGTCAAATCCCACTCTCTGTCATATATCACCACAGGTAGAATCATCGGGTTTGGTGAGTTCATCACTCTGTCCATGAATTCCGCACCAAAGTGATAAACTAGCAATAACCTCATCTGCTCACGTTAGATGTACATAACCTTGATGTGGAATGGGTTTGAGAATGGAAAGCTAGGTGCGGGAAATTGTCCTCCCGGTGGATCCATCCCATCCGCTCTCTAAAGTCCTTCCTAAGTCTAGCAATTACTCTATGTTCTCCACCTCACATTACTTAGTTTCAGTAGTTTGTGCTATTCCAAGAGGGGTGATCCACTCTCTTCTACTAGAACACTCGCTCTGATACCATTGTAATACTCCAAGGACAAGAGAAGAGAGAAAACATAGATTGCACACTCAAACATTCGATGCCCCAAGGGAGCACCTTCTCTTTATTATATAGACAAAGAGGATCTCATCCAAGGAAGCTCCACCATAGGATTAGGGACACAGATAGGTGACATGTCAGCAAGCTCCACCCTTGGATTACTTACTTGGATGGGTGACCTGTCTGGTCCAGGTCCTATCCGGTTGGTCAAACAAGCTTTGACCGGAGGGAACCTTTTAGGGAATCTTCTTGTAGGAATCTCAGAATCACGTGAGTAAGGTACCATTGGAAAGCTCTCAATGAGACAAAGCAGGGGGGAGGGAAGGCCAGCCTTTCCTTCGTTGGGGGGGGGAATCTGCACATTTTCGAGGCCTAATTCATCTGTTTAGGCCTCCAAAATTGCCTTCAAAGATTTCAAGCATATTTTGGTTCCTACTCTATTAGTAGAAGTCCCCTTTTGGTGATACCTCTTTCTGATCTATTTAGTCCATCATGTGTAACATCCTTCCATATGTTACCAGACCAATTCTCACCTTTAAATCATATGTCTAGCTATTGGTTCTAAGGTTCTCAAGTCTATTTTGGTTTCTGCACTATTAGTAGAAGTACTCTTTTGGTGATACTTCTATCTGATCTATTTTGACCATCATGTATAACATCATTCTAGATATTAAGAAACCAAATTTCACATCTAGATCATATGGCTAACCCTTGGTATTACACGAAGTCTGAAGTAGCATAAGTAGGAGTACAAGTGTCTTTGAGTGAGTTACCTAAGACAGTAGAAAGGAATGGGTTAGCAGATAATGATGTAGATAGAGTAGATAGAAGTGCAATTGTAGTTTGTAGTGAAGAAATAGTAGAAATAGAAGAGCTAGGAGTGGAATTAGGTAGACCGGAAGAAGGAGAAATACTTGAAGGAACATCCTATTCAGAAGCCAAAGTCAAGGTTGACATTGGATCAGACTAGTAATAGATTTGAGATTTGAAGAGGCAAATATGAAGAGATGCATTGTCATTTTGGATCTACAGGTTGGTAAAGTTGTTGTAGAACGGTATTTTGTTAATAATTGTCAAGTGCTCTGCCTATTTAAAGGAGTCATTTGCAGTCATATGTTGTTTAGAATTCATATTCCTAAGAATAGATAAAGCAAAGTGTTTATTTTAGTGCTCGTTGCTTAATTCCTAGTATCAATTTTATGTTTCTATGTTTGTGAGTGTGTGGAGAATTTTGAAGTGCAAGTTAGTGTGCTTGTTGGATGTTGGATTCCACAGCCATGATCTACATTCTATGTGTTTGATCTTGAGTGAAGTGCAATCTGAGCAATGCCTTGACAGATTTGAGAGGAATAGTAGTGTTGGTAGTATTCTACATTTGTGAGTGTAGCATTGAGTTGATGTGAAGCAATTTTGATTGATGAAGTTGTGCCTTCAATGGAAGGGTAGAACACATTTCTGAGGCAAAGTTGTTTTGCAATGAAGTAGCCATTTTCAAGATGGATTGAATCATCACAATCAAGATTGTTTGGAAAGATTTGAAAGATTTGTGATTATGGGTGACAAATGTTGTGACAAGATTGAGAATCAGTGCTTGTTACTCTCTTTTGGGTATAGTTTCTACCTAAGAGATTAAAGAAGAACTCAAGAAGAAATAATTTGGTAACTTTTCTTTGTATTTGAAAATTTTTGACTTGTATCTCTACAGGAATGAACTTTACTTACCTGATTACCGCAAAAGTGTTATTTGCCAGGTTGTCATAGAGAGCTCACTTGGAGAGAACATTAAAGGAGGAGAGAGGTAACTTATATTAGAGAACTTGGACCAATTTTTATACCCTATAATTCATTATGATACTTTTAGGTGATTTGATACATCTTATACACATGAGAGGATGTGGAGAGATTGTGTGAAATGTATTGCAGATTTTGGAGATCATGGTGATTTTAGGTAAAACCTCAAATTTAATGTTTGAATTTGAAATTTTTGGAGAGAATAGCATGGGTTATCTTTTATTTGGGACACTTGATTGCAAGGGCTGCTATATCCACTAAGCTAGAAGTTTTGGAAGGTGGTAGGGTAAATTGTTTCTCCAAACTACAAGCTCTTCGGAAGTTTATACAAAGTTTACCATTTTTCTATTTTGTGACAGATTGCATTGGATTTGAAACTTCCCAAGAAAATTTAGTGCACAATATTTTACCTTTTAGCCCAAAACTTTAGGAGAGATCATTCTATACATAGAGTTATGAATTTCTAAAGTGAAGCAGGGTGGTTTTTAGACCAAATCTAAAAGATGTGTGCTGAATATAAAGGTGTCTAGGCCAAATTGATCAATAAAAAGGCCTGAAATGTTGCCAAGGAAGACACCTTGGGGTGTTGATCAAGTGTACAAATTTTCAAAGGAGTGAGAGTAACAATTTGAGAAAGTTAATTGACATTGTGAGGAGAGGTCATTTCAAGAAAGTTAAATTCTCATGAATGAGGAGTGTAGGTTCAACCAAAAGCATGTTTATATAGTTAGACTCATCTTGGGAGCATGGAGTGCCATCAAGAGCAGAAATTGAGGCTATGGAAGGTTGCTCAAGGGATTAAAGTGATAGTAGTGGTTGATTTGAAGAAATAAGAGTTTAGAGTAGGATTTGAAGAGAGTGTTGAGAGGATTTAAAGACCTTCACTATTTGGAGGAAAGAATGATTCAAAGTGCTTCTTATGTGGAGAAAAGAGACACAAGGCAAGTACATATATGTTGAGTTTTGAGAGCAAGAGATTGAGAGAAAGGAGAGGCTTCCATGACTTGGGATTGCATGTTGGACCTTCTTCACCAAGATTGGAAAGGAGGAGATCTAGGACCAAGGAGTTGTGTGAGGTTTGTGGAGTAAAAGGACTTCCAAAGAGTCATGAGTGTAGAGGAGAAGTAACATTGTTGGAGACCTTGGTGAAGGATCTTGGAGAGAGAGTCATATTACCACTATGGAGACACTACTACCTTTGTCATAAAATTTTCAAGATTAGTGATGGAGATAATCTTTAAGGGGGGGCGGAAACTGCATATTTTCAAGGCCTAATTCATCCGTTTAAGCCTCTAAAATTGCCTCTGAAGTTTTCAAGCCTATTTGGTTTCTGCCCTATTAGTAGAAGTGCTCTTTTGGTGATACCTCTACCTGATCTACTTTTTCCATTATGTGTATCATCCTTCCAGATGTCACCAACCCAAATTCTACCTATAGATCATATGTCTAGTTATTGATTCTAAAGTCTTCAAGCATGTTTTGATATTTGGCCTATTAATAGAAATACTCTTTTGGTGATACTTCTGTCTGATCTACTTAGTCCATCATGGGTAACATCCTCCTAGATGTTACCAAACCAAATTTCATCTCTAGATCATATGTCTAGCTATTGGTACTACAAACCTCCCTCCTTTTAAGACACAAGGTCTTGGTTGCAAAGCTACTGCTCAAAAGATTTCACTAACACTGATGCGTGGGTCAAGTAAGCTGTTGGGTCCCATGTTGCCTCATACAATGGGTAACCTTTCCATTGTATGAGATATTCCACACGTGGGTGGTGAGTACCATGGATGTGTTTTTGGAGAATACGTTCAACTTCGTATTCCTCCATGTCACCAATGAATGTCTTGAATGGAGGGATAGTGACCTGGTTGGGGTGCATATCTACATAGTAGGGAGACATGGAACACTAGATGGATCTTCATGGTAGTGGGAGCTTGAGGTGATAGGCCACAACACCAATTTGACAAAGAATGAGAAAAGACCCAATAAAATGAAGTCTGAGCTTGCAAAGGCCAACCAATGTGAGGTTGGTTGTTGACAACCAAACTTGATCTCCCACCTGGAACTCCATGTGCCTATGGTGTGCATTGGCATACTTCTTCTATTGATTTTTGGCAATTTACAACCTATTTTTGGCATTCTCCATGCCTTGTTGGATTCTCAAAACAAAAGAGTTGACAGTATCAACCTTGGTAGTCATCAAATGGATCTTCATCAAAATCAAAGGTGTGAAAGGATGCTTGCCATACATGAGGAAGAATGGTGTGACTTGGGTGGAGGTATTTACTAAATTGTTGTAGGCAAATTCTACCAATGGAAGTAAAGTGTCCCACCTCTCTTGCTCATCTAAGGTGAAGCCCTGAAGCATATATTCAATAGTGCAATTAGCCCGCTCTATTTGGCTATCAGTCTATGGATGGTAAGCCATGGACATGGCCAATTTGGTTTTGAAGAAACCAAAGAGTGTTATCTAAATAGATTAGTAAATTGAGTGCCTCTATCAATGATGATGTAAAAGACCAAAACCGAGGAGAGAAATAGGAGAATGGAAGCTCACATTGGGACACTTGAATGAGGGAAAACTCCAAATGCCTAGCATGAGCTTCGGCCTTGGTATTTATAGGTAGCATACAAGACCCTTGAAGCTTCTCAAGAAGTTTCCTTGAGCCGCTTTCTTGGAGTGCAAGCCAAGTTAACTAGGAAGCTTCTCAAGAAGCTTCCTTCTAGAAGCCGCCTACTTGGCGTGCAAGCTAAGCTAGTTAGAAGCTTCTAGAAGCTTCCTTCTAGAAGCTACCTGCTTAGGGCGCAAGTTACTAGTTGGGAAGCTTCCTAAGAAGCTTCTTAGATGCTTCTAGAATATTCTAGGCTATTTTGTCTTATTCTCTACTTCGTAAGCCCGACTAACTTTGTCACTAAACTCCATATTGTTACATATTCCCCCGCCGCTAGTTGGTGACGTCCTCGTCGCCAGTGAAGCTTCGAATTCCTTGATGGCCATCTGTGCATTCTGGAGGTGAGAAAGGGGTTCCCATGTAGCATCATGAAGGGGATACCCTTTCCAAAGGACCTTGTACTCCGTATGTTGGTGACGGCCTCGTTGAATATGGCGACGCGCAAGGATACGGTCAACTTCGTACTCCTCATGATCATTGATAGGGACAGGAAGAGGGGGAGGTTGGACTCGAGAGGAAAAGGAAGAAGGGTTAGGAACAAAGGGTTTCAACTTGGAAATATGAAAGACAGGATGGATACGCATGTGACAAGGTAAGGCAAGACGATAAGCAACAGGAGAGATAATGTGGGTGATATCAAAGGGTCCTATCCAATTAGGAGCAAGTTTACGAACTTGGGTATCAAGTGGGAGAGGGAGGTTACTAGAGGATAGCATGACTTTATCACCAACTTCAAAGCTGAGATCACGATGATGATGGTCTGCATATTGTTTTTGGCGATTCTGAGCAACAAGGAGGTAAGATTTGGCTTGTTGGAGAGATTGGGATATAGTGGTCAAGAATGTAGAAGTATGAGGAACCTGAGAGGGAGGGGGAGCAAGAAGAGAATCTGGAACAAGCGGATCTTGGCCAAAATTGAGAAAGAAGGGAGAAAATCCAGTGCTTGCCTGTTTGGAATTGTTGTAGGCAAATTCTGCAGCTGCAAGACATTCATCCCAGTTGGTATGGTGGACATTGACAAAGGCCCGCAACATATCCTCCAATGTACGATTGGCGCGTTCGGTTTGTCCATCAGTTTGAGGATGATAGGCCGTGGACAAAGCAAGCTTGGTGCCGAGTATCTGGAAGAGTGCTTGCCAAAACTTCCCGGTAAATTGAGGATCACGGTCGGAGATGAGTACACGTGGCATCCCATGATGCTTGAAGACATTGTTGAAGTAGATTTGCGCTAAGGTTGGAGCATCCACGGTATCACAGGTTGGTGCCAAGTGGATTTGCTTACTAAGCTTATCCACAAACACCACAATTGCGGTGTGTCCTTGTTTTGTCTTTGGCAAGGATGTGATGAGATCCAAGCTCACATGCTCCCAACGAGCGGATGGAATGGCGAGTGGTTGAAGGAGTCCACTCGGCTTCTGGTTGCTGGCCTTGTTCCGTTGGCAACTCTCACATGATCGGACAAAGTCTCGAACATCTCGTGTCATGTTGGGCCACCACCATTGGCGTTGGAGGGTGCCCAAGGTCTTGTCCACTCCCATGTGACCAGCTATTGGTAAATCATGGGCTTCTTGAAGGCGCACAAGTCGAAGATCACCTTTGGTTGGAACATAGATCTGGTCTGCATGGAATAAAAGGCCTTCCTTGAAGGAGAAGGTGTTGTACTCCTTGTCGCGTGCTGTTAGACGACCGTGTACCATTTGGAAGAAGGGATCTTGCTGTAGGGCTAACCAAAACTCGTTATGAATCTTGGGATCAATTGACACCGTCGTAATTGCTGCCGCGATGAGAGGAAGAGACTTCAAATCAGGTCGTCGTGATAGAGCATCAGGGATGACATGGAACCGACCTAGTTTGTACTCAAGTTTGATGTCGAACAATTGGAGTTGCTCTTCCCATCGATGATGTCGACTCTTCATGTGCTCTAGGTGTAAGGTCTGCAACAATGGCTTGTGATCAGTTCGCATGATCACTTGTTTCCCCAAGAGATAATGCCTCCATACCTTGGTGGCATATACCATTGCAAGTTGTTCCCGATCTCGAGCAGAGTAATTTCTTTCAGCTGTATTTAGTCGGCGAGACACAAAGGCAATAGGATGTAGTCCATCTGGAAATTCTTGTTGCAACACAGCTCCAATTGCAAAGTTAGAAGCATCAAAATCAACCACACAAGGTAGTTGAGGATCATATGGTTGAAGAATGGGTCTTGAAGACACCATATGCTTTAACTTCTGGAATGCTTCTTCATGCTTGGTGGTCCATTGGAAGCTCAAGTTCTTTCCCAAGAGGTCAGTCAATGGTGCAGCCACGTGAGCATCATAGTGGATGAACCGTCGGTAAAAACTGGCCAATCCGTTGAACGCTCGTACTTTGGTAGCATCCTTCGGGGTAGGCCAATCAGTAATGGCCTTGATCTTCTCTTCTTCCATCTTGATCCCCTCTGATGAGATCTTATAACCCAAGAAGGTAACCTCCTTTTGCCAAAAAGCGCACTTTGACTTCTTGTAGTAAAATTTCCACTATCGTAGTCGTCTTAGGACTTCTCGCACATGATTCATGTGTTCTGCCTCTGTCCTACTATAGATTAAGATATCATCTAAGAACACTACCACAGACTGATCCAATAGCCCCTCCAACACCCGATGCATCTGATCTATGAAGACTGCTGGAGCATTAGTGAGTCCGAAAGGTAGAACTCTCCACTCAAAATGTCCATACCTTGTACGAAAGGCAGTCTTTTTCACGTCCTCTCCTTCAATAGGCATTTGCCAACAGCCGCTACGAAGATCTAGCTTGGAAAAGTATCGTGCTCCACTTAATTGATCAAGCAAGTCATCGATCCAAGGCAACGGATATGCGTTCTTCACGGTTTGCTTATTGAGCCCACGGTAATCAATACAGAAACGAAGTCCTCCATCCTTCTTTGGAACAAATAGTACCGGTGCTCCCCAAGGAGAGGTACTATGTCGTATGAAATCCTTCTCCAACAACTCTGTAAGTGTTGTTCGCAACTCCTCCAACTCCTTTGGTGAGAGCCGATAGATTGGTCTACTCACTGGAGTACTCCCTGGCAATAACTCGATCTTGAAGGGCATACCTCGATCAGAGGGTAATCCCTTTGGCAGATCATCCGGAAACACATTTGAAAACTCTTGAACTATCCGATCAATCGTCGCTTGATGCGGCACTTGGCCCTCCTTAGATTGTTCTTGTGCAATCGGCTTGATCCACACTGCGAATACAGACTTATCTTCCTCTAAAGCTTGCTCTATGGCTGCTTCATTAACAAACTTCGCTTCTAGGGACTCATCTCTCTTCCGAGCTTGCTCCATGGTTGCCTTCCTGGCAAACTTCCCATCTTGGGACTCATCTCCCTTCCAGATTCGCTCTATGGCTACCTTCTCGACAAACTTCCCATCTTGAGACTGACTATTCTTAGGTGTCTTACTCAGAGGTGCCAGACAACCTAATCAGAAATTCCTACCTTGGTGTTGTACTTGAATTTGGTGTCGGGTCCAATCAAATTGAACCTTATGACATTCAAGCCAAGGTAGACCCAGAATGATATCATAGTGTAGAGGTGCCACTACAAACCTCATACACTCTAAATACTCCTTCCCAATCTTGAAGGTAACAGGATGCAAGGTGCGGAATGCAGAACCCTTTCTACCATCCGCCATCATCAAACTACTTCCAGTCACTGGCTTGATAGGAATACCCAATTCCTTTGCTACTTGCATAGACATGCAATTCTCTGAACTTCCAGAATCAACCAAAATTCTACAACCCCGATTAGATATCATACCTTGCAAGTGAAGCAAACTTGCATAGGTTGAGCCTTCAATCCCATTGGAACTAATCAAGCTCCCAATAGGCGGCTCAAAATCTCCTACTGGGATTCCTCGTTTCCCTGATCATTCCGCTCCACAACCTCCACTTGGGCAACTTGTCAAGGTCGTCCATTCTTGAGTGGACATTCAGCAATGCGATGCCCCAATTGGCAATAATAAAAACAACCTCCATTTTGTCGTAATCTTTCTCTATCTGCTGTGCCAAGTGGTCTTCGTTGGATAGCATCAATCTCCATTGGTACCGGTTCTTCCACTCGTGGTACTGGTGGGTTTTGTGTAGGTCAAGGTCAAGACCAAGTTGTCGCAACTAAGGAATCAAAACGCTCAGCCAATTGCATGGCTTGTTCTACATTCTGTGGCTCTCGCATGGTCACCTCCAATCTGGTTCGTGACTTCAATCCTCGCACAAATCGATCTAGAACTTCACCTTCTTGGATATTTGGAATTTGCATGATGATATTCTGAAATTGTGTGATGTAGCTTCTCACTGAGCCAATCTGCCTCAACTCCGCCAATTTATCTCGTGCAGCTCGGGTGGCATTTATAGTCTGAAATCGACCAAGTATTGCATCCTTGAATTCTGCCCATGTAAAAATTGGTGTAACAATTTGTCGTTCAGCTCTTTCTACTCGGAATCGCCACCAAAGTTTTGCCACTCCATCTAATTGGCTAGAAGCCAAGAGAATTTGTTTCCGCTCATCTTGAAGATTGGTGGCTTCAAAGTAACATTCACAGTCAAACACAAAATTCTCCACTGTTCCTGGAAGATTCTTGCCTTCAAACACCTTGGGTTTCGGAAATCGAATGCGATCTTCTCCATCTCGAACTGACGCTCTGTCTATCTGTTCTCGTCGTTGCTGGTCTCGTTCATCCAACAATCGAGTAGGATGCTCGATTTGTTGTTGCATTGCAAGGATAACATCCGGTATTGCTGCCATCGCTACTACTCTATTCCACTACCTACAATTTATCTAGTTGATTAACACGTAGATACAACACATCCACCGTTCTCCATAAGTTACAACTGGAAGTATCAAGGGTTCCTCTGACACGGTGATCATATGTAGAAAATCCTGCCCAAAGCGTGAGGTGATGAATTGTGTGAAACGATGCTTTGGTAATATCTGGACACGAAAGTCTCAATGGTTTGGCGGAAGTGGATTTGGTGGTCCATAAATTCCCTCCATCCCATTCCTGCTCTGATACCAATGTAAAAGACCAAAACCGAGGAGAGAAATAGGAGAATGGAAGCTCACATTGGGACACTTGAATGAGGGAAAACTCTGAATGCCTAGCATGAGCTTCGGCCTTGGTATTTATAGGTAGCATACAAGACCCTTGAAGCTTCTCAAGAAGTTTCCTTGAGCCACTTTCTTGGAGTGCAAGCCAAGTTAACTAGGAAGCTTCTCAAGAAGCTTCCTTCTAGAAGCCGCCTACTTAGCATGCAAGCTAAGCTAGTTAGAAGCTTCTAGAAGCTTCCTTCTAGAAGCTACCTGCTTAGGGCGCAAGTTACTAGTTGGGAAGCTTCCTAAGAAGCTTCTTAGATGCTTCTAGAATATTCTAGGCTATTTTGTCTTATTCTCTACTTCGTAAGCCCAACTAACTTTGTCACTAAACTCCATATTGTTACAGATGAGCACTCAAGACATGCAATGGTGAGAGAAGACTACATCTAAGTACAACTAAGCTAGTTGTGGAGCCGTCACATCCTTGGTAGTAGGACATACATGAATCATTTTGCTGAGTATGCCAACAAATACTACAATGGAGTCAAACCATGAGGTGGTCTTGGGTAATTCATAGACTAGATCCATACTCACTTGTTCCCAATGATGCATAGGAGTAGAGAGAGGTTTTAGGAGTCCTACAAGAGCTTGATTAGAGGCTTTGTTTTGTTGAGGAAGTAGGTAGCTCCAAATATATTCCATCATATCATTGCACATCTTGAGCCAATAGTAATGGCATTGGACTATATCCAAGGTCTTGTCCACTCCAACATGACCTGCAATAGTGAAATCATGATATTTTGCTAAGATGGTGGTGCATAATTTTGGGGCATTTGGGATCCATAATTTACCATCACAAAAAGTGAGTCCTTGGTTTTTGGTGATGCCTTTGATGATTGAGCTCCTACAATCTATGGATCTATGTTTTTAGCAGCTAGAATCTTTGGTCAAAATTCAAGGTTCATCTTGACTTCTACTACTAAATTGTTTACCATCGGCATTTGGGTGAATGCAATTGCATGTTGCTTCTTGCTTTCCATGTAGGTGATTTTCATGTTGAATTATTGTCACCACTTTGCCTACCAAATCAGGCAATGAGATAGATCTTTCTGTGTCTCAAGGTAGAAGAGGTTTGTGGTTTGTCTCCACTACAAATGCCTTCTCGCCAAGATAGTGCTTCCAATGCTTGGTTGCAAGGACAATGGCTAGCTCTTCTTACTCTATGGTGTGATAATTGCATTTTTCCAATAATAAATTTTGAGGGAAGTATGCAATTGGATACCACCCATCATGCCACTCTTATTGTATGATTGCCCCTATTGCTAAGCTTGATGCAATGATAGCCTGTTTGATTGGACATTTTGGGTCATACCATTTCAAGATTGGTGCATGTAACAAGGCATCTTTCAATTCTTGAAAGGCCAGCTTTTGTGTGGTTTCCTATGTCCACTTCTTCCCCTTGCCAAGTAGTGATGTTAAAGGTTGTGCTACCTTGGAGAAATCCTTGATAAACCACCAATAGAACCCCGTCAACCCCAAGAAGCTCTTGAGTTGAGTTTGATCTTTTGGAGTGCTCCACTTTTGAATGACCTTTATTTTATTTTTTTATACTTAGATACCCTCTGCATTTACTCTATTACCCAAGTAGTCTACTTCAAACTTGCCAAACTTGCACTTTGAGATCTTGGCGTACAAGTGATTTTGTCTTAGAATCTAGAGGACTTCTTGTAGATGTTATTTGTGTTCCGACATTATCCTACTATATACTAAGATGTCATCTAGGAAGACAATAATTGACTTATGGCCAAAATATGTCATTCACCAGACTCATGAAAGTGGCAAGTGCATTGGTGGAGACCGAATGGCATCACAAGGTACTCAAAGTAGCAATACCTAGTTCACAAGGTAGTTTTATATATGTCTTCCTTTGCAATCCAAATTTGATTTTAACCGCTTTACAAGTCCAATTTGGTGAAGTGTTTTGCTCTGCTTTGTTGAGTTGATCAAATAGGTCATCCATGCAGGGTAACTAGTGTTTGTCCTTCACTATTTGTTGATTGAGGCCTTGATAGACAATGCACATGTGCATTGTATCGTCCTTCTTCTCCACAAATAAGATAGGAGCCCCGTATGGTGATATGTTGGGTTGGATAAAACCCTTTTTGCAGCATATCCTCAATTTGAGCCTTACACTCCTCCAACTCCTGAGGTGATAGATGATATGGGGCCTTACAAGGAGTTGTCTTCCCCGAAAGTATCTCTCAAGTTTATGATCTACTCTCCTTTTTGGTGGTAATCCTAAGGGTAGATCATCTAGGAAGACATCTTGAAACTCAGTTACCACATCCTTCAATTTCTCAGGAATTTTTTCATTGAGTTTTGCACTCTAGACTTTTCTTATTAGACCCATGAAACATCTATGTGTCTTACAAATAGCTATTCTTCCTATGATAATTTCTTCCTATGTGCTTTTTCTCTAACCCCAATGATCATCCATTGGTGGGTGCTCACTACTTTCTTCCTCCAATCTACCATAAGGTTGTATTGCTCCATCCAAGGTATGCCCAAGATTGCATCATAACAAGCTAATTGTATCACTCACCACTCAATTGCTTCTTGATATTCTCCTACAAAGAGTGTCACCTTTCTAGATAATGACTCAATCTTCTCTGTTTGCCCATTAGGTAACTCTACTTCTTTGCTCTCATCTTTCTTTAGATCTATCCCTAATCTTATTGCAATAGAGCAAGATAAGAAATTCTTTGTTGCTCCAAGATCTATCAATACTCTCACCTGATTGCCTTCTAGGACCCCATTCACAACAATCAATTGTGAATTTGCCTTTCTATATCTTTGCGCACTCATATTCTTCCTCCCCTCGCTTCTCAACTTCCCTATTTAGCCAATAAGACTGCAAGGTACCGTTACTAGTAATCTTCATTTTTTGAGGTGATTTTTGCATCCTCTTCTTTAGTACATTGCATGTTGTTCAAAGATCACCTATATGGAGTCCAAGGGCCTTTAGGGAGACAAGCACAACAATTGATGGATATGTGCCCAATACGGCCACAATTGTAGCAATAACATTTTTCTCCTTGAGTTCCTTCTCCTCATGGGACTCCATCTCTCTGTTCTTCCACTCATCCCCTCTCTCCTTGAAGTGGTTGTACTCCTCTATCTCAAAACCAAAGGTTGCCCAATTCTGTAGGTGTTGGTCCACCAACGTGTGGCATTTTTGCCATATAATGTTGAGATAGAACTACTCCTTCACCTCCTCCAAGTGCCCTTGATATTCTTTGAGCACAAGCAATGACTTCAAATACAATATAAGGATTTTGTACCATGACTTCTTGGTGAATTTGGTCCTTCAACCCTTGTTTGAAATTGTCTAGAGCCTTTGTTGGACTCATGTTTGTTATTCTTACTTGTAGATCCAAAAATGCTTCCACATACTCTTGTACGCTATTCTTTTATTTCAATCTCCATAGTTGGATTTGGGCCATTTGCACAAAATCAACAAATTAGAAATTCTTCAAAAGTCCTTTTTGCATTGTTGTTTATGTGACCTCCTTTCTTTCTACCAACATTGATCATTCCAAGCATTGTACCATGTGAGGGCTTTATCAATCAAGTACCCACATGTAGACATGCCTATGGTATGCTCAATGATCTTTGCCAAGAAAAATCAGAAGTATCAATTCATTCTCGATGTCCAATTCTCCACTACTCCCATAGTACATTGCCCCTTATAAGGCTCAATATTGCAGGTCTTCTTCATCCGTAGTAACAATGTGGCTTCATCATTGGCAGAGTTTGATGTCCTAAGCACGGATGCCTCTCCAAGTACTTCAATCATAGGTATTGGGCTTTGAGAGGATTCTCCTTCTTGAATTTTTTGATCATTCTTGAAGGTTTGTACTTGATTTTGTAATGCCTCTATGGTCATCTTGATCTTTTGAAACTTGTTCAACATCCCTTGCCTTCCTTGCATCAATTCCTACAACTACAGATCCATGGTTCCTGCAAACGCTCACTCGCTCCTTCTTATGTCAATAGAGAGTTATTATGATCACTAAAGAGGGTGCAAAAGCTATTGGGACTACCATTGGGATTTTGAAAGATATCACTCTTTGATAATATTCCTCACCAAAATTCCTGACAATGAAATCCCTAAACATCACTTTTGGTCTAACTTTGTAACTAATTTCTACTTGTGTGTTGAAAGGGAGAGGATTTGAGACATTTAGATCCATCAATACAAAAGGTAGATTGTTTCATCCCACTCTATCATAAATCACTACAGGTAGAATCACCGGGTTTGGTGAGTTTATCATTATGTCCATGAACTCTGCTTCAAAACAATAAATGAGATAAACTCTCACTTGTTCTCAATGGATGTACATGATCTTGATGTGAAATGGATTCAAGAATGGAAACCAGGTGCAAGAAAATGTCCTTCAGGAGCCTCCATCCCATCCTCTCTCTAAAACTCTCCTAACCTATCAATTGCTTTGCGATTTTCCTCCCCAAAATTACTCGGTCTTAGTAGCCTATGTTCTTCCAAGAGGAGTGATCCACTCTCTTGGATTGAAACATCTGCTTTGATACCATTGTAATATTTTGAGGATAGCAAAGAAACATAGAAGAGAAAACATAGGTTTTACACTCAAACTTTGGTGCCCCAAGGAAGCACCTTCTCTTTATTATATAGCTAAAGAGGATCTCCTCCAAGGATGCTCCACCATAGGATTGGGTAGATGGATAGGTGATCTATCAGCAAGCTCCACCCTTAGATTACTTGCTTGGATGGGTGACATGTAGATCTTGGTCCCATCTGGTTGGTCAAAAAGGCTTTTACCAAAGAGAACCTTTTAGGGAATATTCATGTAGGAATCTCAAAATCATATGGGTGATGTACTTTTGGAAAGCTCTTGGTGAGACAAACTAGGGAGGAGGGAAGGCCAGCCCTCTCTCTGTTAGGAGGGAGTTTATCTGCACATTTTCAAGGCCTAATTCATCCGTTTAGGCCTTCAAAATTGCCTCTAAAGTTGAGGCATATTTTGGTTTCTGCCCTATTAGTAGAAGTGCTCTTTGGTGATAGCTCTACCTGATCTACTTTGTCCATTATTTATAACATCCTTCCAATGTCACCAACCCCAAATTCTACCTTTAGATAATATGTCTAGCTATTGATTCTAAAGTCTTCAAGCATGTTTTGATTTTTGGCCTATTAGTAGAAGTACTCATTTGGTGATACCTCTATCTGATCTACTTAGTCCATCATATATAAAATCCTCCTAGATGTTACCAAACCAAATTTCATCTCTAGATCATATGTCTAGCTATTGGTATTATAGAGATGGAGAGAAAGTGAGAATTTGTGTAGAAAGAGTAGAGAAGCTAGAGTCCAAGTTTTGCATAGTGTTGAGGAAGAGTAGAGATGATGTGAAGACAACCATAATTGGGATAAGAGCTATGCTCACCAAGATTTTTGTGTGGGGTTTGAAACCACAAATTCAAAGCAAGGTGAGATATGAGAAACCTTCTTCCAAGGTAGAAGCTATCAAGATTGTAGTTTGTATGGAGGAGAGTTTGGAAGGAGATGAGAGTGATTTGGTGGTGAAGGAGGTTGTGCATCCTCCACAAGTCTACAATTATGGTGGGGCTTTTGATCCTTTGGTGGCAAGGGTGACACCACAAGTAGTAGTTTCTCTTGTTCTTGCACCTCCATCAAAAGATCCCTTTCAAACTATCACGGAGCAACTTGTAGATCTCAAGATCAATGAAACGTAACTTTGGGAAAATAGAGAACTAAATTTTTTGAAGAGGTCCTAAGAGTTATGGAAACTATGCATATAGCAGAGGTCAACCAACTAGCAATTTCAATGATAAAAATTGTTTCAATTGTGGAGGTAGAGATCACATCCAAAGAAATTTCCCAAATTCCATGTACCATGGAAGAAGAGGTAATTAAAGGCCAAATAGAGATAAGGAAAGAGGTGGTGAAGCCCAAGTTCCTCCTATGAAGAATAGAGATAATGGAATTGCATCCATAGATGTGGTGGAGAGCAAGTATGAGAAAGGAAAATGCTCAAACTCCAAAGGTCTTAACTTGGAGCTTTTGGTACAAGAGAAGAAGCGAGCTCATTTTATAGATGATATACATTCTTCTCAAGAAAACTAGTCCATGATATAACATAAGTAAAATGCTACTTTCAAATCCTTGTATGTTGAGACTCAAACATAGTACTTATTCTCTTTTGCATATTGAATAAGTTGAGCTTCCACACTTTTGATCAATCCTTGCAACCTCTCATCTTCATGACTTCTACTCACCAATTTGTGTTGCAAGGCCCAATCCTTCTCTGTTGCAACCAATTGCAATTTCTCCAACTCTTGCTCTCTCACCACCATAATGGCCTTTGAGTGCATCACATTGAGTTGAGCATCATGAATTCTACTTTCAACTTCTCAAATGTTGCATTCTGAGCTCTCAATTCTTCAAATTGATGTTCTAGATCACTTCTTTTCTTTGCAAAACTCTCTTGTAAGTTATCCAAGCTCTTCTTCCAAAGTACAACATCAACTCAAAGTACTTTGGCTTCTTCCTCTCCTCGGGTTAACTTCTTCTTCAACTCAAAGACTTCATTGCTCAAATATTTCACTATCTGCAATTCATCCTTTAGGATGAATTGCAGATAGTGAAAGGATGCTCTTTCTTCAGATCCTCCTCCTTCTTCTTCAGTTGCAACAACAAAGGACAAACAACCTTTGATAGATACTCTACTCTGCTGAACTCTACCACCTTGTTATCGTCAAAGTAGTAGAGTCCTTGTCCTTGGCTTTTCCAAGCAATTCTTTTGTTGGTCCCTTACCCCAAAGTTGTGATATTCTTCTCACCTTCAAACTGATCTCCTTTGAGCTTTCTTTGTCTCTTTTGGCTTGGCTTGTCCTTGCAAATGCGAGCTACATACTTCTCTTTGATCTTGTGCCTCTTTGAAACACCAATACTCGCTCCTCTTCTCTCTCCTATGAGATATCCACATTGACCAACTTCAAGTATTGGCTATCTCCTCCTTCCATGCATTCAATTTGCTCATGGAACTCTTGATCACCTTCCTCAACCCCTTCTTCCACCAATTGCTAGACTTTGGGTTCTCTCTCACTCTCATTGCTTGATTCCTTACTTTGCAAAGTGAGCTCTTCTTCTTCCAACTTCTTGCCCTTAGATTCAAATTCTCCTTCAGATTCTACACCCAATGATAGGTCCACCACCGCCGTCTCTCACCTCAAGTTTGGTCTCCTAGTCTTTCTTGGTTGAACAGGTGATGTCACCTCCTCAGGTCTACTTTGCTTCCTCAGCTTTGGGATACTTACTACCACTATCTTTGGCTGCCCCATCTTGGAAAAGTGTTCATTGCCTCCATGGATCTATCTTATATAGTATTGTTCTTCCAAGTCTGCATCTTGATGCAGATTTGGGTGAAAGTGCATCACCATCTTCTCAATCTCTTCCAAGCTGAGTAAGTTCAACCTCAAATAGAAATGGGTTGTGAATGGCATAAAGTAATGAGGTGGCACGTTCATCCTCCAATTCCCAATCATTTGTCCTACTCTTTGGTGGAAGCACTTTGCCTAATTCACTGTTTCTCCTGCAAACATCTAATGGAAGAAGACCACGTGTTGCTTCCTCACATAGGTGGTCTGCTTTGGCTTAAAATTTGCCATTAGAGCCTAAAAAATACCTCTCCTTATTGGATCTTTGTAAGTCTCCACCTTGTACCCATTATTAGTGTGAGGAGCACTAAAGGAATTCTTCACCTCTTAAGTCTCCTCCCATAAATCACACTTCCAATAGAAGGTGACTTCTCCTCCATCCCCCGCTTCTCTCCCCAAGACTAATCTCCAATTTGACTCAGTCCATTGAGCTGGATTTTCTCTCTTCTCCTCTGTCTTGGGACCATCTTCATGGTTACTAGCATCTTCATAGTTACTAGTTTTGTCTACCATGAATTCTAGAAAACTTGAGTTCCAATTCTAGGCCAAAAAGGTGATCTAAAGTTTACTCAAAACTTTGATCCTCACCACTACATCTAGTCTCCAAATTGCAAGATTCCTCACTGCAAGTGAAGGAATCTGCCTATTGCCTTTCACTAGGATTGTGTGCTTTCTAACCCTTAGTCTTTGAAAAATCAAACCCTTGCCTAAGCCCAAGATTCTAACTCCTTCAGGACAACTATTAAAAGGAATTGGATATTTTCTTGACCTTTCAAAACTTCCTCAACAAAGTCTTAATCTTATAGTGTTTTGATGGGTGGTCATTCTTCAATTGACACTCAAAAATTCTACATGTCCTATCACTCTCAATTTTGTCTTCCTCTCAAAGTAGTCATTTTCTTTGAACGTACCTTCTTGATTTGCTTCTCCAAAGGAAAGTGGCTACAATTTCTTTGGATTGGTCAATCCCTTTGATGCAAAGTAACTTTACTTTGGGTCTACCACCTTGTAAGTCCAATCTGAGTCCTTCTTTCTTTGATGCAAAGTTGAGTTCCTCAAAATGGAGCCAAACACACAATTCTTCTCCATTTAGCTTCAATTTGGCTTCAACAATACACTTCTTCTTGAAAACTCATCAATGACAAAAATGTAGGATAGGTATGTGGTACCTCAAATATGAGCATCCCCATGAACATCAGCTTCCTCTCTTTTGTACATGTCTGTGTCCACGGTCCAATATCTTCTAACTCTCTACCCGTTTACATGAGTGGCAAAAGGATTGCCCTCCAGATCTGCTAGTTGAATAGAGCCATTTTCATAAATGTGCGTTACAAAATATGGTCCCATCCACCTTAGGTGCAACTTGCTTGGAAAAAATATTTGGCAATTGTCATACAACAACACCAAGTCTTCCTCCCAAACATCAACAAGTGATAATCAATTATCATGCTTGACTTTCCGCTGATCTTGTATCTCCTTCATGGTTGGCATTACATTTTCTCTTTTCTCTTCTAACCACATTAGTTGATGGATCCAAAGGTCTTGAATTTCCTCCTCCAGCAATCTTTCCTCACACAAGATATGATATGACGGTACTTCAAATTCAACTAGTAGTATGGGATGCAATCCATATGTTAAGAGATATGGATTTTACTTGGTTGTAATCTTTAGTGGTTTAGTATGCCTACAAAGCTGCAAGTAGCTTTGTATCCCAATTGTAGGCATAGTTGATAGTTACCTTATGCAAAACTTTACATAACAATCCATTCACCTTTTTTGTCAATCCATTAGCTTTTGGGTTGTAAGGAGTCATCTTCCAATGTTTTATTTGGAAGTACTTAGTTAATTCTTCCACAATTTAGTTCAACAAATGAGTCCCTTGTCCATTGACCATTTCCAAAGGACATTCATAATGAGAAATGATATTATGAAAGAAAAATTTGGTTATAGTTCTACATCATCTTTCCAAGTTGCTTTGCTTCAACCATTTTAGTAGCATAGTCAAAGCATACTAACATTTATCTCTTCTTTGTGAATTGGGTCACTAGTTGAATAGGACCCACAAAATCAATTTCCCATATCTCAAATAGGGCCAATGGCAAAATTGGTCTCAAAAGCCACTAGGAAGTAGCTATTGGCTTTCTTGTTCTTTGGCAAGCATCACAAATTTAGATATGGGCCTAATTATCTTTATACATTGTAGGCGACCAATATCCTACTAGAAGAATTTTCTTCAATGAGTTCTTTAGGGCATAGTGTCATCTTGATGCTTTTGAATGTAAAGACTTGATTTCTCCTCCTACTTGTATGCTTCCAAGCACCTACAAAGTGCTTTGTCTTCACCCATGTGGTACTCACATTTTTGTTTTTTTTCTTATTTTTGAAGAAGTGTACAGAAGAAGTCATATTGCTCCTGTATGACATCAGAAGGCGAAGAATGGTGTCTTTGGGTTGTAACCCAAGGTAAAGTGACTTTGTGTCAAAAGACAAAGTAGTTGGATTGCCTTGTTAGCATTCAACCCAAAGTAAGGAGACTTTGGCTTGGGGCTGATCAACCCAAAGTGAGGATAGTGAAACAACTTTCCTTTGGAGTTGGACATTCAAGAACGTACCACACACAAAAGTGGTTGGCCTATGAGCGGGGGAAAATTGACAGTGACAAGAGCATGAAGGAGGTGTGATTTCTTGGTAGAAACTTGAAGCGAAGAAAGACCAAGAAGGCATGCCACTATAAGACTTGGATAGAGACAAAGAGATGACAAGTAATTTTCCATCACCATTAAGGAGTCATCCTAAGAGAGATTGTGGGAAAGGAAGTGTAGTAAGAGATGCACTAGTGTGTCAAGAGGAAGTCAGGAGAGTTAGTCTAAGAATCAGTCAAAAGAGTAGCCACCAACCCAAAGAAGAGGAGAGTAAGATGGGAGGTGGGAAGAAGAACTTGGAATTTGCAGTGAGAAATCATGCAATTTAGAGATTAGATGTGATTGCCAGAATTGAAGTCTTGAGCAGGCTTTGGATCACATTCCTAGCATGGAACTAGAACATAAACTTTCGAGGTTTCATCGCTGATATCATCAAGAGTAAATGTCTTGATAGGCCCGAGGGAGAAGATAAGAGAGGAAATCGGGCTTGCTGAACAGAGTCAGATTAGAGGTTAGTACTCAGAAGAGAGGTGGGTGAAGAGCAAGGAGCTAAATTCTTGGTGAAAGGAAAGGTAGCTAAAGAAACCCAAGAAGTGAGAGATGCCCTCTCTTCAAAGCGCACAAAGAATGGCTACAAAGTTGAGAGCTATAAGGACCTGTAAGGAGAGGCATCATAAGTGCAATGATGGCTATCTTGAAGTCAAAGCAAACTACTTATGTGATGAAACATCAAGTGGTGTTTTTCAATAAGATGTTTGCAGGGGAACCAATCAATTGGGAAAAGTGTTTTCATCAATGTACGAGACAAATAGTGTGAAACTTGCAGGACAAGTCGCCTCCACACTACATTGTACAATTTGCAGCCCACTTCTACTTGGGGCTGAATTTGTTGAACACGGCGGAGAGACCAAAGATGGTATCGCACTTCCACCTAGTTTGAGAAGAGATGCTGATGCAGAGGAGCAGCAATACATCTTGCAGATAAGGAGCAATGACAAGTACTACGTGCAGACGGGGCAGAGCGTGCAGTTGAAAGTGAACACTCCAAAGTCAATGAAGAGGAGTTGACGGGAAGAAGAAGAAGTAGTGGCAACGAGACCTTGGAAGACCATGAAGATGAACCCAAGGAAAGACTTGGTGGTAATTGCATCATTGGGTGAAGAATCAAAAGGCAAATCCGAGTACAAGTCAAAAGACTCAGAGAAGGAGGCAGAACCTGAATTCATGTTGTAGAGTAGTGAAGCAAGTAGTGAGAATGATGATGGAGTAGAGATGCAATTGGTACCCAAGGAGGAAGAAAGAAAGCTAGAAATGGAGGAAGAATGTAACCCAAGACCCGAAGATGAAGTTCTAGAGAAGGAGGAGAAGAGGGTGACCATTCAGAGAAGAGTCCGTTCCGGAAGGAAAGTGAAGTATGAAGTGGGACCGAGTAAGAGAATGGAAGAGGAGAGTGGAAGTTTGGGGAGCAAAGAATCCATTCCAATAAGGTGATTGCGGTTGAGAAGGCGAGTCTCAAGTGAAGAAGAAGTGAAGAAGGAGAAAAGTCCGCAAGTTGAGGTAAATCATAGTGAAGGAGTAGAGTATCTGCGGGAGGTTGTATGCCGGTTGTTAACAAAGTTGGAGCAGAAGAAGAAAGAGATGCAATCAAAGTGTCTAGAAGTGAAGATTTTGTTGTGCGTGTTAGCGAGATTAGAGGAAGAGAACTTGGAGTTGAAGAAGAGTATAATCTAAGGTGAGGAGGAGAGGGAGGTACTACAAGTAGATGCAATAGTACAGAATCAAGTGATTGAGAATTTAAAGAAGGAGATGGGAAGTAAAGAGAGAGTAATAGAGCAGAATGTCATAGCAAGGGAAAGACAAATAGCAGATTATGAAATCTTGAAATAGCAATTTGTTGATTCATGATTAGAAATTATCCATGCTATGGCAAGAGTAGCAGAGAAGGAGCAAGAGCTTGATAGAGTGATGGAGAGTGTAGAAGAGAAGAAGCAACTCTGGCAAAGGGAGTTGACAGTGAGATATAGAGAAAAAGAAAGATTACGGGAGTTACTTTGTAATTTGGAGGAGAAGATTTTTTAGAAGTAGAAGAAGAAGGAGACTATGAAAGCCAAATTTGAGGCTGAACTAGCAATGTATCAAGAAGATTGGCTGGCAAATAGAGAACATGAGAGGAGGATGAGACTCAAGCCATTGAAGGAGATTGTCATGAAGATGAATGTGATGTTGAGTACAGAAGCCAGTGTAAGAATTGAAGAAATGAGGTTGCACGAGTTGAAGTTGTTGGCGCAAGAGATGAGGAGGAGAAATGCAAAGGATAAAGATTTGAATGCTTTGTTGATTAGTCTCAAAACTCGTGTAGATAGGAAGATATTGGAAGTAGAAGATAATATCAAGATCAAATTAGATTTAGTAAAGTTGGAGATAGATAAACTTCAAAAGGATGTAAGAGCAAAGCCCGAAGTCAATGAAGTAGGAGTGCAGATATCTTTGGAGTTATAATTGGAGATATTAGAGAAGAGTGGGTCGGGAGATAGAGAATTAGAAAGGTTACCTATGATGGGAATGGCAGATCAAAAAGAAGAAGTAGTAGAATTGATAGAAGAATTAGTAGTTGTGAAACCCAAGGATAGAGTAGTATGTAAGGTTACTTTGGGATCAGGATTGGAAGCTGAGGAAGAAGTAGACATCGGATCAGAGTAGTAACAATTTTGAGATATGAAGAGGTAGATATGAAGAGGTGCATTGTCATTTTGGATCTACAGGTTGTTAGAGTTGTTAGGAAACGGTATAGTTTTTAGATAACTACTGAAGTGCTTTGCCTATTTTAAGGTGGCATTCGCAATCATATATTTTTCAGTGCTCATAATTTCTGAGAATAGATAAAGCAAAGTGTTGTGAAGTAGTGCTTGTTGCTTAAGCTTAATTCTGAGTATCAACATTGTGTTTGTGTTTGTGTTTGTGAGTGTGTGGAGAATTTTGAAGTGCAAGTCAGTGTGTTTGTTGGATGTTGGATTCCACAGCCTTGATCTTCATTCTATGTGTTTGATCTTGAGTGAGGTGCAGTTGGAGCAATGCCTTGACAGATCTGAGAGGAATTGTAGTGTTGGTAGTATTCTACAATTGTGAGTGCAGTGCAGTGTTGATGTGAAGAAATCTTGATTGAGGAAGTTGTGACTTCAATGGAGGGGTAGAACACAATTCTGAGGCAAAGTAGTTTTGCAATGAAGTTTGGGGGAGCCTAAATCATCCACAATCAAGATTGTTTGGAAAGATTTGATGGAGTTGTGATTATGAGTGACAAATTATTGTGACAAGATTGCAAATCAGTGTTTGTTACTCTCTTTTGGGTGTAGTTGCTACTTGAGAGATTAAAGACAAAATCAAGAAGGACTACATTGTGACATTTGACTTTGTATTTAGACATTTCTGAATCGTATCTTTGCGGGAACAAACTTTACTTACCTGATTACTGCAAAAGTGATATTTGCCAGGTTGTCACAACCCATCTTAAACAAAATGTTGTGCTTCAACTCCGAGTCTAACCCCTCAAGACATTGGCAAGTATCCATATAGTGATATTATACCGCATAATCATACTTTGCATTGCCATCAAATGATAAAGTTCTTCATCAAGAAACCGGTCATCTACCTCTAGATCTTGGTCTTGAGTCTCCAACTTGGACAGGAAGTCCACATTTGAATTCAAAGCTCCCTTCCTTACTTGTATAGTGTATGTGAATTCTTGTACTAACAAGATCCATCTTGCAATTTGCTCAGACAAATTTTCCTTCTTCACCAAATATTGTGGTGTATAATGATCAACATCAAATACAAACTCATATCCCAACAAGTAGTGACAAAACTTCTTGCAAGCATAAATCATTCCAAATGCTTCTCTTTTACTCTTAGTGTAATTCTTTTCTACAACTAAAAGTTGTAGATCGGCGTATAAATTGGATAGTGCTTCTTCTTTTTGTCATTTTGGCTCAAGACTACTATAATTGCTATGGATAGAGTATCTATATACACATAAAAAGGGACATCCCAATTTGGAGTCCTCGTCACTAGTGCTTCCACCAGTTTATTTTTCAACACTTGAAAAATTTCTTCCTATTCTGCTTCCCACAAATAATCTTTGGACTTCTTCAAAAGCCTTGTCAAAGGTGCAACTAGCACCACATATTTAGACACATAGTGTTTGTAGTATCAGACATGTCCCAAGAAGGCTCTCAAATCATGAATGTTTTTGGGAGATTCCAAAGCTAAGATGACTTTCACCTTCTTGATGTCAACTTCAATGCCTCAATTCCCAAGGCCCCAACATAATTCCTTCCATCATTGGAAAGAAGCAATTATTTGGGTGACAAGACAGCAAAATAACACCTTTCAAACATTGGCAAAGGTAATCCTAGTGGACCTCTCTTTGGCCAAACACACAAAAATCATCACTAAAAACTTCCACAAACTTCCACAGAAAGTCTTTAAAAACTGCATTCATCATCCATTGGAAAGTATGGGAGCATTACACAACCCAAAAGGCATTTGATATTTTGTGAATGTGCTCCAATTGGTAGTGAATGTGGTCTCATCCTTATCTTCTTCTTGAATGGATGCTTGATTGTAGCTTAAAAATTCATTGGGAAAATTGTAACAAGGATGACTTGCCACTTGGTCCAAAATAGTGTTTGTAGAAGGCAAGGGATGATAATCCTTCCTCATAACTATGTGAAGCTTGCAAAAGTCTTGGCAAACCTGAATCTTCCTTGTCTTCTTCTTCAAAAAAATGACTATAGGAGAAACCTTTTTTATGCTCAAGACTAGAAAAATTATTCTGACCTCCAAGTACTTATCAATTTTATCTTTCACCAAGAGTGAGTACTTCAGGCTCAAGCAATACTATCATTGCCAAATTGGAATGCACCTTCAATGAAGTCAATCTGATGTTCCTCAAATTGTCTAGGGATTCTTGCTATTTGATCAATAGGCTAGGCAAATACATCATGGTACTCAATAAACAAGGCAGTGTATCCTACCAACTCATCTAAAGTGATTGTCTTGAATATTTTCAAAATATTGCCTTCTTCCAAGACTACATCTTGATAATCATTGAGGTTAATGAGGCCTTCCACATGACTAACTCAGCTTAATGCAAGTTGGATGGAGTTTGGACCCCTTCTTCCAAATTGTTGTTACTCGAGGTGACATCACATGGATCTTCTTCTTTGACCTCTACCTCGTAACATTCCAAATAATTCACTTGGACTTCTTCATTCGAGTCTTCTGAAGATGAAGATGATGAATCTTTGGATTCATCTTCATCTTTTGAGAAAGTATTTTCCTTGAGGTGGGGAATCTTTGTCCAACTCATTGTCACCAACTTTTGGTCTTTGGATGAGATGTCCTTGAACCTCAACTTCCATTGGTGCCAATCTACACCAAGTTGGGCATTGTATAACCAAGGTCTTCCAATTAGCAAGGAGTAACTAGTTGCGGTCATTGGTCATTGGTCTCAGAAAAATCTAGTTTACCTTGAATGGTGCTCTTCCAATAATTATAATTATATTGGACAACATGCCCAAAGATCATCGCCTGGTTTGATCTGCAAATATTAGGATTTGAGGCATTGGCTCAAACATATGATATCCCAATCTATGTGCGGTATCCTTTGTAATGACATTCACACCTAAAACCCAATTAATGGGTATAGATGTGATCATGCGACCCGTGATATCCACATCTACTTCCAAAGATCCTAAATCTTCTTGTTCAATTTGATATTTGCTAGTAGATCCTTCTTGATCATTGTCCTTAATTTCTTGAGTGCCAAACTCAGTTGCTTGTTATACAACTTATTAACCTCCCACAATTTTTTGAAGGATATGTTGGCTTGTGTAGATGCTAGATCTGCAACAATATTATATTTAGATACTCCTCCAAGTTTCACATTCTTCTCTTTTGTCTTTGAGTTTGACGTATCACCTCGATCTGATCTTACTTCAAGTTGCTTTAGAATGGTGACCAGAGTACCAGTGGTCAAAACCCAATGTACTTTGGGTTTACCCACTTTGGATTGAATGTCGGCTGCAAACACTAGAGGTTTTGTCTCTGGGTCTACCTCCAAACTCATTTCCCAAATTCTTTGCACTACCTCTTGAATTTCTTTCTATAATGCTTTGGCTTTGGTTTTTGCCAAGATTTTCTCCTCTTTTATAGATAAGATAGACTTAGGCTAAAGTCTCTTTGCCTTTCTTGATGACAAAGAAGTAGTGCTTACTTTTTCAAGATCACACTTCTTCTTCCTTGAGCATGTTTCAACTACAACACATCAAGGTCACATTTGTGCATGTATATGCTATTGTGATATTTAGTTTGGTATTATAAGTACCTAAGAGATATTATTTATATAGAGATAAAAGATAGTTTTACATTAGTCATGATTAGCTAAAATAATTCATAGCTAAGATAGAGTGGACCTTACTTTAGAGGAATTGGAAAATATGAGCAGCACTATTTTGGATTTTAGTGTGTTGAATTGGTATTATTCCTAGGTGTTTGGCTTTGAGGAAAGAGTTGAGAACTCTTGGACCTACAAGCCTTTTTGTTTAGGATTATTTTCTAGTCCAAGGCTAGTCCATGTGAAGGAATCCTTGACTTAATGGTTGGGTAAAGATAAGACTACATGCTTGGGAGAATATTCCCATGAGTATGGATATTCATTTATCTTTTTGACTTTTAGCCTAGTAACTTGAGTTACTCCAGTAATTAGTAACTTTGGTGCATAACTATTTCACAAGTATATAAACTAGGGGTGAGGCGGTACTCATCATGCTTTCATTTGCAACTGTCTCTCTCTCATTGAGCTCTCTAGTGAGCAATGTCTTGAGTCTTGTAGTGTTAGCCTTGGAGGAGTATGATGGAGTTGAGGTTCTTTGTCTTCTTAGTCTATCATGCACTACCATAATAACCATTAGAGGTTCTGTAACACCCATTTGTGCATGTGTGTGGTATTGTAATATTTACCTTGGTATTACAAGTACTTGAGAGATATTATTTATATAGAGATAAAGGATGGTTCTACATTGGTCATGATTAGCTAAAGTTAGTCATAGTTAAAATAGAGGGGACCTTACTTTAGAGGAAGTGGAAAAGATGAGCATCACTATTTGGATTTTAGTGTGTTTACTTGGTATTATTCCTAGGTGTTTAGCTTTGAGGAAAGAGTTAAGAACTCTTAGGCCCGCAAGCCCTTTTGTTTTGGATTCTTCTATAGTCCAAGGATAGCCCATGTGAAGGAATCCTTGACTTAGTGGTTGGGTCAAGATAAGATCACATGCTTAATGAAATATGCCCATGTGGATGGATATTTCTTTATACTATTTGACTTTACTTGACTTTGTAATACCAAGGGTTAGCCATATGATCTAGATTTGGTTTGGTCACATCTAGAATGATGTTATACATGATGGTCAAAATAGATCAGATAGAAGTATCACCAATAGAGTACTTCTACTAATAGGGCAAAAACCAAAATAGACTTGAGAACCTTAGAACCAATAGCTAGACATATGATTTAAAGGTGAGAATTGGTTTGGTAACATCTGGAAGGATGTTACACATGATGGACTAAACAGATCAGAAAGAGGTATCACCAAAAGGGACTTCTACTAATAGAGTAGGAACCGCAATATACCTGAAATCTTTGAAAGCAATTTCGGAGGCCTAAACAGATGAATTAGGCCTCAAAAATGTGCAGATTCCCCCCCTCCCCAATGGAGGAAAGGCTGGCCTTGCCTCCCCCTGCTTTGTCTTGTTGAGAGCTTTCCAATGGTACCTTACTCACGTGATTCTGAGATTCCTGTAGGAAGATTCCCTAAAAGATTCCCTCCGGTCAAAGCTTGTTTGACCAACCAGATAGGACCTAGACCAGACAGGTCACCCATCCAAGTAAGTAATCCAATGGTGGAGCTTGCTGACATGTCACCTATCTGTGTACCTAATCCTATGGTGGAGCTTCCTTGGAGGAGATCCTCTTTGTCTATATAATAAAGAGAAGGTGCTCCCTTGGGGCATCAAATGTTTGAGTGTGCAATTGGTGTTTTCTCTCTTCTCTTGTCCTCGGAGGATTACAATGGTATCAGAGCAAGTGTTCTAGTCCAAGAGAGTGGATCACCCCTCTTGGAATAGCACAAACTACTGAAACTGAGTAATTTGAGGTTGTGAACATAGAGTAATTGCGAGACTTAGAAAGGACTTTAGAGAGCGGATGGGATGGATGCGCCGGGGGGACAATTTCCCGCACCTAGCTTTCCATTCTCAAACCCATTCCATATCAAGGTTATGTACATCCAGCATCAGCAAATGAGGGTATCCCTAGTTTATCACTTTGGTGCGGAATTCATGGACAGAGTGATGAATTCCCCAAACCCGGTGATTCTACCTGTGGTGATATATGACAGAGAGTGGGATTTGACAATCTACATTCTATTATGATAATATGGATATGAATGTCCCAAATCCTCTCCTTTTCAACACTCAAGTAGAAATCCGTTATGTAGTGAGGCCAAAAGTGATGTTTAGAGATTTTGTGGTTAGGAATTTTGGTGAGGAGTATTATCAACGAGTGATAGCTTCGGAGGTCTTAATGGTAGTTCCAATAGTTTGTGCGCCTTCCAGAGTGATTATATTGACTCTGTATTGAAGTAGACGTTAGCAATTGGGTGTTGCAGGAACCATGGATCCATAGTTGCAAGAGTTGGTGCAAGGAATGCAAGGGATGCTGAATGAATTTTGAGAGATTAAGATGACCATGGAGGCATTACAAAGTCAAGTGCAGATCCTCAGGAACAATCAAGCCATGCAAGAAGAAGAGCCGTCTCAAAACCCAGTACCTACGACTGAAGTACTTGGAGAGGCACCCGTGCCTACAAACCCTATCAATGATGAAGCCACATTGCTACTCCGGATGAAGAAGACCTGCAACATTGAGCCTTACAAGGGGCAGCGTACAATGGGAGTAGTGGAAAATTAGATCTTGAGAATGAATCGATATTTCGGATTGTTCTCAGAGCAACAGAGCATGCTATAGGCATGTTTGCATGTGGGTACTTGACCGATAAAGCCCTCACATGGTATGATGCTTGGGAACGATCCATGCTGGCAGAGAGAAGGGAGGTCACATGGACAGCAATGCAAGAAAGACTGCTAAAGAATTTCCAATCAGTGGATTTTGTGCAGATGGCTCGGACCCGACTATGGGGATTGAGACAAAAGAGTAGCGTACAAGAGTATGTGGAGGCATTTCTGGATCTACAAGTCGCAATTATCAACATGAGTCCAACAGAGGCTCTCGACAATTTCAAACGAGGGTTGAAAGAGCGGGTTTGCCAAGAAGTCATGGTGCAAAACCCTTGCACGGTATTTGAAGCCATTGCTTGTGTGCAGAGAATAGTAGGAGCATTAGGTGGAGGTGAAGGAGTAGTTCCACCTCAACATTATCGGGCAAAAATGCCACACATGGGTGGACCGATATCGATGGAACTGGGCAACCTTTGATTCCGGGATCGAGGAGCATGGCCGCTTCAAGGGGAGCGGGGACAGGTAGAAGACCAAAGAGATGGAGTCCCACAAGGAGAAGAGACTCGAGGAGAACAACGCCATTGTTACAATTGTGGCCGTATTGGGCACATATCTACTAATTGTTGCACTTGTTTCCCTAGAGGCCCTCGGCCTTCGTACAGGCAATCTTTGAACAACATGGAGAGGCACATTGAAGAGGAGGAGGTGGAAACCACTTCAGAAAATGAAGATTGCTAGTAAATGTACCTCACGGCCTTACTGGCTCAATAAGGAAGCAGAGAAGCAAGGGAAGGAAGAAGAATAATGTGCAAAGATCCCGAAAGGCAACCTCACAATTGATTGTTGTGAATGGAATCCTATAAGGTAATCAAGTGAGAGTATTAATAGATCCGGGAGCAACAAAGAATTTCTTGTCTCGCTCTGTTGCAATAAGATTGGGAATGGAGCTAGTGAAAGATGGAAGTGAAGACGTAGAGTTACCAAATGGGCAAACAGAGAGGATTGAATCATTACCTAGACGGGTAACCTCTCTATAGGAGAATATGAGGAAGCAATTGAGTGGCGAGTGATACAGTTAGCCCGTTATGATGCAATTTTAGGCATGCCATGGATAGAACAATACAACCCAATGGTGGATTGGAGGAAGAAAGTAGTGAGAACCCACCAATGGTCAATCATTGGGGTTAAAGAAAAATCACACAGGCAGAAACTACCTCTATATGTCGTAGGGATGACAATTGTCTATAAGACCGATAGATGTTTTATGGGTCTAATAAGAGAAGTCTAGAGTGCACAACTCGTTGGACAAATTCTTGAGAAATTGAAAGATGTGGTGGATGAGTTTCAAGATGTCTTTCCCGATGATCTACCCTCAGGATTACCACCTAAAAGGCAAGTAGATCACAAAATAGAGACACTCCCGAGGAAGACACCTCCTTGTAAGGCCCCATATTGCATATCACCTCATGAGTTGGAGGAGTGTAAGACTCAAATTGAGGAGATGCTACAGAAAGGGTTCATCTAACCTAGTGTATCACCATATGGGACCCTTGTCTTGTTTGTGAAGAAGAAGGATGGTACAATGCACATGTGCATTGACTATCGGGGTCTCAATCAGCAAATAGTGAAGAACAAATACCCCTTACCTCGCATGGATGACCTGTTTGATCAACTCCATGGAGCAAGATACTTCACCAAACTGGACTTGCTGAGCGGTTACAATCAAATCCAAATTGTAGAGGAGGATGTGTACAAAACCGCCTTTCAAACCAGGTATGGCCACTTTGAGTATCTTGTGATGCCTTTTGGCCTCACCAATGCGCCTGCCACTTTCATGAGCCTAATGAATGACATATTTTGTCCATACTTGGATAAGTCTATTATTGTCTTCTTGGATGATATCTTAGTATACAGTAGCACGATGACAAAACACAAACAACATCTACGAGAGGTCCTCCTGATTCTAAGACAAAATCAGTTGTACGCCAAAATCTCAAAGTGTGAGTTTGGCAAGTCCAAAGTAGACTACTTAGGGCATAGAGTAAGTGCAGAGGGCATTCAAGTATTGACAGATAAAATAGAGGTCATTCAAAAATGGAGTGCCCCAGAAGATCAGACTCAACTTAAGAGCTTCTTGGGGTTGACGGGATTCTATCGTAGATTTGTCAAGGACTTCTCCAAGGTTGCACAACCTTTAACGGCACTACTTGGCAAGGGGAAGAAGTGGACATGGGGAACTGCACAAGAGTTGGCCTTTCAAGAATTGAAGGCCGCCTTGCTACATGCACCAATCTTGAAGTGGTATGACCCAAAACGTCCAATCAAGTTGGCTACAGATGCATGAGGCGTAGCCATAGGAGCAGTCCTACAACAAGAGTGGCATGACGGATGGCATCTAATTGCATATTTCTCTTGAAAGTTGTTACCGGTAGAGTGCAACTACCACACCACAGAACAAGAAGAGTTGGCTATCGTTTTAGCAACCAAGCATTGGAAGCACTACCTAGGCGAGAAGGCATTTGTAGTAGAGACAGACCACAAACCTCTAGTCTACCTCGAGACACAGAAGGATCTATCTCGTTGCCAAATTCGGTGGGCAGAGTGGTGATAACGCTTCAACATGACAATCACCTACGTGGAAGGTAAGAAGCAACTTGCAGATGCATTCACCCGCATGCCAATGGCCAACAACTTGGTGGCAGAGGTTAAGATTAACCCTAAATTTTGGCAAGAGATTCTAGCTGCTACAAAAATTGATCCACAGATTGTAGAAGCGCAATCGTCCAAAGGTGTCATCGGCACCCAAGGACTCACCTTTCAGGATGGCAAATTATGGATCCCAAATGTCCCAAAATTACGCACCACCATTCTAGCGGAATGTCATGATTTGGCCATTGCAGCTCATGTTGGAGTAGACAAGACCTTGGATGCAGTCAAGCGCCATTACTATTGGCCCAAGATGAGCAACGATGTGATGGACTATGTGCGTAGCTGCCTACTTTGTCAACAAAACAAAGCTTCTAATCAAGCTCCTGAAGGGCTCCTTCAACCTCTCCCCACTCCTACCCAACGTTGGGAACAAGTGAGTATGGATCTCATCTGTGAATTACCCAAGACCACCTCATGGTTTGACTCCATTGTGGTCTTTGTGGACCGGCTCAGCAAAATGATTCATGTACGCCCAACCACCAAGGAGGTGACCGCTCCACAACTAGCTCAACTATACTTAGATGCAGTCTTTGCTCACCATGGCTTGTCTAGAGTACTCATCACTGATAGAGGCACCCACTTCACCAGTTTGTTTTGGCCAACACTCTTTGGCTTCTTCAAAACCAAGTTGGCCATGTCTACAGCTTACCACCCACAAACAGATGGCCAAACAGAGCGGGCTAATTGCATGATTGAAGACATGTTACGTGGCTTCACCTTAGAAGAGCAAGAGAGGTGGGACACCCTACTACCGTTGGTGGAATTTGCTTACAGCAATTCAGTGAATGCCTCCATCCAGGTCACTCTATTCTTCCTCATGTATGGTGAGCATCCCTTCACACCTTCTAGCTTGATGCAGATTCGTCCAGTGACCACCAAGGTTGATGCAGTCAACACATTTGTTTCTAGAATCCAAGAAGGTGTGGAGAGCGCCAAGCACAGGTTACAAATTGTGCAAAATTGACAAAAGCAATATGCTGATGCACACCGTAGGCACATGAAGTTCAATGTTGGGGATCAAGTGTGGCTATCGACAACCAACCTCATATTAGTTGGATCTCATAAGCTCAGACCTCGTTTTATTGGGCCTTTCTTGATTCTTCATTGCATCGGCGCTGTGGCCTATCACCTTGAGCTACCACCACACATGAAGATCCATCCAGTGTTCCATGTCTCCCTACTACGCAAATATGCTCCCAGATCATGCCAAGGTCTTTCCACACAGGATATTCGACCTTGTCCGCCACTCATTGATGGCATAGAGGAATATGAAGTGGAGCGGATTCTCCAAAAGTGCATGCGTGGTACTCGCCATCCGCGGGTGGACTATCTAGTACAATGGAAAGGTTACCCCCTCTATGAAGCAACCTGGGAACCCGCTGCCGATTTGGCACATGCACCGGTGTTGGTGCAAGCATTTGAGCAACAATTGCACAACGAGGACGTTGCGTCTTAAAAGGAGGGAGGTCTGTAATACCAAGAGTTAGCCATATGATCTAGATGTGAAATTTGGTTTGGTAACATCTAGAATGATGTTATACATGATGCTCAAAATAGATCAGATAGAAGTATCACCAAAAGAGTACTTCTACAAATAGAGCAAAAACCAAAATAGACTTGAGAACCTTAGAACCAATAGCTAGACATATGATTTAAAGGTGAGAATTGGTTTGGGAACATCTGGAAGGATGTTACACATGATGGACTAAACAGATCAGAAAGAGGTATCACCAAAAGGGGACTTCTACTAATAGAGTAGGAACCGAAATATGCCTGAAATCTTTGAAGGCAATTTCAAAGGCCTAAACGGATGAATTAGGCCTCAAAAATGTGCAGATCCCTCCCCCCCAATGGAGGAAAGGCTGGCCTTGCCTCCCCTTGCTTTGTCTCATCGAGAGCTTTCCAATGGTACCTTACTCATGTGATTTTGAGATTCCTATAGGAAGATTCCCTAAAAGATTCCCTCTGGTCAAAGCTTGTTTGACCAACCAAATAGGACCTAGACCAGACAGGTCACCCATCTAAGTAATTAATCCAATGGTGGAGCTTGCTGACATGTCACCTATCTGTGTCCCTAATCATATGGTGGAGCTTCCTTGGAGGAGATCCTCTTTGTCTATATAATAAAGAGAAGGTGCTCCCTTGGGGCATCAAATGTTTGAGTGTGCAATCTGTGTTTTCTCTCTTCTCTTGTCCTTGGAGGATTACAGTTAGCTCAAGTTAGTCATAGCTAAGATAGAGGGGACCTTACTTTAGAGGAAGTAGAAAAGGTGAGCACCACTATTTTGGATTTTAGTGTGTTGACTTGGTATTATTCCTAGGTGTTTGGCTTTGAGGAAAAAGTTGAGAACTCTTGGGGCCGCATGCCTTTTTGTTTTGGATTCTTCTTTAGTCCAAGGACAGCCCATGTGAAGGAATCCTTGACTTAGTGGTTGGGTCAAGATAAGACCACATGCTTAGGGGAATATGCCCATGTGAATTGATATTCCTTTCTACTTTTTGACTTTACTTGACTTTTAGTCTAGTAACTTGAGTTACTACAGGAATTAGTAACTTTGGTACGTAACTATTTCACAAGTATATAAACAAGGGATGAGGAGGTTCTCATCATCCTTTCATTTGCAACTATCTCTCTCTCATTGAGTTCTCTAGTGAGCAATGTCTTGAATCTTGGAGTGTTAGCCTTGGAGGAGTATGATGGAGTTTGGGTTCCTTGCCTTCTTAGTCCATGGTGCACTACCATAATAGCCATCAGAGGTTCATCTTGAGTGAGAGACAGGCCGGCTCATAGAACATATTATCACTAGGTTTGGGTGCCCTTTGGAGTTAGTTTCTAATAGAGGAGGAAAGTTTACAAGAAGCATAATAGTCATACTACAACATTTTTCTATCACACATAGCATAATAACATTCTACAAGCCAAATTCCAATGGCTTGGCAGAGAGAACTAATCAAACCTTGTGCATGAAGTTGGCAACCATGAAGACTTCCATTGGATATTCTCCATGTCAATTGGTATATGGTTCTCTATAGGGCAACCATGAAGACTTCCATTGGATATTCTCCATTTCAATTGGTATATGGTTTTGAGTCTACCTTACCTATTCACTTTGATCTTCCTACCTTCCAAAGCATTCATATGAGATTAAAGTAAGTACAAGGAAGTGATGTAGAGAAGTCAAAGAAGGATCAACTCATGGAATTGGAGGAGGCAAGAGCAATTGCTATGGTTTGAGTAGAGCAAGCCCAAAAGAAACAAAAGGAGAGCTATGACAAGAGGCAAGGCAAGAAGAAGGAAGAGCCTGTCAAAGAATGTGAGGGTATGTTGTTTGATTCCATTCAATTCAAGAGAGTGCAAAAGAAGTTTTTGCCTAAGTAATTTGGACCTTTCATAGTAGAGAAGGTGTGGGGCAATTACACCTATGATCTCAAGGAGTTGGGAGGAAGACACTTTGATAGGATTAACCATGATAAGTTGAAGATGTATAATATAAGGTAGAGAGACCTTCACTTTGAAGAAAAAATAAAATCTTAGTCCAAGTGTAAATGTAACACCCATTTTTTCATGCATATACTATTGTAATATTTAGTTTGGATTATAAGTACTTGAGAGATGTTATTTATATAGAGATAAAGGATGGCTTTACATTAGTTGTGATTAGCTAAAGTTAGTCATAGCTAAGATAGACTTTAGACGAAGTAGAAAAGATGAGAACCACTACTTTGGATTTTAGTATGTTTACTTGGTATTATTCCTAGGTGTTTGGCTTTGAGGAAAGAGTTGAGAACTCTTGGACCCACAAGCATTTTTGTTTTGGATCCTTTTGCAATCCAAGGATAGCCAATGTGAAGGAATTCTTGACTAAATGGTTGGGTCAAGATAAGACCATATGCTTAGGAGAATATTCCATTGAATATGGATATTCCTTTAGCTTTTTGACTTAATTTGACTTTTAGCCTAGTAACTTGAGTTACTCCAATAATTAGTAACTTTGGTGCGTGACTATTTCACAAGTATATAAACTAGGGGTGAGGAAGGACTCACCATCCTTTCATTTGCAACTATCTTTCTCTCATTGAGTTCTCTAGTGAGAAATGTCTTGAGTCTTGGAGTGTTAGCCTTGGAGGAGTATGCTGGAGTTGGGGTTCTTTGCCTTCTTAGTCCATGGTTTGTTCCCATAATAGCCATCAGAGGTTCATTCTAAGTGAGAGATAGGCCGGCTCACAGGTCCAACCATTCCCTTTCTATGGTCAGACTCCTTCCTTGAGGATGTTTTTCTTCTAGGGTTATGCAATTTACAATGGCATTGCCTTTTGGCTATAGTGCAGCTCGTTTACTTGGAGTCTGTACATACTTCATTAGAGGCTTTAGGTTGGATGGCTGAGGATATTGGTTGCCCAAGTGGCCAAAACCCTTGCAATTTCTGCAAAGTGGAACATAGCTGATTTGCCACTTCGGCTTAGGACTACTTGAGGACCAATGGCCCATCATGCCACAAATGTAACATGCATATAGTGCAACATTCTAAGGTCTATTTTGGTTCCCCATTGGCATTCTTTGTTGGGAAGCATTATTGTTGTACTTCCTTAGCCCATACCTCAAACCTTGCTAAGTGGTGCTTGCTTGGGGTACCTCTTGAGTATAGTACATTGCTTCTTCCTCCTTGTTCTAGTCCCAACTTGGAACCCAATCAATCTATTGCACCAAAAAATGCAGTTTGGGTGGTTAAGCACTCAATGTTGGCATGACCTGACTTGCCACATGCAGTGCTCTATACATTTGGTCTTCCAAATAAAGGGATTTTTCTTTTGTCCTTTTCTCCAATCATTTGAATCTAAAAATCTAAAAACTCTTTGATAAGAGTCTACAGCTTAGCATTTGTCTTGCTGACACTCTTAGCTAGGGTAGACAACAATTTCTTCCCTCCTTGTCACTTGTTCCTCCTTGGCTTAACATCTTCTTCAGATCTGAAGAAGAACCTATTGAAGGAGAAGATTCTTCAAAAGAAGAGAAGGTACTAGAAGAAGCCCTATGTCTTGCCCTCTTGCCTTTCTTCTCCTGGTTTCTTCTGTTACCAACAAAATGAGAGTGAGTTGCCTTGTATTTGGCAATATGTTTGAGTACCTTGTCTAGGGAAGTTACATTCCACTCTCTAGCAAAGATCCAAATTTTTGGTGACAATTTGCCAAGGAACCAAGTAATCACTTATGCATTAGAGTATCCCACCACACGAGACTTTTTTGGCACATGGTTCAGCAATGTCTTGAACAACTATGTATAGTCTCTCAAATTCTCATTCTTGTGGAAATCTAGATCATTGAGTGCAGCAAAGACATTCATATCATAATCAACTTCTTGGAATTGTTCTAGGAAGTTGTCTCAAAGATCTGTCGAGTTGGTTGGCTTGAACCCCTTTTGGATTACATGGGTATACCAACTTTGTGCTTTCTTCTGGAGCAGACTTGGGAAAATATGCAGCCTATTAGTAGAATCATGCTCCTTGTTGGCAAAGGAGGTTACTTTGAACTCCTCAATAAATTCATCATGGCTTCATCATGCTTAATTCCCTTATACTTTGCAATTTTCCCCGCCTTCTCTCACCTCAAGTTCAATCTCCTAGTCTTTCTTGGTTGAATGGGTGATGCTACCTCATTGGATCAACTCCACTTCCTTGACTTTGGGATACTTACTACCACTATCTTTTGCTGCCTCATCCTAGAAAATTATTCATCACCTCCACAAATCTGTCTTATATAATATTGCTTTTCTGCATCTACATCTCAATGCAAATCAAGGTGAAAGTGCAACACCATCTTCTCCTTCTCTTTTGAGCTGAGTAATTTCAACTCCAAATATAAATGGGCTGCAAATGGCACAAAGTAATGGGGTGGTAGATTCATTCTCCAATTCCCAATCATCTGTCCCACTCTTTGGTGGAAGCACTTTGCCCAATTCACCATTTCCCTTGCAAACATTTGGTGGAAGAAGACCGCATGTTGCTTCATCACATAGGTGGTCTTTTTTGTCTTAAACATCACCATTAGAGCCCCAAAAATACCTCACCTTATTGGATCTTTGTAAGTCTCCACCGTGTACTCATTTTGAGTTCAAGGAGCACTAAAGGAATTCTTCACTTCTTCAATCTCTTCCCACAAATCACACTTCTGGTATAAGATGACTCCCCTTGCATCTCCAACTTCTCTTCCCAAGACTAATCTCCAATCTAACTCAGTCCATCAAGCCATATTTTCTCTCTTCCCCTTTATCTTGGACCATCTTCACAATTACTAGTAGTTATTTTTGCCATGAAACCTAGAAAACTCAAGTTCCAATTCCAAGCCAAAAAGGTGATCCAAAGTCTACTCAAGGCTTTGATCCTTACCAATGCATCTAGTCTCCGAATTGCAAGATTCCTCACTACAAGTGAAGGAATCTGCCTATTGCACTTTGCTTGCATTGTGTGCTTTTTAACCCTTGGTATTTGAAAAATCAAACCCTTGCCTAAGACCAAGACTCTATCTCTTTCAAGACAACTATTAAGAGGAATTGGACATCTTTTTGACATTTCAGAACTTCCTTAACAAAGTCTTTATCTTATATTATTCTATTGCATGGTCAGTCTTCAATTGATCTTCAATTGACATTAATAGATTATGCGTGTCTTGTTCCTATCACTCTCAATTTTGTCTTCCTCTTGAAGTAGCCATTTTCTTTGAATGTACCTTCTTGATTTGTTTGGCCCAAAGGCAAGTGATTGCAATTTCTTTGGATCAGGTCAATCCCTTTGATGCAAAGAAACTTCACTTTGGGTCTACCACCCTGTAAGTCCAATCTAAGTCCTTCTTTCTTTGAACCCAAAGTCAAGTTACTCAAGTCAAATCAAACAAATAATTCTTCTCTTTTCTTCTCCATTTGGCTTCAATTTGGCTTCAACAATACACTTCTTGTTTAAAACTCATCAAAAACAAAAATTGTGGGTACCACAACTTGCAAACACACCAAGCACTGGTAGATGAGTTGGAATTGATTGGAGATTGATGCCATCTAATATAGACCATTTGGCATAATAAATCAAGAGTAGTCATGAAAAAATGGTGGATACTTTTATTGTTGCCAAATTGGATATTGCATTGTTGATTATCCAAATAAGAATGAAAAACATTTACCAATTGTCCAAAAAGAGTTCTTGGAGCATGATGATCAAGGGAAAAAAGAGTCCAAATAAGAGATATTGAGCCATTGATTGAGAACTTGATTAGTTCTAACTAGATTGACTGCTTGATCTTTGCAAGTTTGATTCACTTGCAAGGTATGATATAGAATAATGATTTTAGAAGTTTTGAGAATTTTATGTCTATGCAATTTTCTTATGAACTAGGCGTTCATGTATAGTTGGTATTAGGCAGAAAATTGATAATTTAGATGATAAAAAGTGATATGCATTCCAACCTCACAATCTATTGTATTCAAAATTGGGAAAGAGTACTTTGAGTGCATGAAATTTGTGAAAACTTCCTTATACTATGATATTGTTCTAACAATTCCTTGGATTGAACATCATAAGGTTCAAATTGATTGGACCCAACAAAAATTCAAGTATAACACTAAGGTAAGAATTATTGATTAGATTTTTTTGTACCTATGAGGAAGGCAATTAAGAGAAATCAATGATGGGATGTTTATCAATACAATGGTTATAGAGAAAACTTTGGAATAGCATATTCATATTTTTGTGGTTTGGATCAAACCTATTGTGCAAGGGGATTTTGATGAGGACAACAAACCTCAAAAAGTAATGGTTGATCAAATAATATGAGAGTTTGTAGATGTATTTCTAGATGATATTCCAAAAAAGTTACCCTCTTATCAAGGTATGCCCTTCAAGATTGAACTATTACCAAGTAGTACTCCAATGAGTAGATCAATCTATTGGCTCTCATCAAAGGAATTGGAAGAACTTTGAACAACATTAAACAAGTTATTAGAGAAGGATTTTATATAATATAGTACATCCCCTTAGAGAACATTGGTACTATTTATACTTAAGAAGGATGTAGTACTTCTATTTTTCATTGACTATCATGGTCATAATAGAAACCATGATGAATGCATATTCTTTACTTCAAATTAATGACTTTTTGGGTTTAACTAAGTGGAGCTCAATACTTTTCAAATTTGGAACTTCGAAGTTACTACTTGCAAATTCCAATCAATTGAGAGGATACAAAAACAATGACCTTTTGTACAAGGTATGGACATTTTGAATGAAGAGCTTTACATCTTGAGCTCACTATTGGATCAATATGTAATAATGTTCTTGGATAATATCTTGATATATAATAAAATAGAGGCAAAACAAAAGAACCACATCCAAGAAGTCTTGAGACGACTACAATAATGGAAGTTTTACTAAAAGAAATCCAAGTTTCCTTTTAGGAAAGGAAGTTATCCTCTTGGGCCATAAGGTTTCAGTACAAGGAATCAAGATGGAGGAAGAGAAATTATCAAGGCCATTACCAATTGGCCTACTCTTAAAGATGCCATAAAAGTTTGGGGATTCAATGAATTAGTGAGCTTCTAACAAGAGTTCATCTTCTATTATGCTCATGTTGCCACACCATTGAATTATTTCTTGTGGAAGTTAACAAGCTTTGAGGAGAACACCAACAACAAGAAGTATCCAAGAAAGTCTAAGTATATGGTGTCTTCAGAACACATCTTCTAACCATATGATCCTCAACTATCTTGTGTGATTGATTTTGATGCTTTTTACTTTACGATTAAAGCTATGTTGTAACAAGAAATTCTAGATGAATAACATCTCATTGTATTTATATCATACCAACTAAATATAGCAAAAAGAAATCATTTAACTCAAGATAAAAAAATTTAGCAATGGTATATACAACAAAGGTATGGAGATATTACCTCTTGGGGAAACAAGTGATAATGCAAACCAATCACAAACTCATGTTATAAACCTTATATTTGGAGCACATGAAAAATAAATATCATTGATGGGGTGAAATAACTATAGTTTTTTTATATCAATCGTGAGTACAAAACCAAAAAGTTCTATGTCATTCTTAATGTTTTGTCATGATGTCTTAGTTTAAAGATTCTTCTTAAATCTCCCAAGATATAACAATCATCATGGTATTGATAGACTTGAAGGCACATGAAAAAATCAAGATTACTTTACAATATAATCCCCTCTATCATCTTGTAAAAAATTGTCTTGTAGCACATGATAAGGAGTATAGCAACCTTTCAAGCAAAGATGGTGTTCTATTTTGCTTAAACTAAATCTACACTCCAACTATAGGAGATCTACTACTAGTGCAACTTCAAGAGTTGCATCAATAAGCAATCACTAGTCCCATGGGTGTGGAAAAGACCTTGAGTACCATACAACATCAATGGTGGTGGCCAAACATGGCATGAGAGGTTTGAGAGTTTGTTTAATTTTGTGAAGCTACCGATGCAAAAAAGCCGACAACCAAAAACTAGGTGGACTACTCCAACTACTCCTCATTCCATCTATCCAATAGATACATGTAAGTCTAGATCTCATCACATCCTTGCCAAAGAGAGATCAAGACCATACAAAAATATGTTGATAATCATAATCATGATCTCATTTTTCAAATTGGTGATAAGGTCATTCTTTCCTCTAGTAACATTTCCCTCCCTTTTGATATCCAATTTCATAAAATTATTGCCCATTTGATTGATCCTTTTAATATTATTCAAATCATTTCTTCTAGTGCCTACAAACTTGTACTTCCTAGTCACATGAAAATCCAACTTATCTTCCATATTTCCAAGTTAAAATCCTTTGTGTCTTCCTTTCCCACTTGCCTCCAGCCTCCTCTTCCTCCTCCTCCTCCTCCTCCTCCTCCTCCTCCTCCTCCAATCATTGTTAACAATAATGAGAATAAAAAGTTGACCAAATATTTGCATGTTGTAATATCTAATGTGGCCATCAACCACATATTGAATATAAGATCCTTTAAAGATGGTATCCTCTTCATAATGCCACATGGGAATCTCTTTTTCATCTCCAAAATGCACAAGTGGTTATAAGAGAGTTCAAAGACTCCATGGCAATGAGTACATCATCAAATAGCGATAGGAGAATATGTAATGATATAGAGTTCGCAAAAGCTAAATATAGTTAACAAGTTGTAAAAATAACATATAGTTAGACAAGTTTAAGAATATTTTAGAAGCATCTAGGAAGCTTCTTGGTGAGAAGCTTTTAAGAACTTTCCAAGGGTTGAGTAACTTGTATGTCAAGTAGATGGTTAACTTAGCTTAAACCAAGTAAATGACTAGCTTAGCTTATACCCAAAGGACCGATTAGCTTAGCTTGCACTCCAAGTAAGGCAATTTCTAGAATTTTTCTTCTTGGAAGCTTCTTGGGAGCCTTTTACCCAAGTTGCTTACAAATACCAAAGCCCAAGTTTAGGCTAGGCCTTTGGAAGTGAATGAGCTCTGACTAGCTATTCAAAGTTTCATTCACTTGAGAACTCCAATGTAATCTTCCATTCTCCTATTTATCACCTTGGCATTTTACCTATATATATATATATATATATATATATATATATATATATATGCTCTAGATTCACTTTTGCTATAAAGATATAGCTTGGTTTGAGTTTTGCTAATTGGATGTATTAGAAAAGGTTTGAAATGCATTTTTTCTTCTCTTATCCTTTGTTGTTTGTGTGATTTGATCTTTATTAAATACTATTCATCAGTTGAATGAGATATACTATGTATCTTTGACCACATACCCTTGTACATAATGTCCATTGCTATGGTAGTAATTTTAATGAGAGTACACTCAAGGTACAATTCAAATGTAAGTCATGTGAATAACTCACAGTAATACTTGATCACAACTTTGAGTGAAATAAAATAATGAAAAATGATATACAAGATTGGAATAATATATTTATTTGGAATTTTTTCTTGGTATTACTCAGCTCTTGCTCAAAAATATCTAAATCAAAATTGAACATATCTATTTCTTCTCTATGATATATTAATGTTCCAAATCTTCTTGCAATCCAAAAAACACAAACTGAAATGAAATTTGGTAATATTGTACTTCTTAGTTGATTGGTGATTTGTAGTTGGCCAAAATTCTAAATTGACATTAATAATACACAAAGGACCTAAAAATAGCAATAATTTGTATGTCACTAATTTAGCTCTTGCAAAGATTTTCAATTGAAGTAATTGTCTTCCTAGTAAAATGATGCATGTAATTGTACATGTCCATAACATGAAAACTTCAATATTATCATCATTGATTTAGTAGTATAATATTTAGTAGTCAAACTAACTTTAGTATGAGGTTAAAATATTTTCCACACCAGTATGATCTGAACTATCCTTGTATAATATTTCTTGAGTTCCATAAGCATCAATTACTTTTTTTTGTTAAAGGTAGCTTTCTTCCTAAAAATATATGAGAATCATGAGAACATGATTTATTTTCATCACTTTCAGTTTGTACTTTTCATTGATTTTACATGGTCCTATCTTATCTAGTTTGTCACAACATTTGTAGTGTTGAAGCTAGGATGATTGAATGATGGAGTGTTAGTGCTGGTAGTCATAGGTAAATTACTCATGGATTACTTATTAGCAGTCTGATTTTATCTAAGGGCTATTGATTAAATGGTGGGACCCATTGTCACTTGCACCATTTGCACCATCGGATGTGCTATCAGTGGTGCCGTTAGGGCAAGAGACCTAGGTGAAACAAAGGGGTATACCTTCAAAGTGCACTCTAGAGAGCTCACTTCTCTAATGTTGAGCCTTCATGTTCTTGGCTATGGTAGATAGAGGCTGGCAAGTATCACTTAGAATCTTTAAGCTAAAGAGGGTGTGACTTGATTGTAATTAGTGCAAAATTGTTGGTAGATTGTTGAGTGAATGATCAAAATACATATCTAATTTGACTTTGATTTGAGTGGAAGAAGAAATTGATTACATCAAAGAAGTGAGAATCAAGGAGAAATTGGATGTAGGAATTGAGGGTATTAGTGGTATCTCCAAGCCTTGCTGATCATTGTTAGATTGATCTGTAACACTTGTTTATGCATGTATGTGCTATTGTGATATTTAGTTTGGTATTATGAGCACTTGAAAGATACTATTTATATAAAGATAAAGGATGGTTCTATATTTGTCATGATTAGCTAAAGTAAGTCATAGCTAAGATAGAGGAGACCTTACTTTAGAGGAATTGGAAAAGATGAGTACCACTATTTTGGGTTCTAGTGTATTTACTTGGTATTATTCCTAGGTGTTTGGCTTTGAGGAAAGACAAGAACTCTTGGACCCACAAGTATTTTTGTTTTGGATTCTTCTATAGTCCAAAGATAGCCCATGTGAAGGAATCCTTGACTTAGTGGTTGAGTCAAGATAAGACCACATGCTTAAGAGAATATTCCTATGAGTATGGATATTATTTTAGACTTTTGACTTTATTTGACTTTTAGCCTAGTAACTTAAGTTACTCCAATAATTAGTAACTTTGGTGCATAATTATTTCACAAGTACATAAACTCCGGGTGAAGAGGTAATCATCATCCTTTCATTTGTAACTATCTTTCTCTCATTGAGTTCTCTAGTGAGCAATGTCTTGAGTCTTGGAGTGTTAGCCTTGGAAGAGTATGGTGGAGTTTGGATTCTTTGTTTTCTTAGTCCATGGTGCGATATCTAATAGCCATCAGAAGTTCATCCTGAGTGAGAGACAATCCGGTGCACATTTTGGTTCTATTCCCAAGACCTTTTTAGAAGGCAAGATAATGTTTTGCATATAATTCTATATTAGATACAAAGAGGCAATGAGAGCTCACTTGGAGAGAACATTAGGGAAGGAGAGGCTAAACTTATATTAGAGAACTTGGACCTATTTTTATACCGTGTAGTTCATTATGATGTTTTGAGGTGATATTGTACATACTATACACATGAGGAGGATTTGGAGAGATTGTGTGAAATGTACTGCAGATTTTGAGGATTACGGTGATTTTGGGCAAAATCTTAAGTTTGAGATCTGGATTTGAAATTTTCATAGAGGATAGCTTGGATTATGTGTTAGGTGGGGAACTTAAGATTATTGCAAGAGCTGCAACATACATTGAGCTAGAATTTTTGGAAGGTGGTAGGATAACTATTTTTGCAGGATAACTGTATAGAATTTGCAATTTTTTCAATTTTCATTGCATTGTTTTGAGACTTTCCAGAAATTCAATATATACTATTCTATTTTTTGGCTTAAGAATTGAAGAGAAATTGTTCTTTCACACTAAGTTATGAGTTGTTAAAGTGAGGAGGGGGTTTTTAGACCATATTTGAAATATGTGTACTGAATAGAAAGGTGCCTAGGCCAAATGGCTCAATGAAACAATCTGAAATTTTGTGAAGGGAGACACCCTATGGTTGTGATCAAGTGTGCAAAACTTCAAAGGGCTATGACATACCAGTTGAGAGAATGTAGTATATTGTGAGGAGGGGTCAATTCTAGAGAGTTGAGATCTCATGCATGAGGAATGTGAGAACCAAAAGCATGTTTGAGTGTTTAGACTCATCTTGGGAACACGTAGGGTCACCAAGAGTGGAGATTCTGGCTATGCAAGGTTCCCCAATGGTTTGAGGTGATTTTAAAGGTGGATTTGAGGAAAAGAGAGTTTAGAATAGAATTTGAAAAGAGTATTGAGAGGATCCAAAAACCTACACCGCTTGGAGGAAAGAGTGAGTCTATGTGCTTTTTATGTGGAGAGAAGGGACATAAGGCAAGTTCATGTCCATTGACCTTTGAGAGCAAGAGATTGAGGGAAAGGAGATGCTCACTTGACTTGGGTTTGCATGTTGAACCTTCTTCACCAAGATTGGGAAGGAGAAGATCTAAAACCAAGGAGTTGTGTGAGGTTTGTGGAGTGGAAGGACTTCCAAAAGGACATGAGTGTAGTCAAGTAAAATCACTTTTGGAGACTTTGGTGAAGGATCTTGGAGAGAGTCCTAGTACAGCTACAGAAATATTACCACCTTCATCATCTAGTTCTCAAGATTAGTGATGGAGATAATCTTTCAACTTATGGATAAACTATCCATGAGGGTTTGATTAATATACATTTTAGGATTTGATGTTGTTAAAGAAATCTAGAGCAACCTGAACCTTTTGTATATCCTAGGATGGATTATTCTCAAATGGTGTTAGTCATGTACATACTCTATTAGTTATAGAGAGAGAACACAAAAAATGAGAGAGAAGAGAAAGATAGTGAGAGAGAAAGATGTGGAAAGTTCCAGTTTTCTCTAGAAAGGATGGAGAAGATGAGGAAGCCTTTATGAGAAACTTCAGAAGAGCTTGCATAAGAAACAATGAGAGGAGGAAGAATGAGTGGGTCTCATTATTACCAGATTTCTTTGAGGATGCAACACTTACATGGTATGAGTCAAAATACCAAAAGAGAGAGATAAGAGATGGGCAAGAAGAGTCTTGGGAGAGTTTGACTTCATCACTTGTTGAGAACACTCTTCCAGATGAGAGTTATGAGAGATTGATGAGTGAGGTAACCTTTTTCAAATAAAGAGATGGAGAGAAAGTGAGAGTCTATGTAGAAAGAGTGGAGAAGTTAGAGTCCAAATTTTGCATAGTATTGAGGAAGGGTGGGGATAATGTGGAGACTACTATGATTGGCATAAGGGCTATGCTCACCAAGAATTTTGTGGGAGTGTTCAGACCACAGATTAGAAATAAGGTGAGATATGAGAAACCTTCTTCCAAGGTTGAAGCTATCAAGATTGCAATTCGTATGGAGAAGAGTTTGGAAGGAGATGAGAGTGATTTGGTGGTGAATGAGGTTTTCCATCCTCCTCAAGGCTACAAGTATGGTGGAACTTATGATACTTTGGTGGAAAGGATTGCACCACAAGTAGTAGTTGCTCCAATTCTTACACCTCCACCAAAAGATCCACTTCAAACCATCACAAAGAAACTTGCAGATCTCAGGATCAATGTGATGCAATTATGGGAGAAGAGAGAGGTAGATCAGAATCAAGGGAGAGGGCTTAGGAGTTATGGAAACTATCCATATAGAGGAGGCAAACCAATCAACAATTTCAATGATAGAAATTATTTTGGTTGTGGAGGAAGAGGCCACATCCAAAGGAATTGCCCAAATCCCACTTACCATGGAGGAAGGGGTTATGAGGGAACCAATAGAGGGAAAGAGGGAGGTAGTGAAACCCAAGTGGCTCCTAATCCAAACAAAGGTAACAAGATAGCATCCATAGATGTGGTTGAGAGCAAGTATGAGAATGGAAAGTGCTCAAACTCCAAGAATCTTAATTTGGAGCTTTTGGCACAAGAAAAGAAGAGAGTTTGTTTTTCAGAGGATGTATACTCTTCTCAAAAATTTACTCCTAACAAGGATACTCCTATGTCTACTAGGACCACTCACCTCAACACCATCAACAACAAAGACTCCAAGGAAGAAGTTGGAGATGGGGGACTTCTTGATCTCAAAGCAACAATGGAACTACAATGTGTTAGAGTATATTGGTAGTCATAATGCTAACATCATAGTTGATCAACTCATCGCCTCAACACTACCTTGAGAAAGGAACTAAGAGGTGGTTTGAGTTCTACAAGGAGCAAGAAGAAGAAGAAGAAGGCAAAAGCTCTAGTATAAATAGGGGTGGTGGATGCCAAACTAGCACCATGGGAGGCTTGTAAATATGCCTCCAAGATTGATGTGAGAGTTAATGGTCACAACTATGGTACCCACAATTTTCATTTTGGACAAGTTCTAAAGAAGAAGTGCTTTGCTAAAACCAAATTGAACTCAAATGGAGAAGAAACAATGAGAAGTCTATATTTTGATTTGACCCAAAGAAGTTGACTTCATGTTAGAGGAAGAAGGACTCAGATCAAACTGAAGGAGTGCAGACCCAAAGGAGGAATGGAAGTTGCAGGTCAAGATTACTACGGGGGCCATATCTCAAGGATGAAAAGTCCAAATCATGCGTGCTACATCTCGTTGGAAGCATCTAGTGTAGGCCTTCCATTGCCACCAAAATTGCAAAGTTTGGAGGTTTGTAGCAAAAGTTACAAGAATTTGAAGTTTTGGGAATAGATGTATAGAGTAGTTGAGTGTCTTCAGGTTCACAATACTTCAAGTCTATGTTCTTTGGGTCTTTACAACTTTGGATTAGCACCTTTTTTTGTCTCAGGACAAAGGTGACTACATCTGAGATACTTGGACCTCGGAGTGCAGTGAAGGTGACTTTGGGAGTCTTACCAAAGGTATCAAAGGAAGTTAGAATAGGGAAATAAGATATTTAAGATACCCATGACTTCAATTTCAGTTCAGATTGAAGATAATATAGAATTAGATGAGAGAATAGTAGAAGTGAATCAACCCAAAGTGCAAGATCAGATAGTAAGTGTCTTCAGGTCAGTTACATGAGTGATTAGGGGAAAGTGGGTTACAAATTGAAGGTGTAAATAGTGTACTCATGCTTTCAATTACAATTCTTGATGAGGATATAGTAGAATTAGCAAAGGAATTGATAGTAATTAGACCCAAAGTAAGAGAGGTAGGAGTGCAGGTGTCTTTGGACTTGACACTTTAGAGAAGAGTGGGTTGCGAGATAGGGAGGAACAAAGATTATCTGAAAGGTTAATTGTAGATCAAAGTAAAGAAATGTTAGAATTGGTAGAGGACTTAGCCATTGTAGAACCCAATGACAAAGAAGACAAAGCAGTATGTGAAATCACTTTGGGTTTAGAAGGCAAAGTAGAAGGAGACATCGGATTGGATTAGAAACTAATTTGAGATTTTGAATGGCAAATATGAAGAGGTGCATTGTCATTTCTGATCTGTAGGCTGTTAGAGGTAGTTAGGAAGCAGTTTAGGAAGTTAGAGAACTGCTAAAGAGCTCTATCTATTTAAAGGCAGCATTTGTAGTGCCATTTTTTTTAGTCTACGTAATCTTGAGGATAGATAAAGCAAAGTGCTGAGTTTAGTGCTCATTGCTTGAGCTTAATTCCGAGTATCAACTTTGTGTTTGTAGTTGTGAGTGTTTGGAGAATTCTGAAGTGCAAATCAATGTGATTGTTGGATGTTGAATTCCACAACCATGATCTTCATTGTTTGTATTTGATCCTGAGTGAAGTGCAATCAGAGTAATGCCTTGACAGATCTGAGACAAATTGCAGTGTTGGTAGTATTCTATAGTTGTGAGTGCAACACAATGTTGATGTGAAGCAATTTTGATCGAGGAAGTTGTACCTTCAATGGAGGGGTGGAACACAATTCTGAGGCAAAGATGCTCTATAGTGAAGTAGTCATCTTTGGGAAAGATTGAATCATCACAATTGAGATTGTTTGGAAAGATTTGTTACTGGTCCACCCATGTGTGACATTTCTGCCCAATAGTGTTGAGGTAGAACTACTCCTTCACCTCCACCTAATGCTCCTATTATTCTCTACTCACAAGCAATGGCTTCAAATACCATGCAAGGATTTTTCACAATGACTTCTTGGCGAATCCGCTCTTTCAGTCCTTGTTTGAAATTGTCAAGAGCCTCTATTGGACTCATGTCGGTTATTGCGACTTGTAGATCCAAAAATGCCTCCACATGCTCTTGTACGTTATTCTTCTGTCTCAATCCCCATAGTCTGATTCAGGCCATCTGCATTGAATCCACCGATTGGAAATTCTTCAACAATCCTTCTTGTATAGTTGTCTATGTGACCTTCCTTCTCTCTACCAACATGGATCATTCCCAAGCATCGTACCATGTGAGGGATTTATTGGTCAAGTATCCACATGCAAACATGCCTGCAGCATGCTCACTAATCTTTGTTGAGAACAATTGGAAATATTGATTCATTCTCCAGATCCAATTTTCCACTACTCTCATCATACGATGCACCTTATAAGGCTCAATGTTGTAGGTCTTCTTGATCCGGAGTAGCAGTGTGGCTTCATCATTGATAGGATTCTTAGGCACGGATGCCTCTCCAAGTACTTCAATTGTAGGTACTGGGTTTTGAGATGGCTCTTCTTCTTACATTGCTTGATCATTCCTAAGGATCTGCACTTGACTTTGTAATGTCTCTATGATTATCTTAATCTCTCAAAATTTGTTCAACATCCCTTGCATTCCTTGCACCAACTCTTGCAATTGTTGATCCATGGTTCCTACAACACTCAATTGCTAATGTCTACTTCAATACACAGTCAATATGATAACTCTGGAAGGCGCACTAACTATTGGAACTACCATTGGGAACTCAAAAGCTATCACTCATTGATAATACTCCTCACCAAAATTCCTAACCACAAAATCTCTAAATATCACTTTTGGTCTCACTACATAATGAATTTCTACTTGAGTGTTGAAAGGGAGAGGATTTGGGAAATTCACATCCATAACATCATAATAGATTGTAGATTGTCAAATACCACTCTTTGTTGTATACCAACATAGGTAGAATCATTGAGTTTGGTGACTTCATCACTCTACCCATGAATTCTACTCCAAAGTGATAAACTAGCAATACTTTCATTTGCTCAAGTTGGATGTACATAACCTTGATGTGGAATGGATTCAAGAATGGAAAGCTAGGTGCGGGAAATTGTCCTCTTGATGCATCCATCCCATCCGCTCTCTAAATCCCTTCCTAAGTCTAACAATTACTCTATGTTCTCCACCTCAAATTACTTAGTTTTAGTAGTTTGTGCTCTTCCAAGAGGGGTGATCCACTCCCTTGGACTAAAACACTCGCTCTAATACCATTTTAATACTCCAAGGACAAGAGAAGAGTGAAAACACAGATTTCACACGCAATCATCCGATGCTCCAAAGGAGCACCTTCTCTTTATTATATAGACAAAGAGGATCTCCTCCAAGGAAGCTCCACCATAGGATTAGGCACACATATAGCTGACATCTCAGCAAGCTCCACCCTTGGATTACTTACTTGGATGGGTGATATGTTGGTCTTGGTCCTATCTGGTTGGTCAAACAAGCTTTGACTAGAGGAAATCTTTTTGGGAATCTTCCTATAGGAATCTCAAAATCACATGGGTGAGGTACCATTAAAAAGCTCTTGAGAGACAAACCAGGGGGAGGGAAGGCCAGCCTTTCGTCCATTAGGGGAGGGGATCTGCACATTTTTTAGGCCTAATTCATCCATTAGTCCTCCAAAATTGCCTTCAAAGATTTCAGGTATATTTTGGTTCCTACTCTATTAGTAGAAGTCCCCTTTTGGTGCTACTTCTTTCTGATCTGTTTATTCCATCATGTGTAACATCCTTCCAAATGTTACCAAACCAATTCTCAACTTCAAATCATATATCTAGCTATTGGTTCTAAGGTTTTCAAGTTTATTTCAGTTTTTGCCCTATTAGTAAAAGTACTCTTTTGGTGATACTTCTATCTAATCTATTTTGACCATCATATATAACATCATTCCAGATGTTACCAAACTGAATTTCACATCTAGATCATATGGCTAGCTCTTGGTATTACAGATCATAAGGCATTGAAGTACATCTTCAACAACCCTAATATGGAAGGAAGGCTAGCAAGGTGGATGATACTCTTGTCTGAGTATGACTACACCATTGAGGATAGGCAAGGGAAGAAACCTACAAATGTTAATTTGTTCTCTAGGGTCTATGAGCATGATGGAGATGAACTAGTAGATGATTCCTTCTCGGATGAGGAGCTCATGACAATCTCAGTCACTCAAGAGGTTCCAATGGAGTATAAGGAGTTGTGGACTTTGTTACAAGAGGTAACTATCTAAAAGGGATACATGCTAGGGAGAGGAAGGCCCTTGTAGCAAGATCTTGACCTTACACAATGGTGGAGGATATTTTCTTTCACCAAGGAGCAGATGGTCTAATTCAAAGAGTAGTGAGTGAGGAAGAGTATATCTTACTCGTAAAGGAGTTTCATGAAGGATTAGTGTGTGGAGGACACTTTGCAAGAAAGTTGACTACTTTCAAGATTCTAGATGCAGGTTACCATTGGAGAGGGATTTTCAAGGATTGACTTGATTATTGCAAAACTTGTCATGTTTATCAAGCTTTTGCTAGAAGGTCTACTTCCACTCCACCACTTACATCAATTCTATTGTTAGGACCTTTTGAGAAGTGAGGAATTGATTTTGTAGGGCCTCTCAATAGAACTCCAAGAGACAATCAGTATATTATGATAGTTACTGATTATCTTACCAATTGAGTTGAGGCTAAACCATTGAAGGACTAGAATGAAGATAAAGTTGGGAGATTTCCTTATGAATACATTATCACTAGGTTTGGATGCCCTTTGGAGTGGGTTTTTGATAAAGGAGTAGAGTTTACAAGAAGCATCATTACAGATATGTTATGAAATTTCTCTATCACACATAGAGTAACAACATCCTATAAGCCAAATTCCAATGGCTTGGTAGAAAGAACCAATCAGACCTTGTTCATGATGTTGGCCAAAGATGCAAAAATGGAGGGAGCTAAACATTGTTGGTACAAGAGGATTCATGCAATTTTATGGGAATATAAGACAACCATGAAGACTTCTACCAAATATTCTCCATTTCAAATGGTATATGGTATTGAGTCTACCTTACCTATTCACTTTGATCTTTCTACCTTCTAAAGCATTCATAGAAGATTGAAGAAAGCACAAGGAGGTGATGCAGAGAAGTCAAGGAAGAATAAACTCATAGAATTAGAAGAGGTAAGAGCAATTGTTATGGTTTGAGTGGAGCAAGCCCAAAGGAAACAAAAGGAGAGCTATGACAAAAGGCAAGGCAAGAAGAAGGTGGAGGCTTTCAAAGAAGATGATTGGGTAATGTTGTTTGATTCCATTTGATTCAAGAGAATGCAAAAGAAGTTTTTGCCTAAGTACTTTGGACCTTTCATAGTGGAGAAGGTGTGGGGAAATTACACTTATGATCTCAAGGAGTTGGTAGGGAGACACTTTGATAGGATTAACCATGGTAAGTTGAAGATGTATCATAGAAGATAGAGAGACCTTTACTTTGAAGACAAAGTGAAAACTTAATCCTGGGGTAAATGAAACACCCATTTGTCCATGTATGTGCTATTGTGATATTTACTTTGGTATAATAAGTACTTGAGAGATATTATTTATATAGAGATAAAGGACGGTTCTACATTAGTCATGATTAGCTAAATTTAGTCATAGCTAAGATAGAGGGAACTTTACTTTAGAAGAAGTAGAAAAGATGAGCACCACTATTTGGGATTCTAGTGTGTTGACTTGGTATTATTCCTAAGTGTTTGGCTTTGAGAAAAGAGTTGAAAACTCTTGGATCCACAAGCCTTTTTGTTTAGATTCTTCTATAGTCCAAGGATAGCCCATATGAAAGAATTCTTGACTTAGTGGTTGGGTCAAGATAAGACCACATACTTAGGAGAATATTCTCATGAGCATGGATATTCCTTTAGCTTTTTTACTTTATTTGACTTTTGGCCTATTAACTTGAGTTACTCCAATAACTAGTAACTTTGGTGCATAACTATTTACAAGTATATAAACTAGGGGTGAGGAGGTACTCATCATCCTTTCATTTGCAACTATTTCTCTTTCATTGAGTTCTCTAGTGAGCAATGCCTTGAGTCTTAGAGTGTTAGCCTTGGAGGAGTATGAGGGAGTTAGAGTTCTTTGCTTCCTTAGTCCATGGTATGATACCATAATAGCCATCAAAGGTTCATCTTGAGTGAGAGACAAGTCGGCCCACAGTCCAACATAGTATAATACAAGCAGCTAGACATATTATCTAGAGGTGAAAATTGGCTTGGTAACATCTAGAAGGATATTGTGTACAATGGGCTAGGTAGATCAGACAGAGGTGTCACCAAAAGAGTAATTCTACTAATAGAGCAGAAGCCAAAAATAGCCTGAAAACTTTAGAGCCAATTTTGGAGGCCTAAACAAATGAATTAGACCCTGAAAATGGAAAAATTCCTCCCTCTCAAGACAAAATGTTTGCTTAGTCTCTCTATGATTTTTCTTGTCAAGAGCTTTCCAATGGTACCTTACCCACAAAATTCTAAGCTCCTTATAGGAAGATTCCCTAAATATTCCCTTTGGTAGACCAACTAGATAGAACAAGGACTGACATGTCACCCATCCAAACAACTAATCCAAGGATGGAGCTTACTGACATGTCATCAATCCATATATCTGATCCAAGGGTAGAGCTTCCTTTGAGGGGATCCTCTATTCTATATAATAAAGAGAAGGTACTCCTTTGGGGCATCGGAGCATTGAGTGTGAAACTTGTGTTTTGTCTCTTGTATCTCTCTTGGAGAGTTCTCTGGTCCTTGGAGTATTACACATAGTGATGATTATTGGAGGAGTCCCTTTCAAATTGAATTACATTTTGTTGTGATTAATAACCAAGACTTGTTATCCATTGTTGATCAAAATACCTTTGTTGTATAATGCTCAAGTTGTTGTAGATTGGCACCAATAGAAGTTGAGGTTCAAGGACATCTCATCCAAAGAATAGAAGTTGGTGATAGTGAGTTGGATGAAGGTTCCCTATGGTACACACATCTTTTTGGTTTAATGTGTTTTAAAGAAGAAGTGTATAGTTGAAGTTGAATTGGAACCAAATGGCAAAGAAAGAAGAAGAATCATGTTTTTGGGTCAGACAAGAAGAACCTTACTTCATGTTAGGAGAAGGAGAACTTGGATCGGACTTTTCAGGTTAAACTTGAAGTAAGGAGACTTCATCTTGTTGTGATCAACCCAATACAAAGACATGATAACAACTTTCCTTTGGGTATGCTAGTCAAGAATGTACAATCAAGAAAATGGCTAAGTTGTGAGTAGGATTAAATTGATAGCAACAAGAGGAACACATGCAGAAGGTGTGATTATCAAGTGAAGAAAGATTGAGGAATGACCACACATCATAACACTATAAGGTTAAGACTTTGTTGAGGAATTTTCAAAATGTCACGCAACAATCATGTGCCATTGAGTAGTTTTCTTGAAGGAATATGTATCACACAGCTAGCTGAGAGTTTAATTTTCAAGAATCCTAAGGGAGTAAGGATTTCACATCCAAGCGAAGGAATAATTTTCCAGCAACCAAGAGTTCAAGATCACACAATGCCAATGAGGAGCGGGAAGAAGAGCTCTTCACTGATAGTGAGGAATCCTATGGTTTGGAGATTAGATGTCATCACAAGGATTGAAGTCTTGAGTAGACTTTGGATCACCTTTCTGGCCTCAAATAAGAAATTGAGTTTTCTAGTTTTCATGGCAAAAATAGCTACAAGTAATTGTGAGGATGGTCCCAAGGGAGTGGGAAAGAGAGGCAATCCAGCTTGATGGACAGAGTCAGATTTAAGATAAGTCCTAGGGAAGGAAGTTGGTGAGGAGTCTAGAGTCACTTTTTATGGGAAGGAGAGTTTACAAAAGAGACCACAAAATTGTGCAATTCCTTCAAGGTTCTATGTATGAAGAATGGCAACAAGGTGGATACATAATGGGACCCAATAAGGCAAAGTATTTTTAGGGTGATGATAGTGATCTTCAAGCCCGACAAAACCACTTATGTAAGGGAGCACCATGCAGTGTTCTTTCATCAAATGTTTGTAAGAGAACCAGTGAATTGAGCAAAGTGTTTTCACCAATGAACAAGACAAATGATGAGAAATTGGAGAGAGAACTTACCACCTCATTATTTCATGCCTATTTACAGTGCATTTCTACCTTGTGTTGAATTTGCTAAGTGCGGCAGAGAGATAGAAGATGGTTTCTCATTTTCACCTAGATTTGTAGAGAGAAGCAGAGGCAGAAGAGCAATAGTACATTCGGCAGATCAAAGGTAGCAATGACCACTTTGCCACAACATGCAAGCAGAAGAGAGTGGTGGTGACCATTCCAAAGACAAAGAAGCAGAACCAACCAAAAGAGATTGTGTCACTAGTGCAGCCATGAAAACAAGAAGCATAGACCCATCATTGGGAGAAGAGTTAGAAGGAGAAGCTGAGTACAAGTCAAAAGACTCAAAGGAAGAAGAAGTAGAACTCATGCTGCAAAGTAGAGAATGCAATAGTGAGATTGACGGAGAACCCAAAGTTTAGTAGATGGTAGAGAAAGGTGTTGAGGAAGAAGATCAAAAAGTTCATACGGCAATTAATCGTATGGAAGGTAGAGATATTCCTTGTTTGGAATTGCCTACGGTTGAGATAGAAGAACTCCCAGAAGAAGAGCCAAAATTGGTAATCCAGCAAGGGATGAGGTCAAAGAGAAGTTTGCAGCTTGCACTTGCATGACCAAACAAAGTGGTTAAAGCTTGGGAAAAATTACTCTAAAGGTGAGAAGATCAAGACTTTGGGGTAAGGAACCAATAGAAGAAGAGCCTATTGAATTTGACTACAAAGACAATGATGATATGGAGGTTGTTGGTTGGAATAGCATACTTGTCAAAGATTTATGTCCATTGCTATTGTAATTGCAGAAGCAGAAGGTAGAGTTGAAGAAAGATCATCCTGAACTAAAGGATGAACTACAAGTTGTGAGATATTGGAGCAAAGAGATTTTGTAGCTAAAGAAGTTAACTCAAGGAAAAGAGGAAGCCAAAGAACTTTGGTGGATGCAAATACTTTGAAGGAAAATTTTCAATAATATATAACAAGAGTTTGTGAAGTGAGGTGGTGAGATTGCAACGCAAGCTGAAGAAATGAGGAAGCAAAAGGCATTGACTTAGAAATTGAAAGTGGAATTTTATGAAGCTCAAGTTGAAGTCATACATTCAAAGTCCATCACATCAATAATAGAGTAGGAGTTGGAGAGCTTAAAGTTTAGTGCGGTAGAGAAGGATCAAACTTAGTAGCGTGAATTGACAATAAGAAGTCAAGAAGAAGAAAGATTGAGGGGGTTGATCAAAAGCATGGAAGCTCAACTTGGTCAACATGTGAAGGAGAAGGAAGCACTAGAAGCAGATTTCAAAGTTGAGTTGCAGATGTATCAGGAAGAGTTGCAAGTAGAGAGAGATGAGAAACAAAGAGTAAGTCAAAAATCGAAACTGAAGTGATCATGAGAGTAAGAATGATGCTTAGTATTGTGGTTGAAGTTCAATTGGAGGAAGCCAAACTGCATGAGTTGAGATTGTTAGTACATGAGACCAAGAAGAAGAAAGTAAGGGATGTAAATTTAAATAAGTGTTGATTAGCTTAAGAGAGAGAGTAGATAGAAAGATGATAGAAGTAGGAGATAATGTTTGTCTCAGATTAGATTTAGCTAGATATGAGTTAGATGAGCTTTGGAGTAACAAAAAGAAGGAAACCTGATGTGAAGTAAGTGAATTAGGAGTGCAAGTGACTTCATGTAAGTTACCTAAGACATTAGAAGAAGTTAGAGTAGAGATGAAGAAGATAGATAGACTAGTCATGAATTCAACTTTAGTTCAGATTGAAGATGTGACAGAATTAGAAGAAGTTGTAGTTGAACCCAAAGTAGATGAAGCGATTGAAGTAACTTTGGGTTCAAAATTTGAAGAAGAGGTAGACATCAGATTGGATTTGTAACTGCTTTGAGATTGAAATCAACAAATATGAAGAAATGGGTTGCCATTTTAGATCTGGAGATTGTTAGGAAGCGGTTGAGATAGTTAGATAATTGTCAATGATTTTCCTATTTAAAGGAGACATTTGCAGTGTTGTAGTTTATTCAGTTTAGTTTAGTAATGAAATTCTGAAGTTGAGTAGAGAGAAGTGTTGTAACTCAATGCGTGTTGTTTCAGCTTACTTTTGTGTATTAATCTTGTGTGTGTGTTTGTGAGTGTTTGGAGAAGTTTGAAGTGCAATTTAGTGAGTGTATTAGATGTTGGATTCTACAGCTTTGCTTTCATCTATATGTTTGATCCTCAGTGGATAGCAATCAAAGCAATGCCTTGATGAATCTATGAGGAATTGTAGTGTTGGTAGTATTCTACATTTGTGATCATAGTATAGGATTGATATGAAGCAACCTTGATTGAGGAAGTTGTGCCTTCAATGGAGTGGTGGAACACAATTCCAAGGTGAAATCATTTCATAGTGAAGTAGCCTTCTTTAAGGAGAACTGAATCATCACAATCAAGATTTGTTTCAAAAGATATGGATGAATTGTGATTATGGGTGTTGTGATTTGTGACAAGACTATGATTCAGTGCTTGTTACTCAATTTTGGGTATAGTTTCTACCTGAGAGACTAAAGAAAAACTCAAGAAGAATTTTTTGTGACTCTTTACTTTGTATTTGACCATTTTTGACTAGTATCTTTGTAGGAACAAATTGTTACTTACTGATTACCACAAAAGTGATACTTGCCAGGTTGTCACATGATTTTTGGCACTATTGCCACAGATACAAATCTTGGGAGTGGAAGAATAAAAAGCTGAATTTTAAATTGAGTGTCTAACAAACATGAATGTCTATACTGAAAGAACAACAAGAAGAAAGGGCTCATAAGTGAACTTTGCAATGTGAAGAAGAAGAACACCAAAAGAGCTAATTCACAAGTGAAGAATCTAAAAAGGAGTCATTGGAGCTACAACTTCTTCATGAAGTTCAAGAAGCCTTGCAAGAATTAAACAAAAGAAACACAAATTTGGGTGGCAAGGCTACTTTGCATCTCCAGATCCCAAGAAGAAGAAAGATGCAAGTGTACAAATAGATTCATTGTGATCCAATACACTAACTTCCACTAAAGTTGTCAAAGGAGCTATTGATAAAGGAATTAATTGTTGAGAAGATAGCACAAATATTGACAAAAGAAGAGTGCCAATACCTCTTACATATGATTTCCTTAGCTAGTTCAAAAGGATCATAAAGAGAAAACTGAAGATATTTGAGCCTCTTTCTCCAACTTGGCTTGAAGTTGACGTACCTTGTGGTACCCACATTTTATTTTATTTTTAGTTTTTGTTCTATTTTGAAGACAAAGTGTATAGATAAAGTTGTATTGAACCCAAATGGCATTGGAAGGAGAAGAATTGTGTCTTTGCTTTGTAACCCAAAGTAAAGTGACTTTGTGTCAAAAGCAAAGTACTCAAATTAGATCCGGGCAGAGAAACCCAAAGGAAGGGAACTTTGTCTCGGGGTGATCAACCCAATGCGAAGATGGCGTAAATTCCCTTCAGATGTGTCAATCAAGAAAGGACATGCAAGAGAACAGCGGAAAAGGCACAAACTACAAACCTGGATATGCTAGGATGAATTCATGTAGAAAAGGTGAATCTCAATGAAGATGGATGGAGGAATGACTGATCAACAAAGAACTATAAAATCAGGGCTTCATTGAGGGGATTTTGAAATGTCACACAAGTATCCTAAGCCACTAAGTAGTCTACCCAAAGGAGTGCTTGTAGCCAAGCCAGTCAAGAGTTTGATGTTTAACAATTTTGAAGAAGTTAGGATCTCAAGACCAGGAAATGGTAGAATTATCTTTAACATACTATGTATTAGAGGTCACACAATGCCAAGGAAGGGTGAGAAGAAGAGTCCTTCACTTGCAATGAGAAATCTGATTATTTGAAGGTTAGATATGATAGCCACGATCTATAACACCCATTTGTGTATGTATGTAGTATTATGATATTTAGTTTGGTATTACTAGTACTTGAGAGATATTATCTATATAGAGATAAAGGATAGTTCTACATTACTCATGATTAGCTAAAGTTAGTCATAGCTAAGATAGAGAGGACCTTACTTTAGAGGACATGGAAAAGATGAGCACCACTATTTTGGATTCTAGTGTGGTGACTTGGTATTATTCCTAGGTGTTTGGCTTTGGAGAAAGAGTTGAGAACTCTTAGGCGTGCAAGCCTTTTTGTTTTGGATTCTTCTATAGTCCAAGGAAAGCCCATGTGAAAGAATCCTTGACTTAGTGGTTGGGTCAAGATAAGATCACATGCTTAGTGGAATATGCCCATGTGGATGGATATGCCTTTATACTTTTGAATTTACTTGACTTTTAGCCTAGTAACTTGAGTTACTCCAATAATTAGTAACTTGAGTTACTCTAGTAATAAGTAACTTTGGTGCATAACTATTTCACAAGTATATAAACTAGGGGTGAGGAGGTACTCATCATCCTTTCATTTTCAACTATCTCTCTCTCATTGAGCTCTCTAGTGAGCAATCAATGTCTTGAGTCTTGCAATGTTAGCCTTGGAGGAGTATGATGGAGTTGGGGTTCCTTGCCTTCTTAGTCCATGGTGCGCTACCATAATAGCCATCAGAGGTTCATCCTGAGTGAGAGACAAGCCGGCTCACAATACCCACATTTTTTGTTTCTATTTTGAAGAAGAAGTGTATAGACAAAGTTGTATTGGACCCAAATGGCATTGGAAGGAGAAGAATTGTGTCTTTGCTTTGTAACCAAAGTAAAGTGACTTTGTGTCAAAAGCTAAGTACTTGGATCAGACCCGGCCAAAGAAACCTGAAGTAAGAGAACTTTGTCTTGGGGTGATCAACCCAATGTGAAAATAGCATAACAACTTCCCTTTGGATGTGTCAATCAAGAAAGGACATGCAAGAAAACAGCGAACAAGGTGCAAACTACTAACCTAGATAATGTCAAGATGAATTCATGGAGAAAGGGTGAATCTTAGTGAAGAAGGACGGAGGATTGACTGATCAATGAAGAACTATAAGATTGGGACTTTGTTGAGGGGGTTATGAAATGTCACACAAGTATCCTAAGCCAATGAGTAGTTGACCCAAAGGAGTGCTTGTAGCCAAGCCAGTCAAGAGTTTGATGTATAACAATTTTGAAGAAGTTAGGATCTTGAGACCAAGAGATGATAGAATTAACTTTCAAATAACACGAGTTAAAGATTGCATAATGCCAGAGAAGGGTGAGAAGAAGAGTCCTTCACTTGCAATGAGAAATCTGGTTATTTGAAGGTTAGATATGATAGCTAAGATTCAAGTACTGAATAGACTTTGGATAACTTTTTTGGCATGGAACTAGAACTTGAGTTTTCTAGGGTTCATGGCAAAGTAGCTTCCAGTGATTGTGAGGAGGGACCTAAGAATGAAGGGAAGAGAGGCAATCCGGCTCAATGGACAGAGTCAGATTGGAGATTGGTATTGGGAAGAGAGGCCAGTGAGAAAACTAGGGCAACATTTCTTGGGAAAAGAGAGTCTGCGGAGGAGACAAATGAAATTCAAAATTCCGTCATGATGCCATGCACAAAGAACGGGTACAAAGTTGATACATATCAGGACCTAGTCAGGAAAAGCATCAATAAGGCAATGAGGGCACTCTTCAAGCCCTATCACATTATGTATGTGATGAAGCATGAGGCAATATTCTTCCATTATATGTTTTCATGAGCACCGGTGAATTGGGCGAAGTGCTTTCACCAAAGAACGCAACAGATGGTGTGGTGTTGGAGAGATCAATATGCTCCTCACTATTTGGTGTTGTTTACTGCCCATTTCTACTTTGGACTGAATCTGATGAGGGAGATTGAGCAAAGAAAGATGGTGTTGCATTTTCATTTGGACTTACAAAAGACTGCAAATGATGAGGAATAGTAGTATATCCGACACATCCAAAGTATTAATCAACACTATGCAAGAACGGGGTAGTATATGAGAGTAGCAGTGAACATCCCAAAGACAAGGAAGTGACATCATCTTGAGGAGAGTTTGTCACTAGTTCAGCCAAAGAAGATGAGGAAGGTGAACTCAAGGCAAGAGGTTGTAGTGGTCAATGAGTCATCAAGAGCAGAAGAATTGACACTGCAAAGTGAAGAGTCTAGTAGTGTAAGTGAAGGAGAGGTAGAAGTTCAACAACAAGGAGAAGATGATGCTGACAAGGAAGAGTAGGAGTTCCATGCGGCAATTGATTTTATGGAAGGAGGTGGAAACCTATGTCGAGAATTGCCAAGCACGGAGATAGAAGAAACTCTAGAGGCTGAACCAAAGTTGGAAGTTTAGAGGGCTAAAAGGTGGAGAAGGAGTGTTCCTACTACGGGGGCACAAGCGAGTAATGTAAGCCCAGCAATGGAGAAGGGGGAAAGCTCAAATGAAGTGCCCTTGAGAGTTAGAGGACTAAGACTTTGGAGCTCCAATAGACAAAGTAAGGAGAGAAAAATTTGAGAGCTTACAAGTTTTTGAGAGGGTAGAGTATTTGTTGTAGATAGTTTGTCCTTTGCTGTTACAATTTCAGAAGAGGAGAGAAGAGTTGAAGAGGGATCACTCAGATGTGAAAGATGAATTTGCAGTAGTGCAGTATATAAGTGATGAAAATTTAGAGTTGAGGAGAAATTTAATTTGTGGAGAGCGTGAATTGGTAGAACTCAAGACTAATGTAGAGTTGAGGAGGAAAGAGATTGAGAACCTAACAAAAGACTATGAAAAGAGGCAAAGCCATGATGAAGCAAGAAGAAGATCAGAAGGAGCAGCTGGTGAAGACTGAGGCCTTGAGGGCAGAAGTGCGTGATATGCAAGTGGAAGTCATCCATTTGAAGGCCATGGCTGCCATTATGGGACAAGAGTTGGAGAGCTTGAAGACAAGTGCGTCAAAGAAAGATCGGGCTTGGCAAAGGGAGTTAGCTATGCAAGATTATGAAGAGGACCAATTGTGTGGGTTGGTCAAAGGAATGGAAGAACAACTCAAATAGAGTGTGAAGGAGAAAGAAGCATTGAAGGCAGAGTTGGATGATGAGGTGAAGATGTATCGTGAGGAGTTATTAGTAGAGAGAGAGAAGTTGTAGAAGCCAAGGCAAGAGACAGTCAAAGAGGTAGTAGTGAGAGTGAAAGCGATGCTTGGCATGATGTCTGAGGTTCATTTGGAGGAAGCAAGACTGCATGAATTGAAATTGTTAGTGCAGGAAACAAGGAGAAGAAAGCAAAAGACATTGAATTGAATAAGTTGTTGATTTGCTTGAAAGATGGAGTAGAATGTGTGTCTCAGATTAGATTTAGTACATTCAAAATTAGAGAGACTTTGTAGTAAGATGAAGTTAGAAAAAAAAGTCTAAAGTAGCAGACGTTGGAGTGCAAGTATCTTTAGATCAATTGTCTGATACATTGAGAAGAGTGGGTTGCAAGATAGTGATATAGATAGATTACCCATGGTTGTAATTGCAGATTGTAGTAGGAGAGTGATAGAATTAGAGGAGGATGAAGTAGAGTTAGGCAGACCCAAAGAAATGGAAATTCTTGAAGTAGAATTGGGTTTGGAAGCCAAAGTAGAGGTTGACATCGGATCTGAGTAGGGACAATTTGAGATTTGAAGAGGTAGATATGAAGAGGTAAATTGTCATTTTGGATCTACAGGTTGTTGTTAGGAATTGGTTTAGGAAGTTAGATAACTTTTGACTGCTCTACTATGCACCCTTTTATAATAATATTGTCCATAAAAGGTGTTTTCTTCTCCGGAATAAAATCCCTAAGAACTTTATTCATTCCATTCATGATGTGCACAACAGAATTTGTTGCTCCTTGCGGCAATGTGCACATCCTCATCAACCCCAATGGTGTCCTCATTGTGGTAACATCTCTACTCCCTTCAGCAAGTTGAAACTGCTCATAACTAGAGTGTAGATCTCCCAATGAATATATGGCTCTACCCGCAAAAGCTTCAGCAAATTCTCCAACAATCGGCCCTATCCCCATGTTCTTAATAGTCACTGGATACACGGGCTGCATATCTTGGATGAACCTCAAAGCTCCATTCTTCTTAGGCACTATAAACTAGTGACTAGAATAAGGTGCAAAAGCTGGCTCTAGGATCTTTGCATCAGTTTTCTCCTTCAAGAGATCCATAAGTTCATATAAGCTCTAGGTACCGGAATGGATCTCAAGTCCCAAGGTGCATGTGGAACTGTAAAGATGATCATTGGAGCCTCCACACTTGGATCTACACACCCAACTTCAGAAAGCTCAAAGGAGAAAGCTTTCCCATGCCGATCCAACATCTCTTAAAACCTTTTCTCCTCCGTTGGTAGAAGAAAATTTGCCAAACCAAACGTCAACTCCTTAAGTATAGCTTTGGTGAACTTGTGACCTATCTGATTTGGATCCCCTAAGCTCTTTTCTTATGAGCTGTGAGCTGACATGTCTCTCACTCAGGATGAACCTCTGATGGCTATTATGGTAGCGCACCATGGACTAAGAAGACAAGGGACCCCAACTCCATCATACTCCTCCAAGGCTAACACTCCAAGACTCAAGACATTGCTCACTAGAGAACTCAATGAGAGAGAGATAGTTGCAAATGCAAGGATGGTGAGTACCTCCTCACCCCTAGTTTATATACTTGTGAAATAGTCACATACCAAAGTTACTAATTACCGTAGTAACTCAAGTTATTGGACTAAAAGTCAAGTAAATTCAAAAAGTAAAAAGGAATATCCATTCACATGGGCATATTCCACTAAGCTTGTGATCTTATCTTGACCCAACCACTAAGTTAAGGATTCCTTCACATGGGCTATCCTTGGACTATAGAAGAATCCAAAACAAAAAGGCTTGTGGGCCCAAGAGTTCTCAACTCTTTCTTCAAAGCCAAACACCTAAGAATAATACCAAGTCAACACACTGAAATCCAAAATAGTGGTGCTCATCTTTTCCACTTCCTCTAAATTAAGGTCCTCTCTATCTTAGCTATGTCTAAATTTAGCTAATCATGACTAATGTAGAACAGTCTTTTATCTATATATAAATAATATCTCTCAAGTACTAGTAATACCAAACTAAATATCACAATACTACATACATGCACAAATGGGTGTTACAGAGCAAGTTGGACATGCTGATCAAAGTCACTTGGAAGAGGTTCAACTATAGGCCTAACTTTTTTCTCCGCACTCTTGTATGTGGTTTCCACCCTAGCCTCAAAACCTAAAAATGACTCTATAGTTGAATAAAGCTCCCTTGAATGTATTTCCACCACTTGATCCTCATACTCCTGCTCAGGCTCCATCCTCTCAAGATCTCCTAGAGCATCCTCCAACCCTATCTTCATGTACACTCCCAATATGGTGTCATCCTCATCAATCAACCCCATTCTTTTTAGTTCTTTTTCTTCTCCTTGCATAACTTTCCGCTCCTTTGTGTGCAAATTGGCAAGTTGCATCTACACACTAAACCCACTATGAGAAAACCTCATCACTCTTGTACTGTGAGTTGGCATGTCTCTCACTCAGGATGAACCTCTGATGGCTATTATGGCAGCGCACCATGGACTAAGAAGGCAAGGGACCCCAACTCCATCATACTCCTCCAAGGCTAACACTCCAAGACTCAAGACATTGCTCACTAGAGAACTCAATGAGAGAGAGATAGTTGCAAATGAAAGGATGATGAGTACCTCCTCACCCCTTGTTTATATACTTGTGAAATAGTTACATACCAAAGTTACTAATTACCGCAGTAACTCAAGTTACTAGACTAAAAGTCAAGTAAAGTCAAAAATTAGAAAGGAATATCCATTCACATGGGCATGTTCCCCTAAGCATGTGGTCTTATCTTGACCTAACCACTAAGTCAAGGATTCCTTCACATGGGCTATCCTCAAAGCCAAACACCTAGGAATAATACCAAGTCAACACACAAAAATCCAAAATAGTAATGCTCATCTTTTCTACTTCCTCTAAAGTAAAGTCCTCTCTATCTTAGCTATGACTAACTTTAGCTAAACATGACTAATATAGAACCATCATTTATCTCTATATAAATAATATCTCTTAAGTACTTGTAATACCAAGCTAAATATCACATTCCCACATACATGCACAAATGGGTGTTAGAGGCCATTGCATCAATAAAGGAGCAAGAGTTGGAGCGCTTAAAGTCAAGTGCGGCAAAGAATGATCAAGCTTGGCATTGTGAATTGACAATAAGAAGTCAAGAAGAAGAAAGATTGAGAGGGTTGATCAAAAGCATGGAAGCTCAACTTGGTCAATATATGAAGGAGAATGAAGCATTGAAAGCGGAGTTTGAAGTTGAATTGTAGATGTATCAAGAGGAGTTGTAGGTAGAGAGAGAGCAAGAAAAAAAGAGTAAGTCAAAAATGGAAACTGAAGTGATCATGAGAGTAAGAGTGATGCTTAGTACTATGGCTAAAGTTCAATTAGAGGAAGCCATACTACATGAGTTGAGATTGTTAGTGCATGAGACCAAGAAGAAGAAAGTGAAGGATGTAAATTTAAATAAGTTGTTGATTAGCTTAAGAGAGAGAGTAGATAGAAAGATGATAGAAGCACGAGACAATGTTTATCTCAAATTAGATTCAGCTAGATGTGAGTTAGTTGACCCTTGGAATAAAGAAAAGAAGGAAATCCAATGCAAAGCAAGTGAAGTAGGAGTGCAAGTGACTTTGGGTGAGTTACCTCAAACATTAGAAGAAGTTAGAGTAGAGATGAAGATAATAAATAGACCAATCATGACTTCAATTTCAATTTAGACTGAAGATGTGATAAAATTAGAAGAAGTTGTAGTTGAACCCAAAGTAGATGAAGCAATTGAAGTTGCTTTGGGTTTAGAAGCTGAAGAAGAGATAGACATTGGATTGGATTTGTAACTAATTTGAGATTTAAATCAATAGACATAAAGAAGTGGGTTGCCATTTTGGATCTTGAGACTGTTAGGAAACGGTTGAGGTAATTAGGTAAATGTCAATGATCTGCCTATTCAAAGAAGACATTCTCAATGTTGTAGTTTATTCAATTCAGTTAAGTAGTGAAATTCTAAAGTTGAGTAAAGCGAGGTGTTGTAACTTAGTGCTTGTCATTTTAGCTTTATTTTGAGTATCAATCTTGTGTGTGTCAGTGAGTGTTTGGAGAAGTTTGAAGTGCAAGTTAGTGAGTGTGTTAGATGTTGGATTCTATAGCTTTGATTTCATTCTATGTGTTTGATCCTTAATGGATAGCAATCAAAGCAACACCTTGACAAATCTATAAGGAATTGTAATGTTGGTAGTATTTTGCATTTGGGATCATAGTATGGGATTGATGCAAAGCAACCTTGATTTGAGGAAGTTGTGCCTTCAATGGAGGGGTGGAACAAAATTCCGAGGTGAAGTTGTTTTGTAATGAAGTTGCTCCTTTTGGGAAGAATTGAATCATCACAATCAAGATTTGTTTGGAAAGATATGGAGAATTGTGATTATGGGTGTTGTGATTTGTGACTAGACTATGATTCAATGCTTGTTACTCTCTTTTGGGTGTGATTTCTACCTTAGAGACTAAAGATAAACTCAAGAAGAACTATTTGTGATGTTTTACTTTGTATTTGACCATTTTTAACCAATATCTCTGTGGGAACAAATTGTTACTTATTGATACCGCAAAAGTGATACTTGCTAGGTAGTCACATTCCACACCTCAGGAAACAACTTTGTTAGAAGTTGAAGATGAATCCAAAGATTCATCATCTTTGTCTTCCAAAGACTTGGATGAAGAAGTCCAAGTAAATTACTTGGAATGCTACAAGATGGAGGTCAAAGACAAAGACCTATATGTCATCACCTTGGGTAACAATGATTTGGAGGAAGAGGTTCTGAACTCCGTCAGTCTGAGCCGAGTCAGCCATGTTGAGGGAGTCTTCAACTCCCATGACTGTCAAGATGTAGTGTTATCCAAAGGCAAAGTTTTTGAAAATCTCAGAGACAGTCACTTTGGAAGGGTAAGCATGATACATTGCCTTGTTTATTGAGTACTATGATGTATTTTCTTGGTCTATTGATCAATGTTGAGTATCTCCATATAATTTGGAGAACATCAAATTGATCTTATTGAAGGTGCAGTTTTTGTTTGGTAGCGACAATATTGCTTGAACCCAAAGTATTCATTCCTAGTGAAAGATGGAATCAATAAGTACTTAGGGGCCAAAATATTTTTTCTAGTCTTCAATAATGAACGGGTTTCTCCCATTGTCATTGTTCCAAAGAAGAAGACAAGGAAAATTTTAGTGTGCCAAGGTTTCCGCAAATTGAATGTAGTCACAAGAAAGCATCATCATTTCTTGCCTTTTATTGATACGATTTTGGACCAAGTAGTTGGTCATCTTTGTTACAATTTTCTTGATGGGTTTTCAAGCTATAATCAAGTATCCATTTGAGAAGAAGACAAGGATAAGACCACATTCACTACCAATTGGAGCACATTCACAAACAATCAAATGCCCTTCAGGGTGTGTAATGCTCCCGCTACTTTCCAACGGATGATAAATTCAATTTTTTAAGATTTCTTGTAGAAGTTTTTGGAAGTTTTCATTGTTAATTTCTGTATGTTTGGCCAAAGAGAGGTAAATCTGGAATACCTCCACCAAACTTTTGAAAGGTGCCATGTTGCTAGCTTGTTGTTGCACCTAGAGAAATGATCTTTGCAATGAATGAATTCTTTTGGGGCATCAGATCTCAAGCCAAGGTATTGAAGTCAATGTGGAGAAGGTAAAAATCATCTCAACTTGGAATCCCCCCAAAATATTTAGGAGTTGAGAGCCTTCTTAGGACATGTAAGATACTACAAATGCTTTTTGTCTAACTATGCGGTGCTAGCTGCACCTTTAACAAAGTTGCTGAAGAAGTTAGAAGACTACTTGTGGGAAGCAAAACAAGAAGAAGCTTTCCAAAGAGTTGAAGAAGAAATTGATGGAAGCACTAGTTATGAGGGATCCAAATTAGTGTATCCCATTTCATGTGTGTATGGACACTTTGTCCATGGCAATTGGTGTAGTCATGAGTTAGAAGGATGAGAAAAAGAAAGAATATCCAATTTATTATGCCAACCAACAACTTTCAATCACAAAAAAGAACTATTCATTGACTAAAACAAAAGCACTTCGAATGATGTATACCTGCAAGAAGTTTCACCACTACTTACTTGGATACAAGTTTGTCTTCCATCTGGACGATTGTCCATTGCAGCATTTGGTGAAGAAGGCGGATTTGTTCATGCAAATTGCAAGATGGATCTTGTTGCTACAAGAATTCACATACACATTACAAGTAAGGAAGGGAGCTTTGCATTCAAACAAATACTTCTTGTCTAGGTTAGAAACTCAAGACCATGATCTAGAGGTTGATGATTGGTTTCCTAACAAAGAATTATATCATTTGATGGTAGTACAAAGTATGAGGTATGTGGCAGAATATCACTATCTGCATACTTGCCAATGTCTTGAGGGACTGGACCCGGAGCATAGGGAAGTCTTCCTCATGAAAATAGGACCGTACCAGCTGAAGCAAAGCATTTTATTTAAAATGGGTTAAGATGAAATACTTTGGAGATGCTTGGAAGCATATGAAGTTGGAAGAGTAATCAAGTCCTTACACTCGCAAGCATCGGGGGAACACTATGCTCTGAAGAACACAATAAAGAAATTCTTGTAGTGGGGTATTGGTGGCCTATGATGTATAAGGATACACAAGCCCATATCCAAAATTGTGATGCTTGTCAAAGAATAGGAAAGCTAATGGCTACTTCCTAGTGGCCTTTGAGACCAATTTTGCCATTGGCCCTATTTGAGAAATGAGGATTTGATTTTGTGGGTTTGATTCAATCGATGATCCAATTCATAAGGAAGAGATATATCTTAGTCTGCACTGATTATGCAACTAAGATGGTTGAAGCTAAGGCAAGTCTCTAGGATGGTGCACAAATTATTGCCAAATTTTCCTCCAAAACATCATTTCCTGATATGGATGTCCTCTGGAATTAGTTAATGACCAGGGGAATCATTTTTGAACTCACTTATGGAAGCATTAACCAATTACTTCCAATTAAAATATCAAAAGATGACTCCTTACAACCCAAAAGTGATTGGACTGATGGAAAAGGTGAATGGGTTGTTGTGTGAATTTTTGAGCAAGATGATTGTCAATTATGCCTACAATTGGGACATGAAGTTACCAACAGCTTTGTGGGCATACAAAACCACCAAAAGATTACTACCAAGAAAACTCCATATTCCTTGACATACAGATTTTATCCCA